>JARLTB010000163.1:1557500-2255000 GCA_030141615.1 Unio pictorum | reverse complement strand
TTTTTTCTTGTTGCATCATGACATTTACAAATCTTTATACATTTTGACATAGTGAATTGAACTTTGACATTTATTGAACAATTAATGAAAGTAATTTGTGAAGTTAATAATTATTCATTAATATGTGTGTTTTATCAGTATATATAATTTATTATGCAGCAACAGATCACTGAAAATGTATGAGAATGTGTGAATGAAAAACAATGTGAACAAAAGTAAACATATGATAACTGTTCCTTATATTTGTTGGTGTGTTTTGGAAAGGACCAAAATATTAAAATGAAAACTTCTTTTTAACACCGTTTGATAAATTAAAAAAACTTTAGAATTTTGAAATATATAACTGATGAAAATAAGAATATATCATGAAATATGCATCACTATTCCAATTTTCTCAAAACTATGTTAATGGGTCAAACATATTGAGGGCAAAATGTACAATAAGAAAGAATCACATATTGAATCATTTTGGGATTTTACTTCCCACAATTTGCTAAAGACAGACTCTCACAATTTCATTAATTGCACATAAATGCCCAAAAGTTAGCTTTGAAAATCATTTGCATTCTGCATGTATTTCTATGTGAGACAT
This sequence comes from Unio pictorum, assembly GCA_030141615.1. NCBI lineage: Eukaryota > Metazoa > Mollusca > Bivalvia > Unionida > Unionidae > Unio > Unio pictorum. The sequence goes on along the minus strand of JARLTB010000163.1, from coordinate 2,254,408 downwards.
TAAATTTTTTATCTTGATTTAGTCTACCCACCTACCTACGTATCTATCTACCTATCTTTTAAATAAGTAAAGATTGAGTATTATAATTTGTATTATGACAGTATAATAATCCACCATTTATTTATTAACTAAGTATCTAACCCATAGTGGCTCTTCAATAACTATTTTGAAGAGACTCAAAAAGTACTTGGAACACAAGAAATTTAGAACAAAATTTTACTGTTCAAGTTTCAGTTTGATTTTCATTTCATATAGCCCAGTGCTAACAGTTGGACATGTAACAAGGGTCATCCTGATTATCACCATCTCTAATTCAAATTTCACAGCCAAAATCACTTGGGAGAGCATGGTTAATTACACATTTGAATAATCTAATCATGATGGCAAGGCTTTATATCCAAACAAGCCTTTGATGATGCCCTATGGACCACTTGCTTGCAGCTAACAGTCTCTGACCAAAGTTATGGATCCTAGATTATTTCATTATTTGGATTTGGTTTAGATGAAAATTTCTACAATTTTTAAAATATAACTTTATATGCATGTCACAACAAAGTCAAGATATTAAAATGGATTTTCATATATCCATATGATCGGACAAAGCAGTACACTGACATAATCATAATTCATCAAATTTGAGCACAAGGGAAAGGATTAAATGTACAGATCTTGGTGCACATTTTGTATGCACATAACATTCACTACAATTCTCATTGGCTAATTTTTTGGTAGCTGAATGAGTAAATAAACAAACTAACTGAATCTTGATTGAACAATATTTGAAAGGACTGTAGATGTATATTTTAATAATCTTGACATGTAAATTCATGGAACAAATGTAATTTTAAAGTGGGTCTGATAATGTTATGAACTATATGTTAATAATCTACTTATCAAATGCATCATAAGCTTATTTTAATATTTACATGATAAGAAAATAAATTATTCTTTATGATAATTAGGCATTATGAAATTACCAGTAGAGGCAGGTGTAGCAATCAGATCAATTGGTATAAAAATTATTTTGAAAATTGTGTACAATCTGTAGTTAACTTCAACACCTGTTAGAGAAATATGTTATTATGTTTACACCCATGGCTGAGTATCCACTGCACTACTGTCTTCAATGCAATGTGTTGATAAATATTGATTGCAGATAAATTATAAAATTAATTCCTTTTATAAATACACGTGTGACTTTATTTTTTTCTCAACTGCTCATCTCAACTATAACAATGCAAACACTATAAACTCAACATTGATATGGGTTGTGAAAAAAATTAGGTTGAATTGTTCATATCATATAAACACCAGAACTTTATAACAGGGCACCTTACAAGTATATAAACAATACAAGGCCCAAAGCATTTTCACATCTGGGAAGATAGGTTGCTTGCTTTCTAGGTTAAGACTTGAACCAAACAACGGCTGTGTTGTGAATGACAAATACATGCTTTTTACATTGAATTAATATATCATGGTCTGTTGTGTCAAATGCTGAAGACAAATCATGGAGTGTGTGGAATGTAATCTTTCCGCTATCCAAAGCAGAGAGAATGCCATTAACTACTTTCAGAAGTGTAGTTTCAGTACTGTGGCAGGGGAGATATGCAGACTGTACATTACTATAAAGACTGTTTGAATTCAGATGAGATATATGCTGGGTCAGAACAACTTTTTCTAAGATTTTTTATATGAACGGGAGATTAGAAACTGGTCAGTAGTTCTTTAAAGCATTAAAGTTGAATGTTAGTTTCTTCAGCAGAAGGTTTTATACTGGCAGTTTTGAAAAATAATGGGAATTCTTCTAATGAGAGAGAGGTTTTAATAACATCAGTTAGTAAAAGCAATATTGGATCGAAGCACTCAAGCAGCAGTGATGTTGGAATTAGATCAAGTTCACATTACTTTGGTGCACTCATCATCACAACTGTCAGAAATTAATCCATGTGCTGCTAATTGTTGTCGCTGAAATACTGTAGTGGGATAATTTGGCTAAATGGACTATGTTTGTGACATTCTTCTTGGCAGCTTCATATATTAGCTTATGAAAGTGAGTCTGTTGGAAAGTCAAAGCCTCTCCACTTCACAGTGGTCTTTTTTAATGGTGCAAAGTTGGTCCCTAACACTGCTATACCATGGAGAACACTTTTGAATTGATACTCTGCACTTGATGGCTGAGATGTTTTCAAGCAATGAACACAGGCAGTTATCGAGTTCTTCTACTGTAGGAGGTAAGCAAGTTGTTAGGTTCGCTTGGATGTCATGCATTAGTTTGGTTCTATTTATCACATCGAGGTGTCTTTTAATAGCAAGTAAAGGTGAAGGAACTGATACATTAAGATAGCATATAATGCAGTAGTTAGCTGATGCAAGTTCATGGGATACAAGGATGGACCATAGAATATTATAATCAGGTCTATGAAGACTTCAGTCTAAAATGTGACCATGTTTATTGGTGGGTTGGTTAACTGTTTAAGGTTGAAAACATGAATGGAAATAGGATCATGCTATTGTTATCTGTGTTGCCTCCAAAGCTAAAGAGCAGCACATATATTTGTATTGTCTAGCAGCAGTTGTGTAAATTACATGATTACTAGTATTTTCATTTTTTCAATTTTGCTTATTTATAAAAAGACATCATGTCCAAGTTTTGAATGGGCTGTAATGAAACAAGTTCTGGAACAGTAAAACTATACTATTAAGATAATACTTGATCTACATTATTGTGATTACTATATAATATCTGAGGATATTCCATCCATGATAACTTGATTGATGATTAGTTTAACGTTATTCTCAGTGATAATTTCCCACATATATTCATGAACTTAGTAGCATTTATCTAAATTAATCATGAAAGACTCACAATACACAAATTTGATGGAAATATGTGGAATATGATATATCTCTGTGTGTCTGGCTGGCTAGGATTAGTTGATAGTGGATGCAATAATTTACTTTACAAAATATTTAGAAAGCTGATCCTTTTTTCAAATGAAAAAAGTAGAGACTTAAAATAAGGTTACTGAAATTTGCACCAGATTCTTTGGTGCCATATTGAAAACATTTCAAACACTTGGAATGACAGAAAATGCCATAACATTTGGCTTTTCAGTCTACACAGAAGCTGTCATTAAGGATATGCCTATAAATATAGGTATGATCATCAGCATTTAAACATCTAACATTATTGAATTTGTATTATCATGGAGTTTGCATACTTTACTATGATAGCTGGACAAGTAACACAATTCATAAAACCAAGTGCCTTATTTTTGAGTCAGTGTATGGCTCTCTCCAGGCCATGCTCTTGGTGTAAAATTCCTTTGATCATGACAGGTTTTCATTGATCTTGCTGAGTGCTTAAAAGCTGCCTGCTGGGCATGTAATAGCCTTGATAGAGGCATAACTGGTAGAAGGCATTCAACCAGTTACAGCAGTATAAATAAGGTTAGTTTTCTTGCTACCAGAGACTTCAACTGATATGTCCAAAGTGTGAAGACAATGGACAAGGACTTGTACAGAAAACTTCTTGGAAATGAGTTAAACAAAGGTGTGTATAGATTTAAATTGCTAATTTGTAAACATTCTATAGGTTAATAAAACAAACAGAATATAAACAATAGTACATAGTTATATTATGTTAAATTATCTATTAGTATTAGGCACTTTTATTAAACTATTCAGGGATTTTTATTCCGTTCAGTAAGCATAGCCCACATCTAATCAGAGCATACTCAGTATGAATTAGATTTGGCATAGTTTTGTAAATTTATGTTGTGAAGTTGACCCTATGAGCATTTATTACATTTTATCAAATTTAAGTGTAAAATTTTCTAAAGATATTTTTAGCATTACATGTAAAATATTTCAGACCAGTAGATTTACATATTTTGACTAAAGATATTCACTCCTAAACTAGTAGATTTTATTTTGTCTTCATAAACTTTATGTTGCAAGTACTGAAATGTTTTTTTCCCGCTGTAATATTTTCTCTCTGCATACTATAATATAACAGCAAGTTTTGAACATAAATCAGATTCAGATTCTGATGGAAAATGCTATAACAAAAGGGAATTATTTATCTTTCAGTTCACTGCAAAGATTTTTAAAAAAATTGAATAGCATTTTTAGTTTCCATCACAAATTTCCTGCCTGGTGACCACTGATGGAATTCATTTTGATTATTGAGCCTAACACTTACTGGCTATCAACAGTTCTCTGGTCCAGATGTCTACATGAATAATTACTATGTATTTCTTTTAAAATAATAGAGAATATACTCTTGATATCAGTATTTTTATAAGTAAAATGCTATTGGCATAAATGCATTCAAATATTTAGTTATAATCAACAGTAGGAAAAGAAAACTCAGAATGATAGTTGCGTAACTTTTAAAAGGTATGTTAGGTGAATTAAAGACTGCAGCAAGAACTAACAGATTGAGACTTAAATTTTTTATCTTGCAGATATCGGTCTCCCATCAACAAGATTTGTTCAGAAACGGTTGTCATCTTGTATGTCTAATTTAGGTAAATTACAATTTGTATTTGTTACACAGCAAGAACAGCAACTACTACTACTACTACAACTACTACTACAGTAATTGCCACTTAGATTACAAACTTAGAGCATGGAAATAAAGCACTGAAATGGTATAGTGAAACATATTTTCATTTCAGTCATGCATTATTCACCTACTCCACCAAAATAACTTTGAGGCTAATTAGTTATGGATGTTTATATGCTTAATTATTTAAGTGCCCTGATTTTACTGCATTAAAATCATTTTAGTATCATTAATTAATTCTTCTAATTTTATTTGACTTTTTCAGTAAATCTTCTTTGAATCTTAATAAAGCTCTGTAGCTTAATTATATTAAAAGAAAAACAGAACGATACAAATTATTAAGAAGTTTAAATATATGCATTAGTATGAAAACATCACAAAATTACTAGCGTCATCATATGCATAACATTAATGTTTGTTTTAAAATCTGTCTGCATACTAAAATCTGAAGACAATTTCAAATGCCATATGTTGCAGATTTCAATGTGAAAAGAAGAAGAGCTGCATTAGATTTAACTTTCATTGAAAAGGAAAAATCTGTGGCATGTGGGTGCAATAGTCATTGCAATGACAACTTTACAATGGAGGACATTTTATTCTGGCGACAAAAATTGCATATACTACCGGAAGGACCTAAACGGATGACAGTACTCATTAGCATCATCCGAAAATGTGCAGTGACATATAAACATACAAAAACACAGACTTTCAAGGTCAATGACAAGACTGTATGCAGGTATGTATGGAATATAAAGTCATATTTGTTATTTTCAGACACCTTCCTTGTACACAACAAGATTAGTGTTTTCATTGAAACTGTCATATCCATCAGCACCATTACAATAACACCATAAATCTGACAAATTTAAATCTGAAGGAATGTTATATGCATCAGAAATCAGATAAAGAGAGTTGTACACAATTTAAGCCATATTTAAATGTTAAATCAGTCCTTTAACATTTGAGACTTAGTTTATATCAAAATCTAGTTGTCATAGATGCTCATCAGATTTTGGACAAATATAAATAAACATGTATGATTTTTGGTATGTGTTTATGACCAGACCATTTTTAATACAATTCAAATCAATTTTAAAAATATGAATTTACTTGTGTGGGGGAGGGAGATGTAGAACACTTATTTTTATGGATATGTAGATGGCCAAATTATATATATATATATATATATATATATATATATATATATATATATATATAGTGTTCTTTTAAAGATTTTAATCATTACTTAGTCATCTGGACAAACTGAAGAGTACATTTTCCAAACAAATATCTGTTCTCATGAAACACTACAGTCAAATGTAATGGGCAATTGTTCCAAAATAAACATGGTTTAGTACCTACACATTTATCTCTGAAAGACATGCATTGTTTTATGGATATTTTATAAGAAGCAAATAAATAGTTTGTTCAACTTCTCCTTTTAAATGAAATGTCATGTTAAACTTGGAAATACCAGTTATAAAAGCACCTGAGTGAATACTTCAAAATATTTCCCCTGAAGACTGTTACATTGAAACAATTATGTAATATTGATACAATACAGATACAATGAGTTAATGTTTCAAATAAAATGTGCCAGTAAACTTCTAATGGTTTATGATGAGTTAGAAAGTTGATTTAGCAAGAATTAATGAAAATTAAATGTGCAACTCTCAATTATATCTCACAGAATGATGATACCTATTATGATATTTAAAAAGAAGAATCTGAGTGTTAATTTTCCAACTAAATTGCAATGAAATTTGAACATTATTTATTATTTTTTATATTAATTTCTTCTATTATGACAGTAAAACAATCATTCAAAAGACTTGCTTAGTTTAGTTTAAAATAAATAAAATTCATTCAAAAATTACTGATCCAAATTTTTCAGGTATACATAACCCAACAAGTCTCAGGCAGACATCGTGCTGAACGAGCAGACAGAAAAAGATATGATGTTGGGAGACATGTTTTGTACCTTGCAGATGCAACTATCATTCAAATCGGTCAGGTCATGGAAGTTGCGCCTGCTGAGATTACAATTAGATTATACAGAACAAAGCAATTTAAGGTGTCACTGACATCATGTAAACAGCTGACAATATCAGTCAGCAATATTTTACCAGGGGAATTTGAATTTCCTGCTTCAAGAAAATTGCCGATAGGCATAAAAAGACTTATTGAAAAGAGATCTTTTATGTTAAATTAAAAGTTGTTACAATGTACACCATTTCAGTCATATGTTCTTTAATAATAAAATTTGTTATATATTTAAACACTTGTTTTAATAGTTTGGTTTTCTCTAGATTTTGTACACATCCATCTTCCTGTTGGTCCATCTCTCTGTTAAATACTTCATAAAGTTTGTAGGTTTTACAATTTTTGCCGAAATACTAGTTTGATTAAATCAATTTCAATGACGAAAATCATTGGTGTGATAAAAATACACAGTCATTTCATTCACTGATTTATTTCTAACCCAACTCTAACAAGTAAGGCCCTAGCACTGTCATTGTATGTGGGTTTTATGCTTAATGTACATTATGTACTAACACTGTGCCATGTTAGAGTAACATGATCAGAACACACATCAATAAAGCAAACCTCCCCACTGCTCTGTACCATACAATGACTGCTACATTTCACTGATGGACTCCAGTCCAGCATTACCTATCTGGCCTCTCCCATGTGTACAAACCAGCAAGATACTTATGATCTTCTTCTGGCAATCATATACTCATTATTCCCACTATGAAAACGAAGTCATATGTACAACATTTTTTTGCTACCAGGGCCCAACAACTTGGAATGAATTGCTAAATGAAATTAGACACAAAGACACTGTAATCCCTTTTAAGAGTCTCTTAAAACTCTGAAAACATGTCAACTGCAAAAGCAAACTTAAAGACTTAATGTTGTCTTCTACCTTAAATATTTTCAGCATGTTTTTTTTGTTTTATAGTTTCATGTGTTTTTTTGTAGTCAAATCATTATAGATGTTGTAAAATGCTTAGAGCTTCTAAAGATTAGGTGCTATACAAAGTCCTCATTATTATTATTATTATTATTATTATTATTATTATTATTATTATTATTATTATTATTTATACTATGGGTGAGTCTATTTCCCACCAACATCATTATTATGTACATAGAAAAACCACTTGTTAAATACATGTGAAAGGCAAATGTGTAGCATTCATTTAGCCAAGATTTGGTTTCAACCAAAGAGTGTGAAGAACAGCTTTGTAGGAATTAGCCAAATTGGGCTAAAAGGACATTAGTTGTGTACCAGCCTCACTGAGTATGGCAACAGGAATCCTTAGCCAAATTTTGGCTAAGCATTCATTTAGCCAAGATTTGGTTTCAGCCTAAGAGTGTGAAGAACAGCTTTGTAGGAATTAGCCAAATTGGGCTAAAAGGACATTAGTTGTGTACCAGCCTCACTGAGTATGGCAACAGGAATCCTTAGCCAAATTTTGGCTAAGAATTCATTTAGCCAAGATTTGGTTTCAGCCTAAGAGTGTGAAGAACAGCTTTATAGGAATTAGCCAAATTGGGCTAAAAGGTCATTAGTTGAGTACCAGCATCACTGAGTATGGCAACAGGAATCCTTAGCCAAATTTTGGCTAATTTAAAACCTGCCTAGCTCCTTCCACAGACAGTAAAGCCATTGAATAGTTATGTACTATATATTGATCAAAAGCTCTTCAAAGATTCTCATTATGTGCCTTTTCTGCTTTGGGTTAAGAGATTTTAGCCCATAGCAGAGGCCTGATTTGAGTAAATGGAAAAGCTCAAGTGAAATCGGAAGCTGTTATTTCTAGCTGCTTCGGTGTTTCATCAGATCCAGAGATTAAAAGCTGGCATCCCTTAGGGTGATGTGCTACTAGCACATTGTCGGATACTGTACACTTATAGTACAGATGCAATCTCGATCTCATCCCTCTATTCACGTCAGTGCCTTCTGCCTCTTGATGAGACATTATTAACATATAATCAAGGTAGCAAATATTGTATAAGAAAAGTGAATAAAATTGAAAAAGTGCAGTGAAAACTAATTGAAACAAATGTGAATATAAGAAAACGTAAACCCTTGTAATAATGAAAGAATAGAAATCCAAGTAATCCACAAATCCTTTGCACACCAATGACCTAGACTTCTCAACTACAAAATCCTTTGATTAGATATTTGGGTTCCCGTAATTTATATGAGGAATACTTCGCCTTATATACTCTCTATAGGTGAACATAAAAATGAAACGAGCTTATTGTGCACCACGTGAAACTAAAGTTCCGGATTCCATGTAAATTAACATCAAGCCCATGCAAATCGCTACACGCCGCTTACCTTGGAGAAAAGCACTTAATCACCCCAGGTAATGCGTGTACGATGAAATCAAGAAAATGGTGAGTTTCGTTTACAATTCAAGAACAACAAAAATCAGTTCAATTTTCGCCTAATTCTGTGACAGGGAGTCACACATAAAAATATTCCATCGCGCTTTAACATCCATTTCCGAGTGAAAAATCCTTGATTGATATAAGGATTATTACTCACAACAGCGTCCGCATCAACATCATCCGCAGCAGTGCTATTATTTTTGGTCGTCATATAATAAATTGATTACTATCAGCGTAACCATTATAATTCTTCGCGAACATTATTGATGGACCAGAAGATCGTGTGTAATCGTCAGAATATCTCGCTGACCTCAATATTGTAGTTGCGATATCAACGCTGTTATCGATGGATTCGATCTTGTTTCAGTTAATTATATATCGTGCGCTACTAAAGAACGCCATTATACCATTATTGACAAACCCATTGGGGTAGTTGCAAGATTAGCAAATGGATTCCCGGTAACAGTATCAACTAGTTCACCTTCCACCTCGATGTAAGCTTCACATGGTAAGAAATATTTGGAGGTATCATTAAACCGAAGTTCAATTCGTAATCGTAAATTAGGATATATTGGGGTATATAATAAAAATTGATAATCGCGCAGAGAATCGTTTTCTTGTACGGGCGCGTCCATATTAAAGGCTTCATCGGAAATCGATTTAAACATTTTGTTATATAACTGTCGATCTAAATCATCGTCGTGAGGATTTTTTCAAACCGGAACCAGCGATTAAACTTGAAGCGTAATTCCCCTTGAGATTCAATGTCTTGATTTATCACCGATGATTGAATCAACGGGGCTAATGTTTGATTTACCACATCGGTAACTATTTTACGTACACGGGGGGGGGGGGGGGGTATAAGTTCCGTTGCTGGTAGCTTTGCCGGGTTTTTTTTTATCTTTTTCGTATCAACGACATAAGTTTCTCCCTGGCGGTGTTGAATGCGCTACCGGCGAGATCATGAACCGCCTGTATGCCCTTATCGCGATTAACCCCAATTATTTTCATCGATAACTCTTTGATGGATGTTGGAATTTTTGGAGCAATTCTAGTAAATAACCCTTTGATTATATCACCGAGTTCATCTCCGTAGTATACTTGATATATTGGCAACCGTTAATGCATCACACGAACATTAGTTGGTATATTATGACTGCGATATATGATCATTTTATTTAAATGTTATTTATCTCATCGGTGGTAATTAGTCACTGTGATAACCATTGATGGTAACATCCTCCACGAGCTCATTGATTAATTCACGAAATACCCCAATATCCAAGATACCACCTTGAAATGGTCGTTGGCAAATATCAGCGGCTTCATTAATTATCTCAGGGGAATTATTTCCAGCTCGTTTACCCCCAATGAAAACCTCGGATCATGCTATCACAGCGAGAATCTTACCCGGACATGAAACAGAACCACTACTATGAGTTATAGATGGTGTTACACTCTGATAAAATCCCGTCCCCGCTTTTTTTTTCAAAATACCAGTTGCGCATTCCGATGAAGATTGTTCTACATCTGAAAGCTTTGATGTTCCAGGTAATTGAAAAGGTTTAGGTTCGGGTTGACCAATTTTAGTTTCAGATTTTTTTTTCATCCGAATATTCTCTATATATTTTATCAAATTTTGAAGCTTGTTCTCTACGAGTAACTACACAATACATCCATTTACATAATGGTTCTCTACTTGTTGATTTAACATATTCAGCTTTTAAATATTTATCTCTGTGACAGAAACCTCTGACTACAAAATCAGTCAAATCCAACTGTGTATCAAATCGCATATTCCTGATGTCATCAAGTTTACCAGGGAGAAATTTATCAATGAAAGACTTTTTCACTGGTACCTTTTTCTTGAGGGTCAAGAACATCAATCTCTTGTTTGGGTTCAGGATGTACGGCAGGAAGAGGGGGTTGTGCAGCAACTATATTTGCTGGAAGAGCTCGTAAAGTCTCTTTTGCTTGTTTGGATCGCTTTACTATTTTTGCAGACACGGTAGCAACTTTCCCATTAGCTGTAGTTATCGGCTTAAGTAATTGTGCAGCACCAACATCAAAATCAACTAGTGCTGGTTGACTCGCTTGTAGATTATTTCTAAAAGAATCTCTCAATGGGATAAATTTCTTAATCGCGGCCAATCGCTCTCTTGTTAATCTAGTGATTTGTTCTTCTCCGATGTTTGACATTATAATAAAATATATGATTAACTTATCGCGAAATCCGTAGGATTTTCCACGAGGATACACTTGACCTCGGAGGTAGTATTTTACCACAGCGATTAAACCGGGGAAAACAAAATTGATAAATTACAAAACAACTGTTATTTTACCAAAATAACGGCTCTACAAAATGGTCGGCAACCCTTCCTGCTGCTCACTCTATTGGCGCAAGGTCGATTGTGTTGCTATACTGAAGCACGATCTTTTTGACTGGATTTACGTTAAACCAAAACCGATCATGATATGATTATTAGTGTTATCATTATTATTATTATTATTATTATTATTATTATTATTATTATTATTATTATTATTAGTTTTATCATCATTAGTATTATTTTGTTTATTAGTATTAATGTCATGATTATTATAATTTACATCGTTATTATTATGATTATTATTATTATTATTATTATTATTATTATTATTATTATTAGTTTTATCATCATTAGTATTATTTTGTTTATTAGTATTAATGTCATGATTATTATAGTTTAGATCGTTATTTTTATTATTATTATTATTATTATTATTATTATTATTATTATTATTATTATTATTATTATTATTATTATTATTATTATTATTATTGTTTGTTGGACAATGGACATATTTCCTGAGTCACCAGTTGAATCCTAAATTTGAAGTATACCACATCATGAGAGATTAAATCATTTTACCCATATATATATATATATATATATATATATATATATATATATATATATATATAATATATATATATATATATATATATATATATATATATATATATATATATATATATATATATATATATATATATATATATATATATATATATATATATATATATATATATATATATATATATATATATGCTTGTGTGTGTGTGTGCCGCATTCAGAACTGTTGAATAACGATATTCGTCCGTCTTAATACTGTATAAAGGTTTTCTTCAAAATAATACCAGTCGGTGTTTAACTCAAGTCTCAGCTGACAAAATTCAACCAGTCATGCATTCCAACGTTTGCTAAAAATATTCACTGTTTTCAGAGGTCAATGGAACTTTTGAACTTGAAGATCGTTTTTATAACAATGTGGTTATTACAGACGCCACTGAGTAGGACACGCGAATGGAAATAACTTAATTCAAGATGTATTCAGGTAAATACGACTATATCAATACTGAACAAATATCAACTCATTGAATTGTAAGATTATATATCAAAGTTTGTGAATTCACGTCTTTAGTGTGCAAAGCTGTGAGTTTCATAAATATTCATACCTATTCATTTCAATAAACTAATGAAATACGTAAACAAACTATTGAAAAAAAACCAAAATACCTCATTTGCAATTTATACATTTATTGATGAAATTTAAGCAGATTATATTGGTTAGATAATGAGCGTCCAAAAAAATGAAGTCCAATTTTTAAAATTGAATTCGGTTCAGAATAATACATATGATTCCAGTTGTGTTTAAAAACATTAAATAGTATTTTGTAAAAACAACCAAATATGAATGTGTTAAGACTAATTCAATTAAGACCACGAAATAAAAACTGCGTTATGTTAAGATTTTTAAAACGCAGAAGTGATTACTTTAAACTTTTAAATATGAGTTTTTGTTGAGACTATTAAATACAATTTGGTCAGTTGAGCATTAATTAGGTCTTAAAAGTACAAGCGTTTACAGTGTCAATATGTTCAAAAAATATCAAAACACGTACTCAATATAACCAGTTGGTTTTATAGAGTTCCAGAGGAAACGTAAAAGTGCCATGATAGACACAATTATGAAATACCTCTTTCGATGTTATTTGGTTTTATAAAGAAGCAAAATTTGCTAATCTCGAACGAAGCATATTTCGAACGAAGTTCAATACCATATCACTGGGATGTGCAAAATTCAAGATATCGTCGCCATTAGGTTCACCCTTCGTTCAAGAAGATTAAAATAAACTTGAGTTTTTCGATTATGACGGGTCTTGTTCGGTTTGCAAAGCTTTTAAACAAAAAGAACTTTATGTTTATTGAACGTCTTAATAGGTGTCAAGTCAGGTAACAGTTTTAATTGAGTATGGACGTGATGTCAATCTCATCCAATTATCTCGGTTACATGAAACCATGGGTAACGATTTAAGTTTTATCTGAAGTAGTAAATTCAAAGTTAGAAAAATTATTAGTATAATTTGAAAATATAATTGACGAAAATTGATTAATTACAAATTTCATTTCTTACAGCTAGATAGCAACATATAAAGACATCAATGTCGATCGGATTGAATTACCATTGGAGAGATAGATCCATCTGTATCGATGTGTTACATTTTTGATATGATAAAGTTACCAAGCAAAAGTTAAAATTAAGGAAGGCGAATAAAACATATTATCTAATATTTATTTCTAAAAAAAACGTATTGAATGGTATCCCAAGAAGGACCAAACTACAATCATCCTGAGACTCGGAAGATATCAAATCTATACGACATCTACTAAATTTAACATTATTGACAATGGATTGCATTTGGTTAAAATATAGCGTCAACGGTGCATATGAACTATAATATAATATCCATGTAGGTAAGTTCGTATTTCTTCTTGAAGGTTAAGGATCTTGCAGTAGGTCGTGTATTATTTCCCGTTTTGTACCGCTAGGTCTGAAAATAAATAGGCATTGAAGCAGACATGATACAAAACAATTCGGCTTATCACATATACCTATTAACAACGGTTATATAATTAGAACACGCTGTCAACATCATATTATTAGAACCATACTGTATGTATCCTACACAAAGACAATACACCGAAACAAGCGTAATAAACCGAATTCAAATCCAAATTTTAAAGAAGCTGAACTTTGTAGTCTTGATGATTCTCCAGAGGTTAGTGAACTTGGTAACCAATGTGGATTTTTGCTACTAACATGAATACAAAAAATGTTCATCATTATCGTAGCATATGAGATTAGCACAACATCCGGTCATTGTGTTACTTTCTGCTAGTCACAAGTCATACGCAGCATAGTACTGTTAGCACATAAATATTTGTGTCCGATCATGTGCTTGTACCTTACAAGAGTGTTGTTAAACCGAATGCAAACCTAAATATACAACAAGACGAACTGAATCATCTTGGCGGATTGGTTGTTTTAATCAGTAGTTGTGCAAAGTTGCACAGATTAAAGTTGGTTTCCAGAACAAAAAGTTGTATTTGCAAGGGAATTTGTCTGAAAGGCGTATACTAGTGGAAATAACTTATGTCATGTTTAAACTATATTGTAATATACTATGGATGATATGTTCAAATTGTTTTACTTACTTACAGATTTGTTTATAGTGACTCGTCCAAGAAGGCTCTTGTCACTCTTTTATCCTTCAATAGAAGGTTATTTAATTTATCCTGAGGGTGGGAATGGAGCCGCGCACCCTGCAGGCGTATAGGTGTTCATAGAACACTATTTAATTTGGTCGTCACATCGGGACAGTTATTGAACTGTCACTGTGTGATTGTAAGACCATTTTGCTGGGTAGGAATAGAGCCTACACACACCCACCCAATCAGTTATTCTGTAGTTGCCTACCCATCTGCAATAGCAGTAAAGAAAAGCGAGATAAAAATAGTTTTCTCATATCGCTTGTATCTGCGTAGTTATTGGACGTGAAAGCACGTGGAGTTAATGCAGCAGGAAGCAAGGGTAGCGAAGAGCCAAGCACGCGCTCGTGCATCAAATTCAGTCCAGTTATACTAATGGACAGCCTAACAACCAATACTGTGTAAGCCACCTGTGCAATTAGCCAAATATCTGAGTTGATAATATTTTTATTTATAGTCCTATCGGTCGAAAGAGACTAGTACATAAGCGTACATGTTAAAGTCCCTAAATAATTTAAAATTAAAATGTCTAAGCGACATATAGTAGTGTAGTCAATGGTAGGTTATTTTGGTCGTGAATTTTGATGAAGGCAGTACCAATAAGGTCAAATTTGTCTTTTCAGGGCTAAATATAGTTAGTCAAAGAGGGCGTCTCTTAGCCAAATGAGAGCCCTATTACATTGGCAATGAAAGTTGCCCTAACAAGGGCTAGTATTCCACCGGTTGGAAGGTGGCCCTCCTATCCTCCATTTCTGCAAGAAATGCGGCAGTTCTTTCTTCCAAAAAGACCCGTTTGTGGAAGTAAAGCCCGTGTTTTGTGGCGATGTAGGCTGCCGCATCTTGTAGGTGGTGGAGAGGTCTGTCCTCGAAAGCCTCGTAGTAGTAGCTCCCCAGGATATTCAGTGCGTGGTGCCATTGTTTGACACGTGGTGGTGAAGTTTGCAGCGATCTGAATCCAATGAAAGTGACAGCAGAAACGAAATTTGATGCCTTTTTCTTGTTTGTCAACAATGGTGTTAGACCCATTTCGCTGCACAACTTGCCCATTAATTTTTCTTTGGTTCCTTCTGTCATGCGCACTGTTTTTACAGGTGACTCCCATTTATCTTCCGAGTTTGCCCCTTCCAAAATTTTTTCCAGGTTCACTGCCGGCCCTGGTGATGGAGTGGGGGGTGTCGATGTTTTTAACACCCCCTTTTTCCCCCTTCCCTTTCCTTTCTTTTTAGGGGGTGGTGGCGGTGGTTCCGGTGTGTCCGGTGCTGGTTCCGTCAGTAAGTCCACAGGAGACGTGGCCGCTTCCGTTGTCTCCGTTGTAAATATTTCCAGCTTTTGTTTTGATAGAACTTCTATTTGTTCTTGAAGAGCCTTTATTGTAACCTCAGGTATAGGTGAGTCTATTTCAGTCTCAGCTGGTGCTACCTCTTCTTGAACTGCGAGTGGGGGGGGTGTGTGCCTCGTGCTGGTCGGTTTTCCCGCGCATACTGTTGGCGCCCTCTTTCTCTCCTGTACTTCAGTGACCCTCGTAAGTCTTTAATTTCTTCTTTTTCCCATACAAGGAGAAGTGTTGCTCTTCTCCCTGCTGCCCGAAGACTCCAATTTGAAGCTTCATTCAGCCCTATTCCCATTAAGGCATTTAGTGCTGGCTTGGGTATAATATCCACCGCTAGCGTGTCCAGTGATTGGAACATGATTTCGAGTTGACTACTCTCTGCTCGTTCGCTGCTGACATCAAATTGTCTGCCCTTAGCTTGCCTTAAATACTTGAGCTCCAAATGTCATTGACTTTCATGATGCACTTGGCATCTTGCTGATTTGATGCGTTTTGCACACACACAAAACTGCACATACATATACAGAAACAAACACACACACACACACATACATCTATACATATATATATATATATATATATATATATATATATATATATATATATATATATATATATATATATGTATATATATATATATATCATCAAAGACAGCAGCATAGCATACAAGGCCCTTTGGTCCTACTTACACGATAATTCACATCGAAGATATTGAAGCTTAATATATAATATATTAAATAATACCCTAAGTCTCACAATGTCATTGGAACGTTTGATGAAGTCTATAACACCTTGATGAACAAGGGTAGGTATTTCGACAACATCATTGCAGCTAACAAACATATAGTAGCAGCAGCGGTAAATATTATGTACATCAGCATACCACCTTATATTAAAGCTAAACTTGCCTATTTTGACAGTTACTGTTCGAATTATTTCCATGCGTAACGTATTATGCACTCAATCATGTAATAAGGAGAGTTTAAAATGTTGAAGTATATACCATTCGATACTGTACATAATATATACCGACAGTGATGAACGTGTCGGATATCACAGATGAATATTGAATAACGCTTTATATTAACTTAGTAAGTTTGCAAAATAAAATAATCCAACATAAATTAATAAAGCTAGTATTTTTGTGTGACAGGTACGAAACTGAATATCTAGGATTTGGACTGGTGTAGCACCATACATTTATTCTTACAAATTACGAGAGCCGCATGTCCATTACAGTCAAACAGGTCTAGTGAACAAACCTTAAAAACAATTTCAACAAATATTTCGGATACAAATAAAAGCAAATGTATCCCTTCGCTAAGAAACAAAACAAAATGGTTGAATACAAATTGGATGTTACCTTGCCTCACAAATAACGCTTCTCGTATAATAACAGTGAGCATTATTCCATTTGGAACCCCAGTCATAACGGATTTCAAGACAACGTTCCTTTGTTTTACTTGGCTGTCCAGCGGCCCAGAAAGTAAACGAAAATGGAACAGAGGTCCCATTATCTCCCATCCATCGCCATTCCGTCTCAACCAACATATCCGAACCATCGAGCCAATAAACTTCATTGCTGATCATACCTTCAAAGTAAGAGTATGGATCAGATCAATAAGGTTCACTGTTTAATTGCACGTATCCAACACACACACACACACACACACACACACACACACACACACACACACAGACAATTTATTTAAACCCAATCATTTGAAAATTACATATTAATTTCCCTAAAAGGATTAATTATTTTAAAGATTCTTTTTAAAATCTATATTACGTTCATATGGCACGCGTGGTCTTTGTTTGTAAGATGCCATTTGTAGAAAACATGCAGCATTGTATCATGCCAACGTTATCGGGTAGAACAGCAGAAACTCTGTATTGGAAATTCAGATGAAACTACCTATATTAAACGATATATGAAAGATAATTTGTTTCCCAGACTTTATATCATATACACTGCTACTGATATATTATAAACATAATACCGTACGCATGTTTTAAGTATTAGACGATACCATCAATTTCTATAAATAGGATACTTATCATTGTATGTATATAAATATCATAGTTTGCGGTGTTTTACATAAATAATTGTAGTTTATAGTTTATGTTTATACACAGATTATGTTTCTACACAGATTATGTTTATACACAGATTATTACATTATATTTAAAAAAAATAAAGTCGACAGTGTATTTCATCTAAACAATATAGTATATCGTGTACTTATATAAGTAATATAGTATACCGTGCAGTTTAAACATTATTCCCGAAATAATGGTCTGCTCATAGTCACTACCGATAGCAACAAGTTTGCCTCCAAGAATTTTACAATATTCCTGAAAAAATAAATGACAGGTAAAGGAGTGGATATATTTCGAACATATCACGTTGTGTCTATTTGTCGAAGGCAAATTGGTTTTGTCCGTATATTTCGCTTTCGTTTTATCTTACAAAATTGTCTGTATTTGCCACCATCATCCGTCTCATACTGATCCTCAATTTGAAGTTTAAAACTGGAACTGACTCAAGACTATGTATGAATGCTAAAGCTTAAAATACCGTGCATACGATTAAGTGTAATATAGTTTTTTGTGTCGTTAATCACTTATGGACAATGTATCGATACATAAAGCGATAAAAAAACATTTACCGTAAGAATATAATATCACACGGATATATATATATATATATATATCATGGCATTTAATGTATTGGCATAAAGTACTTTGATATACCAGTGATATTCCGATATCAAATTGTGATCCGCCCATAACGCAATAGTGCGAATTGATAAATATTTGAGAAACAGAAGGCAGTTGAAGACTAATTATGAATGTGCGCACATTAAGCATTAGTTATGTATGAAAATAAAGATAACAAAGTATTAAAATTGCTCGTTTTCTAAATTACTTTATTATTGTTCACATTTACATTACATTCTTTTTTTATTTATATCCCAAATCCCTATCATGCATAACTGAAAACTACGCATTAATGTGGAGTGAGAGAGAAAAAGAATTTGTGCTGGATCAATACTTTGAAATACAAATTACAACAAGTAACATACAAGAATATGGTTCTTTATAATGATGTGTGTGCATTTTCCTTGGTATTTATCAACAGTGTGTATCAATGACCCATTTGTGAAAACCTTAAAAGTATTATACAGTGAATATCGTCGGTCACGAGACAATCATACTGTGGTGTATTTAATGTTTGCTTTTATTGTTGTTTCTTAAAAATAATACACTTTTCTCATAATTGATTCTTATTAATTTAATTATAAATATGTTCAAACGTCACCCCTCTGTCTCTCCCCATCTCTCTCTCCGTCTCTCTTTCTCCGTCTCTCTGTCTGTCTGTCTGTCTGTCTGTCTGTCTGTCTCTCTATCTCTATCTCTCTGTCACAGAATTAGGCGAAAATTTGAACTGATTTTTGTTGTTCTTGAATTGCAAACGAAACTCACCATTTTCTTGATTTCGTCGTACACGCATTACCTGGGGTGATTAAGTGGCGTGTAACGATTTGCATGTGCCAATTTGTAATTTACATGAAATCCGAAATACTCGTTGTACGTGGTGCACGTCAAGCTCGATGTGATTTATGTTCACCTATTGAGAGTATATAAGGCGATGGATTTCTCATTATTATTGACGGGAACTAAAATATCTAATCAAAGGATAGATAACCTCGTCTTGCAAATCTCCAGCCAAAGGGTTGATTCAGTCTGATTCCAGTTGATTCCGTCGTTGATTCAGTCTGATTCCGTCTGATTCCGTCTGATTCAGTCTGATTCCAGCTGATTCCATCGTTGATTCCATAGATCTGATAACATCTGACAATCATTGATTCCGTCTGATTCAGTCTGATTCCGTCTGATTCCGTCGTTGATACCGTAGAAGTACATCACTGATAGCGCATCTAATAACATCGTTGATACCGTCTCTGATACCGTAGCTGCTAACATAGTTGTTACATTGTTTCTGATACCGTAGCTGCTAATAACATCGTTGATACCGTAGCTGCTAATAACATCGTTGATACCGTAGCTGTTAACACATCTGATACCATCTTTTGATAAACGTCTTTGATATCGTTTGATTTGTTGTGGGACATCTATTGTTTGTTCTGGAACATCTCTGTATAAATATCTGAATGTGCTTGTGCCGTTAATTTGTGCAAACGGAATTGAAGTATCTGTCTGTGTGTCGAACTGTCTGTTCGTCAATATCTGTGTAACGTGTAAATATCCGGAAAGCTAGAAGTCCGAGTGTCGGAGCTGTCTTAGAGTTGTAAAACGTCCGGGTAGACATCTTGGGGAGTGAGGAACCGTTGGTTCGGGTAGATGTTGTATGCTGTCTGAACGTATAACTGTGGTGGATCCGTGTAGGGAAACGTCCGATAATAGTATTGGTCAACCCTCGGTTCTCGGGGAAACTGGGAGACGATTCAACTGTTGCTGAATCGTGCGGTTATACAGGGGAGACACATAGGTGTATTGAAATTGTAATATAATTTTATACATTGTTGTATTTGCATGCTTACGTCAGATCACAATAATATTTCAAGTGATCACATAGATATCAATAAAAGCTAGCAACTTGATTGAATACAAGTATATGATCGTGCTAGTTATCGCAATCCATTCTGCGATAGATAGTTTGTCGTTTGTGTTTATTTTTTTTCGTAAATCATTCTTGCATTTATTTAACTTTCGTAAAGGATTCTTGGATCTGTGTATAATCCAAGAGATCCCTTTACATCTGAGATTCCTTTTGTATTGTTATTTAATTTGTTCATGTATTGTGAATGGTTGTGAGTGTAATTGTGGGTTGAGTGCATGAGTTATTGTGTTGTTACATCTGTATTTTTTTTCATTTATAATTTATTACATAAATTTATATTTTCTTTCACAAATTGTGTTTGTATTGTTCATTTAATCCACCCTCCTCTCGGTAACAATTCTGTTACACTCTCTCTCTTTCTCTCTCTCTCTCTCTCCTAGCTCTTGCTCTCTCTCTCTGTCTCTCTCTGTCTCTCTCTCTGTCTCTCTCTCTCTCTCTCTCTCCCATAATGTTGTTCATCGTAGAAAGATACTGGCAAACCTATATGTCTTTACAAACTCAGGGGGTATCTGTTTGTCATCCTACGATACACCTGCAAATATTATTGATGAGAGAGAGAGAGAGAGAGAGAGAGAGAGAGAGAGAGAGAGAGAGAAAGAGAGAGACAGAAGGACAGAGAGAATTTAAAAATCATGGCATCCAGAGAGAGAGAGCGAGAGAGAGAGAGAAAGAGAAAGCGAGAGATAAAGATATATATATATATATATATATATATATATATATATATATATATATATATATATAAATATATATATATATATATATATATATATATATATATATATATATATATATATATATATATATATATATATATATATATATATATATATATATATATACTGTGTGTGAACTGTATGACCACAAAAACACTCGTATAAATATTTCATTCATAGCAAAATCGACAAGCCTCGTTTACTTAAATTGAAGTATTTATACATCTCGTGATATATCATTGATAATATGTATGCATGGATGTATCAGCATGTGCGATTGTGTCATGTATACAAATACAATGATTTATTTACCTTGGCTTCAGGCCAGCTAGCATACAGATCAAAAGCTTTGTAACATCTTTGTCCATGCAGTTCGAAGCCTTTGGGACAGGAAAGTGCTGCATTACCGCCTTTGAAAAAGAGATTACGTTTGGATATACTTTTTATTTGTTTCCTATTTACATTGCAATGTTGACAAAGTGTTCCTTGTCTCTCGGCATTTACGTGTAATAAAACTAATCAGCTAGCGATTGATCTACTAACAAGTTCATGTATGAAATAGTCTGCACACTAAATGAAATAAGGCAAGAAAAGAACCATAGCAAATATAAACTCGACGCTAACACGTAATCAGTTTGCAATCCACTTGTTTTATCATATCTCGATATATTGTAGATTTAACACTTTATCCATATTTTCTTATATTGTATCTTTAACTTTTATAAACATGTATTATTTTATGTTTAAGTTTTATCCATATTTAGATATATAGTATATTATAGTTTTTTATCCATAATGCTATAATGTAAATCATTGATAAGCAAAGATATTATATTTTTAAACTTGTAGATATACGTATTCGTTGTTTTACGCTAACGAGGTTTAGATTCTGATATTCATCCTTACTATGTACCTTTGTGCTCTCTACAAAAGGATTATGTGCAAAGTCTGGAGTAATTTTCTCTCTCTCTCTCTCTCTCTCTCTCTTTATATATATATATATATATATATATATATATATATATATATATATATATATTTGTATACATACATACATACATACATGCATGCATGCATGCATGCATGCATGCATACATACATACATACATACATACATACATACATACATACATACATACATACATACATACATACATACATACATACATACATACATACATAAACTGATGAAATCATACATTTAGCCACCTTAGAAGCATATATCTACCTATCCGCATCTACATATCTGTGTATATTTATAAACAAGAGTGTAATAAAACCAATTACCTGCTGGAAGGTCAACCGCAATAAAGACCAGAAACAACAGGAAAACATTTAAATTCCCCATCGCTGTTTTCAATGTCCTCAAATTATTCAGCCTGTAGCAGGATGAGTTGTGCTCCGCTTTTCACAGAAGCTTATATTCCCATTCTAGAACAAGATGTGAACAATATAATAATATGCTCTGCAGGGCTTAACCAATCATTGGAAGCATTGAAGTATCCAAATCTCCACCCACATAAGAAAATTCACAGATTTGTTAAAATGTATTTCTGTGCAAGTTTTCTAGCCCTGAATAACTGGGTGATTACAATGGCAAAACTAATAATATTTGCTTTTAATGCACCATGTATCATGTTTCTGCAAATGTATGCAGGATCACATACACATGTTTGTAACGTTTGTAGTCAGAGAGGAAGACCCCATATATTTATTTACGTTATTGTTTTAGTACAAGAAAACATATAACGTCTAACTGTTTGCAAATTGTGCAAGTAACGGATGTTGCAACGATCCGCTTTGTTATCGCCTAGTATTTTACTTCACTCATTGGTTACTGCTGACTAACATAAATACACTCATACAAAATTATACATGCTAATTAATAAAGATGGTAAAAAGATTATTAAATCTAGCATAAAATGCATCGATTGATGTGGATGCAAGGTTACTAAATAATACACTCAGAAAAAATGAATAGTAGCGGTAGCTTGGTACTAATATATCATATACTCTATGTTGTTGGGTCAATGTGATATTCTCAATCTGTATTGTCACCATTCATAACTGCATCTCACAAATACCCTTTTCTTTCCATTAAGATTTTAGTTAATACAAATGGTCGCAACAAGCAACTATATGGAACGTTCTCTCTTGTTGGCACGTTGACTATAGACGTGTACTAATATAGTCCACATAATTAACCTGATGCATCACTTCGTCGTCAAGTTGGTCACGCCATTGTTTGAATGCTTTTAGATGTAACAACTTTGATTATATTCGAAGCATAACATATATACCTTTAATTTGTTCATAATAATGTGGGTCTTAAACGAAAACTAAACGTAGTGGGATTTATCTAAATTCAAATTGGTACTGAGTGTGCCCTCTAATATAAATTCTTTAACGAATTTAAAAGCGACATACACACATGGCTGAAGTTTATTTCATATACGCATTTCCAGTAAACAACGAAAAAACAAAGTTACTGTCAAAGCATGTTATGCTTTATTCAAAGCGTCCGGAAAACAAAGTAAATCGTATATCAAGATTATATAATTTAAAGAATTGTGTGAAGTATTAATCTAGTCGAATACAGCACATACCAGTATTTTCATTGTACATATATACGACGCAAGGTAGATATTGTATGTCACTTTGAGGTAGATTCAACATAATATGGCCTTTACATTTTAGAGGACAATGCAAGCAATTTTCTAACACATTACTTATTTAAAGCCAACGAACATGACAGATGATAGCTGATTGTTAGATGTAATCCTCTGATTGTTAGTTGTAATCGTTTTATCATACGAACAACAAGCCATTTGGAAATGGATTTATACAATATTATCCTACGGTCAACATACCATATAATATTGCTTTACAATGTAGCTGTCTTTGTCGCTATGTAGTAAGACAAATATGTTGCTTTGGATAAATACCCTGACTCTAATCTTGCACTGCCTGTCGTTCACTTAAAATGTTTATAAATTAAATAAACAGGTCGTACTGGTCGGATTACAACTGCAAATTATATATTTTAGTCAAAGCATTGGACCGATTACTCTACTGCGAAGTGAATTTTAATTATAAATCTAATACTACGTTATTTGAATCGTTAACGAATATGCAAAACCGGAACTAGATTAGCTATGTATTAGGCATCATGTTAAAAAAAGAAATGGAAATTATGCATTCGTGATGCAAAATGAAAAATGATATATCTTTTTTTCTGGTGTGGGTTGTTATTTGTATTTCCATTGCCTAGTTAAATTAATTGAAAACACAAGATGCCGGTTAATTCAGTCAACGGTGCATCCATACATGTTAGGAAAGTTAAAAGCAATGTTTTATTTTGAATATATACATATATGTATGTATATATATATATATATATATATATATATATATATATATATATATATATATATATATATATATATATATATATATAAATGCGTCGCTACCAAATAGGATACCAAAATTGTAAACGTTTGAGCCAGGTTGTTTGTCTGTGTGTTTGCCTTTTAATGGTGCACCATCACTTATAGGCTATTTAGCGCCATACAATAGGTTTACCCAGAAATAAAAGTATTTGTTTCCAGGAAAACAAACTGTTGCGTGTTTGTTAGTTAGTTTGTTTGTTTGCTTTTTAACGGAGCACCAGCATTTGTAGGCTATTTAGCTCTTTACATTTGGTTATACGTATACACGTTTAAAAGTCTAAAGATGTTTAATAGCGACAAGCGATATAAACACCGAAATAGTTCAAAGCAAAACGATACAATGGTAATAAGACAATATGAAGCTTTGCAAATAACGGTCTATCCAAACGGTGTATGGTAATGAGGATAGATAAAAAGATGTTGCAATAAGCAATAGTATTTACATTAGCTGCAAATGCTCTATGTGATTGCATCCAAGTTATAGTTTACCTAAAAAGGTATACTTACTTCAGGAAATCTAAAATACAAGTTATTAGTATATTATCAAAACGTTCCTTCATGTCGTGCCCTTTATATCTGTATTACAAGTTGTGTGCAAGTCGAAACATACTGTCATAAGTGCTTAACACTGGATGGTTCATTGCATGTAAAGCACTATGGTGGATTTTCCCCTTTTAGTATGTGGGAGTGGTTATGTACGTATGATGAATTCGTATTATTGCAATGACAACCTCCTCCCTACAGAATGTTTTGTTGGAAGGTGTCCAGTCCCCTAGGGTTGGTTTGATGGCTCTAAGTTTGGTATTTAATGCATCATTCAAAGATGACTGCAACTTCTGTCGTAGGTACTCTTTTTATACGAGGTTCAAAATCAGTAAACCGCATTATAAAATCCAATGTTTCTTGAGATTGAGCCATTTTAGCAGCGCAATCTGCTTTTTCATTTCCATTATTAACAATTTGTCTAGGTAACCTAAAATATATTGCATGGTAAGATTTACTCATCTTAGTATAGGATATTTGATTAATAATGAGTTTTCCACTTTTCTATTGTGTAGTGACTGAATCACGGATAGTGAGCCACATAAGATAATGCTGTCTAAAATACGATTCGCTTCCACAAATTTCAGAGCAATGTCTATTGCTATGATTTTAGCAAATAAAATGGACGCATCATTTGGCAAGTGAACCTTTACTGTATGTTTAGCTCTAACGAAGGCTGCATCAGCCTTTTCCTCATTGTTTGTTCCATTAGCATAAATTATATTGTTGTTTATAAATTTGGCTAGGGATTGATAATACAAGTTGTGGAATATGGAAGGGTTTGTCTCAGATTTGTCACATTCTGTAATGTAATCATTACTTTGAGTTGTTTAAGAAGCCAGGGTGGTGTTTCCGAGACAAACTATTTCTCAATATTAAGATCAATTTTCCTACTGTAAAAGCTGGATGACATTCTGATACCAGATGAAGGTATGGCATTTGGTTAATATTCGAAAAAGGTGTTTGATTGATTGATTGATTGAGTGTTGTTAATGGCGCACTAACACTTTAACGCTCTTTAGCGCCATACAATATGTTGTATGTATACAGTTTAAAAAATGCTAAAAGGTTTATCGTGAACCAGCGATATCAAAATCCGAATATTGCAAGGTAACATGGAAATATGTTAGTAACAGTAAACTATGACTTATCCCATTACACTGAAGATGTAATTTGTGTGTGTGTTAATAGGGACTGATGGTGATGGCATATACGTTATAGTTTAAAAAATAGGTTTACTTCCTTCAGAACATCTAAAATATAAATGATTTATATAGTGTAAATAATTTCCTTCATGTCATGCACATTAAAATACTTATCAAGCGTCGGTTGCATTTCGGACCATTTTGCCAACGTTCTTATCAATGAATGGTTCAATGCAAGTAATGCACTTAGGTAGATCTTAACCTTTTCCAATGTGAGAGTGCGTTAGTTACGTATGCCAATTTTGATTTCGCAATGACGAGCTACTACTGCCTAGGAAAATTTACTTTATGAAGGTGTCTATGTTACTAGGGTTGTTTTGATGGCATGAAGTTTGTTTTTCACTTGATTACTCCACGATGCATGCCAATTCTGACCTATGTCCACTTTGATACGAGGTTTAAATCAGTAAAGGGTGTTTTAAGATCAGATAGTTCTTGGGATATAGCCAACATTATGCTATATAGTAGGATGTACAAAGCGAAGTGTTTGTGACATGGATATTGAATAATAATGGGTTATCCAGTTTTCTTTTGTGCTGTGACTGAAGTACTGATTGTGAGTCACCTAAACAATGCTGTTCTAAATACGTTTCTTTTCAACACATCTCAGAGCAAGGTCTATCGCTGTGATTTCGGCTGAAAAAATGAACGTATCGTTTGGCAACCAAACTTGTGTTATGTGCTTGCTACTATCGAATGCTGGAAGAGCCTATTCCACATCCTTTGATCCATCCATAAAATGTCTTTGTTACTTTCTAAATTCGGTGAGAAATTCGGGATAAGAAATCTGGAAGAACAAAGTGTTTATCTCAGTTGTTTTCCCCTCGTATAACGTGGAAATTACATATTGGTGTTTAATTAGACAGGGTGGTTTTTCTGGGAAACGCGTTTTGTGCAGAAAACATTTCACAAGTATGTGATAAAAACTTTCACACGGAGATTTCTTAAATGTTCCCAGAGCGAGTCTTATTCCGTGATGATGACTTTGGTCAAGCATCTTCAAATATGACCTCCTAGCTGAGCCATAAACAATGCAAACATAATCTAGTTTAGATTGCGTAAACGTTCTTTTCAGATTGGTGATTACCTTGTTATCAGCACCCCAGTCAGTGTGAGCAAATACGTTAAATAGATCTACAGATTTCAAGCATTTAGCGTTCAACATTAAAGCCAACTGCAACTCAATTTTCCTTCGTGATAAATGCATCCATCGCAAATATGTATTTCCACACTAACAACATGATCATTGGTACTAGGACGAGAATGGAAGCTACTTTGGACTGGAGTGATTATAATGTTACTTTCCAAGTACCATACATGGCTAGAATAATCATTCGTTCTATTGTTTTGCACACAGCTTTTCAATGCAATTGGTCGACAGCTGTTAGAATATCCAATATCTTTATCTTGTTTGCTTCCTTCCAGCTCTGGGGCATAAATTATTTATGATTTTCAGAAGAGATGTTAGTGATGATTCTGCGAGGTGTTTGAAGAACTGGTAATGTACTGCATCAGGCCCAGCGGAAGTATCACGAGCCTTGTCTAAAGCCCCTGCCCTCAAATCTCTAATAGTTAAAAGTTGTTGAATGTGATATTTGAACTTGATATTTCTTCTTAATATTTTGATATTTAAAGGTTTCAGAATAATTAGATGATGAGAAATTGTTAGAGAAACTTTCTGCAAGAATATTTGTTATGTCATGTTTCGAACTGACTATGTTATTCTTTTTTTCAGGTGTCAGAGAGAATTGTTGTTTCTCTTTCCATTTATTGTTCGATTATTGTCACAAAACGTTTTCGTTGAGGACCCACAGTTTAAGAAAGAAATATATTTATTTGATGATGCACGTTTACGTTTTTTGATGTCGAACTACGACATTTGCTATAATTTTCGGCCGCTGGACGATTGTTGAATTTGTACAATGCTTCTATGCAATGTCTAATGGCTTATTTACATTCCATGGTTACCAAAGTTTGTGTTTTTACTGTTCGTTGAGAACTTAGGATTATATTGTTCTGCAATCTCGATTACTATGGAAGTAAAATGCTGAATAGGATTAATAACGTTGAAATATGTAGCCTCGTTAAGTATTGGTTTACATAGTGTTTCATACGAAGCTCATTTGGCCTTCTTGATATTCCATTGTTGAATTGCGTAATCAGTTTTTAGAGTTGATATGTTCAAGGTTGACAGGAATATGATCAATGCAGTGAAGGTCATCAGCGACTTTCTATTATTTGTCAAAAAGCAGCCAAAGAAAGCAAATTGTAAAATCTATACAAGTCTATGTACCAATTTATGGGTGTAAATATGTCGGTTATTGGGTGTTCTATAGAGAAAGATCGAGTCTAGAAATGAAATCTTCTACTTTGTGCCCTCAGTCGCTTATGTGATTTGATCCTCATAGAATGTTATGGGCTTTAAAACCCTTGCGTAAAACAGAGGGCGTTAGAAGTTGTTCAACATGATTGTCTAATTTGTTTGTTACTAAGTTTTTTTTCGGTCGTATGTGAATAGAGCAAAATGTGATCACTCGAAGTAGTGTGACAGCAATGGCCTGTACATTTGATTTTAAATTAATGCGTGAGTGAGGAGCTCTATTGTTCAAAACATCAAAAGCTCCCCTTGATGCCCTGTCAGCGTTTTTAAAGTATCTGTTAAACAGGGAAACGTTTTGAAAAGTAGTTATACGTTTATTTCAGGAATGTTTCCTTTAAACATAGTACTGTAGGATCGTGTTCGTTTAAACGCAGAAACATGTCATTGTAGTTAGCTTTAAATCTTCGACAGTTCCATGATATGATGGTGTTCTTCATTATAAGGGTAAGCTGGAGATTGTGGAGCTAGGTTAGACTAGTCGCGGATGCA
The DNA here is from genome assembly GCA_030141615.1 of Unio pictorum. Taxonomy (NCBI): domain Eukaryota; kingdom Metazoa; phylum Mollusca; class Bivalvia; order Unionida; family Unionidae; genus Unio; species Unio pictorum. The sequence continues at coordinate 2,225,074 of JARLTB010000163.1, read as the reverse complement.
ATTTGTGTGAGTCTCGAGGCTCTACGGCGAGGCCTATTTTATGTTAGTAACCACTAATGCCACCATAGCAGTCAATAATCTGCTTTGGAATACAAAACGGGGTCACTAAACGAAACAGATTTTGTGAGACTTCCTGTGCTGTTGAAGATGTAAATCTCATTTGGCCATGAGCTCTTTTCTCCACGTTTAGTTAGAATAGTTTGCGCACTTGGTACATCTATGACTCTGAAAGTAATAGTCCTAATGAGCACTGTTACGTTTTTAAACAAGAACAATGCCCACAGCCGGTTTCATTGCCAATGTTTGACCGTTCTCACGTTGCTGTATTTTAACTTCCTTATTATATGGCCTAAGAAACAGGTAGTACATTTGTACAAACTCACATGATATATTTAACATTTCTCTCTTTGCTCCCTTAATTGCGATAGATAGATGTACAAATAGGATATAATGTATTATGATGAGTTTGAATCTATCCTATAATTTTGGGATGCAGAGACAAATGCTTGTATGTGGAAATGATGCAAGGGTTTATTCAGGTCATTTAGGTCATTAGTTATACTCATTTAGGTTTACATATACATTGGATTAACTGCCCACTTAAATGGTTTGAGAGAGAGATCCAGGTAAAATGGATGAGGGGGCAAGTCCCACCATTGGATACGCGACTATAGTTTCATACTATATTATAGTGTTCAGGACCATTATTTACTTCAACTGTGTGATAACTAAGCAACTTCCTTGCGTTTGTTTGCCATAAATCGACAAAAACTCCCAACTTTATTTTAGCTTTTGTTATTGTGGTTATAAATGAATGAGTGCTCTAAGGCAAATCCATTTATTAATCACTCCCATCTCACTTCTGTCTACATTAGTGTGAGAAAAGTGTTCAGCCAGTCTGGGTATGTGAGAGCTGTGATCAGATTTACTGGATGTCACGTATAACCTGTGAAGTGTTTAAATTGTGCACCAAGTCTAGAACAGCAAATCAAACATATACTATAGCTTGAAATAATTGATTTTCATAAACAAAATCATGATTAATATGAGTAAATAACACGTATAAACAAACTATTACAAGCCATCATGACTTGGACATATTTACCATGAATTATCAAATTTAGACGATAAGATCAGATGTTCGTCATTACCAAATACATCTAAATTGTTGATCCCATAAACATTTCTTCTATGTTTAATCGAAAAAAGAGTAAGAGTAAAAATAAGTAATATGCTTGGATACTTCTTATAATCTAGCTGGTCTTATATATTGACTAGATAAACATATTTGCAACGTTAGATAAAATTCATGTAAACAAGCTTAATCTACGAGATGCAAGATCACCTAAGTTATAGCTAAAATAGAAAATAAACAAAATATTGATGATGTAGATGCATTTACTAAGTCAGATTAAATTTGATTAGAAATACTCTTTTGCATGTCAAAAGAAGCTGAGTCAATATGATGCCAGATTGTATACTGTTTACAGAACTAATACTATATAAATATACGTAGCTCTTAATACAATTCACTTGATATATTCATGAGTGTAACCCATTTGCACATATGGATCAAAATCAGATCGTAAAAAGGTGGTTACAAAATCATGCAACAATTTGACACATATTTTGAGAGTTCATGATAGAAGCTTAAACTCCAAATTTAATAAATGTTAAAAATATATCAAAAACGAGATATACAGTGATAGCTGGTTCACACAGATGTAAGATGAAAGAAGTACTATGAATGGAATATATATTCTTACTAAATTGTCACGACATCTCATTGATATAATCCTCTACTTAAGCAAACCAATAATAATTATGACTGTTTAATGACTTAATGACAAGATTACACTGAACAAAGTAACATTACATCAATCAATTACTTGCCTACCTCGTGAAAAACACTTGATATTTAAATAACGTTTACATCTTTTGTGCCATGATCAAAATATGCACCATTTCATCCTACCACATCAAAATGTGCAGTATCCAGACTTCACAACTACATGTGTAAAGGACTAACATCGCTGAGAATAAAGGACATGTAAATTCGAATCTTTTCTGGCCTTGCATCAATTTAAACTTGTAACTGTAAGAACAATAAACTGTTAAAGTTAACTTTGTGCCAAAATTTCATTTTTATAACATTGATGGGTGATCATTGTATTGTTTTCAATCAATAATCATTTTTAAAATATGACCTTCTTCGATTATTTAATTTAAACATATTTATAAAAGATCTGTCATGATTATATATTCCCTTTGCATATAGGTCATTATCTGCCTTTACAGTTTTAAGTTGTGATGCCTGAATCCATTTAATATATAAAGAAAAATCAAATACCTTGCCATGAACGAATCTCTTATTCAAACCAAAAATACCAGGTATGATTTTAGTTGACGCGGAACATCGAAAATTCATTAGGGTGATATAAATGGATTGTATTGTTTGATTGTTTTGATTGTGTTTTGTACGGCGCATCAACAATTCTAGGATATTTAGCACCAAACAATAGGTTATGTGTATATACGTTTAAAAATGGTAAGTTGTTTATTATCGACCAGAGAAATGAAACAAATAAATAGTTCAAAATAAAACTGTAAGATGGTAGCATTCAAATATGCAGCTACCCGATTAACGGGATACGAAAATGGTAGATGTTAATGAGGACAGATGCCAAGATGTTGAAAATACGGGGCGCTATTTGCATTAGATACAATTATTTAGGTGATGCCATTCAAGTTTTTGTATAAAACAAAGGTTTACTTCCTTCTGGAAATCAACATTACAAAATCTAAAATGAATTTTAGAATCAAAGTTTCAAAGTGTGTATTCGCTATGAATTTGATTGCGATTTCAGTGGACAAAACAATTCTGTGCACACTTGAGCAGGTTCCAATCGGCCAAATAAAAAGATAAAGTATCATTATCAGTAGTTTGACACCATCCCACCTGACAATACTTTAACGCAAACTAGTTAACGTCCCTCTTTCAAATATGCGATGAACATCTACCGTATGCGCTCTTATTGTCAACTGCAAACACAAATGGACTCTGATCTACAAATGCCTTGTATTGCTGACTATCAGATCCATGTTTGTTCTACTGATTACCCCTGACAAACATGGGTACACTGTCTATGTCTATGCAGGTAACAATTGTGCTCGACTCATCCGTGAGTATATAAAGTTCGATGGATAATTTTATATCGTTTAGGGTAAATTTGAATAGGTTATGCGTATGATGTATTCACGTGTATTTCACTGAATATGATAATAATTGTGTTACTTGAATTACTTTAGATTTACGCAAACAGCTAACGGAATACCAATAGCATTATGATGCAGGGCGTTTATACATAGATGACGCAGACCATTTGCATCATCATTACAGAGGATATCAATTTTGAAACACGTATGGCAAGCAAGTCTTTGTTACAAGCATCTAAATATAAATGTAAAACTGACAGCCATGTTACTGATGGTGTTGAATACAGGCTGAAGTAGAAGCCTAAGCGACAGGTTCAACGCAAGTTAACATATACGACAATGATACTGACGATATTCGGCACTCGTGAACAAGGACAACACGAATACTGACATTACACATTTCAAGTGAACATTCAGGAATAAGTTTCTGTGTTTGCTTCTTAAGATCGCACCCGAACATTTTGGCTATTTAGCACCATACAGTAGGTTGTGTGTATACATGTCTAAATATACTAAAATGATTAATATTGACCAGAGTGTTCAAAAACCAAATAGTTCAAAGTAAAATGGTAAGATGGGAGAAACAGTAAAATATGAAGCGTCTCAATGAACAGGACATGTCAATGGTGTACATTAATGAAGACAAATGAAAAGATGTTGAAACTAAGGATCGGTATTTACCTTAGATACAAATGTTATAGGTGATGGCATACTAGTTATAGTTTAAAATATAGATTTACCTCTTTCTGTAAATCGAAAATACAAGTGATGTGTATAGCATCAAAAAGTTGCTTTATGTGATACACATTATAATACTTATCACGCCTAGATTGCAGGTCGAAACACTGTCATGAAGTGCTAAACTGTGAATGGTTCATTGCATGTAACGCACTCTGTTGAATCTTCATCGTTTAGTATGTGGGAGTGGGTTATATATGTTTGACCAATTCGGATTCGTGCAATAACCACCTCCTACCTAGTGATGGTACTGTAGAAAAGAATCCATTCTCCTACGTTTGTTATAATGGCGTGCAGTTTGTATACAGTGAATCATTTCACGATGCCGTTCTTTTGTTTGCGTAAATACCGTTTGATACGAGGTTTTAAATCAGTAAACGGTATTTTAAAAAAGATGGTTCTGGAATAGAACCATTTAACATTGCGATCTGCTTTTCCATTACCTTTACTACCTATATGGCTAGGTAACAAAAAGTATACTGTATTGTGTGAGGTATTCAGCGCAGTATTTATGATAAGGAGATTGATTTAAAATGGGTTATTCATATTTCTATGATGTAGTGGCTGAAAATAATACACTTTAAAACACATTTCTTTACGATACATTTAAGAGCATTTTCGATTGCTCAGATTTTGGGTGACACAATGGACGCATAGTTTTGCAAACGAAGTTATGTCATAATTGTGCCACTAACGAAGGCTGCAGCAGCCTTTTAATCATCATTTGAACCATCAGTATAATTGCTAGTGAATAAGTCAAGATAAGTGTTCCGGAACATGGAAGGGTATGTCTCAGATTTGTTCCCATCATGTAACGTAAAAAGCACTTTGGGTTGTTTAAGGTTTTTTTTCCGAGACAAACGTTTTCTGAATTATAGTAAGATCAATTTCGTTACTGTCAATGCTTGATGATCTTCCAAAGCCAAATAAAAGTTTGACATTTGGTTTGTTTCCCTATAATATTTTGTATTTGGGTTAAAAACAACCAACCATGCATGGTTCGGAGTGTGTGACCTTAATTTAAGAGCTTATTATGCTGAAAGCATTTCGATCTGATAAAGGTTGTTGATTCGCTTCCGCGTGAAGACTTTCACAAGGATATGTCTTAAATGCTCACAGAGCGAGTCTTATTCCCTGGTGATGAATTGGGTCAATCATTTTCAAATATGACTTCTGAGCTAAAACATATACAACGGATTCGTAGTGTCGTTTGGAGCGGATAAATGTTCTATACAAATTAAGGGGGACCTTTTATATCAGCACCCCAGTCAGTGCGCAACTACTTTAAGTAGATCTAAACGTTTCAAGCATTTAGCTTTCTAAAGTTTGATATTTTGAACAAGAGTCAGTTTTCTATTGAGGATAATATCCAAAATCTGTGTTGGCTCAACAACTAAAATTAGTGTTCCGTCCAGCGTGAGTTTAGTGTCATCATGGTGACTTCGCAAATGAAATAAATACTTGCGTACTGTTTTCGATTTTGAAAATTCAAAACCGTTAGTACAAGATAAATTTGGATTTTGTTGATATTTTCTTGAAGTTATCGTTCAATCATACGCATCTGCTTTGATCGATAACAAATTTATAAAAGTCAACAACGTATAATGAGCAGTCCACACCGGAAACTGTCAACTTGGTGATGCTTTTCATTTTGATATTAAATAGCGAATCAGATAAAATACTGCCCATGGGCACAGCAGTCTCTTGCTCGTGTCAATCTGAGAGGGTTGAGCCCACTCGTACTTTGAATTTTCTGTATGAGGGACAGTGTGATATGAAAGTGGGCAAACGGCCTTTTAGACAAAGTTCGTGCAGATCATTTAAAATCCGGTACTTCCGTATTCTGTCATAGGCCATTTCTAAATCAAAGAGAACTGCTAATAAATGTTCCTTCTTGATAAATGAATCGCGAATAAATGTGTTCAGTCTCATCAGATGAGCATTGATACTACGTCCAGAAAAGAAGCCACTTTGGAAAGGAGATATTAAATTGTTACTTTATGAGTCCCATACAAGCCGAGAATTAATTGTTCGTTCCATTGTTTTGTACATACAGCTTGTCAAGGCAATGGGTCGATATCTTTACCTGGTTTGAAAATTATTATTGCATTTGCTTCTTTCCAACTCTTAGGTACATTACCAGCTATCCATAGATCATTACAGATTTTCAAAGGATATGATATTGATGACTATGGGAGGTGTTTCAAGAACTGGTAATTTACTTTATCAGGCTCAGCGGATGTGTCACGGGCTTTGTCAAAAGCCTCACTTAGCTCCAAGTTTGAAAAATAGCTAATTATAGCTTTCAGAGTTGTTGGATGTGAGTTGAAACGTGACTTTTCTTTTTCAGTTTTTAATCTTCGGATGGCTTCTGAATACTTGGATGATGAGGAGTTGTTTGAGAACCAGTCTGCAAGAATATATGCTATGTCACATTTAGAACTAAAATGTACATTATTTGTTTACAGGCGTCAAAGAGGATTGTGTTTTCATTTTCTCTTTCCATTTATTTTTTTGAATAGTGTCCCAAACTTGTTTAATTGGGGAACTTGAGTATAAAGAAGAAATATATTACATCCATGACGCACATTACATTTACATTATTTTGATTGGGTGGCCAGTTTTTAATGAGATTTGCTTATTTGCTTACAATTTTGGGCGTCGGAATATTGTTGAATATTGTTGTATTTTATCAATACTTCTCAGCGTGTTCTAATAGTTTCTTTACAATCCTTGGTTACCCAGAGTTGTTGGGATTATTACTGTTTTGTGAGGACTCTGGAATATATTCTTCTGAGATTAGAAATACAATGCTGTATATGCTTAAGAGCGTTGAATACAGTACCCAAATTTAGTATAGTTAAATTTAGCAAAAAGGTAATCACTAGATATGGAGTGACACTTAGAGCAAAGACTTGTAAAATTGTGTTTAAAGTGATGACTCTGTGAAGGCTTATATTTTTAATAACAACAGAAACTCTTCCTGATGCCATGTTAGCGTTTTGAAAGTATATATTAAAAAGGGAATAGTTTTAAAATGTAATGTTATTCGTCTCCGTCTGTAATGCTTTCTGTAAACATAGTACTGCAGGATCGTATTCAGTTTAAAGCGGAAAGAATATCATTGCAGTTAGATTGAAGTCCATTTTCAATGTATGACGGTGTTCGTCATTATGAGGTTAAGCTGGAGATTGTGTAGCTAGTACAGATCATTCACGGATGCAAATTGTGTCTGGAGGAAGTACTGGGGTGTATTTCGGTTAGTAGGTTTGGAGCAACCTTGATTACATGGGCAGTTTCTCCTGCGTCCATGATCTCAATGTCTTCATACCTGCTGTAGAATTTAAAGGACTTATCTTCCCCCTTTTGCATTTTTCTGTTTGTTTGCGATTTATGTTTATTTATTTGTAATTTCGGTGGTGAGGTGTTGTTGAAATCTGTTTGTGTAAATGCTGTTTTTATGTGTGTCTTATTTCTATCTCTAACTTCCTTCTCCTTTCTAAACGAAATCATATGAACGTTTCATCCTGACTGAAAACGTCAAATGACTTCATTTCAAACTCTCTGAATCTTTATACTAATGTCAGTATAGTGTATTCCTAATATAAAGTTAGTATAGTGTCTTTTCAATATAAATTGTCAGTGAATTCATTTTCGGTAGTTGTTTCACTCGAAAACCTACCAGAACGATTCAAGGGCCAACACATATCGAATTTCTAATGAGAGATTTAAGAGGTGTCGTACGAAAGTTTTCTTCCGAGAATCCAACGGATTACTCCCTCTCCTTTCGATATAAAACTAAAGATTCTTACTATATCTGTCAGAGGAACCTTCATTGGGCTAAAGAAAGTATAGACCGATAACAAAATAAGGCAGGTGTCCTTTAGAGTCACAACCCAAAATACCTGCTATCAGTGTAAACCGACAGGACATTTGCCTCCAGCCTGCCCTTAGAAACAACAGGAGTAAGTAGAGACCAGAGTGTTCCGAACATGATAAAAAGCGATTCCCTCCCAAAAGTAATTACACAGACACGTAAAGAAAGAAACAAAGATAATAAAAAAAGTTGATGAGAAAGTGATGAAGTAGCAACAATTATATAAGTAAACAAATTCAAAAACCGAAGAGTGTACAAAGAGAGAGAAGAAGTATATGAACATTTTAAAGTGTTGTTTTGTGAACTGGATTTTAAAATGTATACCAGATATGACCAGAAAGAAAATGTGTCTCTTGATTTGGATTTTTTTCAAGAATGACCAACATTCACGCACTCAACAATTTCACCATGGCGCAAAAAGGAATTTTGAGTTTTCATTGATTTTGACAAATTATCACTATCTACCATCAAAAGACCTGTATGGTTCTGAAAAGGACAGTTGGTTGTTTATTGCTTTTAAAGAAAACTCACAGGACTGTGTAGTAATCAGTATTATGAGCATGCATCTTTTGCGGATGTCAATGATTTTGTAGAAATCAAAAGAGCAGGTATCTCAGGCATATTAACAGGGTTGGGTTGCATGGCTTAAGTAGGTCTTTTTTTCCCTTTGGGTTGTGATAAAAAAAAGTATGATGCATTTGTTTCAGACTCCCTTAAACTGCAAATATGTCCAAAAGTAACGTCACTTTCACTTTCATCAATTTCTCCTTGATCTTTCTCTCTGCTGATGCTTCTGCATCCCGTCGTCTAATTCATCGTACTTCTTCTTACTGCTGCCTTTGAAGGATAAAACTTGGTCAGATTCTTTTTGCTCCTGTACGAATTTGCCCGATTCGTCTTGCTGTGTTTGTTAAAAATCATCTTCGTATAGAAAAGAATGAGAAGATGGCGAGGGTATTGGTACCGGAACACATTTTTGCGAAGAAGAGAGAAAAGTCACTAAATCTCAATTAAAATCGGTCTCTTCAGGAAGTTTGAACGTGTTAACTTTGATTGCTAATGCTATAACATCACCATTCATCGTCTTTTTAGTTTCCGTCATGTTTGCAAATTCTGTCGCATTGATTCGCTGCGCTAGCAAATCTAGGGTAACACAGACTCTTCACTATTAATTAATTGTATAACGCGTGATAGGATTGGTGATAAACAGCAATACGTATCGATCCGCTCTTCAAATATAACTAGAATCGCGGTTCAATTGATTATATTCACCTGTTCTCGTCAAAAGATGTGAACTAACGTTGAATCATCAACGCTATTATCGTCGATGCTATCATTTACAGTCATCGAGAACACCGATACTAGAGTTTGGAAAAGAAATATATGCGGCGAGACAAAAAGCGGTCTAAAATGTGATCTCATCTACAGTCCAGAAGCCAGAAGAAGTTTCAAGAAGAGATGTTTGTGATACTCTCTCTGCTAACGAAATGGCGTGAACAAAAAAAGTCCATTTTAAGGGTCATTATTGTCTCTCGAAATCATTTGCTCACTTGCATATACATAGTTTTGTAGTTGTTTTTCTCATAGGTGTGACATTGATTTTCATAACTCTATAGATGTATGTGCTTACGTTTGTGTCTATGCTGTATTTGTCTCTACTAGCTGTATTTGATTTTGGTTGATCTTATATCGTTAACATACAGCCTATGTTTAAGTCTATAGTGACGCTATATTGGCCCAAAGTCAATTATGCTGTTATACTGACCAACGATCTCAGTTACTGGATATACCTTTATCGCTACAAAATTGGTTATATATGGTCCCAGGAGGATTTGTTGTGAAATCCTAATTCCCATTATCGCTATATTGTCTGCTTTCACTACTTTCGTTAAACCAACCCGATAATTGGTATCATTTGTATTATTATTTATATTATTATTATAATTATTATTAGAAGTAGTAGTGGTAGTAGTTTTTGATTATGATTATTACCAGTTGAATCATCAAATTGAAGTACAATAGATTCAACGCAAATACATCATCTTACCGACATATAATTATAAAGTATATATATATATAGTGTGTGTGTGTGTGTCATTTGAAAGAGTTCAATAATAATATTCGTCCGTTTTAATATTGTATAAATCTTTTTTTTCAAATTAAACTTGTGGGCAGAAAACTCAATGCTCATCTACACAAATTTAACCAGTCACGCATTCCTTGTTTTCCTAAACACTTTAGTTATTTTAGATAAACAATGTAGTTATTACAGGCGCCACTGAGTAGGACACGGAAAAAGTCTTAGGAAAATAACTTAATTCACGATGTATCCATGTAAACAAGACATCAACCATATATTGAACAATATCAACTCATTAAAATGTAAAAATATATATCAAATCTCAAACATTCCCAAGACTTTCATGTGCAGAGGATGTGAGTTTCATAAATATTCATACCTATTCATTGCAATTAACTACCGAAATAAGTGAACACAATTTATGAAAAAACAAAATACATGATTCGCAAGTATACATTTATTTAAGAAAGTTAAGCTGATTATATTGGTCAGATCAACCGCCTCCACATAAATGAAACTAAGTATATAAAATTATATTCAGTTAAGAATAATAAATATGATTTCAGTTGTGTTAGTTCATTAAATATTATTTGTAAAGACTACTAAATATGAATTTTTGATAAGACTTCTAAATACTAATTCCATTAAGATCAGGAAATAAGACCAGCGTAATTTTAAGATTGCTAAACGCATAAGTGACTACGTTAAACTGATAAATATCAGTTTGCCTCAGGAATACTAAAAATGAATTCGGTGAGCCGAGTGTTATTAGGTCTTAAAACTACCAAAGTTTACAATGGACATATGTCCAGTAAATGCCATATCATGCATTATATCTAATGAATTAGTTTTGTTTTGTTTTAGAGGAAACGTGCAGGTACCATGTTTGACAAAATGTATAAACACTTATCTCGGTGTTATTTGATTTTAGAAAGATGCAAACTTTGCTAATCTCGAACGAAGCATATTCTGAACGAAATTTGATTCGATATCAAGGGGATGTGCATAATATGACTGGTCTCGTTCTGTTTGTAAAGCTTTAAGTAGTTAAACGTTATGTTTGTTGCACGTCATAAAAGGTTTCAAGTCGCATGGCAGATTTGATTTAATATAGACGTGATGTCGATCTCATCCAATTATCTCGGTCAAGGTGTTACAAACTTTATAACTGATCCTGTGGGGCTTACTATTTTATTTAACAAGCAAAAATACATTCGATGTGAATAATGGTGATTAGAGGGATCAAACGCATTGTGTGATCTGCTGGTGTATTTGATAATCGTTTAACGTATTAATTACACAGCCGATATATATATATATATATATATATATATATATATATATATATATATATATAAGTATATATATATATATATATATATATATATATATATATATATATATATATATATATATATATATATATATATATATATATATGTGTGTGTGTGTGTGTTTGCATATGTATGTGCATTTGTGTGTCTGCAACATGCATATTTAAATTAACTTTCCATTCATCAAATCAAGAAGATGCCATGTGCATCATGAAAGTCCAAGACATTTGGAGAGCTACAGTATATAAGGCAAGCTAAATTCAGAAAAGTTCAAACTATAAGCTGTGGTATAGTGCAATATAGTTTAAACATGACATAAATCATGTCCACTAGTTTACGCCTTTCAGACACATTTCCTCGCAAATGCAACATTTTGTTTTGCAATCTTGCACAACTACCTTTATTAAAACAACCAATCCGTAAATTCAACTGGTTTCCTATTTTGGTTGGCACTCGGTATAAATACTCTCTTGTAAAGTACATGAACTCGAGCTGACACAAGTAAATATGTACTAATATTAAGACGCGGAGAGTGGGTGCTAAGTATGACTTGTGAACATCTATCACATTGATCGGATGTTGTCCTAATCTCATATGCTACAATAATAATGATATTTTTGTATTCGTTTTACCATCATTAATACACATAGATTACCCAGTTCACTAACCTCTGCAAATCACCAGGACTACAAAATTCAGCTTCTTTAAAATTTGGATTTGAATTCGCTTTAATGCGCAAGTTTTGGAGTTTTATCTCTGTTTAGGGCACAAATAGTATGGGTCTAACAATATGACTTTGAGAGCGTGTTAAAATTGTATATTCGTTCTGTAATGGTCTATGTTCAACACGGAGCGGATTTGGTGTGTATCTTGTCTATTTAAAAGTACATGTCTTTTTGTTTCGTCGCTAACGGTACAGAAAGGGAAATACTATACGACATACTGCAAGATCCTTAAACTTCGACAGGGTGTAGATTTGATATAGTTTGAGGGTCACGATAATTGTAGATTTTAACTTCTGCTATGTAACGTAATCAGATCAATAAACTATCGTTGACGAAAACTCAGGTTAATCATTTTAATAAGGCGCTTAAAGAAAAAAAAGGAGTTCAGATTACTCTTTCTGCGAGCGCGATTAAAAACATGGAGAAGACTGGTGGTATATTCCCGCTGTTAGGGTTGATTCCAGGGTTGATTGCCGCAGCGGCCCCAGCGGTAGCTAAAGCGGCAGCGTTAGGAGCCGTTGGTACCGCGGCAGGAATGGCACTAAAGAAAGCAACTGGCGGATCCGTCCGTGGATCTAGCAAAAAAAAAGGAAAGGGTCTAAGACTACCAGGAACCCCGTATTCGTGGTACAGCGGAAGCGGCCTGAGACTAGGACCGGTTTACTAGTGGGAAACTCAAGGATTTTCAATCGAAGATTTTTAAAAGAACCTATTACCCCCATGTCCAATTTTGATTTAATTGATGCCGCTAAAAAACTCGCGATTAAAAACTTCAGAGGTGTTTTTATGAAAGATCAGTTACCGGCACAACCAAATGATGTTGAAACCGGTATTATTAATCTAGATAACAGCGATGGACCTGGAAAACACTGGGTTGCGTACGCGATTGATCCACGCGGCGTTATTTATTTTGATTCATATGGACTAGCGCCTCCTAAGGAATTTAACCGCTATGTAAGTAAATTAAAAATACCCCGTTGGTATTCCACGTTACCAACACAAACAATGCTTGACCCACCCATATGTGGCAATGAAGTATTAAACGTACTTGATGCTATTTCACGAGAATCTTGGATGAAACCACCCCATGTAGTAGTGTATCATAGCTGGCCCAATATCAGATCGGTAGCATTTGGTGGTCAACAACCAAATAATTCCTTGGTGTTCGCGTGAAAAAATCGTGAAGACGGAACTCCAGACTGGAACGTTGTCTCGTTACCAACAGGGTCATATCAAATCGAACAAATCAATAATGAATTACAAGGAAGAATTAAATCTATCACTGGAAAAGAATCAAAAATCGCTATAACGGTTCACGAGCCGACGTTATCATCTGCGATCGAGATTAATTCCCCTGGGTATGTTGTAGATATTTATCAGAGTTCTATAAGATCAGTGTTAGGATGGCCTGAATTACCACCTCGACAGAAAGAAACCGTTGATATACCAGAACCTGTAAAATCTGATTATGTCACAGATAGGATAAAACCTGATAATGTAATAAAAACTTATGAAGATCATTCCCCTAACAAATTCATGAATAATCACCCAGATTTTTTACCAACTGTACACTTTGGGTCTATCGAAAAAAATTTAACAGCGTTTAATAACGACCTATCACTGCTATTAATATCTCTCAAATCTGGCTTTCTCACCAGAGATGAATTTATCAGCGTCGTAGAAACATGCAACAAAATCATCAACGATATGGAAATATTTCATGCGAGAATTATTCAAGAGGTGTTGTCAGGTGAAGAATTTATGAGAATGTTTAGAAATAAGTATAGGATCAGTGAAGATATTTCCACGTTTAAGCTTCCAGGATATAACCCGGACGAATTAAAAAAACTTCTCAGTGAAGCCATCGATATCGGGTTTAAGAAAATTCAAGATAAATGGAAAAAAACAACATCACCGGAAATAAAAACTCTTAAACATAATAATGATCCAGAAGGCGGTGGTAGACATATCGCTCCGAACAACGTAAATATATCCTCAGTGATTGCGCTCAATTTAGTATGTGACCTTATCGAAAGAAGCTATCAAATAAATCTTGAGCAATCAAATCAAGCTCAGCAGGGGTATATTCTATATTCATTTGCACCAACGGCTCCTCCAGGGTTTCTAATTATTGAATCCCCGGTGAATCCAGTCTATATGCGATGTCATAATAATTCTTTAACGAGAATTAATTTTAAACTCACTGACCAATCTAATAATCTAATTGATCTGCGAGTTGAGGTTCTACAAATTAGTCTGTTTGTGAAATCATAAATGATTTTCATCGTAAAAAAAAATTGTTAACGTATAGCAGCAGAGAGGGTGAACGCCAACTATATGGCAACATTATTTTTCCATATTAACGACGACCGCTTATAAAACGTTGCTTTGGAACGTTGCAGCCCATGTGTTTGTGACAACTAAATTGACACTATCATCGTAAGATTTTTTTTTTGGTTTTGTAACGAATCGCTTACGAAATATTTGCCTAAAAAGTTGGTCTGTTCACCTTCGTCGTCGCAGCCCATGTGTTTGTGACAACTAAATTGACACTATCATCGTACGAGTTTTTTTTCGGTTTTGTAACGAATCGCTTACGAAATATTTGCCTAAAAAGTTGGTCTGTTCACCTCATTGGCTGACAACTAAATTGACACTATCATCGTAAGATTTTTTTTTTGGGTTTTGTAACGAATCGCTTACGAAATATTTGCCTAAAAAGTTGGTCTGTTCACCTCATTGGCTGGCTCGTACTGAAAGTGACACCATCACTGCTTACCCTTTCTATGATATTCGTGTTGTTGACTCCAGCCACATTATGACTGCGCATCACGCCTTTGGACGTATTGAATTACGAATGATCGAGTTATGTCAATATTTTATTGTAGTTGTCATTCAACTGTATGCATGTGATTCAATCGATAACAGATTAAGAGATCATCAGGGGATAATTTTCAATCCACACCAGGACATGAACACTTATTGATGTTATTGATTTTGATATTAAATAGCGTCACAGATAAAATACTGCCATGGGGTACACCCATCTCATGCTTCTACATGTTGTAGAGGGTTGAGCCCACACGTACTCTGAATTTTCTGTCTGACAGAACATTTTGTATGAAAGAGGGCAGACGGCCTTTTAGACCCAGATTGTGCAGGTCATTCTAAATGCTCCTGCTTGATAAATGTATCACTAATACATTTTTCCAGTCTAACCACATGATCGTTGGTACTACGACCAGAATGGAAGCCACACTGAAAAGGAGACATTAAATTGTTACTTTCCATGTATTATACATGCTGAGAATAAATCATTTGTTTCATTGTTTGAAGACACAGCATGTCAGTGCAATGGGTCGATAGTTGCTAGGATCTTCAATTTCTTTGCTGGCTTGTGGAACTGGTATTAATATTGCTTCTTTCCAAATCCTTGGTGCATGACCAGCAATCTCCATCTTATTTAGATTTTGAAAAGACCTGTCAGTGATAATTATGGAATATGTTTCAAGAATCGTAATGCTTTTCATCAGGCCCGATGGGTGTATCACTGGCTATGTCGAAATCCTCACTAAGTTTCAATAGTTAAAACAGCTGGTTATACGTTTCACAGTTGTTGGATGTGAATTTTAAATTTTTTATATTCGGAATGCTTCTAAATTGAATGCCATCACCTTGAACTTTTGTATGCAATGTAATTACCGCCCCTTATTGTCATCATCTTTTCATCTGTCCTCATTAACATAAACCACTGACATGTCCATTTTGTTGGGAAACGTCATATTTTACTGATATTAATATCTTACCATTTTTCTTTGATCTATTTCGTTTCTTGGATAAATGCTGGTCGATATAAATCCTTTTACCATTTTATTATGTATGTATTCAACCTGTTGTAAGGTGCTATATAGCCTAAAAGCGCAGGTGCACCGTTCAATCAATAAATCTATCAATCTCCCGTTAATCAGAAGTTTCATATTTTAATGTTACCATCTTATCGGTTTACGTTATTTGGTTTTTGATACTGATGAACGATGTTATATATCTTACCATTATTAATCGTGTATACATATAATCTCTTGTATGTCGCTAAAAAACCTAAAAGTTCTTGTGCGCCGTTGAAAAAAAAACTAAAACAAAAGATATCAAACATGCGCAAAAAGCTATAAAGCTATCTGTCTTCAAATTTCTTCAGGATGTCCATCAGGATATATCATGTACACAGGCAGGTGTGGACCTTTTTGTTATCGGCTTGAAACCCGAAACTCCGCTTCCTTTACTAATGCAAGACAAGTGTGTGCACGTGACGGAGGCGATATTTTGATTGTAGACCCATGCTATTATGATTATTTCAAGAATATTGCTGAAACAACAGGTATGTACTGTCATTACTCTTCATATAAAATAGAACTCGCAGAATACAAAGCTAAGGATTAGGACTCTAATCATTGTTTCATATATAAGCAGGAAGATCAAAAAAAAAACATTTTAAGTATGTGAATTTATTCTTTACCCAAGCAAATACTACATGTCTAAATAGAGGAAATAATAACATTTAATGTGGAAAGGCGGACATTATATCATAATTATTTCGTTTCAGAAGGAGGTGAATTCGATTACTGGATGGGAACTAGTTCGGCTACTCCCGTAGTCAATTATATAACGGTGAGAGGAGATTCTGTTCCAGAAAACAGCGTTATATATGGTATCGGACAACCATCCTCTGATAATGGAGGTGGTTGCGTAATCATGCTTACATCCAGTAACTATCGGCTGATTTTCGTTGTGGAAGTAATAGGCGATGTTTTTGTCAGGTCTTCATCTAACTAATGTCACAGCGGGAAGCACCTCGATACAGGTTTATATGTTTAAAAACTATCATCAGTAACACCTAATTCTACCCTATGCTTATCTTAGTAAATATAAATTATCATCACGTACATTTTATATTCTTATAGATGGATGAATATGTATACTTGTGTTAGTTTGATCATATGGTATACTTTCAGTCACCAGTGTTCATATTATTACGTAGATGTGCTCATACTTTAAATAAATTATTCAACATTGTCCTAGTACTTTGTGCACTTGAGATTTAAGAAAAGAAATTTATATTAGTTTATATTTTAATTGATCTACTTAAGTTACAAACTGTGTACGGCTTAATATCTATAATTGAATCAATAAATCAACATATGGTAATACCACATGTATCAGGTCAGCATTTGTGCTGTCGTTCATGAACGTCCATTATCTCAATAATGGATCCTAATGATTATTGTAACCGTAGGAACAAACATTAACAAACAGAACAATAAATGTCTTATATATTGTCATGGAATTAAACCTCTGCAGGTCCGGTGTTTGACAAGGTGCCCTACGTGCCTTACCACGTGTCGAAAAAGGCGTCTAAGAGGTGGCACCCTGCTTGAAATGGGTTACATCTCGTATCGGTGGAGGAAATGATGATCGCAGTTGAGCTGCGGCGTTCCAATGCACTACACTGCGGGTTGGTATAATTTGCCAGACGTGTCTCACTGCGTGTCCTAGGAGACAAAGTATAAGTAACCTGTTTGCAGTTTGTTGCGACCCGTGTCGGCGGAGTAAAAGATGCTGCTAGTTGAGCTGGGTTTTTTCCGATGTAATTTACTGTTTTGGATTCTACTACTCCTATACGGTTTGTTGGTCTCGACAAATCGGCTTGTTACGCCGAGCCCTAGAAAGTCTTAATTTACATGCTCACTTTTATCTTTTGTCTTGTATCTTTCTAGACACCACCGTTGCACCTATATTTCATCCCTTAATCATTTCCTTTTCCAGGTTTTAGAAGATTTCCTGAGAGCGGTGGCTTAACGGATAAATCGGTAGATGATTTTACTGACCCTAGAAGGTGTATTCACCGGTCAATCATATGATATTCTATCTCCCGAGTATAGTATTTGTATATTCCTTTCACTTAAAAAGTATCTCCTCCTAACGCTTCATGATAAGCGGGTAGCATGGGTGATGGAAGTGTAATATAAATCATGGAAAATGCCTTTAAAAAAAAAGAACGAAATAAACCCCTATTTGACTCTGATGAGGAACCATGTAATGTGGAGTCGTTCCCATGCTTCATGATTAAACAGTCAAAAAATGCCGCAACACCAATAACATCATTGTCTCATTTTGTATTTGAGAAATCGTTAATGGGGTCGAACGGAGACCAAAACGTGTCAACAAATTTAAATCGGGTTGTCATTTTCTTGGGTGTGAGTAAAATGGTCAAACAGAAAATCTCAAGAAAATAAAAACTTTCTTCGATATTTTAACTGAACTTATTCGCATATGCTTCACTCAATAGTCTTAAGATGTTAAACGTTGCCGTGACATGGCTGAAATCAACGACACTAATATCATCAAGCGATGAAAAATCAAGGCTTCCGTTCTTGTCGTATTACCAACGATCATAGGTTAGAGAGAACCATCCGTAGGGCGGATGTAATCCCATATGCTAAAAGGTAAAGATCCACCAGAGTGCCTTACTTGCAAATAACCATTAACTATGAAGCACTTTTTGACGCAGTGTTACGGCATGCAACATACGCGTAATAAGTATTACAGTGTGTATGACAACAACGAACGCTTTGATACTATACATATTACTTATATTTTAGATTTCCTGAAATAAGTAAACCTTAATTTCAAACTATAACTTGAATCCCATCACATTGAATATTGAATATCTACTGTAATTACCGCCACTTATTTTCAACATTTGTCATCTGTCCACATGTACATACACCATTCACATCAGCCGTTGTCTGGAAAGCTTCATAATGTACTGTTACTTACATCTTACCGTTTTGCTTTGAACTATTTTGCTTTTGATATCACTTGTCGATTTTAAACCTTGTAGTATTTTAAAACATGTATACATTAAACATATTGTATGGCGCTAAATTGCCCAAAGGCGCTTGTGCGCCGTTAAAAATCAATAAATTAATCAGTCGACAGAAAACTGACTTTTATTCCACACATCAAGAATTTTAAAGCTATATATTTGAAAACTTATGATCTATTTAAAGCAGATGTTCACACTGACTAGGGTGCTATTAAAAGTCGTCCTCAATTTATATAGAACATTTATCCGCCCCAAACTGTAAACTAGACTATTGTTGCGTTGCCTTTTGTTCAGCTAGGAAGTCATATTTGAACATGCTTGACCCAATTCATCATCAGGTAATATGAATCTCTCTAGGACCATTTAAGTCATCTCGATGTGAAAGCCTCACGTGCAAGCGAGCAGCAAAAACGGTGAACAGACCTTGTTTTCCAACAAAAAAATCCTCTACGGAGAGAGAGAGAGAAAGAGAGAGAGAGAGAGAGAGAGAGAGAGAGAGAGAGAGAGAGAGAGAGAGAGAGAGAGAGAGAGAGAGAGAGAGAGAGAGAGAGAGAGAGTAAATAGACCGAGTTTTCAAAAAAAAATCTACGGAGAGAGGGTAAATAGATCAAGATTTGAAACAAAAAAAAAGCCTCTACGGAGACCGAAACTGTTATGCTTTTAACCAAATATTTGATCAAGTCCGATACAATATATTGATTTAGGGTCATGCAAATGTATCGTTATCAATCCATGTGGGACCGATTTAGCATGACTAAATAAATTTCTAAAGAGATTATAATCCATATCTCCACTGCACCTGGTCTGGTGAATATTTCGTAGCGTATGAATGTCAACTCCATTAAATACAGCAAGAATATTACGGTTTTCCCTGATCACTTTTGGTATTTGTGTGTACCTCTGAATAATATATATCCCATCAGTATTTTTATGTCTACCTATGGAAAATATCCTGGTAGAGTTTGTTTGTTTATATAACATCACAACATCATATACGACTTAATTGTTAATACTTCCATCAATATAGTCAACAATCGGTGCTTCTTTGATATCGGTTATATTATTTCAATAATACCGCGTTACATCGCTGATCGTCTACACTTGGGGCGATCGTATATATAGTTTATCCCATTTCATCCATCTCGTCTATCTAATTAAGTAACAATTGTGTTTACCTCATCCAGATCGTTCAATAATAATCATGCGAATAGTATTTGATGGAGCTGCATGATGCTTAGCGAGTTCTCGTGTTTTTGTCGCCGAAAAATCAATTACAATCATGTCATGTAAGACGGGTACTAGCACAAACGACTTGACAACAATTACAACAAGCTATAACAGATCAGCACTTGCTGGCAAGTGTACAATGTGGTAAAAAAAAATTAGATTTGTTTCTATGAAATCGGGTAACGATTTTTAAGAAAACGAGGATGTGATATTGCAGCGAAATTGACAAAACGTTTGGGGACTCCATTGGCAAAATATTCAGGAGAAAAAACACCTTCCATGGTATAGTTATTGTGGCCCTTAAACCAGACTCGACATCAGACTTAATTGGCCAAGACCAATCCCGACCCGGGATGTTCCTTATTAAAGAAGCAATCTCAATCGCAGATCTAAAATTAATTCATGCGTTGAATTATATCGCTGATAAATCATTCAAAAAAATTAGCTTCGTGGTTGATAAAATCAGCGGTGAAAAGTAACTTAATGCTGGGTGCTGGTAATTAATAACAATATGGAATCTATTTATTATTTCCCAAGAAGATACAGGAGGGGTCAATCAGCAATCAATAAACTCGCTAACGTTGAAAAATTAAAAAATACCACCGCGACGGATTGATTATTCAAACAGGCGATATGGCAGGTTTATCTTCCACCGCCTAAACAAATTAACTTCCCACATGTTGATGTCATCGCCCCTAATTAAGTTCATCAGACTGATATATTATTTCTGCCGCATGATACTGTTAATAAACACACAAAAAATACGCGCTAACCGTAGTTGATGTTGCGAGTAGATACTAGGAAGCTGAACCATTACCGACAAAGTAATCAACTGAAGTAGCTTCTGCATTTGAATCGATTTATCGACAAGGTACTCTGCAGTGACCAAATCTATTACAGGTTGATCCTGGCAAGGAATTTCAGGGTGCAGTGTTATCAACAATGAAGCATCATAATACCACGACACGACGAGGACATGCTGAAATACACCGTGATCAGTTAATTGTTGAATGATTTAATCGGACACTTGCTGAGCGGTTATTTTGATATCAATACGCGAAGGAATTTATCCAGGATCAATGATCTCGTGAATGGGTCAAGAGATTACCAGGTGTGATTGCTGCACTAAATAATGAAATTACTCGAACAATCAATATGAAACCTTTAATGCTATCAAAAACAGTATATACCCGTACGAAGACCATAAAATTGTTTTCAAAACAACTAATGCTCGGCAATATCACTGTGAAATATTTGTACAAGCCGGGCGAACATGAAGGCGGTAACAAAAATAGCTACTGATCTTATTTGGATTGTCACCGCACATAACATATCTAACATAACAAAATCCACGGGTGGACCCGCAAGCTATAGAATAGATTAATTTGTTCCTCAGCGTGGATTTACAAGTGAACAATTACAAGTGATACCCGAGGATACTCAATTACCTCCGCGTGTTCGTAACTAGTACCTTTGCGTCTGTTTCACTCAAGACAGGTCAACATCACATTATCTCTTGTATGAACACGACTATTATCCTTTTTGTCTGCGGTAAATTGGCGAGGATCTTTATACGAATACTGCCAACGCTTTATACAATTACAACTCTCGCAGTGATTATTCTGTTGTTGTTTCAGCTTAGGTATCAGTTCAGCATCAATATCAAATTCTCGTTTATTTTTTGTATCCTGTTGTTTATAAACAGCGAATTTTTATCGGATGATATCATCGACAATTTCTTTGTTCCTGGTGTCATTAGCGTCTCAAACAACTCTTCGAAATTCGACTACTCGATGCGATCATCTACGATCAAAATAATCGTATCGGATATAATATATCCCTGTGCAGAATGTATCGTCATTGCGTATCCTAGCTTCCATGGCGATGTATAAGCGCGCAATGCATCTTCAACACCGCTGATTTCAACCGACACAGTGTCATATCACACGAGAATCTGCTGCCCAGTCTGTCCTGGATATCAGCTTCGATATTTTGTCTTCGTGTATCCATAGGCCTATAACACAATGGCACTAGAATTGTTGCAAATGTTTCTTCTATGCGTTTCAAATAACTTCATCTCAAGTGTCTCCGTCACTATGTCAGGCACTGTATCACAATGGATTTTATCAAGCTGTAGTCTAATTAATTTCTTAAACTCAATTAATTCTTTATCAAGAGATCTATGATCAGTGTTAATTTCTTCATAATAATCAACAAAATTCTTCAGCCAATCATGCGGAGACCAACCGACAAATGGTGGTGGTTGACCGTGATCACCACACATTATCACAGCTATATTTTTCGGTAACAACCACCTGAGAAACAATTTTAATATCTCGAGCGACACTGTGCATATCTCATCCCAAATAATAGTTTTAGGAATATATTTCTCACCCATTCGATCATAAGTACATGTTTCACCTTTCCATCGAAAGAAACTGATGATTTCAAGCATTAACTCCTCGCGTTTTAATCTCTCTTGCAAGTCTGTGTGTTGATGTTAGGACATCCATGTTTCATTTTCCTCGCAATAACGATAACACGTGTCATCTTCCCGCACCCACCACATCGGATAACGAAAGGGCTTTCGATAGTTCTGATATCTGGATTTTTATGTACTTGTTTTCAATCTTAAGATCTGCTAGTTTAGAAGATTTAAGTAACATTTCTTTTTTTTCCATGATTCCCAACACTCGTCGGATATTTGTAAATTCAGCCACTGATTAGATATGCATGATATCTTTATAAAATGAATCAGTGGCGACTTTAGCCGCTAATTCAGGAAATCTGTTTATCATCAATAGCAAATGGATAGAAGCAAAGGCAAACATAGATGCCCTTAGATGTGTGTATTGGGGAAAATATCCATCTACGTAAGTAACAATTGTACTGAATTGTGTTCTTTCAGACAAGTAGCCTTTTTCACGACTGACAAGTATATCTATATCTGTTGCATCCGCGATTTTAAGGTCGTGTGCAGTATCATCTAGAATTAATCGTGAATAATGTCGCATGTGATCATATGATCCACCCTGGGTGAATTTACCAATAAATATTCTACCGAGATCATTAGCATATTTATTTCGGACTTCAGATGTCTCCTTGGATGCTTTAACAATATTTGCTTCGTCGCGGGAAGGACATTTTTCATTGTTATCGTTAATTATACTACCTACACTATCGGGTTGTGGTAACTAAATTTGAGTCTGAGAATGATATGATAAAATTTCCTCAGAGACAGTCAGAGATATTAATATTTCACAATCGATCATATACCGTAATTACACTATTGGTACCCAGTATTTTTCAGATATGTGTCTACCAAACCAAACAAAACAAATTGGATGACATCCTTTAGCAATCTCAAATGATACTACATGAGAAAATCCGGTTAAATCAAGATCGGGCAGCGGCCCATTAATCGCAACTCATGTCATCGGGTGGGTGGGATGCCCAAATAATTTAAAAGACCCAACGCTCACTCCATACCCGAGAAAACTCCCTGGATAACACGCAAACATATCAACCGAAAAAACACTTTCGGGATTATATTTGGTATTCCATAATCCATCATGTCCATATTTTGCACAATTGGCTTGAATATCTGAGATAAATTCAGCTCTTGTTGGTTTCCAAAGCCTTTTTTCCGTGCGAAATGAGATGCAACTGACGTGATTGTAAAACAGTTTGTCAGTAATTCCTCGTTATAATCCGTTGAAAACCACGAGCTAGTTTTCTCATCTCGTCGTGATTCAGTACGGTATATTTCGCAGTTAGGTCTTACAAATTGATCGAATTTACAGTCTTCGTCATCAACACTGAAACAATCACACTGACACATGATCGTGTTTACTTTCCGTGTGAATAAAATTAAACATATTCCCCCTCCCCTCAAACCCAGAATTCTCTGGGGAGAAATCCACGGGTATATATTTTATGGTTCTAACCCGTGGAAATAGTGTTTCTGCGTTAGACCGCGCGTACGCATTATTATGGTCAATAATCTTGATTGGAGACCCTCTTGATTTATATTTCGATTCGTATAATACCTCTCCTGTTATCGTCGCTACGGTTATTGGAAATTTTAATATTAATTCTGATCCAGTTACATTTTGAATTGTTGCCCCATCATCCCTGACTGCTAGTGCGCATTTATTTATTTATTTTTGCGACCTATCAATTTGTTTGCACGCAACGCATATGTAAAATGCTCTATTATTCGTTCGGCCATACAATTAATCCTCCCTGACAAAGTCAGCGGCAACAATTTCATAGGTTTTAATTGTTTAACACTCGGTTTGTTATTTATCGGATAGATTCCATAAATAATCGCTGTCACAAGATAATCTCTCCTTTAATACGGTTTGTCAATTCCAGTCAACACTCCTTGTTTAGAATCCTGACTCACTGTGTCAGTCTTTGTTTTAATTACAGGATCAAATTATGACGAATAATCCAATGTCCTCTTTCTGAACGGATAATGCATTTCACTCTAAAAAAATACTTTCCATGGTCAAGATTCGATATTATTCATGCCGCTTTTTGATCGTTTAAGGTAGCATCAACACTACCATCAATTTGAAATGTTGAACATCAATGAAAATGCTCCGTCGGGCTTGTACTCGATAAACCTTTCAAGGATTTTACCTAAAATAATTATATCAACTATTAGACCCTTATTTGGTGCATATACGGATGCTCTATCGAGATTGAATTTAACATTTTTCCAGCGTTTGAGTTTGTATTGTTACTTGCTTAGGCTCGAATAACATTAACATAGAAAGAGTGAAAATAACAAGCTTGTAAAAACTTAATAAACAATTTATTGAGCACAAATATTTTCCAGAAAAGAAAAACAATCGTACGGTTTTAAGATTCAATACCAAAATAAATCCAAAAATAATTCAAAATATAATCCACTAGAGTAATTGCAAAAGTCCTGTTAATAAAATGTCCTAATAATTCCCAGTTCAAATCTTTCTGAAGCATACAAGATGGAAGATGATGTCACGTGATGAAGTCAGTTCTGGTCTTATGAAATTCAATGAGCACAATTATTTTCCAGATAAATAACAAAATAAATCCTCTTGATCCAAACGAATTGAATTAATTTTTAGTATAAGGTAATTTAAAATAACTCAAAACGACACACAACTTAGTATTCTAAAAGCCCAACTTCTACTAAATAGTTCGCTCTAAAACATCATTTATATACCTGTTTTTACGTAAACAAGGAAGGGGTCACATGATCCACTAGAATCTTTAGAACAAGTTTACGTTCAAAAAATCTCGTGCACACCGTATGACCCAACTAAAAATAGAAAGATGTTTATTAAAAAGCCCCATAATGTCCTTGGAATCAACTAATTATTTTAAAAGCTTGTTTACAAATCTGAAGCAAGGTCAGAAATGAAGTCAACATCTGGTGTTTATTCGTATAGTACTGGTCATCCCACCTTCTATAAAAAATATCTCCCAATGAATGAATCTTAAACTTAAAATGTCAAATTTGAATGTGACAAACAAGAAATTAAAACAAATATAAATGACTTAAATCAAATATAGGTAACAGTATAATCTATCAAACTCATTTATATTATAATTTAGAACAAGTATTCAAATAAAGAATTTATATATAATAAATCACTCAAAT
Source organism: Unio pictorum (assembly GCA_030141615.1). Lineage (NCBI taxonomy): Eukaryota > Metazoa > Mollusca > Bivalvia > Unionida > Unionidae > Unio > Unio pictorum. Next base: position 2,199,341 of record JARLTB010000163.1, on the reverse strand, counting down.
GGCTTATGATATGATCAGTAACCGTTCGTAACAAATCGTGCAGAAACGAATTCTGTGAATATAATTCATAGAGTGTGCGACGAGGAAGCTTAGATCCAAAACCCTGCATACGATGTATTGTTGGAATAAGAGGTAATACACAGCTGTGTCTGAGTTATGGTGGTAAACAATACAAGGAGCTTAAGCGCTATGATGATAAACGAATCAAAGACTCTGTCCCTGACTCTGACAAAATCATAAGAACACTTCAAGACTATATTACTAGAGTCATAGCAATTAATAATTAAAATAAATAATGAATCAGACAATTATTATATATGTATATAAATGAACCAAAAATGTCAACCACATCCCATGATCATCATTTATCAAGCATCAAGTGATGGTAGAGTCAGACGCCGCAGGCTGAAATAAACCATAAGGGGTATCTCATATTTAATGCTGGGGAAAATATATCTTAATCATAAATTTATATACCAAAACTCGTTAAGGGGAGATTCAGCAATCATATCACACATCCTTAAACATTGTGTATGATCCGGTTGTAATCTTATCGGGGATTTCAACATGGTTAATTTTTCACCGAGGGAACGACTATCTTCACTCACTTCCTCGTAGTAGTCCACGGAATTCATTACCCATCGATGAGGTGATTTCCCCTTAATTGGTGGTGGTTTACCGTCATCACAACACGTAATCACCGCGATGTTTTTCGTTAACAACCGACCAAGAAATGGTTTTAGTGTTTTTTAATGGTAATGTACATATATCGTCCCATATATTTATCCTATTAATACTTTTTATTCCCATACGATCTGGGGTTCATTCATCTTTCGTCCTTTCGTCGAAAGAAACTATGACACGTACACGCTTGAACGCCTCTGGATTTCATCTCGCGAATTACGATGAGTCGGAGTTAACACTATCATGTCAGAGTTTTTTCCGAATAAATCGATTACATGAGTTTTCTTTCCGCAACCTCCAGGACCACTCAAATAAAGAGTTTTACTGAGTGTTATTGGATCGTTCACAGATGAATATTCTGATATATCATCGTTGATATCTTCGAGATAATATCTTCAACGGGGGTATCAGCCGATTCATTCTACTCATGTAACCATACCTGTTTAACTCGCCACGCTTCCCAATCACTGCTATTTATAAGATATGCCTAAACGATACCAAAATGCTCCTTATGAAAATAAAATGGATCAGTTGCAATTCTGACCGCGATGTTAGAAAATCGATTTATCATCGATGTTAAATTTATCGAAACATAAGCTAACATAGACGATCTCAGATGAGTATACTGCGGATATTCACCATCGAGATATTCAACGATGGTACCGAGTTTTTACCGTTGGATTTTTTATTGCGTCCGAGATCATAAAATCTAATTCTGCGTCATCGAAGAATAGTCTAGTGGTTTTTCGTTTATGTTTAGTTTTTCCACCTTGAGTAAATTTACACACTATTTTTCTCCCTTAAACCAATTGCTTGACTCTCATCACAATTTTCTGGTGAAGGTAATTAAACCTTAGTCTGTATTGTATATGATATTATCGCCGTAGACACAGTCAACGAGGTTAATATTCCCTCGTCGAGCATAAATCTCATCAAAACTATCGGCGCCCATCTTTTCTCCGAAAAGTGTCTTCCGAACCACACATAAAATATATCGAGGAGTCCCTTAGCTAGTTTTAACGATGTTATCCTGTCAAATCTAACACGATCAATATTAGGTAACTCCCCATTAATCGATACTATATTCATCTCATGTGTGGGATGACCGAATCGTTCAAAGTATTCGTGACACTTACATACCCAGAAAACGTTCGGGGAAACACGCTACCATATCCAAGGACATCATGTCCCCGACATTATATTTTGTGTTCCACAGTCCACCGTGAACAAATTCTAGGATCATCAGTATACTTCAAAGCGATGTGACTCATTTCCGTTTGATTTTTTTTGCGTTCGAGATAGATCTACGTTGGTTCTGACAAATCGATCATATTGTTCATCGTCGCTGCTGCTAAGCAATCACACATAAATAACATCTATGCTATTCATATCGTATATAGCATCAAATATATACCCTTGATACTATTTTATTGTTCGAGAACATGGAAATACTCGTACGCAATTACTCCACGCATGAGAGTTATAATCAAACATTTCGATTGAGCACCAATTTTTAAATATATTTTGTCTCGTACAAGACCTCTCCGGTGATTGTTTTTGCGGTAAAAGGAAATCTTAATTTCTTTTCCAATTCAGCAACATCTTTTATCGACGCCCCATTTTCCCTAACATAATTCCCCAACGTGGTAATATTAATTTTTCGTAAATCTGTCAACCCTTTTCCTCGTTTAGTGTTCATGAAGTGTTCCATGATTCGTTCTTCAACACAGTTTTATCTCGTTGAGGTTTTCATCCTCGATAACTTGTTAATATCCGGGGTATTTATATTTAAAATCCATACGCGAGCGATGTTTCCGGGTAAGCTTTATTACAATATTGGCCACCAATTCCGACTAATAATCCCGGTTTAGTTTTCGCGGTCACAGTTACACAATTTTTCGATCTGAGGTTAATAGTCGTTCACGATGATCACAAACTCTCCAGGATTTATAATTTTCAGCTCGTTCACCGTATTTATAAAGTTTACTAAATTTAATCTGAATTGTGTATATAGTATTGTTGTTACAATCCATCCGAGATACGATATACTCTGCACGAGCTTCCGTCATCCGGTATTCAAGACCCGTTGCACGAAATGTCGAAAACATACTTAACACCATCCTCGTTAAACTCTCTCTTAACCTCTCTGATACTATTTTGGATAGCTGATAACCGCGCAGGAAATTTTATTTTGTCGTCGCGGGCGAAGTTTACTCTGTTTCTAGCATTTATCTCGAAACCCCGATATGTAAAATTATTCTTCATATAGTATATTAAGATAAAGTATATTTAAATAAATAATATTTATTTATTATACATATATAAAGATGCATACCTGTAATTGGTTATTTATTGGTGAAACTACCCGATGTGTTAAATCTTGCAGAAAAGAGTATTGTAGTGATCACATACAAATATCCGACGTGGAAGTTCAGGTCCACAACCTTTAATCGGTTGTGGTGTCGGTGTACGAGGAAAAACACAATAATGTAAAAATTGTGTGCTCAAAAATTATACTGCACTGCAATTGTATTATGATCGTCATCTGGATAAACCCGGGTTTTTATCAATAAAATCACCGCAGGATGATCTTAATCGAACCGTCAAATTAGATAAAGCAAATTTCTATAAAACTAATGAGTAACGAATACGTATTTCGTCCAATCTATACTCATTATGAAGCATCGCGAGATGGAACTGTCTGTCAAAAGCAACGAAAAGTTCCACTCGATAAAATTAATAATATAGGGTATATAAGATTTTTCGTTAGTGACGGTAAAAAAGAAAAAAATAATATCTAGCTCATCGATTTATCGTTGATCGATTTATAAGGAGCATCGATGAAGGTCTCGTAGTTGGTCACATAAATTGAAATAAACTAGATAATCGTATAAACAATTTGAGAATTGTGACCCCTAGTGAAAACAATCTCAATGCAAATTCACAAAATAATACAAATTATAAACCGAGACCTGTGACAGCGTTCATGGAGAGTATTATTAAACCATTTACATCGGTGAACTCAGCTGCTAAATAGTTTGATATTCATAGGGAATCTGTGAGACGAGCAGCAGATGTTATTTGTTGGACAGTATACCTAAAAAGATTCGACTTTAGTCTCATTTATATTCGCGTAATTTTTTTAAATATCAAAATAGTTAATTTAGATAAATAATTTTTTTCCTAAATATATCACACAAATTTCATCGCCGATCGCAGAAAAATTCATCCATGAAAAATTTCCGATTTCCGATGAAAAATCTGGACTTCACGATGATATGATGTTCTTGGAGATGTTCAACGACAGGTGTAATTATGAGTATTACCATGCAGATGATGAGTTTAGCAGCAGAGAGGGTGAACAGACCACGATTTCAAGCAAAAATAAGGCTTCCAGATAACGTTTTCAAGCAAAAAATGGCCTATACACTACGTTTTCAAGCAAAATATAAGACTTCCAACAAAATCTCATTTAACCAAAAAAAAAAGTCTCCATTTTTGCAAAAACGGAGATTTTAAGATTTTGCTCGCAACGATGTGGTCATCCACCCTCTCTGCTGCTAGAACTTTCAGTTCTGGGTTAACAAAAAATAATAAATGATTTCAACCGAATATTTGATCAAGTCCGATACGATATCGTGTCCGAGGATCATGCAAATTTATTGTTGCGAATCCGTGTGGTTTTGACTGAGCATGACTAAAGAAATCTCGAAATTGATTGAAGTCCATATCAGAACACCATGTCTGCCAAATATTTCGTAGCGTATGTGTATCAACGCCGTTGAATACAGAAAGAATATTGCAGTTATCTCTGATGACTTTTGGAACCTGAGTGTATCGTTGAGTGACATATATCACGTCAGTGTTTTTGTGACGCCCCCGGGAAAAGATCCTAGCAGGATTTTTTTGTTTATCCAACATTATATCGTCGTATACGACTAAATTGTTAATATCTCCATCAATATCATCAATACTCGGTGCTTCATCGATATCGGTTATAAATTCAATGGCGTTCTCACCCTTAATTTCTGAAGCGTTTTCATTAAAATCTTTTAGCACTTCATAACATCGTTGATCATCTACGCTAGGGGCAATTAAATACAACTTATCCCACTTCATCCATCTCATTATTAAATTGAGTAACAATTGCGTTTTACCGGATCCAGATGGCCCGATTATAATCATCCGGATAGAGTTTGGTAGCGCTGCATGATGCTTAACTGGTTCTCTTGTTTTAGTCGCTGAAAAATCAATTATATCCATATTTCTATACATAAATTATGGATCTATATTGTGTGAAGTGTAAAACGCGTACTGGCACAGATGATGTGACGACGGTTACAACTAAAAATAACCGATCAGCGCTTTCTGGTAAATGCATGCAATGTGGTACAAAGAAATTTAGATTTGTGTCTATGAGATCTGATTTTAAAAAAAACGAGGAGGTGATATCGCAGCCAAATTGGCAAAGCTCCCTGGAACCCCATGGGCAAAGTACCCCGGAGAAAAGCACCTTCCAGGATATAGCTACTGTGGACCGGGAACCAGACTTGATATCAGACTCAATAATTAAAATCAACCCAACCCCGGTGAAGAACCAATAAACGCCATTGATAAGGCCTGTCACCTTCATGATGTTGCTTATAAAAGCAGCAATTTGCAACACAGGCATCTAGCAGATGTGAAATTAATTCATGCGTTAAATGCTATTCCTGATAAATCCTTCAAAGAAAAATTGGCTTCATTTTTGATAAAAATTTATGAAAAGTAAATTGATGTTAGGTGCCGGTAATTAATAATATGAAATCAATTTATTATTCCCCAAGAGGATACTGGAGGGGTAAATCAGCAGTCCATAAACTCGCTAGTGCTGCAAAAGTGAAAAAAACCACTGCGGCTAATTGGTTATCCAAACAGGCACTATGGCAAATTTATCTACCACCGCCTAAACAAATTCAATTCTCGCATTTTGATGTGACCGCTCCTAATGAAGTTCATCAGGCTGATATATTATTTTTACCTCATGATCGTGGTTACAAATACGCGCTAACCGTAGTTGATATTGCAAGTCGATACAAAGAAGCAGAACCGTTAAAAACAAAATCAGTCACTGAAGTTGCTTCTGCATTTGAAAGGATTTATCGACGAGGTCCTCTGCACTGGCCAAATCTATTGCAGGTTGATCCGGGCAAGGAATTTCAGGGTGCAGTGTTATCTACAATGAAAGATCACAATGTCACTATCAGACGGGGGAATACTGCACTGCATCGTGATCAGGCCATTGTAGAACGATTTAATCGGACTCTTGCTGAACGGTTATTTGGATATCAATACGCAAAAGAATTCATCCAAGAAAAAAGATCCCGTGAATGGGTTAAGAGATTACCAGGTGTAGTTACCGCACTGAATAACGAGATTACTAGAACAATCAACATGAAACCTATCAACGCGATTAAAAAGAAGTCAATACCTGAAAAACCACAAAAAGATTTCAAAGAACCAATTCTTGGTAGTAATGTCATTGTGAGGTACTTATACGAACCAGGAGAGCTTAAAGAGGGTAGAAAAAGGGCTACTGATCCTATTTGGAGCGTCACTACGCATAAGATATCTAGTATAACACGATCAACTGGTAGACTTCCAGTCTATAAACTGGATTCAACTGCCCCTCAAAGAGGATTTACTCGACAACAACTACAGGTAATTCCCGAGGATACTCAATTACCACCGCGTGGTCTTAACTAGCACCGTTGCGTCTATTGCACTCAAGACAAGTCAACATCACATTATTTCTGACATGACCGAGATTGTTATTTTTTCTGTCTACGGTGAATTGGCGAGGATCCTTATCCGAATATTGCCAACGCATTATACAATTGCAACTCGCGCAGTGATTATTCTGTTGTTTCTTCAAAGTGATTATTAATTCAGCATCAATATCAAATTCTCGTTGTTTTTTTTTTGTCCTGTTGTTTGTAACCGGAGAGTTTTTTATTAATGATGCTAACATCAATATCATTTATTGTGGTGTCATTATCATCGAGGACAATTCTTCGAAGTTGATTTATGTTTCGTACTCTGGATACTGCGAGATAGACTAAATTCGACCATTCGATATGATTATCCACCATCCAAACAATTGTATCCGATATAGTCAATCCCTGTGAAGAGTGTATCGTCGCTGCGTATCCTAGCGTCCACGGGGATTTATTAGCACGCAATGCATCTTCAACGACATTGATATCAACCAGCACAATATCATTTAATACGAGAATTTGTTTTTCACTCTGTCCTGTAATATCAACTTCAATGTTCTGTTTTCGTGTATCCGATGGTTTATAACAAAGGGGTACTGGAACGTTGCAAATTTTTCTTTATGCAATTCAAATAACTTCATCTGAAGTGTGTCCCTGACTATTTTTCTACTTGCAATTATCAAATCATTTGGTCTCCATGTTTCCCAGAAATCATTTATTTGAGTTTCTAAAATCACTTCACGCGTTATTTCGCACTGGATTCTATCCGGTTGTAATCTAATTACTTTCTTAAATTCTCGTAATCGTTCATCAAGTGATCTATAATCAGTGGTGATTTCTTCATAGTAGTCTACAAAACCCTTTAGCCATTCATGTGGAGATGCACCGACAAATGGTGGTGGTTGACCGTAATCACCGCACATGACGACTTTTGTGTTTTTGTTTAACAACCACTCGAGAAATATTTGTAATACATCTAATGACACTGTGCATATTTCATCCCAGATTATGATTTCAGGAATGAATTTATCACCCATACGCTCAGGAGTCCATTTGTCACCCTTCCATCGAAAGAAACTATGGTAAGTACAGGCATTTACCCCTCGCTGTATCATCTCTCTGGCGAGTCTGTGAGTCGGTGTTAGCACAATCATGGTTGACCGACGAAATAATTCAATTGCACGAGTTGTCTTTCCTGACCCACCACAACCGTTTAAATAAATTGTCTTGTATCTACATACTGGATCAGATACCGGTGGTGCATTAGAAAATTCTGATTGAATTTCAATACGGTTACAACAAAGATATTTATCATCCATGGCAACGTCTGCGGATTCACAATACTCATGTAGCATCTCCTTTTTAAATCGCCAACGCCCCCAATTTTCTTCGGGATCTGTGAATTTAGCTACAGCTGATTTGTACTTATTGTGTATATACATCGAATCAGTGGCCACTCTAACCGCGGTATTAGGAAATCTATTTATCATCGAAAATAGATTAATAGAAGCATAGGCTAGCATTGAACTTCTCAAATGTGTATACTGGGAATTATATCCATCACAGTAGGTAACAACCGTACCCATTTTCTCACCATTAGATAGAAAAGCATCCTTACGGGATACAAGTTTTCCCTGTTTCATTAAATCCGCTACAATAAAATCGTATTCAGCGACATCTATGATTAACCGCGAAGAGTATTTTGCGTTGTCGTATCGTCCACCCTGGGTAAATTTACCGATTATTCTTCGTCCGAGATCTTTTGCTTGTTCTTTTTTAATTTCAAATAAATTCTTAGACCGATTCATGATTTGTTCTTCATTGAAATCAGGGAATTGTTTTCGCTGTTCGCTGATTATTCTATCTAGATCGGGTTGTGGTAGCCAAACTTCTTTCTGAGCTCGATAGCATATAATAGCATCGGAAACAATCAACGATATTAGCATACCACAATCAATCATATATCTCAATAGCACTATTGGCATCCAGGTCTTTTCAGATAGGTGTTTACCGAGCCAAACATAACTACACGGATGTAACCCTGTAGCGAGTTCAAATGATATCACACGAGCAAATCCGGTTAAATCAAAATCAGGCAATGGTCCATTAATCGCAACACGAGTCATTTCATGTGTGGGTGTCCAAATCGTTTGAAGTACTCAGCGCATTCCCCATATCCGAGAAAACTTCCGGGGTAACACGCGGATATATCAATTGAAATCATACCATCACGATGGTATTTCGTATTCCACAGTCCTCCATGACCAAATTTGACGCAACTCAATTTAACATCCTCGAGAAAATCACTTCGTGTTGGACGCCATGAGTTTTTTTCTCTTGCGAAGTGAGCTACCACTGATGGAATAGTAAAACTATCCGTGAGTAGTTTTTCATGGAAACTTTTTGGTGAAAAATCACTAGCAATTTTTCTCATTCTATTATCTAATTCTTCAACGCGATATAATTCACCATTTGGTTTTACAAACTGATCGAATCCTATTTCGGGATCTTCATCACTTCTAAGTAACCACACTGACACTGGATCATCCTTACACAATGCATGAATAGCATCAAATAATCTCTCTTCATAGAAAACATCCCCGACGAACTCCTTAGGGATATATTTCACGGTTCGTTCTCGTGGAAATACTGTTACCGCAGGTGTCCACGCGTGTTTGTTATGATCAATAATCTGTATTGGAGCTCCTCGCGATTGATATTTCGGTTCGTATAATACTTCTCCGGTTATTGTTGTTACTGATATTGGGAATTTTAATGATGCTTCTAATTTAGCTATATCAGAAATCTTTGCACCATGCTGTTTCACTGTCAGTTCCCACTCGGTTATTTTCCTACGTCGCAGATCAGTTAGTTTATTTCCTCGGGATGCATTTGTGAAGTGTTCTATTATTCGTTCTGCTACACAATTAAGCCCTGACGAATATTTCATAGGAGCTAGTTTTGCGATATCGGGTTTATCATTTAACGGATATATCCCATAAACCATTGCTGTTACGGGATAAGATCTTTCGTAGTATGGTTTGTCAATGCCGGTTAGAATTCCTGGTTTGGAATCTCTACTCACAATGACAGCTTTTTTATTCTTGAGAATTGGTTCAAATTTATCCCTAATAATCCATTTGCCATTGACTTCGATAATGAATTTGATTCGGAAAAAATACCGTTTTTCCCCAACACGTGAAATTATCACTGCTGCTTTTTCATCATTCATGGTAGCGTCAACAACACCATCAATTTGAAATGTTGACCAACAATAAGATGCTCCATCACGCTTGAATTCATTGAAACAATCTCTGATTTTACTAATCATGGCTTTATCAAGAATTGTATTCTTTGGTATATTAGAAACTATATCGAGATTGAATTGAGCATCTTTCCAGGATAATTTCTTGGACGTTGTTTTTGGTTGATCGAGATTAAATCTAAGATTGATTTTGTTACGTTTTTTTGGTTTATCGAGATTAAATCTAGGATTGATTTTTAATAATCTCTTAAACTCTTTCATGGTTCCGTCTCTTGGACGTTTGTTACGTTTTTTTGGTTTATCGAGATTAAATTTAGAATTGATTTTTAATAATCTCTTAAACTCTTTCATGTTTCCGTCTCTTGGACGATTGTTACGTTTTTTTGGTCTATCGAGATTAAATCTAGGATTGATTTTTAATAATTTCTTAAACTCTTTCATGTTTCCGTCTCTTGGACGTTTGTTACGTTTTTTTGGTTTATCGAGATTAAATCTAGGATTGATTTTTAATAATCTCTTAAACTCTTTCATGTTTCCGTCTCTTGGACGTTTTTTTTGGTTTATCGAGATTGAATTTAGGATTGATTTTCAATAATCTCTTAAAGTCCTTATCAGCATTGAATTCAGCATTTTTCGAAGTCAATCTCTTGAACTCTTTCATGCTATACTAAAAACAAGTGTCTAAATGAAAGATTTATGCATAATGAATCACTGCAAATAGATCAGTCATTGAATTAGACAAATAGTATAGTATACGAATGACCCAAGAATTCAGACAGCACCCTGTGAGTACAAATTATGAAGCATCCAGTGATGGTGTTGTAAGAAACCGTAGACTGAAGAACTCAGTTGGGAGGGATAATGGTATGGGGTATTTGATGTTTACTGTTGGAAAGAAGAAATATTACAATCATCGTTTCGTATTTGAATGTTTCCGTGGATTGATCAAAGATGGTTTTGTTATTGATCACATTGATTCTAATCCGAAGAACAATTCTTTATCAAATCTGCAAGCAATCACACAGAGTGAGAATTCCAAACGAGGAAGGACTGGCACTTGTTCAAAAAAAACGAAACCAGTAAAATCTTTGAATACAATAACTAACGAAGAAAAAGTATTTAAATAAATATATGAAGCCGGCAAGTATTTCAATATTTGTAGACCCTCAGTACGATATGTTGCAGAGGGGGTTTGTCGATCGGCTATTTCAAAAAGGACCGGAGAAAGAATTCGATTTAGTTACGTCTAATGCTTCATATTTTTCAATTAGAGATATATCATTATTATAGAATAATGAATTCTGAAAACATGAATAGCATCATATCCGAGATTTTAAAATTGAAAAGCTGGGATATTGAACTATCAGATGGGTTAAATCCTGATCAAATCATGTCTGATTTTCAGGATATAGAATACGGAGTTAACAACAATAAATATATGCTACCAAAGAAGTATGCGCTCATCAAAAGAATTCAGAATTCTATTCGGGACTCTCTCGCATTTTCCAGTGACGTAAGTGTGTTCGCTCCGTTGTATACTATCGTAGAACGAATACGAAAAGAATTGGGGTACGAATACGAATTGAAAAGGGAGGTTAATTCTAAAATTAGAAACCTACGGGCGTTAATTCAAGAAAATGAACAATTTTAATTGCCCGACCATTTATCATCATTTGATTGACCGACCATTTATCATTATTTGATTGTGACCGACCATTAATCATTTTTTTTAGCCGACCCTCAAGGGATGTCAAAAATCGATGGATGATCAATGGAAAAGTGGGAAAAGTGACATAATTATTATTTTTATATACAATTTTGATAATTTCGCCATCAATGATAGAGCCGTTAAAACACTTCAACGGTGACTTTGTCACTGGTGTTAGGTCGGATTGAAAAATTGTTTTGCAATTGAAAAATTGTTTCTGATTTCAAATAATGGTCAATGAAGCATTAACAACCCGATTGGCTCGTGAGCGGTTAGATGCAATCAGGAGATTTGTACCAATTCGTGACTCTGTACGGAATAAACTACAACAACGACAGAGTCTTCAGACTGATTTTGCTTTGGGATCTGAAGAATTGTTTAAACCAGTAACAACAGCAACGAAGGGGATAGAGCGTGCTATACGGGGAGATGTTCCCGAGACGGGAAAATCTGTTATCGGTGAACTCGAAAAAATAGCAGCGAAAACTGAACAAACAGAACAAATAGAATCAAAAAGAACAGTAGATGATTTACGCGTGAGATTTAACGAGGAAGGGTTAGCAGCAATTGATAAGACTGATCCAATAGATATTCCTAAGCTTGTTGTTACGACTTATGAAAACAGGAAAAATATGTTGAAACCAGAACATCATAAGTTTGTTAGAAGTATAACTCACTGGGCTGATATATTCTATAAGATCAAAACTGAAAAAAGTCAAATTAAGACAGGTAGTGCATCATACATCGAATATATCAATGCGGTGGGTATAGTGTATAAACAATTTGAAGAACTAAAACAACAACAAAAACCGCCAAAATTGCAAAGGCGGCGACAGCAACCTGCAAAGAAAATATCTTTTTCACCTAAAAAACAACAAATACCACGTGATGATGATGATGATTATTTACAAACTACGGATTTAGAAAAACTAGATGAAGCAACTGGTTATAGCGGAAGTGGATTAAGAGATTAGAGTGTTTCATGTCCTGATAGTGTTCTCAGTGATATATCACGATTAGAGGTTCTCATCGGAGGGTTCCGAGCTGGAAATAACTCTCCAGAAATAATTAATGAAGCAGCTGATATCTGTAGACGATTATTTCAGGGTGGTATCATGGATATCAGCACATATCGAGATTTCATTGACGAGTTAGCAAATGGGTATCATAGTGATTAATCACCGAGACTGAATTAAAAAAGTCAATTGAAAAATTGTTTCTGATTTCAAATAATGATCATACACTACAATCATGATAAACCAACCCCCGTCTACGTAGTTAATTCACGGTTTCCGGTTTATAGAGCATACTACGGAGATGGTTTAGGTAATACCATTTTAGGATTATTTGCGAGAATGGCTCCAAAAGTGATGCCGTTGGCTAAACAACTAGGAATGAAAGCCATTGATGTTATTCGTGATAAGGGTATTGGTGCTGTTGGAGATCTTGCGGGAAAAGCGTTTTCAACTGCGAAGAATAAAATAACATCATTAGTGAAATCACGGATGAAATCCAAAGGATTTTCAAAACCGTTACCCTCTACAGCGGAAATGCCTGCAAGTGTTAGTAGAATTATAAATAACGCAGTAGACGAAAAATTAGCGTCGATGGCTTTAACCCCCGACCAAAGCAATATTGCAAATATGATAGCAGGAAGTGGCTTTAAAAAACTACGTCGATGAAATGGAAAATCGTTTACGATTTCACTATTTAGACTCTGATAAATAGAATAAAATGTTCAAACAGTCACGTGATCCAGCATTTGATATAGACGCCCCAGTTGGCAAGGATGATTCTGTACGCGATTATCAATATTACGCCTATCATGCCATAGACTCAAATAGTCGAGCAAGAATTGATCTTCAAGTCCATGATACCAGTAAATACTTTTTACCCTGTGAAGCGTTTATTGAAGTAGAAGGAGAAATTGTAACAGCTGCTGATACTACTGCTGTACCAGCACCGTATCCAGCTGGTACTCAAGTCGGTTTTGTCAATAATGGTATCATGGCGTTATTTGAGAGTGCTAGATATCTCATTGATGGAAAAGAAATTGAGTCCATAGATCGTGATGTTGATGTGGCTACAACAATAATCGGGTTAGCGAGATATTCCGATGATTATACAAGATCAGCAGGACCCTCTATGATGTTTGCAAAGGATGTTAAAAATACCGCTGGAGGAAATCAATTTGTTGTAAGACGACCAAAGAATAATGCTGGTAATGCTAATATTGATGCCGAGGATATGATTATAAACAACGATGTTAATTTCAATCTAGGAGCTGCAACACGTATTTTAATGTTGCAAGGAGCGCGTAAATCATTTTCATGCGCGATTCCACTGCATCACATATTTGGATTCTGTAGAAACGTCAGAAAAGTTATTTATGGAGCTAAGCATACAGTATCGCTTGTACGAAAGAGTGATGATAATGACGCGATTTGGAGGATTCCAGTAGATGCTGCAAATCCCAATGCTGATGCCGGTAAAGTCAATTTAACAAAAATATCATTGTGGATGCCAGTGTTGACTCCATCAATCACCGCAGAAGAACGATTACTATCATTTATGGACCAAGGAGGAAAGTCGTTGTTAAGTTGGCTAACCGTGAGTACAGATGTGAAACAATCAAATGTTAATAATGTGTTTACGTGGAATCTAGCATCAAAACAGGGCACTGCTGCACCACGTCATATATTTATTGCGTTACAGGATATCACACGAGTTGGCAATCAACTCTCCAGCCATATGATATTTGATCAATTAGGTGTTAAAGACGTCTCACTGAGAATAAACGGCCAGCAGGAACCATCCGAGGATATACAACTTAATTACACAGAAAATCATATTGCACGAGTTTATCATCGTCTGTTGTCATTTATGGCACGTGATCAAAATGTGGATACTGGTTTGCAAATATCACAATACGACTTTAAAAATCTATATCCGATCTATTACTTCTCACTGGAACATCTCGATTTGATGAGACAATCTGTTGTTGATATACACTTTAGAGCTAATGTGACTCGTGGTGCTATTGCTAATTACAGAGCGGTTGCTGTCATTCTCAGTGATAAATCAATGCTACTCGAAGGTGTTGGTGGAAGAATGAGAGTGGTAGATGCACCAGTGGAAAACATGTAAACGATTTTTCCATTAGAATCAATCAATTATGTATAATGTCATATAGTGTTATTAGTGTTGCGTTAACTCCTGGTCAAATCAAAAAATTGCAATCAGAATCGGCTAAGCGATGTGGAACCACAATCACGTTGAATCCCAACCAAATGACTGGTGGTGCAAATAAACTATCGCTGACAACTCGTCAAATAAAACATTTCAATGATGCACTTGCAGCCAAAAAAGGTGTTCAGATTACTCTTTCTGCGGCTGCTATCAAAAATATGATTAAAACAGGCGGTATATTTCCATTGTTAGCTGCAATACCAGCATTAATTGCAGCAGCAGCCCCAGCGGTGGCTAAAGCGGCAGCGTTAGGAGCCGTTGGTACTGCAGCAGGAATGGCACTAAAGAAAGCAACTGGAAAAGGATATAAAAAAAAGGGACGATCCGTTCACGGATTTGGTCTAAGACTACCAGGAACCCCGTATTCGTGGTACAGCGGAAAGGGTCTAAGACTACCAGGAACGATTTATTAATTGAGGAACCTATGGTTCCCAAATCTTCGATGGTTCCCATGTCCAATTTTGATTTTATAGATGCTGCTAAAAAACTAGCGAATAAAAACTTCAGAGGTGTCTTTATGAAAGATCAATTACCACATCAACCAAACAGCGTTGAAACCGGAATCATTAATTTAGATAACAGCACCGGACCTGGAACTCACTGGGTTGCATACGCTATTGATCCACGTGGGATTGTTTATTTCGATTCATATGGATTAGCCCCACCAAAAGAGTTTATGCGTTATATAAAAACCCTTCCAATGAAGACTTGGTATTCTACGCTACCAACACAACAAATGAATGACCCACCAATATGTGGCAGCGAAGTATTAAATGTCCTTGACGCTATTTCTAACTCCTTGAGTAAACCAAGCGGAAAACCACCACATGTTGTCGTTAATGAATACACTAGTAATCGCTGGAGAAAATCGAAGATTTTTCAACGAAGTCGTCAAAAACGATTTTAGAGAGAGAAAGAGTTTTACAATAACATGATTGATATTTGGGGGAGATCTTTGAAACCCAAACCCGATGGCACTGCACCCCCTGATTCTATCAAGGATATAACAAAAATAATTGAAGATGAAATCGCTGAGACGTTAAATTTAGCAAATGTTGATCCTAATGAAATAGTTGTATTTCATGACAAACAGGGTAAATTGAAATCCAGTGATGTGTCATTGAATGACATTTTGATACGGCAGCGCGACGCCGCTGAAAACTCTATTGCGCTGTATTCCAACGACGGACGACTTAAAGCCAGTAATATATCCGCGGATGACATTTTAAAACGGCAGCAAGATGCCACTGAAAATTCTATTGCGTTGTATTCCAGCGACGGACGACTCAAACCGGGTGTACTCGTTTCGACGATTACAGATCGATTAAAAACTCTCAACGATGAGTTGAAAAATTCTGTGTTGGAACTAACAGCACTTGAATCTAAAATTGAAGAAAACGGAAAACAGTTTTCAGTTTTTCGTAGAAACATCGTGGATAAATTTATTGGAACCCCGTTAGATAAAATTGAAATAAAACTCCCTGATATTAAAAAATCCATCGATGAGACGAAAAACTTCATCGAAGCCGTCAAAGGTGATTTTTCGAGGATGATAACAATCATTGAAAAAACAAAAATTCCTCATGAGAAAACCAATAACGTAGTATACACAATCCAACACGGATCATTTGCGTGGACACCTACAAACAACAAATTAGATATCACTGCAACCGTTAAGGGTATTTATCGATTAACACTGGTGACAACGGCTCAATTTAATATTTCATCGTCGAGTTCATCCGGGGTTAATAATACGATTTCAACGATCATCGACAAGGATACAACTGAAAAGTTCACTATAACAGCTACTGATAAAAATTTGATTAGGGTTTCAGCAACCTGGTATGTGGAATTCGTAGCGGATTTAAGTAAATAACTAAATTGAAAGGATTTCACAATTGAAAACGCTAGCTTTTTTAAAATAACAATGATTTCATCAACTCAATGTCGCTATGATCAGGTCAGAGAATTTCAAAATAGACTCAAAACCCTCACTGAGGAGTATCAAATAAAAATAAAAAAATACCGACGAAGAATCACCGCAATTGATGTTATTGTGTACTCGGTGTCAAGCGTTCTCGCTGGCGCCGGAATAATACTTGCATCGGTTACAATGATTGCCCCGGTCGTAGTTCCAATTTGCATTTCTGCGGTGCCTACAATCGGGGGTATATCAACCGGGATAGCAAAAAAGATATCATCATGCAGCCAGAGTAAACTGCAGAATTACTTACTTCAATTTCATATTGCATCAACCGCATATTCGCAGTTATCCCTGATGATATCGTCGTCACTCGATAATACAATTATATCAGACAGTGAATTCTCAGCGATGGTCAGTATTTTTGATTCCGCGATATCGAAATTAGAGCGACAACATGAGTATAATAACAATGACAACACTGATGGAATCGGAAAATACGAACCCAAAAAAGAAAATGATCTCAATAATATCAACCATACCAGATTGTGAGTTCTCAATGATGGTCAGTATTTATGATTCCTCGATACCAAAATTAGAAATAAATCATGAGTATAATAACAATGACGACACCGCAGGAATTACTTCAACGAATAGTGGAGAACACGAACCCAGTACAAACAAGCATGATATCAATAACATCAACGAATCCAGAATTCAGTGTGAATTTCCCCTCTCCGGTCCCAGTGAAGGAGATAGCGCTAGCAAAATTGCGAGTATACCACAGTTGGCCTAATATCAGATCAAAATCATTTGGTGGTCAACAACCGAATAATTCTTTAGTGTTTGCAAATAAGAATAAACCCGACGGAACCCCAGACTGGAACGTCGTTTCCATACCAACAGGGTCATACCAAATCGAACAAATCAATAATGAATTCGCGCGTAGAATAAAATCGATTACTGGAAAAGAATCAAAAATCGCTATAACGGTTCATGAACCGACGCTATCATCTGCCATTGAAATAAGCACAGAAGGATACGTCGTAGATATCTATCAAAGCTCAATAAGAACCGTATTAGGATGGCCTGAATTACCACCCCGGGGAGAAACCGTTGATGTACCAGAACCACAAAAATCTGATTATATCACCGACAGAATAAAACCTGATAATCCAATAAAGAGTTATAAAGAGCACAGGGTATCTACAGATTTTTTGAGTCTCGAATACCAACTAATTTGGACTGAGAAGCCATGGGAAGGAATAAAGAAATATCATTTTGTTAACAAACCTGAAATCATTAAAAATTTCACAGCAATGAATAATGATTTATCGCTGTTGTTAATATCTCTTAAATCCGGCTCTCTTACCCGAGATGAATTTATCAGCGTCGTAGAAACATGCAACAAAATTATCGACGATATGGAAACATTTAACCTAAAAATTATTCAGGATATATTAGATGACGATAATCCCCTATCGAGAACAAAATTTGCAGAAAAATACAATTTTCCCGTCAAAGATATCCCGACATTCAAACTACCGGGATACAACGTACCGGAACTAAAAAAACTACTCAGTGACACCATCGATGTTGGTTTTAAAATAATTCATGATGCATGGAAAAAAACAGCATCAGGGGAAATAAAAATCCTCAAACATAATAATGATCCAGATGGTGGTGGCAGGCATATCGCTCCGTTCAACGTGAATATTTCATCGGTGATTGCGCTCAATTTAGTATGTGATGTTATCGAAGGAAGCTATCAAATTAATCTCGAACGATCAAATCAAGCTCAGCAAGGGTATATTCTGTATTCATTTGCACCAACAGCTCCTCCAGGATTTCTAATTATTGAGTATCCGGTTAATCCTGTCTACATGCGGTGTCATAATGATTCATTAACCAGAATTAATTTCAAACTCACAGATCAGTCCAATAATCTAATTGATCTACAAGAAGAGGTGTTAGCGATTAGTCTGTTTGTGAAATCCTAAATTGCTTTGCAATTTCAAAGGATTTTCGTCCTAAGGACTTGATCAAATCATTTATTATTTTTGTTAACCCAGAACTGAAAGTTCTAGCAGCAGAGAGGGTGGATGACCACATCGTTGCGAGCAAAATCGTAAAATCTCCGTTTTTGCAAAAATGGAGACTTTTTTTTTTGGTTAAATGAGATTTTGTTGGAAGTCTTATATTTTGCTTGAAAACGTAGTGTATAGGCCATTTTTTGCATGAAAACGTTATCTGGAAGCCTTATTTTTGCTTGAAATCGTGGTCTGTTCACCCTCTCTGCTGCTAGTTTGACTCCAGCATTGATATTTTTCATAATAGACCGAATTATCGCCCGATGATGTATTTATACTACGGGGATGAATCCAATATATTACGATTAAAATATTTTTACAAACATGGACTATATGCGCGCAAAAATTACGATGAGATTATAAAAGTATTAAAACAAACTTATTGTTTTCACGATGATAAAATTAAAATCAACTTGATCGTATCTTAGATGATTATGATACATTGGAACCATTTCTTATAAACCCACCCACAGAACAAATACCAAATACGAGTATGCATTAACATATATCGAAGTATAATTGATAGAGTTAGAAAGATTATTTATTCGTTGAAATACATCGATGATTTCGAATTTGTATCACAGGTTAATAAATTCATAAATAAAATTAGACCCTTGATAATAATGAATTATAAAAGTCGTTTTATGAATTTAATTAAATAAATAAATTTATATATACAAACAATGAACGACGAAAATATCACCAAATTGAAATCCGAACTCGACCGCGTACGACATCTCCACGATAGTAAAATATTCACTACCGAGTATCTTAACGCGGAATATCAAAAAAGAGTCTCTGCGCGACGACTAGGTTTTCCCACGTATCGGTCAGAATACCGTGTGATGATAATTCTTTCTCAGGAACGCGATCATATCATTTATCGAATTATTAACAGTGCAACTGATTCTAACAGTTTTTCCAAGGAATTTATTGCGGTATCAGCGATGATAATACAACTTTGGCAATCCATCGGGGAATTATTTAATGAGGAACAGTGAATATAATCATCTGCGAAGGAATTCGATGACAAGTATGTAAAGCCGTTAACGGTTTTTACGTGAAGTTCTAGGATTTCCATTGCTCTACAGATTTTAAAATCTTGGTTGTAATTTCGAAATTCTAAGATCAGGAAGTAGTTTCATCTCGGATGCAAAATCTTTATTGAGTTTTATGTTCACGTATAAATCATTAAGTTTTTTCTCTAACGTGTTATAGTCATCACGAGCGCTATTATATTTCTGTTGTAACCGTTAAAACGTTTCTTTCCGATACTCAATCTTTGTTGTTAATTGACTTTCCTTCGCAGCTTGCTCATCAAGGACTCTCTCATCGCCGAGATTAGACTCGTTCATCGTGGATTTCTAATCGCGGAGTTTCTTGTTAGAATCTTCGACGGTGATTCTAAGTTGATCTCGTTTTCCCTGTAACACAACAACCTCATTGGTTAACTCGGAGATCTCTCGCTGGAGTTCTCGCCGTAACTCACGTAGTCGTTGTTTTGCTTCTTTGTATTCGCTTGGAGTACCCTTCTGTGTCGCCGATATTGGATTCTTTGACCACAATTTATATAATCGTGATAGTCCATTATTGAATTCTTTGGAAACTGCAACGAGGCGTCTGATGCTTCTCAGGGATATATTTTTTCTTCGTCGTCCACGGTAAGATATGTTGGATCTCTTATTAGGTATTATATATTTGACAACAGAAAAAAATATGGCCGAAAATTATGATTAAAAATAATGATTAAAAATCACAGAAATTAGAAACATTACACTAAAAAATCACACTCAAAATTTACAATCAAATGTTAAAAATCCAGGGATTTTTCAAAGAATTTTTTTTGGGATTAATTTCCTTCTAGTATTCTCCGGAGTTCATCTAAGGATATACAACATCGAGAGTATTGTATTATTTGATCGTGACTACAATTAATCATCGTTATTACATCTCGGTTTAATTGTTGCACCTGATCATCCGTCAACAAAAATGAATCATTGCCGAGTCTATCTATGACGAGTTCAGCGTGGGATACGCTAGCGTTTCCATAGGTAGGATTTCCAATGCAAGCTCTTCGAATAGTATCTTCAAGTTTATCCTTATCATGAACGAATACTCTTGCATGTTGATACATTATGAAAATAACAAGTAATTTAAGTCGTAGATGTCTAAATCTTTGATTTCAATTTCATCGCTAGCGTTTTCACAATCTCACATCCAAGGTAATTTGTAATTGTTCTCCTCGAAGATCAATTAAGTTAAAATCTTCATCAACTAATCTAAAATTCATTTAGATATCGAATTATTGATTATTTCCAATTATGTTATTTTACGCGGATTTCTTACGATTACGCTCCCCAGGTAAGCATCCGGGGAAAACCTATATAGGATATAACCTTGATCCACTCTCGATGACATTGATGCGTTAACGATATAGCTGTTTAATATGACATCACATATAAGATATATCGCGATCGTTGATGATATATCAATGTTGCCCGGCGATGTATGTTTGTTGTGTTTGTATGCTGAATTATTCCATCGTAGAATTTCTTCTGGAGTCATCGTTTTAAACCAACGCGCATAGATCTGTGGAAAATGTTCGTCGACGAGATCGTTGAATTATTTCTTCAACGATGGTACATCCCATCCCGAGAACTTATAATCGGGTAAGCTTTCATCAGTTAATGAAAATAGTCTTAAAAAATCTTGTATGGAAACGCTAACGTGCTCATCATTGATTATCATCTCGAGTAATATCTTGTTTAGATAGTTCATGTGGGCGATAATTTCATTTAACATGTCGACGTGCTTAATAATTTTATCACGTGTAATTGTTACATCAGCGAGAATAGAACGTTAAACATTTTTTTTATAATTGTTGTAATTATTTTTTAAATAATTTTTTGATGTTAAAAAATCTAACATATAGATTATTGCATGTGGTAATCTAACTTCCACGAGTAGGTGATTCAAACCGCCACATTACAGGACCCTGTGTTGTATAATCTTAACTTTGCTCGTTTCTTATCACACGATAACTTTTTGTCAAATCTGTTGCTGTCTTTAACATGTGAAAAAAACCTCCATCAGAGTAATCTAATTCAATTTCGGGTTTAACTTTATCAGTTGTGATAAAATCAGATTTTTTGGGGTTCGAGTAATCGCAAGTAAAACGCGGGGAGACTTTCAAGCATGCGTCATGAGCCTGTTTATGGACCTCATCTAGGGATTTTTCCAGTTGAAACGTGTTATATCCCAGAAACTTAAAATTTTGTTGCTGAGCTTCAGAATTGTTGTTTCACCTGATACAGCTGATGTCACCTGAGAATTTAAGTCATCGTTGTCGTACACCAACTGATTTAAATTTTTTAGATGTTTTAGAATTTCATCCTGGGATTTTAACGTAGACGTTTTCTCTAGATGTATTTTATATTGCTGACTCATATCCGTGAAATAATTGGTAAAATCGTATATAAGAGGATGTCGTGTACCATCATCGTCCTCAACCAGAAAATTAAATTCATAAAAATTTGGATTTAGAAAGGTCATGTGTGAGCTCGTTGACGATTTCATCAGTGAGAGAGGGTCCGCATACAAAAAATAAGTGTCCTCGTATTCACGCAAATCGGTTCTGTAATCAGATCTTTGAGGTTCTCGTGGTAAATCTTTATATCAACCGTTTCCGGTGGATATTAGTCCCAATCTAACAGAGTTTTGATTGAGCAGTTATATATACCAACGACGCATTCATGTGAATTTTTTCTCGATGGTGGTTGACAAAAATGGTTCGTGTCCTTTTATCTCAATGGGAGATTTTTCGTTATCGGCTATTTTTTTCCCGTGATTAATTCTATGTTATATCTAATCTCCCCGATGATATATTCGATGTCGTAAACACCTTGATGATGATGTGTTGTTTGCCAATCGGGTTCACCGGTGGGTTTATTCTTATACGCGAATACAAAACTGTTATTGGGTGGCTTACAGCTGAATGGTTCCGATCGGATATTTGGCCAACTACAGTAACATTTCAACTGAATTGACGCGATCTCTTTAGCTGGGATTGGAGTTGGATATTCAACACTACTTTCTGGTTTTCTCGATGTTATTGATATCAGCGATGTTTTCACCGGGGCGGTATTTTCCACTATTCGTTGAAGTAGTTCTTTTGACATTATACTCGTTCTATTTTTCCAATTTTGACATCGTGGAATCATACACGCGAACCATCTTCGAGAACTCATTGTCGGATATAAACGAGTCGTCGATGGATGAGGAAATCATCGAGATTAATTGCGCGTACGCGTCGGACACTGTGTGAAATTTAACCGTGCAATCTTGTAGTTTACGCTGAATACACGATGATATTTGTTTTGGTTATAATTGAGTTTACTCCTGCGATGGTTGTCGCTGCGGGTATTCAAATTGGAACAGCGATCGGGGCAACCATTGTAACCGAAAATAAAATTATACCTGCACTGGTGATTACACCACTCCAAGTACATGCTGACGTCAACGACGGTGATCCTTCGTCGATATTTTTTTATCTTTGAGATTCCTCGGTGAGTGTTTTGAGTTTCTGTTGAAATTCTCTGACCTGATCATATAGATACTGCTGCGACGGAAATACGGATGGTATCGTTGTTGTTGTTGTCATTTTATTTACAATTCAGTTGTTTACTTAGATCTACTACGAGTTTTACGTACCATTTTATTAGTACCCTAACTACGGTATTATCGTTTGGTAATATATCAATTGGAATAAATGAATCCTTTTCAATTATTATTGATATTACATTATTATTACTTGATATAAATGTAATATTAGGAGTCTCTGGATCAGCAAGGAAATCTGGAGAATCGATTCTTGCATTGATACGAAACAATTTTTTTTTTATATCAGTGTTACTCATTAAATACCTTTAACGGTCGCGTGGATACGTAACCTGTTATTGGTATCCACGGTCCAACCCATTGATCCATGTTGGATCGTGTACACGTTATTTACAATATTTGTTTTTTCGTGGGGAATTTTTACTTTTTCAACGACTTTTATCACCCCTGATAGATCATCGTTGGTCGTTTTAAGATCATCGACAGATTTTTAAATATCCGCGAGTTTCGGTATGGTCACCGGTGGAACCCCAAAGAAGGTCGCAATAATATTTTTCCAAAATGTCCCAAATTGTTTTACGTAATCGTTATACGCGGACTCTAGCCCTGCTAGTTCATCAATAGCGGTTTTTATCTCTGTGAGTGGTGGTTTGGTCGCCGGTGGAACTCCCGCAACAAATAGGATGGGGAGTTGAACATCCGTAACTGATTTTTGTGCCCCTGCAAATTGATTTAATTGAGAGTTTATATTGTCACCGAGTTTTTTTAATTCAGCCACCAACGATAAATAATTGTCACCGAGTGCAGTTAATCTATCTGTGATTGCCCTCGATATAAGACTATTTAATTCTTCAATGGAAACTCACTCCTCACGTTGTTGTTTTATACGCGGTAATGATCTTTCCCAAATATCTACCATTGTTATGTTATAATTGTTTCTTTAAAAAGTTATCACTGGTGTTTTCGTGGACAGTCTTGTAAGTTTATTTAGAATTTGTTGAGATAGCCGTTAACACTTTAAGAACCTCTCGTCCACATATTGGTAGATCGGTTAACGTCTACGTGGGTAACGTTGAATACCAAACCGGAATCTTTACTCCGGCTGTATTTAACCTGGACACGTATTTGATAATTTTTTTTTTCGGGGGTGGGGTTAGCCCATACGAGTCAAACTAAATAATTGACGAACGATGAATTGCATATCCGACCCAATAAGTTCCAGGTCCAGTGTTATCATCGAGATTAATTATACCGGTTTCTGGAATGGATGGTTGTTTTGGTAATTGATCTTTCATGAATACACCTCTGTAATTTTTTTTTTGGAGGCTATTTATCTCATTGATTAAATCAAAATTGGACATGGGAGTTATCTGCGATATTATTGTTCGATTGGCCCGTAGTATCTCGTGATCTGCTTCCGGGTAGTCTGAACCCCTTTCCCTTTTTTGTGTATCCACTCCCGGTAACCTTATCTAGAATTTTGTTTGCACCCCAACCGGCAACACCGGAGAGTGCACCAGTTCCTAATGATGCGAGGGCAGGAATAAGAAGAGGAAGTATTCCGCCGGTTTTGATCATATGAGAAATTTCCGCAGAATATAGATGGAACTGAACTCCTGTATCTGTAGCTCTAGCTTTATTGAAACGATTAAGTTGAGTTTTTTTCAGTGATATTTGATTTAGTCCACCTGTCAACTGTTCACGTTTCAAGTTTATCTTTGCACCGCTCGTAGCAAAAAATATCGGTTGTAGTATTTTTTTACTTGGCCGGGTGTCAATGTGACATTAACTTGACTAAACGACATTTTATTTAGATAATACATCATCTAATTGTTGCATATTTTTGGAAAATATTTACATGTTTGGAAAATATTACATATTTTCAATTAATGCGTCAACAACTCTCAACTTTCCATCACTACCTTCGAGTGTCATAGATTTATCACTGAGAATAACAGCAATTGATCTAAACGATTCCCCCGGAGGAAGCTCCCATATACAAGCTTGAAACTTTACATCGAAGAATGATTGTCTAGACAGATCAAGATGTTGTAATGAAAAGTAGTAGATCAGATACAAATTTTGGAAATCCAATTGTGATATATGTAGTCCAGTATCAACATTACGATCACGACCCATATAAGACTACAAACGATGATAAACTGATAAACTCTACCTATCTGATTGTTAGTGTAGTCTATGACAAGATTTGCAGCTGGTTCCTGCTGATAACTAGCTAACTTTCAATTTATCAAATATCATGTGACTGAATGTTTGTAGAGGGTCTCCATGTACTCGTTGTTCACCTTGTAACGCGATAAAGATATGTCGTGGCACGTTGACATATTTTGCTAAAGCAGCCTGCCAAGTAAATGTTCCAACTGTACTCTGTTATGGCAGATGTTCTGACATCCAACCATGACAACAGTGATTTTCCTCCGTGATCCATGAAAGATAACAATCGTGTTTCTACGGATAGCGATGGGATCATAAGTGGTATCCACAGAGCTTGTTTTGTTATATTTACAACACCATCAGTAACACCAGCAGCGCGCCAAAGAGCATCGTTATCATTAGATTTTCGCATAAGAACTACAGTATGACTAGATCCAAAGATAACTTTTCTAACATCTCGGAAATTCCAAATATATGAGAGAGAGGAATCGTACATGAAAATCTACCATCGTCTTTTAACATCCTTTTTCTCGCTACAAATCCTGGATTCTAATTAGGATTAATATTAACAACAACAGGTTCAACTTCAGCATTATCAGCGCTACCAGCAGTCTTCTTTGGTCGTCTTATTACAAATTGATTATAATCAGCGTGATCAGTGATATCTTTCGCGAACATCATTGAATGACCCACAGACTTAATACAATCATCAGATTATCTAGCTAGACTCATTATTGTGGTTGCAACATCAAGATCATTATCGATGGATTATATTTTAGTAGAATTAATTATATACTGTGCACCACTAAATAATGCCATTATACCATTGTTGACAAAACCGATCCGGGTAATATCGATATCAGAATAGGGTTACCAGCACCAGCACCAGCACCACCTTGTACAAGTTGTCCCTCTACCTCGATATATGCTTCACCCGGCAAGAAGTATTTAGATTTTTCATCGAATCTAAGTTCAATTCGTGATCTTGCATTAGGGATTCGGTCATTATATGAAAAATATTGATAATCGCGTACGGAATCCATTTTCAACACAGGAGCATTAATATCAAAAGCTTCATTTGTCTCATGTTTAAACATTTTATTATATAGTCGGCGATCTAAATCATAATCTTCTTAGACCAGAACCGGTAACTGATTGTACTAGTGGAGCTAATCTTTGATTTACTATTTCATTAATTTCCCTACCTAATTGAGGTGGCATCTGATTTGTATACGGTAGTTTTACCGGTTGTTTTTCTTGAATAATGAAATGATTTTTTCCTTTGCGGTATTAAATGCTTTACCAGCGAGATCCCCGACAGCGCTAATAGCTTTACTTCCAATAGCCCCAATAGCTTTTGTCGCTTATTCTTTACCGATCGGTACAAGTTTCGGAGGAATTCTAGTAAACAGTCCGGAGACAACCTCACCTAATCCATTCCCGTAATACTTCTTGTATACGGGTAACCGTGAATGCATGACAAACACTGGTCTTGCTATGCTCATACTACGATATATGATCATTTTATTTAGATGTTATTTATCTAATGTGGTGATAAATAACTCGCTGTGATAGTAGTCATTGAGTTCATTTATAAAACTGAGATATAATCCAACATCAATTACACGACCTTGAAATAGTCGTTGACAGATTTCAGCTGCTTGGTTAATTATCTCCGGAGAATTATATCCAGCTCGTTTCCCCCGATGAGAACCTCTATCCGTGATATATCATCGATGATACTTCGTGAACTGGGTATGATACAACCACCGTGATATCCAGCAGCAGTTTTCTATTCAGTTATACCTTACATGGGATCAACTTCAGCTCTTATTTTTATTTTCTCGGGAATGAGCTGTGATTCCTCGTATGATGGTAGACCTTTTTTTTCATCCTCTATATTTTTCATATATGCGATCAAATTAGGATCATCCTTTGAGGTTCTCTCTCCACAGTGTTTTGCCAAATATATTTTTTTATTCCAAGCTTCAGGATCTTTTATAGATTTTTCATATCCAGCATTCATATATTTTTCTCTGACCTTTTTTGAAATGTTTTAGCAGCAAAATCAGCTAATTCATCATCCGTAGAAAAAATATTAATTTTATCTATTGCCTCTCTCGTAAATATTTGTTCAGGTTGATATATCCTCTCCCTCGGAGGTTCAGGACGTTCAGCAACGGGTTCAGGTGGTGGGGCAATAACAGATTCAGATGGTGGGACATTATCTATTTCAGATGGTGTAACATGACGACGGGTTGCAGCTGTAACTATTTCACCTGGAAGAGTTTTTAAAGATTTTTGATTTTTTGTTAGTTCCTTTTGCTATCTTTTCCGATACTGTAGTTATCGGTTTAAACAATTGTTAAGTATAGGCAGTAACATCTAACTTTAATTGTTGTCGAGCTTGCATATTATCTCTGAAGGAATCTCTTAATTGCTTCCAATCTCTCTCTAGTTGTTCTAGTTATTTGTGCTTCTCCGACTTTTGACATTTTATATATAAAAATTACGGTTATTTAATTGTGACAGTGCCCCGGGAAAAAAAAAACATTATTAGATAAAAGGAAACCAGCATTGATAACACAAAATAACCTTGTTTTTGTCAAATGGAAGGTTCTACAATATTGTAGGGTTCGACTCCTCTACTACTTTCTGTTAACATTTTACATTTTAAATATTTGGTGTTTTATATCGCTGGTTGATATTAAACCTTTTCCTATTTTTAATGATGTATACATACAACCTATTGAATGGAGCTAAATAGCTAAAAGGTGCATCTGAGCCGTTATAAAAAAAAATAAACAAACAAGTCCTAAGAGAATGAACTCTTTCTTACATATTCATCTGTATGGAGGAGATAGTTATTACAATTAAGGATCTGAATTGGTCATACGAAGATATACCACTCCCACATAATAAAAGGCTAAGATCTACCAGAGTACGTTACTTGCATGGAACCATTCATCATGTTAATACTTCATGACTTAGTGTTTCGGCCTGCAACCTGCTCGTGATAACTATTATATTGTGCATGATATGAAAGAAACTTTTGATACTATACATGTCACTTGTTTTTCAGAATTCCTGAAAAATGTAAAGTATAACTTTTGTATGCCAATACCTCTAGCATGGTTGTTATAATGTAAATACCGTCCCTTAATTTCAACATATTTTCATCTGTCCTCATTAACGTATTCTACTTACTTAGTGTTACCATCATACCCTCTTTACTTCAAACTCATTAATATTTGGTCGATTTGAAACATATTACCATTATTAATCGTTTATACATATAACCTATTGTATGGTGCTAACAAGCCTACGTGGAAGTTCACCGTTAACAAGAAAACAATAAATCAATTAATCAATATATAAAATGAACGCACTAGACAACACATAAAAGGATTAAATAAATTCAACTATCGAAAATTTAAGCAAATACCCTATTATTTGCGCTTAAGCTCGCTATACAATCAAAACAAGTAAACGTCCATCATTCAAGAAATATATCTGTTCTTTAAACTCTCGTTACTCAATTATAAATGTGTGGTACATTATTCAAAAAATAAATGGAAAGAAACAAAACAATTCTCTTTGACACCTGGAAACTAAAAATACTAATTTTATTTGGAAATGTGACAGAACACATATTCTTGCCGACAGTTTCTCTAATACTTCTTGATCATCTAATTATTCACAACCCTTCCGAAGGTTAAAACACAAAAAAAGCTAAGTCACGTTTAAGATTCACATCCAACACCTCTGAAAGTTATAACCAGCTGTTGTACTCACTTGTTGCATATATATATATACTAGTTTTACATGGGTTGTGGAATTTCATCCCCAAATTGTGATTACGGGAAGGCAGTGTTCTAATGTAAATTTCAAATCAAAAGTTATATATATTAGTGCCTTATCTCTTACAATAACAATGTATACGCTTAAATTCAATATGTATACTTATTTGTTATCCCCATTCATGTTTTACTTAGCGGGCAGGTATATAAATCTTATGGGCAGTATTGACATTTGATTACTAAATACCAAATACTATACATAGCATTCTTCCCACTAGAATTAAATGTATAAAAGTCCTTCCCATATATACAGTGCATTTATTCAAAGCTCAGACTACTAACGACTTGATATTTTGATACCTAAGATGATCTATTATACATGCAGTATAAAATATTTATTCTTCACATGAACATAATTAGGTTAGGAATACGATGATTCTTTCAGCTTCTAGTAACTTTTTAGAAAGTGATACTGAACACAAACACTATTTATTATATCTGATCCACCTGACCTTCATGAACGTATGAGGACGACATGCTCTTAATTCCGATAACAACAGAATCATTATATAATTTAAAATCTAAAAAATAAGCCATATTTGGACTATTTTAGGCAAATTTCGTTTGTGATGTCTATTCGAGCAGCAGGGAGGGTGAATCCGACAACTTTTTAGAAGCGTTGTTTTGGCAATCCAAGGCTTCCACCAAAATCGTAAAAAAGCGTCTATTTGGCAAACCAAGGCTTCCTCCAAAATCTAAAAAAAAAAAGTTTTCTTTGGAGACGAAAGTCGTTGTCGCGTCCTCTCTGATATGTGGGTTAAATTTTTTTTTACGATTTCACAAACAGACTAATTTGTAAAACCTCACCTCGTAAATCAATCAAATTATTGGATTGTTCAGTGAGTTTGAAATTAATTCTCGTTAATGAATTATTATGACATCGCATATAGACTGCATTATTTGGGTCCTCAATGATTAAAAATCCGGGAAGTGCTGTTGGTGCAAATGAGTATAAAATATATTCCTTCTGGCCTTGATTTGATCTTTCGAGTAGCTTTCTTTAGTGCCATCCCTGCCGCTGTACCAACGGCTCCTAGCGCGGCGGCTTTTGCTACCGCTGGAGCCGCTTCCGCAATCAACGCTGGTAACACAGGAAAAAGTGGGAATATACCACCTGATTTTATCATATTTTTAATTGCTGCCGCAAAGAGAGTGAATTGAACACCTTTTCTATCTTTGATGGCATCATTGAAGTGTTTTATCTGACGAGCTGTCAGTGATAGTTTATTCTGACCACCTGACATCTGATTGTGCTTCAGCGATATTGTAGTTCCACATTGTTTAGCTGATTCCGATTGCTTTCTTTTAATTTGACCAGGAGTTAACGTGACAGAAACATGACTATATGACATTGTATTTAATAACAGATTGATCTAATTGCTACATTACATATTTTCCACTGGTGCATCAACTACTTTCATTCTTCCACCAACACCTTCGAGTAGCATTGATTTGTCTCTGATAATAACAGCAACTGCTCTGTAACTCGGGATAAGTGGAGTTTGATGAACCAAAATAGTTATAGGAGGTCGGAAATGTATGTTCCAATGAAAAGTAGTGGATGGGATATAGGTTTTTAAAATCCAACTGTGATATTTGCAGACCAGTATCCACATTATTATCGCGCCCCATAAATGTCAGCAACAGATGATACGCGCGTGCTATTTTGGTTTTGTCCGTAATTAAGTAAAATACTCTCAGATGGTTCCTCCTGGCCGCTTATCTTTAACGGGACTTCAGAAACGCCTAGTTGATCAAATATCATATGGCTGCGTGTTTGGTTATTTAATCGTGTTTTACCATGTAACGCAACAAATATATGCCGTGACGCAGAAAAACCTTGTTTTTTTTTTGATGCCAGGTGCCAAGTAAATATATCATTAACAGTACTATCCATGGTATCCATGGTAGTTGTTAGCCATGATAGCAATGATTTGCCGCCTGTACTCATAAATGATAGTAATCTGTTTTCCGCGGTGATTCAACGAGTCATTAATGGCATCCACAGTGGTAGTTTTGTTATATTCACCTTGCCATGGTCATTTTCCGGAAGTGCAGGATCTGCTGGAATCCTCCAGATTGCATCATTATCACTACCCTTTCGCACGAGTACTACTGTATGCTTCGCTCCATAGATAACTTCTACCATTTCTGCAGAATCCAAATATAAGATGTAGTGGAATCGCGCATGAGAATAATCTTCGCTGTCCATGCAACATTGATTCACGTGTTGCAAACCCTAAGTTGTAACGATTATTATCATTTTTTACAATATGAAAGGCAGCAGCTGGTCTTGGTTCGTGTTGATTAGCAGCTCCAGTAGTTACTGGTGTCCGTAATTTTATATACTTATTGTTATCAGTGTAATCAGTAACATCCTTAGCAAACATCATAGATGAACCTGCCGATCTTTAATAATCATCGGAGTATCTTGCCATCCCCACTATTGTTGTGGTAACAACAACATCATGTTCTATAGACTGAGTTTCTCTTCCATCAATCATGTATCTAGCACTCTCAATTAGCGCCATGATACCATTATTGGCAAAGCCAACTTTGGCACCAATTGCATATGGTGTATCAGCTGCACCATTTGTTACAATTTCTCCTATTTGATTGTACTTCATTATAGGCATAATACTGATAATGGCGTACAAAATCATTATTGGGTACTGGGGCGTCCATATCAAACGCTGTATCAGGAGCCGATATGAACATATTATTATATATTTCTTTATCTAAATTGCGATCTCGCTCGCGATTTCAAACCACTTCCCGCTATCATATTTGCAGTAATATTTCCATGAGTGTCATCATACCGTGATGCTATATTATGCTCCACCGCGTTGTTTATTATTTTGCTAATACTTGCAGGCATTATTTTTGTAGATGGTAGTGACCCCATTGATTTTGTCATTGGTTTATTTCGCCGCCGAACTAACTCTACTAGTTTTTCTTTAGCCGCAGAAAATGCTTTCCGGGCAATATCACCAACAGCGCTAATACCCTTATCACGAATAATATCAATAGCTTTCATTGATAATTTTTTTTGCGATAGGTGCAATTTTGGGAGCCATTCTTGCAAATAACCCTGCAATGGTATTGCCGAGACCATCTCCATAGCAGGCTCTATAAAATGGCAATCGTGAGTTTACTACATAGACCATGATTGGTTTGTTGTGGTTGTAGTGTATTATCATCGTATTTAAATGCTATTTATTTTATCGCAAAATTCAAAGCATTTTCGACGAATTCATCAAATTAATCACAATGGTAAGCGTCTGCTAGCTCTTCAATAAACTCTCGGTATGCACCAATATCCATGATACCACCCTCATATAGTCGTCTGCATATATCAGCTGCCTCATTAATTACATCCCTTGAGTTATTTCCGGCTCGTTTCCCTCCTACGAGAACTTGTAATCGTGATATATCCCCGAGAATACTATTAGAACAATGAACTAGACCACTACCTGATGACCCCACCTTGGAGTTCCATGCTGAGAAAACCCCATCCCACTAATAATATAACCAGTTGCACCCTCTGCATCTTCATCATCTTCGTTTCGATCATATAGTTGTTGATCACTCCTTATTGTTTCTATTTTATTCATATACGAATTAAAATTATTATAATCTCTTGAGATTCTAGTTCCACCGTGTTTTGCCAAAAAGATTTTTCTATCTCAGATGTCAGCCGTTTTTATAGCTTCTTCATATCCATCATTTATATATTGCTCCCTCGTCTATTTGGAAATGAATTAGCAGAAAAATCAGCTAATTCATCATCCGTGGAATCTTTCAATTTTTTCATCATTTCTTTCGTAAATATCTTTTCAGGTAGATGTATTCTCTCTCTCGAAATATCTACTTTTTTAATCATATCACTCTGTTGTTCTTTAATAATATCGCCCTCATCTTTTCAAATAATATGACCTAGTCGTTGTTTAAGTCGTTTGCGTTGTTCTTGTTCAAGTCGTTCATGTTCTAGTCGTTGTTACTCTTCTTCTCCTTGTTCCTGAAGTTGCGAAGCGGCTATTATATCACCAGGAAGTGTTTTAAAGATTTCTTTGTTTGCTTGGATCTCTTTGCTTTTTTTTCAAGTATAGGAAGAAGGGCTGGTTTTTATTCTCTCGTTGTTTCTCAGGAATATTTCCCCATATGCCTTTTTCAGTGGTCGATACAACTTTTCCCGTTGCAGTGGTTATTGGTTTAAATAATTGTTCAGTTTCCGTTGTAAAAGCATTTTGAAATTCTTGTCTTATTTGGAGCTTATTTCGAACGGAATCAAGAACTGGAATAAATTTCTTAATCGAAGCTAATCGTTCACGTGCTAATTTAGTCGTTAGTGCTTCATTTACCATTATAAATTAATGTACGATTTAAATTGTAAGTGAAAACTCACCCCCAAAATTCTTTTGAATTTTACACTGTGTTCTATTTCAGCGTAGTGATAAATAACCATGCAAAAAATTACAGTATCTTACCTGTCTATATAATTTCATTATAGGTGAGTAAGAGCATACCTGTTTATAGAATTATCTGTTCTGTACCTGTATTACTCATGTATGGTTGTGTTTAGAGTGTAAATTATCATTTACTATTCTCAAAGGGGAATTTTCTTTTTGGCGGATAATCTCTTTTATTGTTTTGATTTTAGAGCTAAGTGTGCGTTTGATTTAATATTGTTTCCCCAATTCACTTCTGACCCTTTCGACAGTAGGGAATAACGAGACGAACCTATTGATGTCGTTACAGAATGCAAGGGAATTATTTACTGAGTGTTGAATTCGTTTGATCAGTCCATACACCCTTGGAAGTGCATATCTATTATTCCGAGCGCTATCATCAATATCTTGATATTCAGAAAGAATATGATTACAATCTAATTATCTGACAATTGAATTCCTTGATTTTTCAAATTTAAAATCTCTTTAATAATGACATTCGTATTTTCAAAATTCATATATGAAATATTACATATTTAATATAAAATAAAAAAATAGGGGTACATTTTTGACCCGTTTTTTTGTATGATATGATGAACTCCATTCGCTCTAAGGTGTATTCACATCTTATTTCGCCTAGAGATATTATGTAAGTTATATATGATGATGAACTCAATTCGCTTTAAGGTGTATTCACATCTTATTGAGCCTAAGAATATTATGCAAGTTATACATGCAAAACCCCATTTGGAACCCATCAGGTATTATTCACATCGGAGGGACCCAGAGATTACAATATAAGACAACACATCCCCATTTGTAACCCCTCAGGTGTTATTTACATCTGACCTGGCCCAGAGGTGATAAAAAACATTGTCTCCAAGAGAGATCTAACTCGTCAAATAACGGGTTAGAACTACAAGAAGGCATATTTCGTGAATGGACGTCACATTTACATATATATTCATGATATTACAAGTATATACATAATGGTATTACAATGAAATGAAACGGTATCTACAATGAAATGATTTGATAATACTAGTATTTGCAAATAGTACAG
Source organism: Unio pictorum (assembly GCA_030141615.1). Lineage (NCBI taxonomy): Eukaryota > Metazoa > Mollusca > Bivalvia > Unionida > Unionidae > Unio > Unio pictorum. Next base: position 2,164,505 of record JARLTB010000163.1, on the reverse strand, counting down.
CACAAGACAATACAAAATATAGCAAAGGATTATAGGTAGACACACATCACATACATACACGGGCTGTTCTACATTCAAGCTGAAACCACCTTATTCTTTCGTGTACGTAATTATGATTATTGACAGCATTTAAAGAAAACCGAATACTTGAAAAACATAAAAAAAGAATTCAATTGTTCTAATACCACCTATTTGATTCGTTTTCTCACTAGCAGTTAAACCACAACAAAAAAAGCTATTCAGTCATCAAAAAATCCCATTGAGATCTGTAACTCATATCTCTGTTTTAAAAACCGTATACGAGCCCACACGAGTTATTCTCCCTTTGAGATCCGCAATGATTACCTCTCTTTCATAAACAGTATACAAGCCCAAACGAGTTATTCCCTTAAATATTTTAGATGTAAACGAATTTAATTCTATGTTAAGTTTGCTTTGAAATCGCTGATTGATATATTTGTTCTGCAACATATCGTACTGAGGATCTAGAAATATGGAAATACTTTCCAGCTTCATTTGTTATTGAAATACTCTTTCATCGTAATTTTCTGTATTAAATGATTTGATAGGTTTCGAATTGTTCGACTGTTTTCCAGTTCCTCCTCGTTTCGTGTTTTCATTTTGTGTAATGGCCTGTAGCTTCGATAACGAATTATTCTTAGGATTAGAATCAATATGATCAACTACAAAATCATCTTTTATCAATCCATGGAATCACTCGTATACGATTCTGTGACAGTAATATTTTTCCCTCCAGCACTAAACATAAGATATTCAAGACTATTGTTCATCCCTAATGTTTTTTGTCAGTCTGCGGTGTCTGGCAATACCATCACGAGATGCTTCATAATCAATGACAGTAGGATGTGGTTGAAATTCTTGGTTCATTTATATATTAATAATATTTGTCTAATTCATTATTTGGTTCAATTATTGCTTGAGAATCTATCTATGTAGTCTTGATGTGTTCTTATGATTTTGTCCTTAACTCTGTCAAGGGGGCTGTCAGAGACAGAGTCAGAGTCGAAATCATTGATGGAGTTTTTGACGGAATATTTGATTCTCTTGTCATAATAGCGCTTTAGCTCTCTGTATCGCTTAGCACCGCAACTGAGACATAACTGCGACTTACCACGCAACACATACCCCAAATCGTATGCAAGGTCAGGGCCCAAAACTCCCACGACGTACGCTTTGTAAATTATATCCACATAATTAATTTCTATATGATTTGTTAAAAGCAGTTACTCATCCTATCATAAACCATTTGGAATGATTCATTATATAATAAATTTCTTATATAAATACACGTTTTAATTATAATATGGAGGAGTCCGATGGTAGTGTTGATGCTACCATGAACGGCGAAAGAGCAGTTGTGATAATCTCACATCTTGAAAAGAAAAGGTTTTTTTTAGAGTGAAATTCATTATCCGCTCGGAAACGGGGAATTGGATTATACGAGACAAATTTGTACCCATCCTGAAAAATAAGAAAAAAGTCACTGTGAGTCATGATTCCAAACCAGGAATTCTGACTGGGATTGACAAACTGTATTACGAGTTATCCTATCGTGTTACAGCAAAGTTATGTTAACTACCAGTTATACAATCAATAAAGCAAGCGTCTTACCTGTATTCTTCTCTTATGTATCTAAATTCTTCCTTCTATATAACCCCAATGACAACATCTAATAACTGAGTTTAATATTACGAAGGTATAATAGGTCCCTAAAAACGCTATACCTATGTGGTTAAAGTATAACCACTAACACGCGCCCCTAACTACGGTCCCAACTAGAACGTATGAGGTAGTCTCAAAACCAAGACCATAACGTCTAGTGACACAATGCTGCAACTAAAAACCTCATCATATATGCATAGGTTATGATCCCAAATTAGATCTTATAAGGTAGTCTCAAACCCAAGACCATCAGGCCCAGCAACACAAGGTTGCAACCAAAAATATGCTAATTTAGAAAATGACCTCAAATTCATACACTATAAAGATAGTTAACCCCAAAACTATCAGACCTTGCAGTAACTGAATAACATCATGCATTAACTAACAATGCAAAAAGTTGTCATATGGGTTTATATATTCTACACAAAACAGCACAGAGAATTCCAAATTGATAGGGAAAAATACGGAAGCAAATTGACGAGGGAGCAAGGATGTTTATAGTGAGAATCCAAAACAAGACACCCAATATGTATACAGGGAATCATCGAGTAAGTACAAGGTCAACCAAGACACTCAAGAAGTATACAGGGACCAACCACAGGAGCAGAGGGATAATCGGTCACTAACAAGTGATCATCGGATTCTCCAAAAATGTCCTTTCTAGGGCTACTGTCTTTGATTGCTTTAATAGGGTCTTCCACTTGGTTACGGAAACCTTCCTAGACAAGCTCTATCCAAAAAGCCTAACTTGGTCATTTTCGGACCCACCGTTCAAAGTGAACAATACAATCCTCTCTCACAGTGGCTACCTTTCAAATGACGTTTAGTCATATCAGCAAAAGAAATTGTTAGGGACATATATGTACACTTTTGTACTAGAAGATTGGCATAGATAGGAAAGTAATTTAATTCTTCATCTCTACCATTTGATGAATTGCATTGGTGGCTTACACAATTTAGGCATAGGGAAATTCACTAGAAAAACTGGAATTAATTTGGAATAAGCGTACGTACTTTCGATTGTTTGATATATTGAGTGCGTGTTGGGTCTATTCCCACTCACCCAGGTCTAACATTCATATACTTAGCCACTTTTTAGGGGTATGATATGACGACGAAATTAAATAGCGCACTCTGTGCGCATAAACGCCAGGAAGATGTGGCACCATTACATCTTCCTGGATAAATTAAATCACTGCCATGTAAATAATTGGCAGTGCAAAATAGTGAACATATGAAACTAGTGGCCCGTTTCACTTTAAATCCAACTATGCTGTTACGACAGTTGTTTATAGGATCTATCTGATAAATGATAAACCGAGTATTGAGAAACTAAAACCCATGAAATATTCTTCGAGAATAAATTGTGTAGCAGAACGAATAATAGAACATTTTACAAATGCGTTGCTTTTAAACATAAAAAATTACATGAATGGGGATTAACAGTCAAGGAGAGCGGAGCAAGAATTCAAGATATAGCCAAATTAGAAAGGTCATTAAGATTCCCAATAACCGTAATGACGACAAAAGGAGATGTATTACACGAATCGAAATATAAATCAAATTGAGCTCCAATTAAAATTATTGACCATATATAACACGCGTGGACACCTGCGGTAACGATATGTATGCGGGATAGAACCATATAATATTACACAGGAAATTTATTTTTTTTGATTTACCAGTTAAGTAAAAACGATCCTGTGTCAGTGTGGTTACTTCACAGTTTTGAAGGCGAAGAGGGTAAATCCGACCTATTTGTAAGACCCAATGGCGAATTATACCGTACTGAAGCTCTCCACAACGAGATGAAAAAACTAGCTAGTAGGTTTTCAACGGATTACGACGAACAATTATTAACAAACTGTTTTACAATTTCGTCAGTTGCAGCTCATTTCACGAGAAAGAGAAATCTATGGACACCAACAAGAGCGTAATTTCTCTCAGATATCGAATCAAGCTGCGTTGTATACGGCCATAGTGGATTATGGAATACAAAATATCACCCTGAAAACATCATTTCGATTGATATGATTGCGTGTTATCGAGAGTTTTTTGGGTATGGAGAGTGTTCTGAGTACTTCAAAAGATTTGGACATCCCACACACGAGATGACCCGTGTTGCGATGAATGGACCTCTGCCTGATTTTGATTTAACCAGATTCGCTCGTGTGGTATCATTTGAATTGGTTAAAGGACTTCATTCATGCTGTTATGTTTGGTTTGGTAGACATCTCTGAAAAACACTGGATGGCAATAGTGTTATTACGGTATATGATTGATTCTAAAATGCTGATATCGCTGATTGTCAGTGAACCAATTACATCATATCGGAAACAAATTGAAGTCTGGTTACCACAATCCCGATAGTCTACATAGTATAATCACCAAAAACAAAAAAACAATTCCGCGATCTCGACGAGGAATATATCGTGAAATGGTCCAAAGAAATCTTTGAAGTTAGAAAAAAACACGCAAGAAATTTCTGTAGAAGAATAATTGATAAGTTTACACAGAGTGGAAAATACGACCTCAAACGATATTATTCGCGTTTGTTTATAGATGATGCTGAATACGACTTTATAATCGCAGATGTAACATCTAGGGGTATATACGTCGATTGAAAAGACGCTTTTATGTCCGATGGAACCAAATTGGGTACAATTGTTACTTACACAGATGGAGAAAATCCTCAATATACGTACTTAAGTTCGTATATGCTGGCATAGGCTTCTATTAATTTACTTTTGATGATAGATAGATTTACTGACACCGCAGTTAGAGTAGCCACTGATTCATTTTATATAGACGTAAAACATAAGGAAGCAGTGGCTGAATTCACTAATTCAGACGAGATTTGGGATCATGGAGAATTAAAATGGCAATACTGTACTGCGTGATTATTTAAATCAGCAGATGCTATCAAAACTATCTAATACACCATCGTGTTCCGATCGAATATGTAGATATAAAACCAGTTACTTAAACGGCTGTGGTGAGTCAGGGAAGACGACTCGTGCAATTGAATTATTTCGAGGGAAATTAAACATGATTGTGCTACACCAGCACACAGACTTGCAAGAGAGATGAAGCAGCGATGAATTAATGCTTTAACTTGTCATAGTTTATTTCGATGGAAAGGTGACGAATGGATCCTTGATCGAATGGGCGAGAAATATATTCCTGAAATCGTCATTTGGGATGATATATGCACAGCGTAATTAGATGTATTACAAAGGTTTCACGAATGGTTATTGCAAGCGAATACAAAAGTGATAATCTATCTGTGGCGATTATGGTCAACCTCCACCATTTGTCGGTTTATCCCCACATGATTGGCTGAAGAATTTTGTAGATTATTATGAAGAAATTAATACCGATCATAGAGCACTTTATAATGAATTACGCGAGTTCAAGAAACTAATCAGATTACAACCGGATAAAATCCAGTGAGAAAGAACGCGTTAAATTACTTCAGAAACCCCATTAAATGATTTTTGGGAAGCGTGGAGACCAAATGATTTGATAGTAGCAAGTAGAAAGATAGTCAGAGATACACTTCAGATAAAGCTATTTAACACACACAAAGAAAAATTTGCAACACTTTCAGTGCCACTGTGTTATAGACCCAAGGATACACGAAGACAAAATATTAAAGTTGATATTCCTGAATAAAGTGAAAAACTAATTCTCGTGTTAAATGATATTGTGAAAAACTAATTCTCGTGTTTAATGATATTGTGTTGGTTGAAGTAGTATACAAAACGGCCGATTCTGGACCACTTTTTCGATAGAAGCCTTTATTCACTAAATGGAAGCCTTTTCAGGTACTCCTTTTGCCATTCTGACATTTTCAATTTGCTTAAAAACCTAAAAAAAAGAGGGGGTACCAAAAAGCCTCAAAATGATAAAATAACGCTTCTATCGCAGAATAAATTTAAAAAGAAAACGCTATAGAGCCCTTCATTTAGCAAACTGGGACTAAAAAAATAAAATGACTCGTAGAAGTGTCTCCTTTATCAATGTAGGCTTGGCTACTGGACCATTCTTATTTTTATTTTTACTGTCAGATTGGCAAATAGAGGCTTCTATAAAAAATACAAAAGGGGTACCTGAAAAGGCTTCAACTCAGTGAATGAAGGCTTCTGTTGAGAAATAATTTAAGTGTCAGATTGTTAAAATAAGGCTTCTACAACCCTGGACCACTCTATTTTTTATTTTAAGTGTCAGATTGACAAAATAACACTTTTTAAAAAATTCCTTAAGGGGTACCAGATTGTTAAACTGAGGCTTCGCTACTGGACCACTCTTATTTTTTATTTTAAGTGCCAGATTGGCAGAATAACACTTTTAAAAAAATTACTAAGGGGGTACCAGATTGTTAAACTGAGGCTTCGCTACTGGACCACTCTTATTTTTTATTTTAAGTGCCAGATTGACAGAATAACACTTTTAAAAAAATTACTAAGGGGGGTACCAGATTGCTAAACTGAGGCTTTTACAACTCTGGACCACTCTCTCAAAAAAAATTACTAAGGGGATACCAGATTGTTAAACTGATGCTTCTACAGGAATCGCTGAATTGCCTCTTGGTCTATACCCGACAATGAATTCCTCTATCGTAGGAGGATTTTCAGACATGATATGGTGTTTATTTTTTTCTGTTTTTATAATACGTCAAAATAGCTCGATAGGCATTTTTTCCACATGGGTTACACAAACGAATTTTTCCCCTAACACCAACACCACAACTGGCACACGGATTAGTACCAGCGCGGGAACTATTTCGTAACAAGTACGCATGAACTCCACAGTACTCCCCATAGCAAGACTTTCCACATCTATTATTAGAATTTTTCAACAACCATTGACAGGTACTTAGATTATACATATTTCTATATATACTTAACTATTTCTTTAATTGATATTTAACGATATGTTATATTCGCTTTAACAATGTGATAATTTTGCGTATGGTTAAATTCTGCTTCAAACATACAGTAAAAAGTGAATTAGAGATATGATAAAATATATAGAAAATGTCATTGTCGAAAATGGACCTGAAAAAGATCCAGACACCAAAAAAGCCGCGCCATGTAGTTGCGAGGGAACTTGTGAACGAATGCTACGAACTCACCAAAACAAAACCCGACTGGCCTAGAAGTAATCAGCAATTAGCAGAATTAACAGATCGGATAGCAATTTTACGACGAAAGAGAAAAATCAATGCAGAAATCCAACAGGGAGGTTACATCATCGATGAAGCTTTTTCTGGTGCTGATAAATACATCAAATTCATTCCACGTGGAAAGCACTATAATCATTTTGTGGTTGGTGATCTGATTAAGATCTTCAACAGTGTTATTCCGGTAGTGTTACTTGAAAGACCTCTATTGAAAATAAACGTCACCTACGATCTTGATATGTACTTGGCATCTAATCCTGATATAACTATCACAGTTCCATTACGAGGAGATCCACATATTTTTTTGCGGTCTACTGATCTAGAAGAGGCAGCAAAAGATTTCTTCGCAGTGATATCAAGACGGTATGAAGTTTTCACATCACAGCAAACCGGATTGGTATTCAAGAAAATTAATTTCATTCAGCTGAGTCTACACGATTTCGAAGTCACTACTGGAGCATCCTATAAGCCATTGCCTAAAAAAATTCAGGCAACAAAATCATGCATCAACGTGAAAAATGATGATAACAAGTGTTTGTTGTGGGCGTTATTATCAGCACTATTTCCAGCACAACATCATGTAGATCGAGTTAGTAACTATAAGCCGTATCAGTGCCGAATCAATATGACTGGAATTGATTATCCAACCCCAATCAAACAGATACCGAAAATAGAACAACAGAACCCAACATTGTTCCGATCTGGAATCAACGTGTTTTCACTAGATGATAAATTACGGGTATTTCCCTATCTGATTTCTCCAGCCAGTAAACACATCACAGATGATTCTACTGTAAATTTACTGTGGTATGATGAACACTATGTTTAGATAAAGGATTTAAGCCGATTAATGAGTTCAAAAATGTCAAGGCATGGTCACAAGATGTTCTTTTGCTACAGTTGTCTCTGTGGGTTTCGTACTCAACAATAACTCAACGAACACAACAAGTATTGCTTTGAAGTATTGGCGGTAACTACACCGAAAATTCCGGACAATCTGTGCTATTTTAAAAAATACGAGAGAACTAAAAAACTACCTTTCATTTTCGTAGGAGATTTTGAATCCTTTATTGTAACAGTCAGTGCCAAGTTTTATTGTGGAAAATCGGTCTGCGAATGCCAGTTTAAAACGTTATCTACTCACAAACACGTCCCAGCGAGTTATCAAATCAATACAATCTGTACCAACGATAGATACTAAAAACTATCGCCGATTTATCGATTGGAAAATGATTCTGATTTACCACCGGAAGTCCACATGCTGAAATATCTGTTTGAACAACAACGAAACATTGAAGCGTTATTGTCACTACACGATGAAAGATTTACCAGACTCGGTTCTTTTGTCATGGAAAAACGATGTTTCAGGTGTAAGAAAGAATTCACCGCGGATAATCCGAAAGTTCCTTTCTACGATGTTACTACAGATGAATACGTTGGAACCGTCCATAAGCGTTGCAGATCTTTTCAGCAATTCTATCCTGTCGTTTTTCACAATTTGCGAGGATATGACGGTCATTTTATCATTAACGCGTTAGCGCATCCTGAAATATCGAAATATTGTACCGACAATCACATATCATTGAAATGCATTCCAAACAGCACTGAAAAATTGATGTCCATCACAGTTGGAAAATTGAGATTCATAGACAGCTATCAGTTCATGAACACTTCCTTGGAGCAATTAGCAAAGAATTGTACTAGTTTTCCAATCACCGAAAAACATTTTAAACGGGAAATGCTGGAATACATCACCGTCAAGGGGATATTCCCGTATGAGTATTTCAACAGCATAAAGCGATTTTCAGAAACATCACTGCCATCCATTGATAAGTTCTATTCTTCGTTGACAGACAAAGATATCACTGATGCAGAGTACCAACGGGCACTAACCACGTGGGATGTTTTCAAGTGCAAAACTTTCGGTGATTATCATGATATCTATCTCACCGTGGATGTGTTATTGCTGTCAGACATTTTTGAGGGTTTTAGAACAATGTCGATGAGCAATTATGAATTGGATCCAGCCCATTATTACTCAGCACCAGGGTTATCCTGGGATGCATTATTGAAATCAACAAAAATAAGATTGGAATTACTGACTGATGTCAAACATGTACTTGTTTATCGAGAAAGCAATTCGAGGCAGAATTAGCGTGATTATGAAAAAACACTCCATCGCAAATAATAAATATCTCAAGCAATATGATATAAATCAACCTAACCGGTATATAGGTTATTGGGATATAAATAATCTCTATGGTGGGGCTATGTCAATGTTGATGCCCTATGGAGGTTTCAAATGGGTTTCCACAGAAGAATTTCTATCTGCTGCATCAAATTGGAAACCTGGTGATGATTTAAGCACTGTAATATTTCACAATGACGATGATAATCAAATCGGCTATTATGTTGAATGTGATGTGGATTATCCAGAACACCTTCATGATGCACACAATGATTATCCATTTCTTGTTGAAAAGATGATAGTTACCGATGAAATGTTATCCCAGGAACAATTAGCACTTCGAACAACGAAATATACCCCAATAACGAAATTGATACCCAACCTGTATAACAAACGCAACTATATATGTCATATTGCTATACTCAAACAGGCCATTGAGGCAGGACTGGTACTTAGAAAAGTGCATAAAGTGCTGCAGTTTAATCATTCCACATGGATGAAATCTTATATTGATCTTAATACAGCCAGAAGAGCTGCTGCAGAGAATGATTTAGAGAGAGACTTTTTCAAACTGATGATTAATTCTGTATTCGGTAAGACCATGGAAAATATCAGAAAACGGGTTAATATCGAATTGGTTAATAATAAAAAACGACGTCATAAACTAGTACGAGGAAATCGCTTTGCAGGAATTAAAAAAATAACGGATCATCTATCACTGATCACTTTGAAGCAATCTCAGTTTAATACCGCAAAGAAAAAACTCATTTCGATATTCAAGAAAGAACAACCGGTAAAACTACCGTATACAAATCAGAGGCCACCTCAATTAGGTAGGGACATTAATTAAATTGTAAATCAAAGATTAGCTCCACTAGTGCAATCAGTTACCAGTTCTGTTCTAAGAAGATTATTGTTTAGATCGTCGACTATATAATAAAATGTTTAAACATGAGACAGATGAAGCTTTTGATATGGATGCTCCTGTGTTGAAAATGGATTGCTTACGCGATTATCAATATTTTTCATATAACGCCCCAATCCCCAATGCAAGATCACAAATTGAACTTAGATTCGATGACACATCTAAATACTTCTTGCCGGGTGAAGCATATATCGAGGTAGAGTTACAACTAGTACAAGGTGCTGCTGGTACACCCTATCCTGATCACGATGATACTCGGATCGGTTTTATCAACAGTGGTGTAATGGCGTTATTTAGTGGTGCACAGTATATAATTAATTATACTAAAATAGAATCCATCGATAATGATGTTGATGTTCCAACCACAATAATGGGTCTAGCTAGATACTCTGATGATTGTATTAAGTCTGTGGGTCATTCAATGATCTTCGCGAAAGATATCACTGATTACGCTGATCATAATTAATTTGAAGTTAAACGACCAAAGAAGACAGCTGGTGGCGCTGATAATGCTGAAGTTGAACCTGTTGTTGTTAATATTAATCATAATTACAATCCATGATTTGTAGCTAGCATAAGGATGTTAAACGACGATGGTAGATTTTCGTGTACGATTCCTCTCTCTCATATATTTGGATGTTGCCGAGATGTTAGAAAAGTTATCTTTGGATCTAGTCATGCTGTAGTTCTTATGAGAAAATCTAATGATAACGATGCTCTTTGGCTAGCAGCTGGTGTTACTGTTGATGTTGTAAATCTAATAAAACTAGCTCTGTTTATGCCAGTTATGACCCATCGCTATCCGTAGAAACACGATTGTTATCTTCTATGGATCACGGAGGAAAATCACTGTCGTCATGGTTGAATGTCACAACATCTGCCACAACAGAGTACAGTTGGAACATATACTTGGCAAGTTAAGTTTGTGTAATATATCAACGCGCCACAACATATCTTTATCTCGTTACAAGGTAAACAACGAGTACAAGGAGACCCTCTACAAACATTCAGTCACATGATATTTGATAAATTGAAACTTAGCGAGGTAATACTGCGAGTGAGTAATCAGCAAGAACCAGCTGCAAATCTTCTCATCTACTACACTAACAATCAGATAGGTAGAGTTTATCATCGTTTGTGGTTTTATATGGATCGTGATCAAAATGTGGACTACAGATATCACAATTGGATTTCCAAAATTTGTATCTGATCTACTACTTTTCACAACAACATCTCGATCTTTTTAGACAATCAGACTTCGATGTAAAGTTTCAAGCTCGTATAGGAGAGCTTCCTCCGTGTGGATCGTATAGATCAATTGCTGTTATTCTCAGTGACAAATCTATAAATTCCAAAAATATGTAAGAATTAGATAATGTATTATCTAAATAAAATGTCGTTTAGTCAAGCTAATGTCACATTGACACCCGGTCAAGTAAAAAACCTACAATCGAAAAGTTCTGCTACGAGCGGTTCAAAGATAAACTTGAAACCTGAACAGTTGACAGGTGGACCAAATAAAATATCGCTGACAAAAAAAACTCAACTTAATGGTTTCAATAAAGCTAGAACTACAGATACTGGAGTTCAGTTGGATCAATCATCTGCTGAAATTTATCATATGATCAAAACCGGCGGAATACTTCCTTTTCTTATTCCTGCCCTCGCAGCATTAGGAACTGGTGGACACTCCTATGTTGCCGGTTGGGGTGCAAAAAAATTCTAGATAAGGTTACCGGGATTGGATACAGAAAAAAGGGAAAAGGGTTCAAACTATCCGGAAGCAGATTCACGAGATACTACTGGCGAATCCAACAACAATATCGTAGATAACTCCCATGTCCAATTTTAATTTAATCCATGAGGTAAATAAACTCCCAATAAAATATTTCAGAGGCGTATTCATGAAAGATCAATTACCAAAACAACCATCCATCCCAGAAACCGGTATAATTAATCTCGATGATAACACTGGACCTGGAACTCATACAACCGGGTTAAAGATTCTAGTTTGGTATTCAACGTTACCCACGCAGACTTTAACCGATCCACCAATATGTGGATGAGCGGTTCTTAACGTGTTAAGGGCTATCTCGACAAGTTCTAAATAAACTCACAAGACTGTCTACGAATGCGAAAGTGAAAACTTTTTAAAGAAACAATTATAACATAACAATTGTAGATATTTGGGAAAGACCATTACCGCGTATAAAACAACAGCCGGATGGAGTTTCCATTGAAGAAGTATATAGTCTTATATCGAAGGCGATCATACACAGATTAACTGCACTCGGTGACAATTATTTATTGTTGATGGATGAATTTTAAAACACTCGGTGACAATTTAAACCCTGAAATTAAATCAATTTGCAGTGGTACAAAAATCTGTTACGGATGTTCAACTCCCTATCGCTATTTTTTTTTTTTTTGGGGGGGGGGTCCACCAATCACAGAGATAAACACCACTGTCGATGAGCTAACAGCGATAGAGTCCGCGAATAACGATAACGTAAAACAATTTGGGACATTTCGAAAAATATTATTGCGACCTTCTTTAGGGTTCCACCTGTGACCACACCGAAACTCGCGGATATTAAAAAATCTCTCGATGATCTTAAAACGACCAATGATGCCATCAACGTTCAAAAGGTGAAAATTCCTCACGAAAATACAAATATTGTAAATAACGTGTACACGATCCAACATGGATCAATGGATTAGATCGTGGATACCAATAACAGGTTACGTACCAACGCGACCGTCAAAGGTAGTTATCGAGTAACACTGATATCAACTAAATTGTTTCGTATCAATGCAAGAATCGATTCTCCAGATATCCTTTCTGATTCAGAGATTCCTAATATTACATTTATATCAAGTATTAATAATATAATATCAATAATAATTGAAAATGATTCATTTATACCAATTGATATATTACCAATCGATAATACCGTAGTTAGGGTACCAATAAAATGGTACGTAGAACTCGTAGTAGATCTTAGTAAATAACTGAATTGAAATTTATTTATTGTAAATAAAATGGCAACAACAACAACGATACCATCGGTTTTGTCGTCGCAGCAGTATCGCAATGATCAGGTCAGAGAATTTCAACAAAAACTCAAAAAACTCACAGAGGACTATCAAACAAAGATAAAAAAATAAATAATCACCGGTGCATGTATAATTTTATCTTCAGTTACAATGGTTGCCTCATTCGCTGTTCCGATTTGTATATCCGCGGCGACAACCATCGCGGGAGTAATCTCAATTATAACAAAGAAAAATATCATCGTGTTCTCAGCGTAAACTACAAGACTACACGGTTACATTTCACATGGTGTCCGACGCGTACGCACAATTATCCTCGATGATCTCCTCATCCATCGACGACTCGTTTGTATCCGACGATGAGATCTCGATGATGGTTCGCATCTATGATTCCGCAATGTCGAACTTAGAAATAGAAAACGAATATAATGTCACAAGAACTGCTTCAACGAATAGTGGAAAATACCGCCCCGGTGAAAACATCATTGATATCAATAACATCGAATAAACCAGAATTTAGTGTTGAATATCCAACTCCATTCCCAGCTAAAGAGATCCTGATAACTTAGCTGAGATGTTACTATAGTTGGCCAAAAATCCGATTGGAACCATTCAACGGTAAACCATCCAAAAACAGTTTTGTATTCGCGGATAAGAATAAACCCACCAGTGAACCCGATTGGCAAACAATCTATCTTCATCAAGATGTTTACGACATCGAAGATATCATCGCGGAGATTAGATATAACATATAATTATTCCCGGGAAAAAATCCCCGATAAGGAGAAATCTCCCATCGAGATAAAAGGACATGAACCATTTTTGTCAACAACCATCGAGAAAAATTCGCCTGACTACGTCGTTGATATAACAGCTCAATTAGAACTCTGTTAAGTTGGGAGGAATATCAACCGGGAACCGTTGATGTAAAAGATTTACCGCGAGAAGCTGAAGAATCTGATTACAGAACTGATTTACGTGAATACTAGGACACTAATTTCTCGTATGCGGGCCCTCTCTCACTGATGAAATCGTCAACGAGCTCACACATAACCTTTCCAAATCCAACTTTTTATGAATTTAATTTTTCTGCTTGAGGACGATGATGGTACATGACATCCTCTTATATACTTGTCAAACGATTTTACCAATTATTTCAAGGATATTAATCAGCAATATAAAATACATGTAGAGAAAACGTCTACGTTAAAATCAAATTATGAAATTCTAAAACATCTAAAAAAAAAATAAATCAGTTGGTGTACGACAACGATGACTTAAATTCTCAGGTTATATCAGTTGTATCAGGTACTGTTTTCATCCAGGCGAAACAACAATTTTTATCACATTTTAATATATATGAAGCTCACCAACACATTTTTAAGTTTTCGGGATATAACACTTTTCAACTAGACAAATCCCTAGATGAGGTCCATAAACAGGTTGATGACGCATGGTTGAAAAGTCTCCCCGCGCTTCACTTGCGATTACTCGAACCAAAACAATCTGATTTTATCACAACTGAGAAACCCAAACCCGAAATTGAATTAGATTACTCTGATTGAGGTTATGTTTACGTGTTAAAGACCGCAACAGATTTGACAAAAAGTAATCGTGTGATAACAAACGAGCAAAGTTAAGAGTATACAACACAGGGTCCTGTAACATGGCAGTTTGAATCACCTCATGGAAGTTAGACTACCACATACAATAATCTATCTGTTAGATTTAATAACATCAAAATATTATTTCAAACGCAATTGCAACAATTACGAGAATTTTTTTCAACGTACTCTTCTCGCTGATGTAGCACTTACACGTGATAACATTATTAAGCATGTTGAGATGTTAAATCAAATTATCGCCGACATTATCTTTCTAAAAGGTATTACTCGAGATGATAATCAACGATGAGCAAGCTAGCGTTTTCAAACAAGATCTTTTAAGACTATTTTCATTAACAGATGAAACCTTACCCGATTATAAGTTCCCCCGATGGGATGTGCCATCGCTGAAGAAATCATTCAACGATATAGTCGACGAATACTTTCCACAGAACCATGCCCGTTGGTTTAAAACGATTACCCCAGAAGAAATTCTAGGTTGGAATAATTCAGCATACAAATACAACAAACATACATCGCCGGGCAACGTTGATATATCAACAACGATCGCGATACATCTTATATGTGATGTCATATTAAATAGCTATAGCGTTAACGCATCAATGTCACGGAGAGTGGATCACGGTTATATCCTATACACGTTTTCCCCGCATGTTTCCCACCGGAGCTTAATCGTAAAAAATCCGAGTAAAATAACGTATTTGGATATAATTAATAATTCGATATCAAAAATGAATTTTAGATTAGTTGGTGAAGATTTCAATTTGATTGATATTCGAGAAGAACAATTACAAATTACCTTGGATGTGAGATCGTGAAAGCGCTAGCGTTTAATTTGAAATCAAAGATTTAGAAATCTACGATTTAATATACTGGTTATTTCAATAATGTATCAACGTGCTCGAGTATTCATTTACGATAAGGATAAACTTGAAGATGCTATTCGAAGGGCTTTCAGTGGAAATTCTACGGATGGAAATGCTAGCGTATCCCACGCTGAACTCGTCATATATACATTCGGCAATGAGAAATTTTTGTTGACGGATGATCAAGTGCAACAATTAGACCGAGATGTAATAACGATGATTAATTGTGGTTACGATCAAATAATACAATACGCTCATTGTTGTATATCCGGAGATGAACTCCGGAGAATACTAGGAGGAAATTAATCCCACAAAAAAATTCTTTGAAAAATCCCAGGATTTTAACATGTGATTGTAATTTTCGAGTATGATATTTGGGTGTATTTTTTTAATTTCTGTGATTGTTTTTTCAATATTTTTAATTATAATTTTCGACCATATTTTTTTATGTTGTCAAATATATAACACCCAATGAGAGCTCCAACATATCTTACCGCGGACGACGATGAAAAAATATATCCCTGAGAGGCATCCAAAGCCCCGTTGAAGTTTCCAAAGAGTTCAATATTGGACTAGCACGATTACATAAATTGTGGTAAAAAAATCCAATATCGGCGACACCGAGGGGAACTCCCATCGAATACAAAGAAACCAAACAACGACAATCTAATCTCGGCGATGAGAGAGTCCTTGACGAGCTAGCTGCGAAGGAAAGTCAATTAACAACAATGATTCAAAACCGAAAATAAAAGTTTGAAGGGTTACAACAAAAATATAATACCACTATAATAACTATAACATGTAGGAGAAAACACTTAATGATGTATACGCAAATATAAAACGCAATAAAGAATTTGCATCAGGGATGAAACTACCTCCTGATCTTGGAATTTCGAAATTCCAACCAAGATTTTAAAAATTGCAGAGCAATGGAAGTCTGAGGACTTCATGTGAAAACCGTTAACGGTTTTACATACTTGTCATCGAATTCCTTCGCAGCTGATTAAATTCGCTGTTCCTCATTAAATAATTCCCCGATGGATTTCAAAAGTTGTTTTATCATCGCTGATATCGCAATAAATTCCTTGGAAACGCTGTTAGAATCAGTTACACTGCTAACAATTCGATAAATGATATGATCGCGTTCACGAGAAAGAATTGTCATCACACGGAATTCTGACCGATACATGGGAAAACCTAGTCGTCGCGCAGAGACTATTTTTTGATATTCCGTGTTAAGATACTAGGTAGTGAATATTTTACTATCGTGGAGATGTCGTACGCGGACGAGTTCGGATTTCAATTTGGTGACATTTCGTCGTTCTTTGTTTGTATTTATAAATTTATTTATTTAATTGAATTGGTAAAACGAATTTATCGTAAAACGAATTTTATCAATTCATTATTATCAAATGTCTAATTTTATTGGTGAATGTATTAACCTGTGATACAAATTCGATATCATCGATGTATTTCAACGAGTAAATAATCTCTCTAACTCTATCAATGATACTTTGATATCTGTTTATACATACTCGTATTTGGTGCTGTTCCGTGGATGGGTTTATAAGAATGGTTCTAATGTATCATAATCATCAAAGATACGATCAATTGATTTTTAATTTCATCATCGTGAAAACAATAAGTTTGTTTTAATACTTTTAAATCTAAGCGTGATCTTTGCGCGCATATGGTCCATGTTTGTAAACATATTTCAATCGTAGATAATTTGGTCTATTATAAAAATACAATAAGTTTGTTTTAATACTTTATAATCTCAGCGTAATCTTTTTGCGCATATGGGCCATGTTTGTAAACATATTTTAATCGTAGATAATTTGGTCTATTATAAAAAATATGAATGCTGGAGTCAAACTCATCACCTGCGGGATAACACTCATAATTACACATCTCCGTGGACTTCATATCATCGTGAAGTCAAGGTTGGTCATGAAAAAATTTTGAGTATACTGTCAAAAATATACCATCTGCTGCTCGTCTGACAAGATTCCCTATGAATATCAAACTATTTAACTGCTGAGTTCACCGATGAAAATGGTTTACGAATACTGTCCAAGAACGCTGTCACAGGTCTCGGTTTATAATTTTATTTTTTTGTGGATTTACATTGAGATTGTTTTCACTTGGGGTTACAATTTTTGAATTTGTTACACGATTTTCTAGTTTATTTCTATTTATGTGACCAACTACGAGACCTTCATCGATGCTCCCTATAAAACATTCAACGATAAATCGATGAGCTAGATATTTTTTCTTCTTGTTTGTCGTTTCTAACGGAAAATCTTATATACCCCATATTATTAATTTTATCGAGTGGAACCTTTCGTTGCTTATGACGGACAGTTACATCTCGCGATGCTTCATAATGAGTATAGATTGAATGAAATACGTATTCGTTACTCATTATTTTTATAGAAAATTCTTTTATCTAATTTAACTGTTCGATTAAGATAATCCTGCGGTGATTTCATTGATAAAAACACGGGTTTATCCGGATGACGATCATACTACAATTGCAGTGCAGTATAGTTTTTGAGCACACATTTTTTACATTATTGAGTTTCTCCTCGTACACCGACACCACAACCGATTAAAGGTTGTGGACCTGAACTTCCACGTCGGATATTTTTTATGTGATCACTACAATACTCTTTTCTGCAAGATTTACCACATCGGGTAGTTTCACCAATAAATAACCAATTACAGGTATGCATGTGTATATATATATATAATAAATATATATTTTTTATTTAAATATACGTTATCTTACTATATGTATAATAATTTTACATATGCTGATTTCGAGATAAATGCACGAAACAGAGGAAGATTGGACCTCGACGACAAAATAAAATTTCCAGCGTGGATATCAGCTATCCAAAATAGTATCAGAGAGACTAAGAGAGAGTATTACGAGGATGGTGCTAAATATGTGTTTTCGACATTTCGGGCACCGGGTCTTGAATACCGTATGACGGAAGCTCGTGCAGTGTATATCTTATCTCGGGTGGATTTTAACAAAAATACCAGATACACAATTCTGGTTAAATTTAGTAAACTTTATAAATACGGTGAACGAGCTGCAAATTATAAACCCTGGAGAGATTTTTTAATCATCGTGGTTGAGTATTAAGCTCAGATCGAAAAATTATAATTGTAACCGCGAAAACTAAACAGAGATTATTAGTCGGAATTGATGGTGAATATTGTAATAAAGCTTACCCGGAAACATCGCTCGCGTATGAATTTTATAGGATAAATATCCCGGATATTAACAAGTTATCGAGGATGAAAACCTCAACGAGATTAAACTGTGTTGAAGAACGAATCATAAAAGACTTAATGAATGCCAAACGAAGAAAAGGGTTGAAAGAATTACGAAAAAAAAATATCACCATGTGGGGGAATTATGTTAGGGAAAGTGGGGCGTCGATAAAAGATGTTGCTCAAATGGAAAAGAAATTAAGATTTCCGATTACCAGAAAAACAATCACCGGAATGGTCTTATACGAGGCAAAATATATAAAATAATTGGTGCTCCAATCGAAACTTTTTATCATTGCTCTCATGCATGGAGTAATTCCGTACGAGTATTTCCAAGTTCTCGAACAATGAAATAGTATCAAAGGTATATATTTGATGCTCTATACGAAATGTATAACATAGATGTTATTTCTGTGTGGCTGCTTAGCAGCAGCGACGATAAACAATACAATCAATTTGTCATAACCAACGGAGATCTATATCGAACTGAAACCTTCAAACAGAAATGAGTGACCTCGCTTTGAAGTATACTGATGATCCTAGTGAGATTACAAAAAATTGTTTCACGGTGCCATCAATTGCAGCTCATTTTGCCAAAGAGAAAAATTCCTGGAAACCTACCAGATATGATTTCATTGAAGATGTTCAAATATTCTGCGTAGAATTTGGTCACGGTGGACTGTGGAAAACAAAATATAATGTCGAGGACATGATGTCCGTGGATATGGCAGCGTGTTTCCCCAGAAATTTTCTGATGATGGGAGGGTATCACAAATACTTTGAGCGATTCGGACAACCCACACATGAAATGACTAGAGTATTGATTAATGGGTAGTTACCTAATACTGATCGTGTGGAATTTTCCAGGAAACCATCCTTAAACTAGCTAAGGGACTCCACGATATATTTTATTTGTGGTTCGGAAGACACTTCTCGGAGAAAAGATGGGCGCCGATAGTATTGTTGAGATTTATGCTCGACGAGGGAATGTCAACCTCGTTGACTGTGTCTACGGCGATAATCTCATATACAAAACAGACCAAGGTTTAATTACCGACACACAGAAAATTATGATGAGCGTCAAGCAAAGGATTTAGGGAGACAAATAATCGGAAAATTTACTCAAGGTGGGAAAATTAATCATAAACGAAAAACCACTAGACTATTCTTCGATGACGCAGAATTAGATTTTATCATCTCGGACACAATAAGAAACGATACATATACGAAAGGGAGATCCGCGTATTTATTCAACGGGGAAAAACTCGGTACCATCGTTGAATATCTCAATGGTGAATATCCACAGTATACTCATATGATATCGTCTATATTAGCTTATGTTTCGATAAATTTAACATCGATGATAAATCCATTTTCTAACATCGCGGTCAGAGTTTCAACTGATTCATTTTATTTTCATAAGTAACATTTTGATATCGTTGAAGATTTTCTTACAAATAGCGGTGATTGGTGAGCGCGACGAGTAAAACAGGTATGGTTACATGATTATAATGAATCGGCTGATACCCCTGTTGAAGATAATTACCTCGAAGATATCAACGATGCTATATCAGAATATCCATCTGTGAACGATCCAATAACACTCAAAAAAACTGTTTATTTGAATGGTCCTGGAGGTTGCGGAAAGACAACTCGAGTAATCGATTTATTCGTGAAAAATTCTGACATGATAGTGTTAACTTCGACTTATCGTCTTGCTCGCGAAATGAAATCCAGAGGAGTTGAAGCGTGTACGTATCATAGTTTCTTTCGAGGGAAGGACGGAGATGAATCAACCCCAGATCGTATGGGAAGAAAAAATATTCCTAGGATAAATTTATCAGACGAGATATATACAGTACCATTAAAAACACTAAAACCATTTATTGGCTGGTTGTTAACGAAAAACACCTTGATGATTATGTGTGGTGAATATGGTAAACCACCACCAATTAAGGGAAAATCACCTCATGGATGGCTGATTAATTTCGTGAACTACTACGAGGAAATGAGTGAAGATCGTCGTTCCCTCGATGAAAAACTAATCACGTTGAAATCCGCGAAAAGATTACAACCGCATCATATACAAAATTTAAAGATGAGTGACATGATTGCTGAATCTCCCCTGAACGAGTTTTGGCATAAAAATTAATGATTAAGATATATTTTTCCCAACATTAAATCTGAGATACCCCTGATTGTTGACATCCCCTAATGGTTTTTTCAGCCTGCGATGTCTGACTACACCATCACGTGAAGCTCCATAAATGATGATCACGGGATGTGGTTGACATTTTTGGTTCATTTATATACATATATATTAATTGCCTAATATATTATTTTTTTTAATTATTAATTGTTGAGAATTTAGTAATATAGTCTTGAGGTGTTCTTATGATTGTGTCAGAGTCAAGAACAGAGTCTTTGATTCGTTTATAATGAAAGCTCTTAAGATCCCAATATTGATTACCACCACAACTCAGACACAGCTGTGTAATACCTCGTATTTCAACACCACATCGTATGCAGGGTTTTGGATCTAAGCTTCCTCGTCGCACACTCTATCAATTATATTCACAGGATTCGTTTCTGCACGATTTGTTACGAACGGTTACCGATCTAATCATAAGCCATTTTCAGTCATTGATTATATATAAATTCTTTATTTAAATACTTGTTTTAAATTATAATATGTATAAGTTTGATAGATTATACTGTTACGTATATTTGATTTAAGTCATTTCTTTTTGTTTTAATTGTTTGTTTGTCAGATTCAAATTTGACATTTTAAGTTTAAGATTCATTCATTGGGAGACATTTTTTTTAGAACGTGGGATGACTTGTACTCTACGAATAAACACCAGATGTTGCCCTCATTTCTGACTTTGCTCTGATTAGTTGATTCCAAGGACATTATGAAAGATCGTGTGACCTCTTGCTTGTTTTCGTAAAAACAGGTATATAAATGATGTTTTAGAGCAAACTATTTAGTAGAAATTGGGCTGCTAGAATAATGAGTTGTGTGTCATTTTGAATTATTTTAAATTACCTTATACTGGAAATAATTTCAATTCGTTTGGATGAAGAGGATTTATTTTGTTATTTATCTGGAAAATGATTTTGATCATTGAATTTCATAAGACTAGAACTGACTTCATCACGTGACATCGTCATCCGTCTTGGATGCTTCACCAAGATTCGAACTGGAAATTATTAGGACGTTTTATTACCAGGACATTTGCAGTTACACTAGCGGATTATATTTTGAATTATTTTTCGATTAATTTTGGAATTGATTCTTAAAACCGTAAGTTTGTCTTTCTTTCCTGGAAAATATTTGTGCTCAATAAATTGTTTATTAAGTTTTCACGAGCTTGTTATTCTCACTATTTCTATGCTACTGTTTATTCAAACCTAAACACGTAACAATACAAACTCAAACCCTGGAAAAATGTTAAATTCAATCTTGATAGAGTATCCGTAGATGCAACAAATAAGGGTCTAATAGGTGATAGAATCATTTTAGGTAAAATCCATGAAATGTTTAACGAATCTAAGCCAGACGGAACATTTTCATTGATGTTCAACATTTCAAATTGATGGTAGTGTTGATGCTACCTTAAACGACCAAAAAGCAGCAGGAATAATATCGCATCTTGACAATAGAAATTATTTTTTTACAGTGAAATTTATTATCCGTTTAGAAACAGGAAATTGGATTATTCGTGATAAATTTGATCCTGTATTAAAAAATAAAAAGACTGTCACTGTGAGTCAGGATTCCAAACAAGAAGTGTTGACAGGAATTGACAAACCGTATTATGGGGGAGATTATCCCGTCGGAGCGGTTATTTATGGGTTCTATCCGATAAATGACAAACCGAGTGTTGAAAAATTAAAACCTATGAAATTGTCGCCGCTGATTTTGTAAGGGAGGATTTATTGTATATTCGAACGAATAATAGAGCATTTTACAAATGCGTTGCGTGGAAACAAATTGACAGATCTATGACGCAAAAACAAACTGAATGGGTACTATCAGTCTGGGATTTTGGGGCAACAATTGAAAATGTATCTGGATCAGAAATGATATTAAAATTTCCAATAACAGGAGCGAGGATAACAGGAGAAGGATTATACGAATCGAAATAAAACTCAAGATGGTCTCTAATCAAGATTGCTGATCATAATGCATTCGCGCGGTCTAACGCAGTAACAATATTTCCACGGGTTAGAACCATAAAATATCTATTCGTGGATTTCTCCCCAGAGAATTCTGGGGGGGAGGGGAGGGAAATTTGTTAAATTTTATTCACACGGAAAGTAAAAACGATCATGTATCAGTGTTACTGTTTCAGTGTTGATGACGAAGAGTGTAAATTCGATCAATTCGTAAGACCTAACGGCGAAATATACCGTTCTGAATCTCTTCACGACGAGATGAGAAAACGGATTATAACGAGGAATTACTGTCAAAATGTTTTACATTCCCGTCAGGTGCAGCTCATTTTGCTCATTTCCAGTGAGTTTTCTCGGGTATGGAAAGTGCGCTGGGTATTTTAAATTATGTGGGCATCCCACTCACTCGATGACACGAGTGGCGGTTATTGGGCACTGTCCGATTTTGATCTAACCGGATTCGCTCATGTAGTGTCATGTCAGATCTCTAAGGGATGTCATCCATTTTTTTGTGTTTGGTTTGGTAGACATATGTCTGAAAAATACTGGGTACCAATAATGTTATTACGGTATTTGATCGGTATTTGATCGATTGTAAAATACTGATATCGATGACTGTCTCTGAGGCAATTTTATCATATCATGCTCAGACTCAAGTTTGCTTACCACAACCCGATAGTGTATATAGTATAATTAACGATTACAATGAACAATGTCCTTCCCGCGACGAAGCAAATATTATTAAAGCATCCAAGGAGACCTCTGAAGTCCGAAATAAACACGCAACTGATCTGGGTAGAAGATTTATTGGTAAATTCACCCAGGGTGTAGCATATGATCACATGCGACATTATTCACGATTAATTCTAGATGATGCTGAACACGGCCTTATAATCGCGGATGCAACAGCCAGAGATATATTTGTCAGTCATGATAAGGCTACTTGTCTGATGGAACACAATTCAGTACAATTGTTACTTACGTAGAAGAAGATTGTCCCCTATACACATCTAAGTGCGTCTATGTTGGCCTTTGCTTCTATCAATTTGCTATCGATGATAAATAGATTTCCTTAATTAGCGGCTAGAGTCGCCACTGATTCATTTTAAATAGATATCATGCATAGCTAATCAGTGACTGCATTTACAAATATCCGACGAGTGCTGGGAATCATGGTGTATAAAAAAGAAATATTACGCAAATATTCTAAATCAGCAGATCTTACGATTGAAACCAATTACATTAAAAAATCAGATATCAGAACTATTAAAAGTCCTTTCGTTATCTAATCCAATATGTAGATATAAAGCGTTACTAAACCGGATGTGGTGGTTGCGGGAAGATGACTCGTGTTATCGAATTATTGCGAGGAAATTAAACATGGCTGTGCTAACATCAACACACAGACTTGCAAGAGATTAAACAGTGAGGAGTTAATGCTTGCAATCATCGCAGTTTCTTTCGAAAGAAACGTGACACATATACTTATGATCAAATGGGCGAGAAATACATTCCTGAAATTGTTATTTGGGATGAGATATGCACAGTGTCGTACGAGATATTAAAATTGTTTCTCAGGTGGTTGTTACCGAAACAATCAGCTGTGATAATGTGTGGTGATCACGATCAACCACCACCATTTGTCGGTTTGTCTCATTGGCTGAATAATTTTGTAGATTATTATGAAGAAATTAACACTGATCATAGATCTCTTGATAAAGAATTAAGTGAGTTTAAGAAATTAATTAGATTACAGCCAGATAAAATCCAGTTTGAAACAGCGAGTGAAATAGTGGCAGAGACAACTTCAGATGAAGTTATTTGAAACACACAAAAGAAACATTAGCAACACTTCCAGTGCCATTGTGTTATAGGCCTATGGATACACAAAAACAAAATATCTAAGTTGATATTCCAGGACAGACTGAGCAGCAGGTTCTCGTGTTTAATAATACTGTGTCGGTTGATTTCAGTGTGGTTGAACATGCATTGCTCGCTTATACATGGAAGCTAGGATACGCAATGACGATACATTCTTCACAGGAATTAATTATTTCGATGGTAGATTATCGCATCGAGTTGTGGAATTTTTTTTTATCTCGCAGTGTCCAGAGTACGAAGAATAAATCAACTTCGAAGATTTGTTTTAGATGCTAATGCCACCATGAACAATAAAATTGTCGATATCATCAGAAAAAAAATCGCTGGTTATAAACAACAGAATACAAAAAATAAACGAGAATTAAATATTGATGCTGAATTTATAATTACGCTGAAACAACAATATATATAAAGATCCTCGCCAATTTACCAGAGACATAAAAGATAACAGTAGTGTTCATACTAGAGATAATGTTATGTTGACCTGTCTTGAGTGTAACAGACGCAAAGGTGCAAATTACGGCCGCGAAGGTAATTGAGTATCCTCGGGTATCCCTTGTAATTGTTCACTTGTAAATGAACGCTGAGGAGCTGTTGAATCTATTCTATAGATTGCGGGTCTACATGTGGATATTGTTATGTTAGATATTTTACGTGCGGTGACAATCCTAATAGGATCAATATGTTTGTTTGTTACCGCCTTCAAGTTCACCCGGCTTGTACAAATATTTCACAGTGATATTGCCGAGTATTAGTTGTTTTGAAAAACCATTTTATGGTTTTCGTACGGGTATATACTGTTGTTGGTTAAAGGTTTCATATTGATTGTTCGAGTAATTTCATTATTTAGTGCAGCAATCACACCTGGCAATCTCTTGACCCATTCACGAGATCATTGATCCTGGATAAATTCCTTCGCGTATTGATATCCAAATAACCGCTCAGCAAGTGTCCGATTAAATCATTCAATAATTGTTTGATCACGGTGTATTGAAGTATGTCCTCGTCGTGTCGTGGTATTATGATGCTTCATTGTTGATAACACTGCACCCTGCAATTCCTTGCCAGGATCAACTTGTAATAGATTTGGCCACTGCAGAGGACCTTGTCGATAAATCCTTTCAAATGCAGAAGCTACTTCAGTTGATGACCTTGTCGATAATGGATCAGCTTCCTTGTATGTACTCGCAACATCAACTACAGTTAGCGCGTATTTTTTTGCTTGTTTATTAACATTATCATGCGGCAGAAATAGTATATCAGCCTGATGAACTTAATTAGGGTCGATGACATCAACATGTTGGAAGTTAATTTGTTTAGGCGGTGGAAGATAAACCTGCCATATCGCCTTTTTGAATATTCAATCCGCCGCGGTGGTATTTTTTAATTTTGCGGCGTTAGCAAGTTTATAGATTGCTGATTTACCCCTCCTGTATACACTTGGGGAATTATAAATAGATTCCATATTGTTATTAATTACCAGAACCCAGCATTAAGTTACTTGTCATAGCTGATTTTATCAAGCACGAAGCTAATTTTTCTTTGAATGATTTATCAGTGATATAATTCAACGCATGAATCAATTTCAAATCTGCGATGCAGATTGGTTCTTTCATAAGGAACATCATGGGGATGACAAGCCTTATCAATAGCGTTTATTGGATATTCCCGGGTCGTGGTTGGTATTGGCCAATTAAGTCTGATATCGAGTCTGGTTCCAGGGTCTCAAAAACTATACAATGGAAGGTGGTTTTCTCCTGGATATTTTGCCAATGGACTCCCCGGATGTTTTGTCAATTTCGCTACAATATCACATACTCGGTTTCTTAAAAATTATTACCCGATTTTAAAGAAACAAATCTAAATTTTTTTGTACCACATTGTACATTCTTACCAGCAAGTGTTGATCTGTTATAGCTTGTTGTAATTGTTGTCAAGTCGTTTGTGCTAGTACGCTACTTACACTTCACACTATAAAGATCCATAATTTATTGATAATGACATGCACGTAATTGATTTTTCAGCGAGAAAATCGCGAGAACCCGTTAAGCATCATGCAGCTCCGTCAAATGCTATTCGCATGATTATTATTGGACGATCTGAAAGCGGTAAACACAATTGTTACTTAATTTGATAACGAGATGGATGAAATGGGATAAACTATATATAACCGCCCCAAGTGCAGACGATCAGAGTTGTTACGAGGTATTAATGAATTGATATAACCGATATAAAAGAGGCACCGTTTGGGGAATTAAACCTAATATTTTCCATAGGTAGACATAAAAATACTGATGTGATATATGGTACTCAGAGGTATACACAAATACCAAAAGTGATCAGGGATAACTGTAATATTCTTACTGTATTTAATGGAGCTGACACTCATGCGCTACGAAATATTCACCAGACCAGGTGCAGTGGAGATTCGGATTAAAATCTCTTTAGAAATTTATTAAGTCATGCTAAATCGGTCCCACATGGATTGATAACGATAAATTTGCATGACTCAAGATCAATACATCGTTTCGGAGTTGAAAAAAAAATATTTGGTTAAAACCAAAACAGTTTCGGTCTCCGAAGAGGCTTTATTTTTGTTTGAGATCTTGATCTATTTAACCTCTCTCTGTAGATGATTTTTTTTTTGAAAACTCGGTCTATTTACTCTCTCTCCGTAGAGGTATTTTTTATTGAAACTTTGGTCTGTTCACCCTTCTTGCTGCTCGCTTGCACGTACAGGCTTTCAAATGGAGATGTCTTAAATGCTCCTAGAGAGATTCCTATTACCTGATGATGAATTGGGTCAAGCATGTTCAAATATGACTTCCTAGCTGAACAAAATTCAAGGCAACAATAGTCTAGTTTACAGTTTGGAGCGGATAAATGTTCTATATAAACTGAGGACGACTTTTAATAGCACCCCAGTCAGTGTGAGCATCTGCTTTAAATAGATCAAAAGTTTTCAAATATATAGCTTTATAATTCTTGATGTGTGGAATAAAAGTCAGTTTTTTGTCGAAGGATTAATTGATTGATATTTAACGGCGCACAACACCATTCGGCGATTCAGCGCCATATAATATGTTTTATGTATACATGTTTAAAAAAACTACAAGGTTTAAAATCGATAAGTTATATCGAAAGCAAAATAGTTCAAAGCAAAACGGTAAGATGTAAGTAACAGTACATTATGAAGCTTCCCAAGAAACGGGTGATGTTAATGGTGTATGTTCATGTGGACAGATGAAAAATATGTCGAAAATAAGTGGCGGTATTTACTGTAGATATACAATATTCAATGTGATGGCATTCAAGTTACAGTTTGAAATTAAGGTTTACTTCATTGAGGAAATCTAAACTATAAGTAATATGTATAGTATCAACGCGTTCGTTTATGTCATAACCATTGTAATACTTATCACGCGTATGTTGCATGCCATTACATTGTGTCAAAAAGTGCTTCATAATTAATGGCTATTTGCAAGTAAGGCACTCTGGGGGACCTTTACCTATAAGAATATGGGATTACCTGCGCCCTACGGATGGTTCTGTCTAACCCTAAGTCACGACAGCGTATAACTTCTTAAGACGTATTGAAGAAAGTTTATATTTTCTTGAGATTTTCTGTTAGACCATTTCGCTCACACTCAACAAGAAGACAAACGGATTTAAATTTGTTGACAAGTTTTGGTGTCCGTTCGACCCCATTAACGTTTTCTCAAATACAAAAAGGGACAGTGATATTATTGGTGTTGCGGCATTTTTTGACTGTTTAATCACGAAGCGTGGGAATGACTCCACATTACATGGTTCCTCATCAGAGTCGAATATGGGTTTGTTTGGTTTTTTTTTTTTTTGTTTTTAAAGGAATTTTCCATGATTTATATTATACTTCCATCACCCATGCTACCCGTTTACCATGAAGCATAAGGAGGAGATAATTTTCAAGTGACATGGATACACAAATACTATGCTCGGAAGATACAATAACCTATGATTGACCCGTAAATGCACATTCTAGGTTCAGTAACATCGTCTACCGAATTATCCGTGAAGCCACAGCTTTCAGGAAAACTTTTAAAACCGGGAAAATGAAAAGATTAAGGGATGAAATATAGGTGCGACGGTGGTGTCAAGAAAGATACAAGACAACAGATGAAAGTGAGCAAGTAAATTAAGACTTCCTAGGGCTAGGCGTAACAAGCCGATTTGTCGAGACCAACAACCCGTATAGGAGAAGTAGAATCCAAAACAGTAGATTACATTGGAAAAACCTCCGCTCAACTACCAGGATCTTTTACTCCGCCGACACGGGTCGCAACCCACTGCAAACAGGTTGTTTCTACTTTGTCTCCTACGACACGCAGTGAGACACGTCGGGCAAATCATACCAACCCGCATTGTAGTGCATTGGAACGCCGGAACTTAACTGCGATCATCATTTCCTCCACCGATACGAGATGTAACCCATTTCAAGCAGGGTGCCACCTTTTACACGCTTTTTTCGACACGTGGTAAGGCACGTAGAGACACTTGTCAAGCACCGGACCCGCAGGGATTTAATTGCATGACAATATATAAGACATTTATTGTTCTGTTTGTTAATGTTTGTTCCAACGGTTACAATAATCATTAGAATTAATTATTGAGATAATGGACGTTCTTGAACGACAACACACATGACGACCTGATACATGTGATGTTACCATATGTTGATTTATTGATTCAATTATAGAATATAAGCTTTACAAAGATTGTAACTTGAGTAGATCAATTAAAATATATACTAATATAAATTTATTTTCTTAAATCTCAAGTGCACAAAGTAATAGGATAATATTATATAGATATTTAAAGTATGGGCACATCTACGTATTAATATGACAACTGGTGACTGAAAGTATACCATATGATCAGACGAACACAAGTATACATATTATCCATTTATAAGGATTTAAAAGGTACATGATGATAATTTATATTTACAAAGATTCGGATAAGGAATTAGGTATTACTGATGATATTTCTTAAACATATTAACTTGTATCGAGGTGGTTACCTCTGTGACATCAGTTAAATAAAGACCTGACATAAAAATTGGTAATTGGATGTACATATCCTATCATCAAGCCGACCGTTGCTTTCCAGATTCATCGATACGCAACCGCCTTCACTAGAAGTATGTGGTTCATCGAAGTCCCATAGAACGCTGTTTTCTGGAACAGAATCTCCTCTCACCGTTATATAATTGACTTCAGGAGTAGCCGAACTAGCTCCCATCCAGACATCGGAATCACATCCTTCTGGAACGAAATAATAATGCTATATTGTCCGCCTTTCCACATTAAATGTTACTATTTCTTCTATCTAGACATGTAGTATTTGCTTGGGTAAACAATAAATTCAGATACTTAGAAAGTTCGTTTAAGGTCTTCCTGCTTATGAATGAAACAATGATCAAAGTCCTAATCCTTAGGTTTGTATTCTGCGAATTCTGTTTTATATGAAGAGTAATGTCAGTACATACCTTCGGTTTCAGCAATATTCTTGAAATAATCATAATAGCATGGGTCTACATTCAAAAGATCGCCTCCGTCACGTGCACACACTTGTCTTGCATTAGTAAAGGTAGTGCAGTTTCGTCTTTCTAACCGATAACAAAAAGGTCCACACCTGCCTGTGTACATGATATATCCTGATGGACATCCTGAAGAAATTTGAAGACAGAGAGCTTTATAGCTTATTGCGCATCAATTAGATTTGTTATGTTTGAGGGTTTTTCTAACGGCGCACAAGCACTTTTAGGCTATTTAGCCACATACAATAGGTTATGTGTATACACGATTAAAAATGGTAAGATATATAACATCGTTCATCAGTATCAAAAACCAAATAGTTCAACGTTAACCGGTAAGATGGTAACAGTAAAATATGCAACTTCCGATTAACGGGAGATTGATAGATTTATTGATTGATCGGTGCACCTGCGCTTTTATGTTATATATCACCTAACAACAGGTTCTATACATACATAATACAATTATAAAAGGATTAATATTGACCAGCAATTATCCAAATAACCAAATAGATCAAATTAAAATGGTAACATATTAATATCAGTAAAATATGAAGTTTCCCAATAAAGTGGAAATGTCAACGGTTTATGTTAATGAGGACAGATGTAAAGATGATGACAATTAGGGGCGGTAATTACATTGCATACAAATGCTCAAGGTGATGTCATTTAATTTAGAAGCATTCCCAATATAAAAAGTCATGTTTAAAACTCACATCCATCAACTGTGAAACTTATAACCAGCTGTTTTCGCTATTGAAACTTAGGGAGGTTTTAGACATGTCCCGTGATACACCCGTCGGGTCTGATGAAGGACTTTACCTTTTCTTGAAACACATCCCATATTTATCACTGACAGGTCTTTTCAAAATGTTGTGGATTGCTGGTAATGCACCCAGGATTTGGAAACAAGCAACATTAATACCAGTTACATAAGCAAGTAAAGATATCGAAGATCCTAGCAACTATCGACCCATTGCACTAACTGGGTCTAAAATGCCGTCTGCCCTCTTTCATATCAAATGTTTTGTCAGACAAAAAATTCAGAGTACGTGTGGGCTCAACCCTCTACAACATATCGGAGCATGAGATGGTTGTGCCCGATGGCAGTATTTTATCTGTGACGCTATTTAATATCAAAATCAATAACATCACTAAGTGTTTGGGTCCCGGTGTGGATTGAACATTATACGCTGATGATCTTTCAATTTGTTATCGATTAAAGCACATACATACAATTGAAAGGCAACTACAATAAAATATCAACATAACTCGATCATTCTTAGTTCAATACGTCCAAAGGCGTGATGCGCAGTCATAATGTGGCTGGAGTCAACAACACGAATATCATATAAAGGGTAAGCAGTGATGGTGTCATTTCAGTACGTATAATACGTATAAAGTGTAGAAACAATCTGCCGGACACTACCGCATTTGTACTAACCTTCAACAAACCATCAGTACCCAAAGTGGTCAAAATTGATTCGTTGCTAGTGAAGATAGATATCTTCATTCCGAACACTTTTCGATGATATAAGTGTCACAACATGGCCATCACAAAGACAAATGTTCAAAAGTGAACCTATGTGGCCGACGCGGAGACCATGTACAGCGGGAATCTAATTGTAGAGCGACTCCGCATTGTGTCAATAGCCGAAAGGAACAAGGATTGTAATAGTAGGAAACAGGAGGACATTCAGAGGGTAAAGAACACATCAATGATTCCATATCCAGTAGCCCAAAAACTTATAGAGGCAAAAACATCCCATCCCGGCCAGTACGTCTCCACTGTCGTGAGAAACAATCTATAACCCCCGAAGGATGGTCAAATACGGACGGATAAACCCGAATGAATAACACGTATCAACCACAGACATACACTGCATCTACTCAAACAAATTTCAACAACACCCCACCATCTTACTCACAAAGAAAAAACATACATGACAAGTAGAAATGCAGCAAAAGGGGTCAGATGATCCCATCTAACTCTACAAAAACTTTGGAGACATTGAGAACATCTTTGCAGAAGAAATTGATCCATGTACTCAATGTTGCTCTATTCATACAAACAAAAAGTACCTCTCTCCCAAACACACGTACTTTCTCCAGAAAAATAACCACCCAAATTGCCAACGCGAATTAACTAACCTGTCTCCATAATCTCCGGCTTAACCGTATAATCAGGAACAACATCATACAGTGGAACTGTCGAAGTCTTAAAGATAACTACAGTTATATTATTCTTCTTTTAAAAGAACAGTATTCTGTTTACAGAACACATTTCTTAAAGAGAAGGATAACACTAAATTTTAAAACCTTCCTTGTTTAACACATTCTTTCAAAACGCTGACAGGCCTTCAAGAGGAAATGCAGTTGTTGTCAACAATATAGTCATCCCATTAAACTCAAATTTACAAGCCATTGCTAGAAGCTGCACTGTTCATCGAGTGAGTATATTTTGCTCTATTAACCTACCACCAACCACCATCCTAGGACGAAACAAATTATACAATCTTGTTTATATCGTCCATAACATTTTATGGGGATAAAATCAGAAACAACGGAGGCCACAAAGTAAAATTTGGCATTTTTAGACACGATCAGTGTCTATATAACACTAAATCAACAATTGTACACCCTTGAAATGGTATATACACGTGAATAGATTTTAAAATTTGCTCTCCTTCGCTGCTTTTGGACTACCAATGAAGGTCGCTTATGCCTTCGCAGCAGTGATCACATTCCTTCCAATCAACCTTGAAAATATAAACTCTAAAATTGGTGATGTAATTCCACAATGGAATATAAAGAAGCAGACTGGGCTGCGTTTTGAAACACTCTGTTCACCAGCACTAAATTATGATGCAGTACTCAACGCTGTTAATACTATACGTCATTTTACTTCCATTCTAATGGAGATTGCAGTATAATCTATTCCAAAGTCCTCAACGAATACTAATTTTGGGTAACCAAGGAATGTAATGAAGCCAATAGACAATGCCAAAAAGCATTAACAAAGTTCACCATTCTTCCAACACCTTTTAATTTAACGAAATGTCGTATGACCCATGCTAAACCTCGCCGAACAGTCAACGAATGTAAACGTCTATCCTGGAAGAAATATATTTCTTCATCAAACTCTCCGTTACTTAATTACAAACGATTGAGATACTTTTCGAAACAAAAATGGAAAGAGAAAAAATAATTATCTCGACACCTGAAAACAAACAAAAATAATTTGAGTTGTAAACGTGACATAGCAAATATTCTTGAAGACAGTTTCTCAAAACATCCCGTGTCATCCAAGTATTCAGAAGCCTGCCGAATATAAAAAAAATCAAATAGAAAAGCTACGTTTACAATTCACATTCATTAACTCTGAAAGTTATAACAACCGTTTTCACTATTTGAGTTTAGATATGCTTTACACAAGGCCAATTACAAGTCCGAGGGGCTTGCTGAAGCACATTACCGGTCCTTGAAAAACCTCTCAGAATCATCATTAACAAATCGTCTTAAAATAGTTAACATGTATGGATTGCTTTTAATGTACCTAAGAGTAGGAAAGAAGCAACAGTAAATATCAATTCCCTAACCTGGAAACGAAATCGAAGATCCTAATAGTTATTAACCGGATGCATGAACTTGCTTACAAGTTTTGGGATATTATCGTCGACATAAAACTGACCTTTGTTCCACCGATCACGAATTCGAAGAGAAATGCTTGAAATCTTAAGACATACTTACAGTATCTGTGCATACTGAATGGGGTGCTTTGTAAAATGTCATCCTCATCTTTTATAGAACATTTGTCAGCTCCAATCTAGATGTGTAATTTATGGATTAGGTAGGGCGTCAGAGTACATCTCCTTTTCCCAATTACAAAAACGACCATACTGTAATTGGTTTTGTGGCATGTTTTGACTGTACAACCAAACATGAAGAGTGTTAATGAATCCATTGTTCGCCATCA
The DNA here is from genome assembly GCA_030141615.1 of Unio pictorum. Classification (NCBI taxonomy): domain Eukaryota; kingdom Metazoa; phylum Mollusca; class Bivalvia; order Unionida; family Unionidae; genus Unio; species Unio pictorum. Next base: position 2,130,083 of record JARLTB010000163.1, on the reverse strand, counting down.
GTGTAAGACTTAATTTTCGTCTATTTCAGTTGATATAGTTTTGAAATTTCCATGATGGTTGTTTAACATACAGTATCCTTGCCTGCCGACCACCATGGAGCCAAACGAGGGGAAACGTTGTAAGTGCCAGGAATTCACATATAATATACTAATCTGATGAAACTACCTATGATTGACCAGTTATTTGGTGTTAATGAAGACAGATAAAAAGATGCTGAAATTAAAGGGTGGTAGTAACATTACATAAAATGCTCAAGGTTATATCATACAAGTTTTAGTTGGAAAACAAAAGTTTAAATAGGTTTTCATTATGGATATGACTACTGGAAATGGATTAAATGATGTGCTTGTAATGTAATGCGATAGGGAGAGAGAGAGAGAGAGAGAGAGAGAGAGAGAGAGAGAGAGAGAGAGAGAGAGAGAGAGAGAGAGAGAGAGAGAGAGAGAGAGACAGACAGACAGACAGAGAGACAGAGAGAGAGACACAGAGAGAGAGACACACACATAGAGAGAATTGTAGGTTACCTTCAAGCGGCGGTAAAGTAGTTCTCGGGTGGGCCCGTGCAATATTAATAATAATAGAGACCAAAGCTGAAGCAAAACAAAAAGGATCACTACTTAAAAACTTAAGACAATATCCAACTTTTATACTGGCAAAAGAATCAAAAAAAGCAGACAAAAGTAAGATTATACAACTCATGAATGCAATGAATCAATCATGCAATCGCCTTAAAATGAACAAATTAAAAATTTTGTTTTTCAAACTTTGCGCTTCCCTCGTGAAAGTAAAAAAGCAAAAATAAAATAACTGTATGCAAATCCGTTTGGAAAAACAAAAACGATAAATATATATGATTTTTTGTAAAAACTGTATATTTGAAAGTCCTATAAATAGATTATTAAAAATCAAAATCTCTCGAAAATCATAAAAATATTCTTATCTAAATGGGTGTGTGGTTTGAAATGTTTAATGGAAATTTAACATTTTTTTTAGTATAATCACTACGATGTCCGCAGTGGAGCAGTTTCTAATGATGTATATCACTGGATTATCATTCAGCAGCTTTGTATCATGATATCCCACCGGGGCATATTATACTCACTCCATGCGGACCCTTCCTAATATTAATGTTGTTGTGCTAAGCGCAATGCAAGACCGATTTTAGTATCGTTGTCGAAGTCGTTTGATCAACTCCGGTGGCTTAGTGTTCAAATGTCAGTCTCGGACGGTAATGTCCTACGTTAGAACCCTGGCCGAGTTGTTCCAAAGACATTCATAATGTGACTGGGTGAGACATTATGCTACATGTCTGTGGCATTATGCCCCAGTGCTACACATCCCAATAAACGTCACACTGTAAATATTGTAGCAATATGACTGAAAAAATGTTAAAGCTACGTTAAACATCCTTATGAAACACACACGAACAAGACTTCGTTACGACTCGGCCGGAGAAAGAATGCGCTAGCTCCCTCAAACATACCATACATCCATACATACATCCATACATACATACATACATACATACATACATACATACAAAAATAGATACATACATACATACATTCAAGCATGAACAAGGACATACATGCATGCGCACATACACAAAAAGTCATGAATATATTTATACATAGATGCACACATGCATAAATGATTGACTGATTGACTAATTTGTTTAAAGACACACCATCACTGTTAGGTCATTTAGTAGTATGTATTCATGCTTAAAGATTCTAAAAAGGTTTTTATCAACCAGTAGAAAAAGAATAAATATTCCAGAGTACACTTTTAAGATTTTGCTGACAGTAAAATTTGAAGCTTCCCAATCAACTGCACATGTCAATTCTGTATGTAAATCAAGACAGATGAAAGGACGTGAATAAGGAGCGGTATTTGCATTAAACAAAAATGGTCAAAAATGATGGCATACAAGATATAGTTAAAAATGAAGGTTTTCGTCCTTGATGAAAAGGTGTATTGGAAGTGTTATTGGTGGTATGAATAATTTACTTGATGTCATGCAAATTATAATGCTTATTACAAGTAGGGTGCAGGTCGAAATACTGTCATACATTTCTTAACAGTGACTTGTTTATTGCAAGAAGAGCCCTCTGGTGGAACTTTACCTTTTAGCATGTGTGAGTTGGTTATGTACGGATGACGGATAACCAATTCGGATTTATGCATTGACTACCTCGTTCCTACGGATGGGTCTGTAGGAAAAAGGCCATTATCCTAGGTTGATTTGAAATTACAAATTAATCGCTACATAACCCACTCCCACATACTAAACGTTGAAGAACCACCAGAGTGCGTTACTTGCATTAAGCCATTAACCGTTAAGCACTTTATGCCAGTTCTTAGGACTTTCAAAATACGCGTAATAAGTAGTATAATTTGCATGATATCAAACTTGGTTTTGATAATATACATGTCACGTGTATTCTAGTTTTCCTGAAGGGAACAGAGATTTATTCTCAACTATAACTTTGTGTGCCATCACCGAGAGGATTTTTATCTAATTTTGATCATATTTTCATCGATAATCAATAACGTAAACCTTTTATTTTTTACCTGTTGATAAGGATGCTTCATATTTTTCTGTTACTAACATCTTAGTATTTTACTTTGAACTTTTTGATTTTTTATATCGCTTGTCTATAATAATTATTTTGGTATCTTTAAACATGTATACATACAACCTATTGAAGCTCGTAAATTGCCTAAAGGTGCTGATGCGCTGTTAAAAAACAAACAAACAATCATACATACATAAATACATCCATATATAACTTAGTATATGTTTTATTGTTTGTTAACAGCGCACCAGTACTTTTAGCTATTTAGCGCCAAGCAAATGGTCAAATGACATTAATATATAACATTAATATTAATATACAGATACATACATTCATACAGACTCACTAATTAAAGGTACAAAATAGAGAGGAGATTGGAACCTAAAACCTGGAACGTTGATCCAAATCCAGAATGGGGTCCACTCACAATTACTGGATCACGAATCGGTTTTATTGATGCTGGGAGTATCCATTGTCCTTGAATGAAGCTGGATATTTGAGACGAACAGAGCATCAAAAACACCCCAAAGAAGATACGGAATCCCATTATCATCTTTTCGTATCTATAAATATACAGCATTTTAAAACAATACTGTGCAACAAATGGCTCTCTATATACCGTATAGTAACATAATGCAAAAATCGGTCTCAAAAAGCAGGCGGGCGGACACACTTGTATTTTATACATTTAATAGCTTATTGGGACAATTTGCTTTGTTTAACTCCACTGTCTTAAAAGGTTAAAAGCATAACATAAATAACATGAAAAATAGAATAATACTTGTCATTGATACCTGATGGCAGTGTTGATCATATGCAAATGAATAAGTCCGATAGTGCGAGTGTATTGGCTAGTGCCGATGAATGCTTGCGCAGTGACCGATGCGTATGTAGAGTAATAAATTGGTGGCAACACAGTAGGTCATTTCCATCTTTAATTTGTATGGTCCTATGACTCTAACTCACATATTCGTAGACAATGGCATTTAACCAATAAAGTCAGATGACGAGTATTTAGAGGATACAATGATGAAGTGCTGCTTACACCTTCATCAAGCAATTCTTTATCACATGAGAAACGCGACACTTAAAAAAATGTATCTGCAGAACATTCTAATTCATAAAGTTTGAACAATCAAAATGTTAAATCCGTGTCGGTATCTGTGTGCAGTACTTCATTACTAAGACTGTGTTTTGTTTTATCTTAGGTTTTTTTTAAACTTAATCCACGTTTTTTTTTTTGGTTTTCATTTTGTTATACAAATGCCAAGACAATTGGATCTATTGTGAAGATTAAACTGAAACAATTACAGAACCAATACTAATGATATATACTCTGGTGAGATGCTTGACCTGTGATGCAATACTAGTTTTATTAATTTGCTATATCTAAAAGAAAACTTTAAAAATGGCATTTTGCATACCAATCTCGAACTGAGGAAGTCAAAGAGCTGCACTTGGCATAAAACGGAACATGAATTGCAAATGATATACTTTCTTGGGTAATGACGTTTGACAGGAAAACCTATCTATAAACCAAATAAATCAAGGATAAAAAACAACATGAAAGCTATTTAATTATTCCTTTACTCCATCAATGGAAATTAAATGCTAGCAGATACAAGACAAAACTACCGCTTAGTAAAGATATTAATCTATGTTAAATATAACAATGCCAAATTACTATCAGCCCGTTTCTTCAATACCTTCTATAATATTGTAAAGGATGTTTAACATAAAATATTTATTATAGTTCTGACTAATCTGTTTTATTTAAATCGAGACAATTAGAGTTAGAAGTCTCACAAATGCACATGGTGGAGCTCAATATCCGTCTTTGTAAGACGTATAAGACATACACCTTAATACAGTGACTTGTTGACATGCATATAACAGATAACAACATACATTACAAATTCTTGTTTTCATAGACAAGGTATTAATAGAAGATAAGACACCGTGTTGAGGAAATATTCCGAACTATGTGCATTTAGCATTTTCTTAATCCCGATACTTGCGTTGGCAGTGTACAATACTTGAAAGGGTATTCTCAAACATAATTTTTAAATTAAAATTACGACATCGAGTTGAATATAAGGATTAACCATTACGTTTTAATCCTGCTCTTTTGATGATTACATCTTTAATAATATGATATTAATCAAACTAATATCATATTGTTAGATGATCGTATTTGACCCAGATCAAATCCGTAAGAAAACTCATCATCTTATGCTATTTATTCCCTACTTTATTACTAAACCGTTTATATAAATCGAACATACCTTATTTCAAGTCCGTAGAGCCTTCTTAGTTCAATATATGTAGCTTAGTGTCGATCTCTCTCTATATATATATACCTTTAAGATAGATCGTATGTAATAGTCTTACAGAGACAAATTAAGGACTCAATATTTCCGGAAATATCGACATAATCCATCAAGTCGTGCCAGCTGAATTATTATGTAAGATTCGGTACGTTATCTGCGAACAAACCATATATCAATTGCTTGCTTCCTTAAACCTGTCGCCCTAAAACATTAATCCTGAGAGAGATTTATGGATTTATGGTACTAAGGCTATATATAGCCATACAAATGTCTATATCTATCTCTCAACGTTTAAAAAAATTAAATATTTAAAATCGTAAAGATATCATAAGTCAAATATTTTAACTAAAACTGTAAGATGGTAACAGTAAAATATAAAGCTTCCACATTAACGCAAGATGTAAATGGTGAATGCTAAAGTAGACTGTGAACACATGATGCAAATAAGGGAAATATACACAATGCAAGTGGTCGTGTGAGCTGAAATATTATAGAAGTTTCGGTTCATTCTATCCGAGCAAACAAGCTGTACATTATCGGATTCCTTAAGCCTACTGCCCAAATAAATTAGCCATGATACTGAATTTTGGAATATTTGGTCTATATTTCTTGATGCATGCATATGACGCAAGTACCATTGTTTCAATATTAGTTTTATATCCCAGTAGATATCCATATGGTATAAACTTTCTTAATGATACATATTGATCTTATTAGATTAGACGAAGTATGCTTACAAAAATCATGTTAATGATCAGAAAGAATTCCTTTATTATGTAGTCATCAGTACATAACTTATTTGCACTTCAACAGCTACGATGTGCTTAAGTGTCCATTTAAAGTACGTCAGCTACACTTTCTTCGAAATGTTTCATTATCTCTGTACATTTTGTCCACTAACATCGTAGTGATTTGCTTGTGACTGAGCCATAAAATGAAAGATATCCACAAAACTATTCAGTCTTTTAAAATTATTGAATTAGCATATATAATTAAACCATCTACTATTTAATGCAGTGCAAGTAAAATATATTTGTCATCGTTGTCGAATATTATGTTATATTGAATAACGCTATTAATATAAATCATATATAGAATCTTAAATAAATGATCCATGTTGTATTATTTGACTGTGTACCCCACAATGCCTTATGCAACACTCTGTCAAAAGCATTTTTGAAATCTATGAACACAAGCCAGATGACGTGTTGATGTTCCTAGAGCTTTTCGAACAGATCCCTTCATTCAATGTTTGTTATGTTGGGCTTCTTCCACTCCGGAACCCTGCCTGTTCTTCAGCGCTTTTTTCATCTGCTTTTTGGTTCAGTCTGTTCAAAATGATCTTCAGCATCACCTTACTTACAGGATAAGGTCTATGACTTATTGCAAATGCTGCAAGATGTTTTAGTTTGACCTCGAAATCGATGAGCAATATTGACATCTGATATTTTATGTACATATGTGTATCTGAAAATTACATCATGGATATTTCATTGCTATCATCATCATCATGATCGTCATCATGATCAGTCACTAGACCTAGTATGGTCGTTGAGGCACTGTGATGCCGAATATCTGACCAGTTCCCTCCACTTGTCTCAAACATGTTCTAATGCATGTGTCTCTGCAAAAGGTTGTCAGGTCTATTCTGTGATGATGTCAATCTACTCTTGTCGTTATCTATCTCTACTTCAGCCACCCGGGACACTGCTCTGTTGTACTATTGGAGATAGTTTGTTGGTTCTAGTAACATTGTCTTGCGATTTCAGTTGCCTGCTTTTGGCAGTGTTGAGGAGGTCTTCGAATTGGCCTAGTTTGTGCCTGATGGTGTTACGCACTTCTTCATTTGGGATGTGGTCAATGTAAGAGATGCCAAGGATGATTCCGAAGCATCTCATTTCAGGTGCCTGGATTCGTCGATGTAATTTTGCTGTCAGGATCCAGGCATTACATGAATACGATACGATATTCAGTATTGTCCACATTTTCCACATTTGACTTTGATAACAGCAGCATTGTACCTTAAAGTTGTATCTCTCGATTCAAAGCAAACGCCACGGGTAATAATTAATATTCATTATTTCTTATAGAAATACAAAGATAAATATGCATTGGAAAATGAATGCCAATATATTCAGAAATTAATAGTTATCATTCTAATGTGTGCTACTGTTTTTTGTTAATTTCAAGATATAATATGAATCTAATATAGTCGTTCAGTTCCATAAATTTGCTCTGTGTTTATTTTGATTGGCATTAGGGCACATTATTTAGGTAGTACATGATTTTGTTCTTTCTTTGGGATACTCGTGCGATTCTACGCTCTTCTGCCATGATCTGATGTCCGTAAAACGACAATGAAACATTTTAACAAAATAGGATAGAGTTCATAACGTTAAAATATTTGTATAGAAATATCTGCTAATGTTAAAGAACCTGATAACGTTTTGCTTATAAATAAAAGAAGTGGTCTTTTTCATTATACCTCAAACAGCTATGCTATGAAAATGAAAAATGATATAAAGAGAATAAATCAGATAATCGAAATCTAAAAACCAATACTGAAAATAATCCTGAGAAAGACTGTAAGATCACAACGTATTCTATATTCACGAAGACTTTGGAAAATCAGCCTTAGCGATGTCTGGTAGACCATGTTTGATAATGCTAAAGATAAGCTAGAAAAGGCTTACTGCTTCTTTTGCATTTGAATACCGTAAGAACTCTAATGGCTGATTACGTACCATTCATAGAACAAACTAATGCATGTTGGTTTGGTAGTCGACTTGTCGAATCTGTCCATCTTCGAGTTTTATTACGACATGATTAAACAAATCATAATATTGTAAGCGATTTTCAAAACAAACTCCGGGCCTTTGACATCGCAAGTAAAATGGTTCTAGCAATTTTAAAGACGAATGCGCTTGTAAACCAATTTAAGAAAACGTAAGACTTCTCATCGAAATATGCTTTTTTGTTAATAAATCCAAGAAGATTAAAATGGTCAAAGTTTGTTCGTAGGGTTACTGTGCTAAGTGATCTCTTGCATCTGATGTGTGTGGAATGCCGCCAAGAGTGTCGTGAATTTGATAAGGTCTCTGAAATATCAAAGTCGCGAATACAGATGCACCAAAGTGAAATTGTCAAGGTTTGATACATAGGGATGGATATTACCAGATGGTGCTACCATTTACACGTATCGGTATCATACAATTATTAATCGGAGTGCGACTCATTCGTAAAAGTGTTAAATTTGAACGTGGTGGCAGTTCGAACTCGTTATCTTGCACACTAACGCTGAGATTGGTTGAAGTCCAATCGACCTTGGTGCAACGATAATGTATTGATTATTTCTGAGTAACACTAAATTCCGAGATTGTAAATAAACCAATGAATAATTCCTGGCCAGTAGCAAGACGTTATCTACCCCCACCTCCAATCTCCACATGCATACAGATACTGAAGCAAATACCACATGTCTAGATAGAAGAAATAGTAACATTTAATGTGGAAAGGCGGATAATAAAGCATAATAATTTCGTTCCAGATGGATGTGCTTGCACTGTCTGGATGGGAGCTAGTTCGGCTACTCCTGCTTTCAATTATATAACGGTGAGAGGAGATTTTGTTCCATAAAACAGCTTTCTATGGGACATCAGTGTACCAATATCTAATAATGGAGGCGGTTGCCTAGTTATGGGTTCTGACTGTAACCATCGGCTTGTAGATAATATATGTGCATTAAATAGGCATAATTTGTCAGGTCTTTATTTAACTGATATCACAGCGGGAAGCACTTCGATACAGGTTAACATGTTTAAAAAGTATCATCAGTAACACCTAATTCGACCCTATGCTTATCTTAGTAAATATCAATTATCATCAGGTACATTTTATGTCCTTATAGATGAATGAATATGTATACTTGTGTTCGTCTGATCATATGGTATACAGTCACCAGTTTTCATATTAATACCTAGATGTGCCCATACGTTAAATATCTATATAAAAATTTTCTAGTACTTTGTGCACTTGAATTTTAAGAAAATAATATTATATTAGTATATATTTCAATTGATCTACTCAAGTTATAAACTATGTATGGCTTAATGTCTATAATTGAATCAATAAATCAACATATGGTAATACCACATTTATCAGGTCAGCATTTATGTTGTCGTTCAAGAACGTCCATTATCTCAGTAATGGATCCTAATGATTATTATAATTGGAACAAACATTACCAAACAGAATAATAAATGTCATATATTGTCATGCAATTAAACCTCTGCAGGTCCGGTGCTTGACAAGTGGCCCTGTGTGCCTTACCACGTGTCGAAAAAGGCGTCTAAGAGGTCGCACCCTGCTTGAAATGGGATACATCTCGTGTCGGTGGAGGAAATGATGATCTCAGTTGAGCTGCGGCGTTCCAATGCACTACACTGCGGGTTGGTATGATGTGCCCGACATGTCTCACTGCGTGTCGTAGGAGACAAAGAAGAAACAACCTGTTTGTAGTGGGTTGCGACTCATTGTAACAGAATTGTTACCGAGTGGATGGTGGACTAAATGAACAACACAAACACAAGTGTGAAAGATAATGTAAATTTATGAAATAAATTATTAATGAAAAAATAATGATGTATCAACACAATAACTCATGCGTTCAACCCACAATTACACTCACAACCATTCACAATACATGAACAAATTAAATATTAATACAAAATAAAACACAGATATAAAGGAATCTCTTGGACTATACACAGATCCAAAGAACCTTTACTAAAGTTTTATTAACGCACGTATAAATTACGATAATAAACACAAACGACAAGCTATACTATCGCACGTATGGATTGCGACAACTAGCACGAGCATATACTTGTATTCAATCAAGTTGCTAGCTTTTATTGATATTCATGCAATCCCTACAAATACTAATGTGATTTGAAATAACTTATGTAAATACAACAATGTATTCAATTGTACCACAATTGCAACACACATATGTGTCTCGACCCTGTATAACTGTACGAATCACCAACAGTTGAATCGCCTCCCAGTTTCTCCGAAGACCTAGGGTTGACCAATACTTTTATCGGCTGTTTGCCCTTCACGGATCCACCACAGTTATACGAACAGACAGCACACAACATCTACTAGAACCAACGGTTCCTCAATACCCTAGATGTCGCCCCGGACGTTTACAACTTTAGACAGCTCCGACACTCGGACTTCTAGCTTTCCGGATATTTACACGTCACGACAGATGTAGACGAACAAACAGTTCGACAGACATACAGTCAGATACTTCAATTCCGTTTGCACAATTAAACGGCACAATCAATCACATTCAGCTATTATACAGAGATGTTCCGCAACAAATCATAGATGTTCCACAACAAATCAGACGATATCAAAGACGTTATCAAAGATGTTCTCAGAGATGCTATCAGCCGACGTTATCAGCTACGTTATAAGATGTTATCAGCTACGTTATCAGCTACGTTATCAGCTACGTTATCAGCTACAAAAAACAAAACCAGACTAATAATAGTTGTCTCAAAAAATAATCTAAACCGTAGATTACGCTATTGCATTTAAAGTCTAATAGTGACTAGTAATTCCAAATATTCCACGTTTAAAATCTGCATTGCAATAAAGGCATCATTATATGAAATGATAAACTGAATACAATTCACAATAAAACGAAATGTAAATTTAACACTCACCCCTTTGGCTGGAGATTGAAAGACGAGCTTATCTATCCTGTGATTAGATACTTTAGGTCCCGTAAAATTTATCATAAATATTCTGCCTTATATACTCTAAAATAGGAGAGCAGAAATCACGGCAAGATTACCGTGCACCCCGTGAAACTAATGTTCCGGATTTCATGTAAATAAACATTAGGCACATGCAAATCGTTACACGCCGCTTACCTTGGAGAAAACAACTTATTCACCCCAGGTAATGCATGTACGACGAAACAAAGAAAATTGTGAAATTCGCTTGCAATTAAGAAAAAAAAAATTTAATTTTCGCCTAATTCTGTGACACTCATGTCGGCGGAGTAAAAGATCTTGGTAGTTGAGCGAAGGTTTATCCGATGTAATCCACTGTTTTGGATTCTACTTCTCCTATACGGGTTTATGGTCTGGATTAATCGGCTTGTTATGCCTAGCCCTAGGAAGTCTTAACGTGCTCACCTTTATCTTTTGTCTTGTATCTTTTCTTGACACCACCGTTGTACATATATTTCATCCCTTAATCCTTTCCTTTTCCCGGTTTTAGAAGATTTCCTGAAATCGGTGGCTTAACGGATAAATCGGTAGATGATTTTACTGACCCTAGACGGTGTATTCACCGGTCAATCAGGGGTTATTTTATCTCCCGTGTATAGGATTTGTGAATCCCTGTCACTTGAAAAGTATCGCCTCCTTACGTTTCATGGTAAGAGTGTAGCATGGGTGATGGAAGTGTAATAATAATCATGGAAAATTCCTTTACAAAAACCGAACGAAACAAACGCCCATTCAACTCTGATGAGGAACCATGTGATGTGGAGTCATTCCCACGCTTCATGATTAAACAGTCAAAATATGCAGCAACACCAATAGCATCAGTCTCTTTTTTATTTGAGAAAACCTTAATGGGGTCGAATGGACACCAAAACGTGTCAACAAATTTAAATTGGGTTGCCTTCTTGTTGAGTGTGTGCGAAATGGTCAAACAGAAAATCTCAAGAGATTAAAAACTTTCTTCGATATTTTAACTGAATGTATTCGCATAGGATTCACTCAATACGTCTTAAGAAGTTAGACGCTGTCGTGACTCGGCTGGAATCAACGACACGAATATCATCAAGGTGATGAAAACTCAAGGCGTCCGTTCTTGTCGTATTAACAACGATCATAGGGTTAGACAGAACCATCCGTAGGGCGGAGGTAATCCCATATGCTAAAAGGTAAAGATCCACCAGAATAACTTACCTGCAAATAACCATTAATTATGAAGCACTTTTTGACGCAGTGTTACGGCATGCAACATACGCGTGATAAGTAGTACAATGTGTATGACATAAACGCTTGTGCGCCGTTAATCATCAATTAATTAATCATTCGACAGAAAACTGACTTTTATCCCACAAATTAAGAATTTTAAAGCTATATATTTGAAAACTTTTAGTCTATTTAAAGCAGATGCTCACACTGACTTTGATCCTGTTAAAAGTCGTCCTCAGTTTATGAAGCACAATTATCCGCTCCAAACTGTAAGCAAGACTATTGTTGCGTTGCCTTTTGTTCAGATAGGAAGTCATATTTGAACATGCTTTACCCAATTCATTATCAAGTAATATGGCAACATTCAAGCACGTCATAACACTAACGTCTTAACGCAGAATACCAGGCAATACCATTTTTGTAATTCTTTGGTATGACTCGTTCGGCGATCACAGCCACAACCTTATAAGCATCTAGAGCGTTCTACCAAAACATGGAAATGTGATAAAACATCGTAGTCCAAGTTAAGAAAAGAAACTTGATTGTCAATTTCCCAAATAAATTTCAATGTAATTTGAACATTATTATCTTGATATTAATTTCCTCTGTTGTGACAGTAAAATAATTATTCAAAAGACTTGCTTTGTTTAGATTAGAATAAATACAATTGTTTCAAAAATACTGACCCACATTGTGCAGGTATACACAACCCAAAACTTATCAGGGGGACATCAAGCTGACCGTACAGACAAAATAAAAAAACAAGTTTGGAAAAAAAGTACAATATCTTGAAGATACAACAATCATTCAGATTTGTCAGGTCTAGGACGTTGCGAGCATTGAGATTAAATTTGCAATATACAATGCAAAGTAATTTAAGGTGTCGGTGACATTATTTGAACACCTGAGGACATCAGTCAATACTATTATACCAAGAGGCTTTGAACTTCCTTCTTCAAGAAGATCCCTTTGTTTGGGAAGCTTCATAGTGTACTGTTACCAACATCTTACCATTTTATATTTAACTATTTCTGTTTTTTTATATGGCTGGTCGATTTTAAACCTTTCGTATTTTTAAACACGCATAAATACAACCTATTGTATGGCTCTAAATAGCCTTAAAATGCTGGTGCACCCTTAAAATTCAATTAATCAATCAACCAATCTTCAAGAAGAAATTTGTCTAATGTTTTTCATATGCATGTAATATTACAAGATTTCTGTAGAATGTGCACCATTTCAGTCATATGATGTTCAATAATACATATTTTGAATATTCTAAAATTTGATGTAATAATTAGCTTTTTCTAGATTTTCTTTGCTTCATCTGCCTATTGGTATGTCTCTCTGTTAAATACTTTGTTTAAAATTTAGGTTTTACAGTGTTTGCATAAGTTTTAGTTGATCATAGCCCCCCTCCACCGATTTAAAAAACGAACACAATTGGTGTCATACAAATGCACAGACTTTAGTCATTTCATTCACTGGTTTATTATGTCTAACCCAACTCTGACCAGGAAGGCCATATAACTGTCATCGTCTGTGGATTTTGTGATTAGTGTACTTTTCTTACTAACATTGTGCCATATTTTTTTATGCTAAGATAGACGAGTGACATAATTCATCATGTTGGGTAACTGCCAGATAATTCTACAAATTATCATAAGGTTGAGAGTTTTAGCATTTTTACACATACATATACATTATAACCGCTTGTAAAATCCATGTGAAAGACAAATTTGTCGTTCTTTTGCATAATTTGACGTTGTAAATATCAGAACTAGATGACATAGTATGTACATTCTGTGTGCATATACATGTAGTTGTGCATCCATCGCTTCGCTAAATAGAGACCTGACCACGAACTGGAAGAAACATCAAGCAAGGTACACTTTTACACTGAAACGTCCGTTTGAGATGAAACATGCAGTCCCCCTAGTCATTAACTGTTATAAATCAATACATTTAGCGGCAAAGTTCTAAAACAATTGTATTTAATTTTTGTTTCTTTTTATTTTAAAAGTAGGAATGGGGATTCAAAGCTATTGGGATGTATTTTCAGACTATATGAAGAGCTATATCATGGGTAAAAAGTTTAGGACCTCTTGTAGATTGCCTCCAAGAAATTTATAAAATATTTCCACACAGGGTACAAAACACTTGTCTTCATTACAAGAGAACAATTTCGTAGTAAGTAATTTTAAACATTGTTTTTGAAAAGTGTGTCACTTTCATTTGTTATGCTCTGGTTTAGCTTGGAATGCTATGACAAAAATGATTTTTTGAATTTGCTAATGTTTTAAAACTCTTGTGATCATACAAATATAGTATACTAGATTTTGTTTTGGAAGTCATTCAAAGCGATCATGACCAGTGACCCAATAGGCATTTCCCAAGCTTTGTGCAAGCACATATTCAGGAAATCCTGCATGTACTCCATATGAGTGATTTGGCCATACATTTAGCCAAATTTATGAGAGTAATTTAATTAGGTTATACAAACGAAACGTAGCTGGCAATGGCCACTAATGTGCTAAGCATACATTTACACAACAGTACGGAATGAAAAATAACTAAAGTGGTTGGAAAAATATGGCTAATTATAGATCTTTTAAGCTTTTCAATTTTAACAGTCATGCATGCAGCTGTTATTAAAAATATGTTGCTGACACTTGCTAACTTTCGCTAAAATGACATACGTTGTGCACCAGGCTCACTGAGCATGGCAACAGGAATCCTTAGCCTAATTTTGGCTAATGCTACATTAATTCAAACTTTGGTTTCTGCCTAAAATTCATACATTACATTATGGGGACGGACAATATTACAGTTAGCCAAATTTTGGCTAATCATTTTTAAGTAGGTTTTGGTCTTTTGCATTCATATATGAGGGTTATACTAATATACACTAACTAAAGTTTGGCTAAGCATTCATTTATCCAAGATTCGGTTCCTACCTAAGAGTGTGAATAACAACTTTGTAGGAATTAGCAAATAGTTATCATATGACATTAGTTGTGCACCAGCCTTATGAACATGGCAAACAGGAATCCTGAGCCAAATAGTGGCTTATTTAAGACCTGACTAGCTCCTCAAACAGACCGTCAAGCTATTAAATAGTTGTAGACCATATTGATCAAAGCTCTTACAAGAGTCTCATTATGTGCCTTTTATATTTTCGGTTATAATATTTGAGTAAATGGAACAACGCAAGTGAAATCGGAAGCTGTGGATTGTTTTTCACAACAGTGAAGGAAATTTGGCCAGGAAAGAATGGTTCTGCATGTACAAGTCGTCTGTCCTCTAAAAGGGGAATTTTCCATGCGTATTGTACCATCTGAATCGCCTTCTCCTGGTTCCATGTATCGCATTCATTGGAATTAGCTTGATGTTCTCTACTGCAGTTTACACAATGCGGAATTGCTCTTCATTCAGATTCCTGATGAGAAAGTTCTCGCATTGGCCAGACATTTGAGCAGCGGTCTTCATGATGGCCATATTTCTGACACTTAAATCAGCGTAGCGGTATGTAGATCTCGACCTTAACTTGCAAAATCCAACTTTTTCTTTTGTGGGTACTGTTAGTTTGTTGAAGCTAAATACAAATGTATTAGTGTCTTGCAGATTGTTACTACAATTCACCCGTTTTCTATGCACTACAGTGACATCTTCGTTTTTCATCCCCCTCAATGATATTTGTGTCGCTAACTTCAGCCAACTCATGAGAGCGTATCACACCTTTGGACGAATTGAGTTTCGTATGAGCGAATGAGATCACTGGAAATTCGTCGAATGGTTTCATTTTCTACATTTTATTTGTTTGACCTTTTCGCTGACACTCATCAAGAAGGTAACCATATTTCAACTTATTTACACTGTTTGGTGTGCTCATAGATCCCGTTTTAATCTTGTTACTAATTACAAAATAAGACAGTGCTGTAACTGGTTTTGTGGCATCTTTTAGCTATATAAGAATGATGAGTGGAAATATATCCACACTACATGGTTCGTCATCAGACTCAGACAGATATTTCAGTTGATGTTGTTTTGAAATCTCCATGACGATTTGTTTAACATTAAGAATCCGTGCTTTGCGCCCACCATCGATGCCCATCGACGGGACATTTATCATGTTCCATGGATATACATAAGCTATACTCAGTAGATAACTTACCTATGATTCACTAGTGACGTGATGTTAATGAAGACAGATGAAAAGATGTTGATAATAAGGGGCGTTATTAATGCTACATAATGATTTACATAATGGAAAACAAGTTATATATTAAAAAAAAGCTTTATATCTTTCCTGAAATCAATAATGCAAGTGATATGTATAGTATCAAAAGAGTCCTTTATGTCATGTACATTATAATACTTAACACGTGGAGGTTGCATGTCGAAACAATCGGTCATAAAGTGCTTGACAGTGAAAGGTTCATTGCAAGTAACGCATTCTGGTGGATCGTAATTTTTTGTTATATGAGATTGAGTTATATACTTATGAACTTCAAACATACGTTATTAGCATATTTTGATAAATTATTGGGATTGGACATAAGCTCGTACAGGTTAATAGCTCTTCTACCTGTACTGGATACGATACTACATGATATCAGATACGATATCGACCTAACAATCAAAATCATTAAAATAGAGTAACTTATCAAGCAAAATAGTCAGACATAAGGGAAAGTTAACAAGTGTAAGTAAACAGAAAGAAGCAAAGGAACACATTAAAGCTTCGACAAAAGGTATAATTAAACAAAAAGTAAGATATTATTATACACATTTTTAAAACAAATAAAACATGTAATTACTAATACGTAGAGCAGTTTGGATTTTTCAAATATAATAAATGAGTGATTTGCTTAAAGTTAATATTCTTCACACCGACACATACACTGCCATGTTTTGAATTCACAATCTCCACGCAAACTGTAGATCATTTAATTTGGACTATCCCATTCATGATTGTGCCTGATACATATTTGTACTTGAACTTAATCCCGATACTATTTTTATAAGATATACATGTATCGCTTTTTAAATTTGCAAATTATGTTTTCTAACACAGGTTGTCTGAGTTGTAACTGGTACCAAATGTAACGATTAGCTGGTAATAGTCTCATTGACTCTTCAGGTCAGGTAAGCCTTGGACTTTACATTACAATGCATCAATTATTGTACAACGCGACAGAAACACTTTAATTTAACTGATGCTAGAAGGAGATTCATTAGATGGGAGTAGCTAAAACTGGAGACAAATTGGAAATAAAAACTGTGAGTGCGAAACCAGGTACATGGAATATCTCATTGTATAGGGCCTTTTTGCATAATGTCTCAATCCGCTTTTATTCAGATATAGCAGGACATATGCATAATCAGCATAGGGGGTGAACAGACCAAACTATAGAGGTATCATTTTCTTAGACTAACACTTCCTAAACAACCAAAACCAAAATGACAACAAAAACTTAAAGCTTCTAACTAACCTAGAGTTTATCATACGGGTTAGTTAACATTACTACTGCTGATTTTATGTGCCGTTATTTTATCGATATTGTGGGAAGGTTGAAAAATGTACGCCTCTAATTGAGGTAAAACCTCTGCTCATACGACTAAAATCATATCATATCTTAATAATGGATTCAGAATCATTAACTACCAGTTAGGCACGAGAAAGACTAGCGGTTATTAAAAAAGGTATTCACGTCCGTGATTCTGTAAGACAAAAATTACAAGAAAGACAAGAATATCATGTTGATTTTGAAGAAGGTTCTCATCAATTGTTTAAACCTATTACTGTAACTACAAAAGACGATATATGCGGAAAGAAAGTAGAAGAAGACAGAAAGGCTCTCTCCCTGAACTTGGAAAGTAGCAAATCGAACTAAACAAACAGACAAGATTTTACTAGATCGTCCAACTGATATAGCTGTCTCATAATTACGTTCACACATAGCCGCAACTGACCTTATCTGTGAAGAAACACCCAAAGAAAAAGAACCGAAACAAGTTATATCATCTGAAAGATTCACTGATAGTGAGATTAATATAATTTAAAAAAATGGTAATATGGATGACCTATCTGCTTTTGCACTTGATAATTTTGATCATTAAGAAAAATACTTAAAACCCGAACATAACGAATCTGTAAGCAGATATAACTGATTAAAGTGGATATATCGCATAAAATATGACAAAGATCGAGTTTCAGTGACTGATCCAATATATATGTTATACAAGAAAGACATTAAAAAATGGACATATTTGTTCAGATTGAGCAAAAGCTCGGATCGCCACCTAGAGTTCCTATTTCTCCGACATATAAGTCATCCTCCGCCCGAACAGAAAAAGTCCAAATCTTCAAGAAAGGAGACATAATAATTTCATGATGCGCAAGGTGCTACTGGCAGTCGATTTTCTCGAGGAAGTGGTCTTATTGTCTGTCCTAATAATATTCTCTCCGACATAGCACGATTATAAATTCTCATAGAAGGAGCACTGGCTACAAATAACTCCCCGGAAATACTAAATGAAGCTGATGATATTTGTAGACGATTATGTTAAGAAGTAATGGAAATCGGCGTAATTGACAAATTTATCGATGAACTCGTTATCAATGCCATTGGTGAATAAGCGCCTACTGTTATTGGTAACATTGCCATTAAGGCGTTTTCTGCAGCCAACGAAAGACTAACACGATAAATACGAGGAACACAACAGGCAATAAAAATGGCATCTACATAAATCATGCCCGTGAATGTCAGTAAAATAATAAATCAATCCGGGGGTAAAAAGAATTAAAAAGAAGTATCAGCCCTGATAAATAAAGGATCCGATCGAGTACAAAGAAACATTACTGCATCTGTACTAACATGACCTGGTTTGAAAAGGTTAGCGAGATCGCGATTTAGATCGAGAAATATATAATACAATGTTCAAATATGCACCCGATACAGCGTTTGATAGAGACGAACCGGTCCACGAAGATGAATCCGTACGTGCAAATCAAATTTATTATATTAACGCAATAAACCTGTTCAACGAGGAGGAAGAATTTAACTTCAAGTTCATGATACAAGACATTAATTCTTACCCGTTGTTGCATTTATTGACGTAGAAGAGAACATGTAAAGACGGACAATATTGAATATGAAGAGAATGCGCAAGTTGCTTTGTTAACAATGGGTGTATGGCCTTATTTAATAGCGCTACATATATGATTGATGGAAGTAAGATTGAATATATTCAGCATGATATTGATGTTGCCACAACATTTTCGGGTTTAGCGACATATTCTGATGATTATACAAGATCAGCCGATGAATCAATAATGTTTGCTAAGGATATTACTGCAAATGCTGATAATGTTCAGTATGTTAAATGATGGACACCACGAGATACAGCAACTGATCCACAACCACTTGGATATGTTAGTCCACTTGGTGATTTTGATGTTATTAAAAAAAGTGTTAGTGCTACCTACAACTTAGGATTTGCAACACATGTATTAATATTACAAGGACCGCGTATATTATTTTCATGTGCAATTCCACTGTCTCATGTATTTGGATTTTGTGGAAATGTACGAATTTTTATCTTTGGAGCTAAACACACAGTAGTTATTGTAAGAAAAAATGATGATAATGAGGCAATCTGGCGAGGTGCTGGTGTTGCTGATGCTGGAAGAGTAAATATAACAAATCTCATTGTGAATGCCAGTAATGACTCTAGCCATCACTGACGAGAATACATTATTGTCATTTATGGATATTGGTGGTAAATCATTATGATCATGGCTTACAACAAAATCTTCAATGGGGAGTTTTCTTAACGGCATATTTACATGGCATATGGCATCACAGCAGGGTGTTTTTTGCTCCGCGACATACATTTGTTCCGCTACAGGATAAAAAACGATTCAATTCACAAACACGCAGCCATATGATATTTGATCAACTGGGTGCTTCTGTCGCGTATCATCGTTTGTTGACAGTTATATGATTTGATCTGGATGAAGACACCGGACTGGAAATATCGCAATTAGATTTTACAAACCTATATCCGATTTATTACTTTTCCTTGGGATGTCTTGATTTAGCAAGTCAGAATGTTGTTGAAATACACATTCGATCTTGTGTGGCTCTTCCGATAAATGCAATAGGTTCTATCACTCTCCCTACTTAAGGAGCAATAACTGTTATACTCAGCGACAAATCGACGTTACTTAAGATGCTGGTGGACGAATGAGAGTCATTTAGGCACCAGTGGAAAACGAGTAAATGTTTCCAAATATACAAAACAATTAGATCACTCGTATTATTATAAATGTCATACATTAGCGATGGTGTTATTCCGACTCCTTGTCAGATTAAACAGCTGCATTCAAATTCGGATACAAATATGGAACTATAATAGCAATAACCACGATCACTGGCTGTCAGAATAAACCATCACTGACATCGAGTCAGATTAAACATTTTAAAGATGCAAACAATTAAACAATATGTTCAGGTTACTGTCTCTGCCAGTTCTATTTCCGAAATAATTAAATCAGGCGCTGTACCCGCATTGAGTGCCGCTGTTGCACACGCAGTCGCGAAAGCTGCGCCCCTCTGCAGGAATGGCACTAAAAAACTCATCAGGGCACGGATATATAAAATGGAAGGGGTCTAAGGCTACCAGGCAGTCATTTTACTCAAGGACAGTTCTGAGATTACCAGGGAGTCGTTTCACTTATGGAAGTGGCCTGATATTACCAGGGAGTATTTATTAGTAGGTAAAAAAGGTCTGACTGTTTAAAAACTCTGTTTTCAAATTACGATTTCATCGATGCTGATAACAAATTAAGAATAACAAACTTTAGAGGTGTTTTTGTGATAAACCAGTTACCTTTCATGCCAAAACGCGTTGAAAATATGATCCTTAATCTCGATAATTCCACCGGACCTAGAACTTACATATAAGATTAATCCACTAATAATTATTTATTTCGATTCGTATTGGTTAGCCCCACACACAGAATTTCTAAGATATATTAATACAGTACACGGCGATCTTGAAGACTAAAACAGGAAATGTTATACGATTATTCTCAATCCGAAAATGTTGCGGTTACTTATCTAATCATTAATCAAATATCAGAATTATCATCATCGCCATCTATATCCGATCCAGTATGTAGACATGAGACTGTTTACTTGAACGGATGTGGCGATTGTGGTAAAACGGCTCGTGTTATCGAATTATTTTGGTGGAAGTCAGATTTCTTTATCGTAACTCCTACACATAGACTCACACAAATAATCAAAGAACGAGGTGTGAAATCGTGTACATATCGTAGTTGTTTTCGGTATAAAGGTGATGAATAGTCTCCTGATCGAATGGGAGAGAAAATATATTCCCTAGGTTATGATTAGGGATTAGATATGCACAGTGCCGTTGGATATAATGAAAATGTTTCTCGGCTGATATTTATTGAAAACTACAGCTGTGATAATGTGTGGCGATTACAGTCAACTACCACCATTTGTTGTAAAATCTCCGCTTGATTGGCTAACGATTATTGTAGATTGTTTTAAAGAGATAACTGAAGATCATAGAGCGCTTGATCCAAAATTAAACGAGTTCAAGAAATAAATAGATTACAGCGGACTATTTTTAATGTGAAATAGCGCGTCAAATACTATCATAATCTTCCCTGAATTATTTTTGGGATAAATGGAGACCAAACGATTTGAGAGTGGCAAGTAGAAGGACAGTAGGAGACACACTCTAGCGGCAATTATTTAATACATGTTTCCAGCGCTGCCAGAATCGTTATGTTTTTGGTCAGCTGATAAACAAAGACAGAATATTGAAAGTGAAATTCCAGGAGAGTCAAGAAAACATAATCGCGTGTTAAATGATATTGTCCAGTTTGATATATGTGCTGTCGAGGACTCGTTAGCGGATAAATCTCCCTGGACGATGAAATAGAATTGTTACCGAGTGGATGGTGGATTAAGTGAACAACACAAACACAATATGTGAAAGATAATGTAAATTTATGAAATAAATTATTAATGAAAAATAACGATGTAACAACATAATAACTCATGCATTTAACCCACAATCATACTTCACAACCATTCACAATTCAAAAAAAAATTAAATATTAATACAAAATATACACAGATCCAAGGAATCTCCTGGACTAAACACAGATCCAAGGAACTTCCTGGACTAGACAAATGTTTCAAATAAAATGGAGCCCTTACAAAAGTTGTATTAACGCAAGTATAAATTGCGATAACAAATACAAACATCAAACTATACTATCGCACGTATGGATCGCGACAACAAGTACAAACATCTACATGTATTTTATTAAGTTGCTAACTGTTATTGAGATTCATGTAATCCCTTGAAATACTACTGTGATTCAAAGTAACAATGTGTAAATATAACAATGTATTCAATTGTAACTACAATTGCAACACAAACATGTGTCTCGACCCTGTTCAACCATACGATTCACCAACTGTTGAATCGCCGACCAGCTTCTCCTAATACCTAGGGTTGGCCCAATACTTTTATCGGCAGCTTGCCCTTCACGGATCCACTACAGTTATACATACAGACAGCATACAGCATCTACTAGAACCACCGGTCGCAAACACTTAGATACTACCCCGGACGTTTACACCTCTAGACAGCTCCGACACTCGGATATTTAGACTTCTAGATTTCCGGATATTTACACTTCTCGACAGACGTAGACGGACAGACAATCCGACAGACAGACAGTCAGATATCTCAATTTGATCACACAATTTAACAGCACAATCACGGCACAATCAATCACATTCAGCCCTTTTGATGGAGCAATCAATCACATTCAGCTACAATTCAGAGACATTCAGAGACGTTCAGCTACAATTCAGAGACATTCAGAGACGTTCAGAGACGTTCAGCTACAATTCAGTCACATTCAGAGACGTTCAGAAACGTTCTGCTACAATTCAGATACAATAAAGAAACCAAACTATTAATAGTTGTTTCTAAAACAATCTAAAACTTAGATTACGCTAATGGATTTAAAGTCTAATAGTGTTTAGTAATTCCAAATATTCAACGTTTCAAATCTGCATTGTAATAAAGGCATCATTACATGAAATAATAAACTGAATAAAATTCACAATAAAACGAAATATAAATTTAACACCCACTCCTTTGGCTGGAGAAAGAATGACGAGCTATCTCTGCTTTGATAAAATACTTTTGGACTAGTAATCTTATCAGAATTATTCTGCCTTATATATCCTCAAATACGTGAGCAGAATTCACGGCAAAATTCCCGTGCACCCCGTGATTCTAATGTTCCTGACTTCAAGTGATTTGTAGTCAGGCACATGCAAAATCGCTACATGTCACTTACCTTGAAAAATACTTATTTACCCCAGGTAACGCATGTACGACGAAGCAAAAAAAATGGTGAAATTGGTTTGTAATTCAAGAAGAAATAAATTCAATTTTCGCCTAATTCTGTGACAGACGCTATATTACGCTATGACGATCTCAGGGATTAACTATCTCTGATACAGTTGTTTGGATCATTGATGATATCATCGAGTGGTCAAATGAAGAATATCTCGCCGTGTCAGGAGTTCGAAGACTAAATCAACTTGGTATGGCTATTCTAAATTTTACTGACACCAGCAACGAAATTTTTACCGATGACATAGTAAGAAAACATCTTTCTGGTTACAAATAAGGTGACGACACAAAATAATTGCGACTTTTATATTTATATTTAATTTATCATAATGCTGAAACAACAACAGAATAATCAATGTACAAGCTGTAATTGTGCAATGCTATGGCAGTATTCCGATACAAATCCACGACGATTTACCGCGGATAGGAATGATAGTAGTTCCAGTCGCACACGTGACAATACGATACTGACATGTCGTGAATGCAAAGGACGAAGATGTACTGGTTAAGTGCTCTACGTTGTAATTGTGTATCCTGCCGTGTTAGCTGCAACTGTTCACATATAAATCCACGCTTAGGAGTACATTAATCTAATCTATATTTTACAGGTCTACCCGTGGAATCATGTTATGTTAGATATATTGTGTGTCAACACTCCAGATAGGATCATTTGCTCTTTTTTTACCACCTGCAAGTTCTCCTGGCTCATATATATATATATATATATATATATATATATATATATATATATATATATATATATATATATATATATATATATATATATATATATATATATATATGTATATATATATATATATATATATATATATACATATATATATATATATATATATATATATATATATATATATATATATATATATATATATATATATATCAATCAATCCTCTCTGCGCCGTCTGGTGCTTGAGGCAACAGCAAGGGAGCACCATTTCCGTCTGTCGGCAGCTATTGCTGGGGCGGCCTGATAGGTGAGGCCTCTGGTCTTAAGGTCTCTCTCCACCGTTCGTCGCCAGGTCTCTTTGGGTCTGCCACGGTTCCTTATCCCCTGTGGGGTCCATCCCAGTGCCACCCTAGGTAGTGAGTCAGGGGCATTCTGCAGACATGGCCGAGCCATCTCCATCGCCGAGTTGAAATTATCTCAGAGATGGTGCTTGCACCTGCTCTGTGCCGCAGTTCCTCATTTGAGATCGTGTTTGGCCAGAAGATCCTCATCCTCATCCTCCCAGGCATTTGGATTGAAACACTTCGAGCCTGTGTTCTATGTTCGCAGTGGATTTCCAACACTCTGAGCCGTACAAAAGGACGCTCAACACGTTGCTCTTGAAGATACGAATCTTCGTGTGGACGCTGAGGTTTCTTGTCCTCCATATGGGCTTCAGCATTGCGAAGGTCTGGTTGGCCTTGCCGATTCTTGTGATGACCTCCCTTGTGCTATCTCCATCCGTGACGACATTACTACCCAGGTAAGTGAAATCGTCTAGTTCTTGCAGGGGTTGATCGTTGATGGTGATTGGGTTGCCCACTCTAATATTCTTCCTCAAGACCTTTGTCTTCCCTATGTTGACTCGAAGACCTATGGTATTTGCTGTCTGTACCAACTGTTGTGTCTTCTGTTGAATATCCTGGTGTCTGCTTGCCATCAACCCGATGTCGTCGGCACAGTTCAGGTCATCCAGCATTGAGGTCAACGTCCATTGTATTCCATGCCATGATAACACTGCACCTTGAGATTCCTTGCCAGGATCAAAGTGTAACAACTCTGGCTATATATATATATATATATATATATATATATATATATATATATATATATATATATATATATATATATATATATATATATATATATATATATATATATATATATATATATTTCTTGCAGTCACATTGCCAGGTAATTGTTGTTTCGAATTATCATTTCGCACGGGTATATATTTGCAGATTGATTGTACGAGCAACTTTCATTATTTAATTCATCAATCACACTTGGTAATCGTGCAACCCAAATTCGCTAGATCTCAAATCTTGAATACATTCCTTGCCTTATTGGTATCAAAATTATCGCTTAGCAACTGTTCCATTAAATCATTAAACAATTGCCTGATCACGGTGCATCGCAGTGTATCCCCCTCTGATGGTGACGTTATGTTGATTCAGTTATGATAACACTGCACCTTGAGATTCCTTGCCAGGATCAAAGTGTAACAACTATGGCCATCAAAAAGGTCCTAGTTGATAAATTCGTTCAAACGCAGAAGCTACTTCAGATGCTGTCTTCGTGGACGATTGCTATTATTCTGTGCATCTGCGTGCAATATGAAAGAATGTTAACTCGTAATTGTATATTACTCGACGACTAGTATCATGTGATAAGAATACAATATCAGCCAGATGAACTTCATTTGGAACGCTGACATCAAAATGAGCATATTCTTTTCTTTTAGGCGGTGGAAGATATATTTGCCATATTGCCTGTCTTAATAACTAATCTGCTGCATTAACACGTTTGACCGTTGCTACTTCGGCGTGTTTACTAATTGCTGATTTACCTCTCCAGTATATTCTTGTGGAATGATAAATATTGTCCATACTAATATTAATGACCTGCCCCTAACACAAACTTACATTATTTCGAGGTTTTTATTAATCAGCTAGCTAATGATTCCTTAAGGATTATCAGTAATATAATTTGACGCATGAATCAACTTTATGTCTGTGCTGCAGATTGTAACTTTTATAACACACATGATGAGCGTCACAAGTTTGATCAATATCGTTTATAGAATTCTCATCGAGTTTTGGTTCATTCTGATTATCAAGTTTGATATCAAGTTTGGTTCCGGAACCACAATAATTATATCCTGGATGATGTTTTTCTCCTTGGTATTTGGCCAATACAGTTACCGGTAATTTTGTCAATTTTGCTGCAATATCACCTCTTCGTTTTCTTTAAATTCTTATTTGTCACCTGGTATGAATCTAAATTTATTTTGTACCGCATGGTTCACACTTACCTGTTAGTGCTGATCTATTATTTATTTTATAATAGTTTTTAACACAATATAGATCCATATTATTTATTAATGGAATTGATATTTCAGCGACAAGCACGAGATAACCAACTAAACACCATCCAGCGTTACCAAATGCATTCAGAATGATAATCACAGGTCTGTCTGGTAGTGGAAAGACTTGTTTGTTAATTAAACTGATAATGAGATGACTAAAATGATGCAAGTTGTATATGATGCACCATTTGTTGAGTATCAGCGATGTTACGATGGGTTAAAATATTTTAGTGAAAATGCAAAATCTTTGGATCAGCGCGGTGATGATATTATTAATTTTATCACTGATATTGATTAAGCACCAAGTGTTGATAATATTAATGAAAGTATTAATAATCTAGTTGTATATGTTGATGTAATGCTGGATAAACAATCTAATCCAGCTAGAATATTTGGTCAAAGTGTTGGTCAAAACACTGATGTTATTTACGTAACTCAGCGATATACACAAATTCCAAACGTGATTAGAGATAACTACTATTCTTGATGTGTTTAATTGCGTTAGTACGCACACATTACGAATTATTCATCATACCTGGTTTATCGATTATTACGACTAAAATCTTTTTTAAAATTACTTTAGCCACGCTCATTCAACCGCACACGGTTTTATAACAATACATTTTCATTTAATCTTAGATCAAGATTTCGGATTGTTTTTCACGAAAGTGTAGTAGGATGGGCCAGGAAGGGATGTTTCTGCCAGGGTAGGGAATGTTTGGTGTGGACTTTGCCCTCTGAATCTCCTTATCCTGTTTCCAAGTATCACAATCCTTAGAATTTGCGTGATGTTCCTTGGCACAGTTAGCACAATGCGGAATTACTCTTCAATCAGATTCCTGATGAGAATGGTCTCCTAATCGGCCATATATTTTGACTTTGGAACATCGGTCGTCGTGATAACCGTATTAGCATCGAAAGGGGTTTAAAATGTATAATAGATGGTTAAATACTCTTCTAAAAAGACGACGAAAAAGTCGAAATGAATTGCAAATCCAGCAACTGATTGTATCCAATTTGTACGTGATAGTTCTGCAAAACTACACTGCTGAACACTTACCATTACTGCAATTGTATCCCACTCGTCGCTAAATTGACATCATATATACTCATAGTAGATTCGATTCTATCAAAGTATTCCATGTCCCTAACACTGAAAGTTCGATCTGTTCTTCCAAGTGTTGTTTCATCAAGCCAGTGGAAGGATTAGTTTATGAATACAGCCGAGTCTGATGTTTTACAAATGTATGCGATCTCATCATGGCTATATGTGACAGCCCTTATAAGCCTTACAAACAAATATAGAATATCAACTTTATATGCATACAAATTACCGCTTAGATTATAACACACCAAACAATGAGCATTTTGACACCAACAAGAATCCGGTCGGTTAAACTGTTATTGTTAACCTGGATTGGAGAACATAATTTGACATGCTTTGGGTTGCATATGTGGTGTCTAATAAACATGAAGGCAATTTGACTCTCCTAGACTTCTTTTACCCGGCGGCCATTATTTTCTTCAACTATATTGATGCAAACTCGATTGGAGGTCCCAATAAGTGTCCATCGTGTTGCTGAGGACGCACGTGAGCAGGCACATCTTTGCTAGCCTAGCATTCGATACGGTAGCCATATGTACCACTTGGCTGTTTGGATAATTATGATGATGCTTCGTCCTAGAAAACATTATTAGATTTCATGACTTGCCTTCCTTGGTATGTAATGCCAACTAAATCATAATGTGGTGCATTATACAAGGCCGAAAATGATAGAAGCAATTGCCATAAAGAGTTTAATGTATACACATAACTTAACATGTATGAATATATAACATATGGACGTCGCTACAGGTCTTTTTGAGAAAAAGTTGTTTATGTAAATACGTTCCCGCAGTGGAAAATGTATTATACATATATGTCCATTAAAGTCTTGGTTTTATGGAATAATGTTCAAATTTAAAACTTTAATATGGATTAAATGCGGTGGCTTGCCGCTACCTTGCATGATGTTAACAGATCCGATTCGTAAAATATATGCCCGTTACAAAGAAGTGTAGGCAGGTTTATTACTTCGGAACCTTTGCTAGCTAGGTCGGCACTGCTCCGAATTCAAGCTTCCTCTTGTCAAACAGGACTTAATTAGTTACAAATAAAGTACATTTATTATTATAAATAATGTGCATTAATGTGTACAAACGTCATTAATATCCACGGGATTTCGATATTTAACATAAATACATGATAAAAATGCTCGTCCCTTTTCCTATCGCTAGTATTATAGTAATTGGGAACTGCGTCGTCTTAAGTATGCTGAACCAAGTAATCGAAGACCACTTCCGATTGTATTCTATGACATTTTGTATGTAATCGATGTTTTTAGCTAATAAGAAGATCGTGTACTTCCATGGATGATAGGTCAGGAATGTTTGCCTGAAGCTATTCTTGACTTTGTTCCGACTTCTACTAGCATTATCGCGTTTGCAATCATAAGAGTCACAGCTGTTAACAACGATCGTGTGGAAGTAAGGATGCAAACTAATATGCTAGTGTCTGCAATTCAATTTCCAAGTAGTTGAATAATTTTAACATCTCCGAAGTGTTTATTTGTTTGGACGCGTTATACTGAAATTACTGGTACATTTAATTGTTTTCGGGAAGGCATCGTTTATCTTTCAATTGCGTCGTTTATCCTTCCCAACTCTGATATTCACTAAGGTTAACGTTCACATTGCGAATTGTACAAACGTATTTCAATTACGTGCAAGAACCCTCGTTTGACCCCACCCCCCAAAACAGCAGTCTTATCCGAAGGTACCACAGCTCGACAATGATAACTAGCCGCACATTCACAGGCAAGAAAACTAATGCTGACGAGGGATTAACAGAACAACAAGGTGTTACAATGAAAAGTAATCAATCGATTACACAGGGAGAAACTCAGGATAACAAATTTAAAAACCAGTTTCTATGTTTTCATGTCGGTACAAGTTGCAAGATGAGCACTTTACCTATCATAGCCATCACTACGAAATTAGAGTGTAATAAATTGAACCTAAACTAATTAATTTAAACGTGACTACAGGACATAAATACATGAAAGTGCAATATAAATTTTACAACCCAGAATCTACTTATCCTTCTCCCAAATTAACATTAAAACACAAATAATGTGCACTGCAGTTTCACTGAGTAGTTCAAACATGTTTTTGTTTTATAATACTATCAAACAATAAAATAAATTTCGTTCGGAAGATTATCGAAGGAAAACAATAATTGTTAAAACTCCAGGATCGGAATGAATCTGATATCTCAGTACCGAACTTGTATACACCATTTATTGCGACTGTATTTCACAAGAGACACCACACGCAACGAATCGGACTACTCATCGTGTGATCAGCACCCATTTTGCTTCAACTTTGTCTGTTCATGTGAACTAGCCCATCCATTAAGAATCATTTGAAATATCTAGAAGCGTTAACCACCTATGAAAAAGCAAAAAATGAAGTCGAAAGTTCAATTTACAACTTATATTTAAGATATTTAACAAATTTCAGAACATATTTTTCCATATATTTTTAGATCCCAAAACTATACTTTGAAGTAATTTTTTTGTTTCTTTGACATCAAAACTAAAGATATTTGTCAAGTTACTGTCAAATATTGTTCATAACAATTATATAAATGATATGCAATTATATACCGTTAGTTACAAAAGCAAAGTAAAAACTATACAAAGCACCAACAAACATGGATTTAAGAAGTCGGGTATTATCAGAAATATACTACACTCTGCTTGGGTATTAGAAATGCGAAATACTACCTGACGACAACTTAGCAAGCGGGACGGCCGGTCATCAATGGGATTGCTATTACATACTTGGTTACTTATTAGGTGTATCAAATTCACCAACCAGTGCAAAGAAGGTTCATGTGACTGGTTTAGTGCTCAAATACCGAATAAATGTCTTCAATCTCTCAGTTCTTGCAGATGATGATGTACGTGAACATAAAGAAGCTGAGACGCTGAAGTCACAAGATTCTCCAAGTCTCGTTAATGCACTTAAACGCACGTGTGCACGTTCGCCATTAATATGGCTAAACGTATTGCAATGGACTGATGGTAAAGTATGTATTGGATCTATAATTTCGCTTATGACGAAGCTCCAATTGCACATTAATTTTTCAAATGGTATTATACAACATGAAAAATGAATGGACCAGACAACGTTTTGCGGAGACACATGCATTGGAACGTGATTGCGACAAGTGGTGGGAACTGGTTATATGTTCAGCGTCACAGTGCCTCAACGACCACACTCACTAGGTCAAGTGACTGATGATGATGATGATGATGATGATGATGATGATGATGATGATAGCAATGAATATCCGTGATATAATTTTCAGATACCTATATGTACATAACAAATCAGATGTCAATATTGCTCATCGATTTCCAGGTCAAACTAAAACATCATGGAGCATTTACAATAAGTCATACACCTTATCATGTAAGTAAGGTGATGCTGAAGATCATCTTGAACAGACTGAAGCCAAATGCAGATGAAATAAGCGCTGAAGAACAGGCAGGGTTCCGGAGTGGACGAAGCGCAACATAACAAATATTGAATGAAGGGATCTGAACGAAAGGACTAGAAACATCAACACGTCATCTAGCTTGTGTTCATAGATTTCAAAAATGCTTTTGACAGAGTGTTGCATAAGGCATTGTGGGTACACAGTGAAAAATGCAACATGGATCATATCATCTCAAATTCGATGCTGTGTTGATTCACATTTTGTATTGGTATGACAGTCATTTATTTAGGATCCTCGATATGATTAATATTATATATAATAATATTCTATAACGATGAGACATATAATTCACTTGCACTGCATTTAATAGTAGATGGTTTAATGAAATATGCTAATTCAATATTTTGAAAAGGCAGATTAGTTTTGAGGATAGCTTTCGTTGTATGGCTCGATCACCATCAAATGATTACGAAGTTAGTTGACAAAATGTACAGAGATAATGAAACATTTTGAAAAAAGTGTAGCTAACGTACTTTAAATGGACACTTAACCTCATCGTAGCTGTTCAAGTGCAAATAAGTTATGTATTGATGACCTCATTATATAGGAATTCTTTCTGCTCATTACCATGATTTTTGTAAGCATACTTCGTCTAAACTAATAAGATCAATATGTATCATTAAGAAAGTTATACCATATGCATACCTTTTGAGATATAAACATATTGCCACAATGGTACTTGCGTCATATACATGCAAATAAGTTATGTACTGATGTATTGATGACTACATAATAAAGGAATTCTTTCTGTTTATGAACATGATTTTTGTAAGCATACTTCGTCTAAACCAATAAGATCAATATGTATCATTAAGAAAGTCTATACCATATGGATACATATTGAGATATAAACATAATATTATCACAATGGTACTTGCGTCATATGCATGCATACAGAAATATGGACCAATTATTCCTAAATTCAATAATCATAGCTAATTTATTTAGGCAATAGGCGTAAGGAATCCGATGATTTATAACTTGTTTGTTCGCATAGAATCAACCGAAACTTCCATAATATTTCAGCTCACACGACCTATTGCATTGTGTATATTTCCCTTATTTGCATCATGTGTTCACAGTCTGCTTTAGCATACACCATTTACATCATGCGTTAATGTGGAAGCTTTATATTTTACTGTTACCATCTTACAGTTTTAGTTTAAACTATTTGACTTATGATATCGTTTTACGATCTTAAATATTTATATTTTTTTAAAGTTTATACATATAAATATTTGTATGGCGCTATATAGCCTTAGGACAATAAATCCATAAATCTCTCTCATGATTAATATTTTAGGGCGACAGGTTTAAGGAAGCAAGCAATTTATATCTGGTTTGTTCGGGGATAGCGTACCGAATCTTACATAATAATTCAGCTGGCACGACTTGATGGATTGTGTCGATATTTCCGGATTTCCGGAAATTTTGAATCCTAGATTCATCTCTTTAAGACTATTACATACGATCTATCTTAAAGATATATATATATATATCGACACTATCCTATATACATTGAACTAAGAAGGCTCTACGGACTTGAAATAAGGTATGTTCGATTTATATAAACGGTTTAGTAATGAAGTAGGGAACAAATAGCATAAGATGATGAGTTTTCTTACGGATTTGATCTAGGTCAAATACTATCGTCTAACAATATGATATAAGTTTGAATAATAATTAAAGATGTAATCATGAAATGAGCAGGATTAAAACGTAATGGTTAATGTCTATAGTCAACTCGATGTCTTAATTTTAATTTAAAAGTTATGTTTGAGAATATCCTTTCAAGTATTCTATACTGCCAACGCAAGTAGCGGGATTCAGAATGTGCTAAATGCACATAGTTCTGAATAGTTCCTCATAACGGTGTCTTATCTTCTATTAAGACCATGTCTATGAAAACAAGAATTTGTTATGCATGTTGTTATCAGTTATATGCATGTCAACAAGTCACTGTAGTAAGGTGTATGTCTTATACGTCTTACAAAGATGGATATTGAACTCCACCATGTGCATTTGTGAGACTTCTAACTCTAATTGTCTCGATTTAAATAAAACGGATTAGTCAGAAATATAATAAAGATTTTATGTTGAACGTCCTCTACAGTATTTTAGAAGGTATTGAAGAAACGGGTGGATAGTAATTTGGCATTGTTATATTTAACATAGATTAATATCTTTACTAAGGGGTAGTTTTGTCTTGTATGTACTAGCATTTAATTTCCATTGACGGAATAAAGCAATAATTAAATAGCTTTCATGTCTTTTTTACGATTGATTTGTTTTGGTTTATAGATAGGTTTTCCTGTCAAACGTCATTACCCAAGAAAGTATATCTTTTGCGATTCATGTTCCGTTTTAGGTCAAGTGCAGCTTATTGACTTCCTCAGTTCGAAATTGGTATGAAAAATTCCATTTTCAAAGTTTTCGTTTAGATATAGCAAATTAATAAAACTAATATTGCATCAGAGGTCAATCATCTCACCAGAGTATATATCATTAGTATTCGTTCTGTAATTGCTTCAGTTTAATCTTCACAATAGATCCAATTGTCTTGGCATGTGTATAAAAATAAGAAAACCAAACAAAACGTGGATGAAGTTTAAAGAAACCTAAGCTAAAACGAAGCAAAGTCTTAGTAATGAAGTATTGCAGACAGATCAATGACTAAATATTAGTGGACATACCGACAAGGATTTGACATTTTGATTGTTCAAGCTTTATGTTCTGCAGAGATCCTTTTGCGATAATTACACATTTCAGTACCTTTTTTGAAATTGTCATCAATAAGTCCATTAGCTAGAGTTAGAACCAAACACTGTATGAGTATATCAGTTTCGTGCTTAGAGCTTCTTTCAAA
The DNA here is from genome assembly GCA_030141615.1 of Unio pictorum. Taxonomy (NCBI): domain Eukaryota; kingdom Metazoa; phylum Mollusca; class Bivalvia; order Unionida; family Unionidae; genus Unio; species Unio pictorum. Next base: position 2,096,115 of record JARLTB010000163.1, on the reverse strand, counting down.
CACTGCGATACATTTGTTTAAGTATCGCGTGTCTCGTGTGATATAGAATTGCTTCATGAAGCAGCACTTCATCATTGTATCCTCTAAATATGCATAATCTGACTTTATTGGTTGCCATTGTCTACGAAGATGTGATTTAGACTCTCAGGACCATACAAATATTCGATTGAAATGACCTAATGTGTTGCCACCAATGTATTACTCTACATACGCATCGGTCACTGCGCAAGCATGCATCGGCACTAGCCGAGACATTCGCACTATCGGACTAATTCATTTGCATATGATCAACCCTGCCATTAGGTATCAGTAACAAGTGTTATTCTATTCTTCGTGTTATACACGTTATGCGTTTAACCTTTTAAGGCAGTAGAGTTAAAGAAAATGAACAACACAAATTGTCCCAATATGCAATTAAATGAATCAAATACAAGAGTGTCTGCCCGCCTGTGTTTTGAGGGCGATTTTGCATTATATTACTATACGGTATATGGAGAGCCATATGGTGCACAATATTGTTTTAAAATGCTGTATTTTAAGAGATAAGAAAAGATGATCATGGGATTCCGTATCTCCTTTGGGGTGTTTCTGATGCTCTGTTGGTCTCAAATATCCAGCTACATTCACGAACAATTGTAACTCCCAGAACCGATTAAACACATTCGTGATCCAGTGATTGTGAGTGGATCCCAATCTTGATTTAGATCAACGTTCCAGGTTTTAGGTTCCAATCTCCACTCTACTTTCTACTTTTAATCAGTCTGTCTGTCTGTATGTATGTATCTGTATATTATTATTAATGTCATATATTAATGTCATTTAACCATTTGCTTGGCGCTAAATAGCTAAAATTACTGGTGCGCTGTTAACAAACAATAAAACATATATTAATTTAATATGGATGTATTTATGTATGTATGATTGTTTTGTTTTTTTTTTAACAGCGCACCGGCACCTTTAGGCAATTTACGTGCTTCACTAGTTTATACATGTTTAAAGATACCAAAATAATTATTATCGACAAGCGATATAAGAAAAAGTTCAAAGTAAAATACTAAGATGTTGGTAACAGAAAAATATAAAGCATCTTTATCAACGGGAAATATAAATGGTTTAAGTTAATGAGTACAGATGAAAAGATGTTCAAAATTAGATAAAAATGCTCTAGGTGATGGCACCAAAAGTTATAGTTCAGAATAACGCTCTGCTTCCTTCAGGAAAAAAAACCTTCTTTTATGTCATGCAAATTATACTACTTATTACGCGTATTTTGCAGGTCCTAAGAACTGGCATAAAGTGCTTAACGGTTAATTGCTCAATGCAAGTAACTCACTCTTGTGGTTCTTAATATGTGAGAGTGCGTTATGTAACGAATAATTTGTACTTTCAAAGCAACCCTAGGGTAATGGCCTTTTTTCTACAGACCCATCTGTAGGAAGGATGTAGTCAATGCATAAATTCGAAATAGTGATCCGTCATCCGTACATAACCAACTCACACATGTTAAAAGGTAAGGTTCCACCAGAAGGCTTTTCTTGCAACGAACAAGTCACAGTTAAGACATGTATGACAGTATTTCGACCTGCAACCTACTCGTAATAAGCATTATAATTTGCATGACATAAAGTAACTTATTCATACCACCAATACCACTCGCATTATACCTTTCATCAAGGATGAAAACCTTCATTTTTAACTATACCTTGTATGCAATCATTTTTGACCATTTTTGTTTAATGCAAATACTGGCCCTTATTCACATCCTTTCATCTGTCTTCATTTAGATACACCATTGACATGTACAGTTGATTGGGAAGCTTCATATTTTACTCTTAGCAACATCTTACCATTTTACTTTGGGATTATTTGTTTTTGTATATCGCTGGTCGATAAAAAAACTTTTTAGTATCTTTAAACATGAACGCATACAACCTATTGTATGCCGCTAAATGACCTAACCGTGATAGTGTGTCTTTAAACAAATTAGTCAATCAGTCAATCATTTATGCATGTGTGCATACATGTATAAATATGTTCATGACATTTGTATGTGCGCATGCATGTATGTCCTTGTTCATGCTTGTATGTATGTATGTATGTATGTATGTATGTATGTATGTATGTATGTATGTATGTATGTATGGATGTATGGTATGTGTGAGGGAAGTAGTGCATTATTTCTCCGGCCGAATCGTACCGAAGGCATGTTCGTGTGTGTTTGATAAGAATGTTTAACGTAGTTTCAACATTTTGCATTCATATTCCTACAATATTTACATTGTGACGTTTATTGGGATGTGTAGCACTGGGGCATAATGCAGCAAACATGTAGCATGTCTGACCCAGTCAAATCATGAATGTCTTTGGAACGACTCGTGCAGGGTTCGAACCTACGACATTTGCGTCCGATATAGACATTTGAACCACTAAGCCACCGGAGCTGATCAAAAGACTTCGACAATGGTACTAAAAGCTGCCTCGCATTGCGCTCAGCACTACACCATTAATATTAGGATGGGTCCGCATGGTGTCAGGATAGTATGATCTGGTGGGATATCATGATACAAATCTGCTGAATGATAATCCAGTGATAGACATCATTAGAAACTGCTACACTGCGGACATTGTAGTGATTTTACAACAAAAATGTTAAATTTCCATTAAACATTTCTAACCACACACCCATTTTTATATAAGAATATTTTTATGATTTTCAATCAATAGAGGGTGATTTTCAATTATCTATTTAGAGGTCATTTAAAAAATACAGTTCCTTGCAAGAAATCAAATATATGAATCGTTTTTGTTTTTCCAAACGGATCTGCATTACAGTTATTTTGTTTTCGGCCTTTTACTTCACGAGGGAAGTGCAAAGGTTGAAAAAAACATTCTTAATTCGTTCATTTTCAGGCGATAGCATGATTGATTCATTGCCTTCATGGGTTCTATATTCTTTATTTTGTCTGCTTTGTTTGCGTCTTTTGTCATTATGACAATTGGATATCTTATTATGTTTTTAAGTAGTGAACCTTTTTGTTTTGCTTCAGCTTTGCTCTCTGTTGTTATTAATATTGCATGGGCCCTCCTGAGACCTACTTTACCGCCGCTTGAAGGTAACCTACCACTCCCTGTCTCTCTCTTTCTGTCTCTCTCTCTGTCTCTCTCTCTGGCTCTCTTTCATTCAATTACAAGCACATCATTGAATCCATTTCCAGGAGTCATATCCATAATAAAACCTATTTAAACTTTTTTTTCGAACTATAACTTGCATGATATCACGTTGAGTATTTTTATGTAATGTAACCATCACCCATTAATTTTAACATATTTTTATCTGTCTTCATTAACACTAAATAACTGGTCAATCATAGGTAATTTCATCAAATGAGTATAATATCTGTGAATCTGTGGCACTTACAGCGTTTCCCCTCGTTTTGCTCCATCGTGGTCGGCAGGCAAGGATGCTGTATGATCATGGAAATTTCAAAACTAAATCAACTGAAATTAACGAAAATTAAGTCTTACACTGATGGCGAACCATGGAGTCATTAACACTCTTCATGTTTGGTTGTACGGTCAAAACAGGCTAGAAAACCAATTACAGTATGGTCGTTATTGTAATTGGGAAAATGAGATATACCCTGACGTCCTAGCTGATCCATAAACCACGCATCTAGATTCGAGCGGATAAATGTTCTATACAAGATGAGGATGACCTTTTAAAATGCACCCCTTTCATGTATGCACAGTTACTGTAAGTATGTCTTAAGATTTCAAGCATTTCTCTTCAAATTCGTGATGGTGGAACAAAGGTCAGTTTTATGTCGACGATAATACCCCAAAACTTGTATTTCTCAAACCGCTAGAAAAAACTGTTACGTCCAGCGTGAGTTTAGGGTCGTTATGATGGTTTCGCAACTGACAGAAATGCATGCATATTGTTTTCGATTTCGAAAATTTGAAATAGTTAGTACTGGCTAAATTTTGGAACATGTTGACAATTTGTCCTAGTTGTCTGTCAAGTGTTTGCATTTGCTTCGATCGATAAAAAAATAAGCAATAGTCAAAGTATAATGAGCAATCAACACACGGAGCTAAACACTTGGTGATGCTATTGATTGTGATATTAAATAGCGTCACAGATAAAATACTTCCCTGGGGCACACCATCTCTTGCTCGTGTATATCTGAGAGGGTAGAGCACATCCCGTACTTTGAATTCTCTGTCTTAGAGAACATTTGATATGATAGAGGGCAGACGAACTTTTAGACCGAGATCTTGCAGTTGATTTAGTATCTCTTACTTTTATAATATGTCATATTCCTCTTATTTATAAAAAACAATGCTACTAAATGTTCCTTCTTGAAAAATGCATCGCGAATAAATGTTTCCAGTGTAACCAGATTATCGTTGGTAATAAGACAAAAACGTAAACCACGTTGGAAAAGAGACATTTAATTGTTACGCTTAACGTACCATACAATCCGAGACTTAATCATATCATTTGTTCTATTGTTTTGCACATACAGCAAGTCCGTGCATCCGGTTGATAACTATTAGGATCTTATATATCGTTACCCAGTTAGGGAATAGTTTTTACTGTTGCTTGTTTCCTAATCTTAGGCACATTACCAGCAATCCATAAATCATTAACTATTTTCAGACGATTTGTTAATGATGATTCTCAGAGGTTTTCAAGGACTGGTAATGTACTTCAGCAAGCTCCTCGGATGTGTCATTGGCCTTGCGTATCTAAACTCAAATAGTGAAAATGGTTGTTAGAACTTTAAGAGTTAATGGATGTGAATTTTAAATATAACATTTCTATTTGAGTTTTTTATATTTGGCAGCCTTCTGAATACTTGGATGACAGATTGTCTAATAAATGTCCCCAGTCTAACCACATGATCGTTGGTACTTCGAGCAGAATGGAAGCCACACTGAAAAGGATATATTAAATTGTTACTTTCCATGTACCATACATGCCGAGAATAAATCATTTGTTTCATTGTTATGAAGACACAGCATGTTAGTGCAATGGGTCGATAGTTGCTAGGATCTTTGATATCTTTGCTTGCTTGGGGAACTGGTATTAATGCTGCTTCTTTCCAAATCCTTGGTGCATTACCAGCAATCCACAACTTATTTTATATTTTGAAAAGACCTGTCAGTGATAATTATGGGATATGTTTCAAGAACCGGTAATGTCCTTCATCAGGCCCGACGAGTGTCTCATTGGTCATGTCGAAAGTCTCACTAAGTTTCAATAGTGAAAAGAGCTGGTTATAAGTTTCACAGTTGCTGGATGTGAATTTATCTTAAACATGACCTTTTTATATTCGGAATGCTTCTAAATTGAATGCCATCACCTTGAACAGTTGTATGCAATGTAATTACCGCCCCTTATTGTCATCATCTTTTCATCTGTCCTCATTAACATAAACCGTTGATATGTCCATTTTGTTGGGAAACGTCATATTTTACTGATATTAATATGTCACCATTTTAATTTGATCTATTTCGTTTTTAGGATAATTGCTGGTCGATATCAATCCTTTTACCATTTGATCATGTATGTATTCAACCTGTTGTGAGACGCTTTATAGCCTAAATGCGCAGGTGCACCGTTCAATCAATAAATCTATCAATCTCCCGTTAATCGGAAGTTGCATATTTTACTGACACCAGCATATCGTTTTACGTGCCTTATTTGGTTTTTGATACTGATGAACGTTGTTATATATCTTACCATTTTTAATTGTGTATGCATATAACCTATTGTATATCGCTAAATAGCCTAAAAGTGCTTATGCGCCGTTAAAAAAACCTCAAACATAACAAATCAAACTGATGCGCAATAAGCTATAAAGCTATCTGTCTTCAAATTTATTCAGGATGTCCATCAGGATATATCATATACACAGGCAGGGGTGGACCTTTTTGTTATCGGCTTGAATCCAGAAACTGCACTTCCTTTACTAATGCAAAACAAGTGTGTGCACGTGACGGAGGCGATCTTTTGAATGTAGACTCATGCTATTATGATTTTTTTCAAGAATACTGCTGACACCGAAGGTATGTACTGACATTACTCTTCATATAAAATAGAACTCGCAGAATACAAAGCTAAGGAATAGTACTCTAATCATTGTTTCATATATAGGCAGGAAGACCTTAACCCAACATTTTAATTATCTGAATTTATTCTTTCCCCAAGCAAATAATACATGTCTCGATAAAGGAAATAGTAACATTTAATGTGGAAAGGCGGACAATGTAGCATAATTATTTCGTTCCAGAAGGATGTGCTCTCGATGTCTGGGTGGGAGGTAGTTCAGCTACGCCTGTAGTCAGTTATATAACGGTGAAATGAGATTCTGTTCCACAAAACAGCGTTCTTTGGGGCATCGCAGAAACAAAACCTGACCATGGAGGCGGTTGCCTAATTATCGGTGCGTTCGATAACCGTCGGCTTAGAGATGCCCCATGTGCACTAAATTTTCAATTTTTTGTCAGGTTTTATTTAACTGCTGTAACAGCGGGAAGCCCTTCGATATAGATTAATATGTTTAAAAAAATATCATCAGTAACACCTTATTTTACCCTATGCTTATCTTTGTAAATATCAATTATCATCATGTACATTTAATATCCTGATAGATGGATGAATATGTATATTTGTGTTCGTCTGATCATATGGTATACTTTCAGTCACCAGTTTCATATTAATACGTAGATGTGCCCATACTTTAAATATCTATATAAAATTTTCCTAGTACTTTGTGCACTTGAATTTTAAGAAAAGAAATTTATATTAGTATATATTTCAATTGATCTACTCAAGTTATAAACTGTGTATGGCTTAATATCTATAATTGAATCAACATGTGTTGTCGTTCAAGAACGTCCATTATCACAATAATTGATTCTAATAATTATTGTAACCGTTGGAACAAACATTATCAAACAGAACAATAAATGTCTTATATATTGGCATGCAATTAAACCTCTGCAGGTCCGCTGTTTGACAAGTGGCCCTACGTGCCTCACAACGTGTCGAAACAGGCGTCTAAGAGGTCGCACCCTGCTTGAAATGGGTTACATCTCGTGTCGGTGAAGGAGATGATGATCACAGTTGAGATGCGGCGTTCCAATGCACTACACTGCGAGTTGGTATGATTAGCCCGACTTGTCTCACTGCGTGTCGTAGGAGACAAAGTAGAAACAACCTGTTTGCAGTGGGTTGCGGCCAGTGTCGGCGGAGTTAAAGATCCTGGTAGTTGAGCGGAGGTTTTTCTGATATAATCTACTGTTTTGGATTCTACTTCTCCTATACGGGTTGTTGGTCTCGACAAATTGGCTTGTTACGCCGAGCCCCAGGAAGTCTCAATTTACTTGCTCACTTTTATCTTTTGTCTTGTATATTTCTTGACACCACCGTTGCACCTATATTTCATCCCTTAATCTTTTCCTTTTCCCGGTTGTATAAGATTTCTTGAAAGCGGTGGCTTAACGGATAAATTGGTAGATGATTTTACTGACCGTAGAAAATGCATTCACGGGCCAATCATAGGTTATTGTATCTCCCGAGTATAGTATGTGTGTATCCCTGTCACTTGAAAAGTATCTCCTCCTTACGTTTCATGGTAAGCGTGTAGCATGGGTGATAGAAGTGCAATAAAAATCATGGAAAATTCCTTTACAAAAAACCAAAGGAAACAAACGCCCATTCAACTCTGATGAGGAACCATGTAATGTGGAGTCATTCCCACGCTTCATGATTAAACAGTCAAAAAATGCCGCAACACCAATAACATCACTGTCTCTTTTTGTATTTGAGAAAACGTTAATTGGGTCGAACGGACACCAAAATGTGACAACAAATTTAAATCGGGTTGCCTTCTTGTTGAGTGTGAGCGAAATGGTCAAACAGAAAATCTCAAGAAAATAAAAACTTTTTTCGATATTTTAACTGAACTTATTCGCATATGCATCACTCAATACGTCTTAAGAAGTTATACGCTGTCGTAACTTGGCTGCAATTATCGACACGAATGTCATCAAGGTGATGAAAAACCAAGGCTTCCGTTCTTGTCGTATTACCAACCACCATAGGGTTAGACAGAACCATCCGTAGGGAGGAGGTAATCCCATATGCTAAAAAGTAAATATCCACCAAAGTGACTTACCTGCAAATAACCATTAATTATGAAGCACTTTTTGACGCAATGTAATGGCATGCAACATACGCGTGCTAAGTATTACACTGTTTATGACATAAACGAACGCTTTGATACAATACATATTACTTATATTTTAGATTTCCTGAATGAAGTAAACCTTAATTTCAAAATATAACTTTTATGCCATCACACTGAATAGTGTATATCTACAGTAAATACCGCCACTTATTTTCAACATTTTTTCATCTGTCCACATGAACATACACCATTCATATCACCCGTTTCTTGGGAAGCTTCATAATGTACTGTTACTTACATCTTACCGTTTTGCTTTGAACTATTTTGCTTTTGATATCACTTATCGATTTTAAACCTTGTAGTTTTTTAAAACATGTATATATAAAACATATTATATGGCGCTGAATCGCCCAAAGGCGTTGTGCGCCGTTAAATATCAATCAATTAATCATTCGACAGAAAACTGACTTTTATTCCACACATCAAGAATTATAAAGCTATATATTTGAAAACGTTTTACATATTTAAAGCAGATGCTCACACTGACTGGGGTACTGTTAAAAGTCGTCCTCAATTTATATAGAACATTTATCCGCTCCAGACTGTAAACTAGACTATTGTTGCGTTTCTTTTTGTTCAGCTAGGAAGTCATATTAAATATGCTTGACCCAATTCATCATCAGGTAATATGAATCTCTCTAGGAGCATTTAAGACATCTCCATGTGAAATACTTCACGTGCAGGTGAGAGTCAAGAAGGGTGAACAGACCAAGTTTTCAAACAACAAAAAAAAAACCATATAGGTAGAGAGGGAAAACAGATCAAGATTTCAAACAAAATCAAAGCCTATACGGAGACTGAAACTGCTATGGCTTTAACCAAATATTTAATCATGTCCGATACGATATCTTGATCTAGGTTCATGCAAAATTTATAGTTATAAATCCATGTGGGACCTATTTAGCATGACAAATTAAATTTATAAAGAGATTATAATCCATATCTCCACTGCACCTGGTCTGGTGAATATTTCGTAGCGTATGAGCGTCAACTACATTAAATACAGCAAAAACATTACAGTTACCCCTGATAACCTTTGGTATTTGTGTATACCTCTGAGTAACATATATCACATCAGTATTTTTATGTCTACCTATGGAAAATATCCTGGAATAGTTTGTTTCTTTATCTAACATCACACCATCATATACAACTAAATTGTTAATACTTCCATCAATAGAATCAACAATCGGTGCTTCTTTCATATCGGTCATAAATCCAATAATATCCTCATCGATTTCCGATTTCGCTTTCTCGTTAAAATCCTTCAACACCTCGTAACAGCGCTGATTGTCTACACTAGGGACGATCAAATATATATTATCATATTTCATCCATCTCGTTATCAAATTAAGTAACAATTGTATTTAACCGCTTCCAGATCGTCCAATAATAATCATGCGATTAAAATTTGATGCAGCTGCATGATGCTTGACGGGTTCTCGTGCTTTTGTCTCCGAAAAATAAATTACATTCATGTCATTATCAATAAAGATTGGATCATTATAGTGTGAAATGTAAGACGCGTACTAGCACAAACGACTTGACAACAATTACAGCAAGCAATAACAGATCAGCAGTTGCTGGTAAGAGTGTATAATGTCGTACAAAAAAATTTAGATTTGTTTCTATGAAATCGGGTAATGATTTGTAAGAAAATGAGGGTGTGATATTGCAGCGAAATTAACAAAACTTCCGGGGACCCCATTGGTAAAATATCCAGGAGAAAAACACCTTCCTTGGTATAGTTTTTGTGGCCCTTGAACCAGACTCGACATCAGACTTAATTGGCCAAAATCAACCCCGATTCGGGCAATATCCAATAAACGCTATTGATAAGGCTTGTCATCCCCGTGATGTTGCTCAGAAAAGAAGCAATCTGCATCGCAGATGTAAAATTGAGTTATGCCTTGAATTATATCGCTGATAAATCATTCAAAGAAAAATTAGCTTCGTGGTTGATAAAATCAGCGATAAAAAGTAACTGAATGCTGGATACTGGTAATTAATAACAATATGGAATCTATTAATCATTCCCCAAGAGGATACAGGTGGGGTAAATTAGCAATCAATAAACAAGGAAACTGAACCATTAGCGACAATGCCATCAACTGAAGTAGCTTCTGCATTTGAAAGAATTTATCAACATGGTCCTCTGCAGTGGCCACATCTATTACAGGTTGATCCTGGCAAGGAATTTCAGGGTGCAGTGTTATCAACAATGAAGCATCATAATACCACGACACGACGATGACATACTACAATGCAACGTGATCAGTCAATTGTTAAATGATTTAATCAGACACTTGCTGAGCGGTTATTTGGATATCAATCCGAGAAGGAATTTATCCAGGATCAACGACCTCGTGATCGGGTCAAGAGATTCCCAGGTGTGATTGCTGCACTAAATAATGAAAATACTCGAACAATCAATATGAAACCTTTAACGCTATCAAAAACAGTATATACACGTACAAAAACCATAAAATGGTTTTTCAAAATAACTAATACTCGGCAATGTCACTGTGAAATATTTGTACAAGCCGGGTGAACTTGATGGCGTAAAAAAAGAGCTACTGAATGTATTAAGATTGTCACCGCACATAAAATATCTAACATAACAAAATCCACGGGTAGACCCGCAATCTATAGAATAGGTTCAACTGCTCCTCAGCGTGGAGTTACAAGTGAACAACTACAAGTGATACCTGAGGATACTCAATTACCGCAACGTGGTTTTAACTAGCACCTTTGCGTCTGTTACACTCAAGACAGGTCAACGTCACATTATCTCTGGTATGAACAAGACTATTATCCTTTCTGTCTGCGGTACATTGGGGAGAATCTTTATACGAATACTGCCAAAGCATTATACAATTACAACTCTCGCAGTGATTATTCTGTTGTTGTTTCAGCGTAATTATACATTCAGCATCAATATCAAATTCTCGTTTATTTTTTGTATCATGTTGTTTATAACCAGCGAGTTTTTTTTCTGATTATATCATCGACAATTTCATTGTTCCTGGTGTCATTAGCATCTAAAACAATTCTTCGAAGTTAATTTTTTTTTGTCGTACTCTGGAATATGCGAGATAAAATAAATTCGACTACTTGATGTGATCATCTACGATACAAACAATCGCGTATGATATAGTCAATGCCTGTGAGGTATGTATCGTCATTGCGTGTCCTTGCTTCCAGGGCGATGTGTAAGCGCGCAATGCATCTTCAACAACACTGATATCAACCGACACAGTATCATTTAACACGAGAATCTACTGCTCAGTCTGTCCTCGATATCATCTTTGATATTTTGTCTTCGTGTATCCGTAGGCCTATAACACAATGGCACTGGAAGTGTTGCGAATTTTTATTTTGTGCGTTTCAAATAACTTCATCTGAAGTCTGCCACTGCCACTATTTCACTCGCTGTATCACACTGGATTTTATCTGGACGTAATCTAATTAATTTCTTAAACTCACTGAATTCTTTATCAAGAGATTTATGATCAGTGTTAATTTCTTCATAATAATCTACAAAATTCTTCAGGCATTCATGCGGAGACAAACCGACAAAATGTGGTGGTTGACCGTGATCACCACAGATTATTACAGTTGTATTTTTCGGTAACAACCACCTGAGAAACAATTTGAATATCTCGAACGACACTGTGCATATCTCATCCCAAATAATAATTGAGGAATATGTTTCTCACTCATTCGATCATAAGTCCCTGCGTCATCCTTCCATCGAAAGAAACTGTGATGAGTGCAAGCATTAACTCATCACTATTTCATTTCTCTTGCAAGTCTGTGTGTTGATGTTAGCACAACCATGTTTGAATTTCCTCGAAATAATCCCATAACACGAGTCATCTTCCCGCACCCGCCACATCCGTTTTAGTAACTGGTTTTATATCTACATATTAGATCGTATAACGAAGGGGTTTGCGATAGTTCTGATATCTGACTTTTTATGTAATTGTTTTCAATCGTAAGGTCTGCTGATTAAGAATATTCGCGTAATATTTCTTTTTTATTCTCCATGATTCTCAACTCTGGTCGTAATTTGTAAATTCAGCCACTGCTTAGCTATGTTTGATATCTATATAAATGAATCAGTGGCGACTCTAACCACGAATTCAGGAAATATATTTTTCATCGATAGCAAATTGATAGAAGCATAAGCCAACATAGACGCCCTTAGATGTGTGTAATGGGGACATTCTCCATCGACGTAAGTAACAATTGTACTGAATTGTGTTCCATCGGACAAGTAGGCTTTTTGACGCCTGACAAATATATCTCTAGCTTTTGCATCCACGATTACAAAGTCGTGTTTAGCATCATCTAGGATTAATCGTGAATAATGTCGCATGTGATCATATGCTCCACCCTGGATGAATTTACCAATACTTCTTCTACCAAGATAATTTGCGTGTTTATTTCGGACTTCAGAGATCTCCTTTGATGCTTGAACAATATTTGTTTCGTCGCGGGAAGGAAATTTTTCATTGTAATCGCTAAGTATACTATCTACACTATCGGGTTGTGGTAGTCAAAGAGACAGTCAGCAATATCAGTATTTTACAATCTATCATATACCGTAATGACACTATTGGTACCCAGTATTTTTCAGATATGTGTCTACCAAAGCAAACAACAAATTGGATGACATTCTTTAGCGACCTCAAATGATACTACACGAACGAATCAGGTTAGATCAAAATCGGGCACCCGCCCATTAATCGCAACTCGTGTCATCGAGTGGGTGGGATGCCCAAATAATTTAAAATACCCAGCGCACTCTCTATACCTGGATAACATGCAAACATATGAACCGAAACAACACTTTCGGGATCATATTTGGTATTCCATAATCCACCATGTGGATTGTAAAACAGTTTGTCAGTAATTGCTCGTTATAATCCGTTGAAAACCACGAGCTAGTTTTCTTATCTCGTCGTCAAGAGATTCAGTACGGTATATTCGCAGTTCGGTCTTAAAAAATGATCGAATTTACACTCTTTGTCATCAACACTGAAACAATCACACTGACACATGATCATTTTTACATTCCGTGTGAATAAAATTAACAGACTTCCTTCCTCTCCCCCCATAATTCTCTGGGGTGAAATCCACGGGTAGATATTTTATGGTTCTAACCTGTAGAAATATTTTTACTGCGTTAGATCGCGCGTATGCATTATGATCAACAATCTTGATTATAAACCCTCTTGATTTATATTTTGTATCGAATAATACTTCTGTTTTCGTCCCTGCGGTTATTGGAAATTCTAATATCATTTCTGATCCAGCTACATTTTATATTGTTGCCCCATTATCCCTGACTGTTAGTGCCCATTCATTTATTTACTTTTTTGCGTCTTAGATCTGTCAATTTGTTTCCACGCAACGCATTTGTAAAATGCTCTTTTATTCGTTCGGCTATACAATCCTTCCTGACAAAGTCAGCGACAGCAATTTCATAGGTTTTAAATTTTCAACACTCGGTTTGTTATTTATCGGATAGATCCCATAAATAACCGCTCTCACAGGATAAACTCCCCCGTAATACGGTTTGTCAATTCTAGTCAACACTCCTTGTTTGGAATCCTGACTCACAGTGACAGTCTTTTCATTTTTTAATATAGGATCAAAGGACTATATTTAATAAGGGCCACTTTCTGCCCCTCTCCGAATTTCCTTATATTATGTATACTGTACATATGAGGTGGTTAACATTTATTTCTGACATCAGTTTTGTGTTCAAATGCCCGTTGCTATGGTTACTGGGTGTAAAAACACTATAATAAAACATGAAAAGTATTGATATTTTCCTATTACGTATCATAGATTCCGTTTTATCAAGAACTATTAACTTAGTTTTAAATTTTGCAATATGAATTCATTTTAATTTTGGGTTATAAAGCTTCGTAAGTAACATTTTATTTATAAAACTATACCAAATTGATCTATAAAAGGATGAAAGAGAAAAAAATGGATAATGTTGTTTTTAAATTATCGGAATCGTTATTATTCACGGATATTTTAAAATATAATAATGAATGAATAATATGGCGCACTCTAGAAAGGCGGGTCTAATTGTTCACGCGTAGCGATACTGCGGTAGCTACGGTGCAAAAGGTACAACAACGACGAAGATACTCAGGGAGCCAAATTCACGATTTGTAAAATTTTTTTAATGATTAGCGCAAACGTAATCACGTAAATAAATGCTATAACGTAACATTTCGAATAAAAATGAACCAAGCAATGTAAATACCTTGTCAGATCAAGCCTGCGCTGATACTTTTTTTCTAGGTTAAAGTTGCTCAAATGTAGTAATTTATCGTAAATTTCCCATACATACCATGTTCAAAGATCGTATTTATGTATAAAAAAGAAATTTATATGCATATTTAATGCATGATTGGGTGATTTATACATCTAATAATATAATGAGACACAGAGATGAGATATTAACAAGAATGTCTTTTTAGCCATCAAAAGGGGGGCAGATAATGGCCTTTATTCAATATAGTCCTTTATCACGAATAATCCAATTTCCTGTTTCTGAACGGATAATGAATTTCACTCTAAACAAAATACTTTCTTTGGTTAAGATGCGATATCATTCCTGCTGCTTTTTGGTCGTTCATGGTAGCATCAACATTACCATCAATTTGAAATGTTGACCAACAATGAAAATGCTCCGTCGGGCTTAAATTCGTAAAAACTTTCTTGAATTTAACCTAAAATGATTATATTACCTATTAGACCCTTATTTGGTGCAACTACGGATACTCTATCGAGATTGAATTTAACATTTTTCCAGGGTTTGAGTTTGTATATTCTATCAAACTTATTCATATTATAATTTTAAACAAATTTTCAAATAAAGAATTTATATATAATGAATCACTGTAAATGGCTTATGATAAGATCAGTAACCGTTCGTAACAAAATCGTACAGAAACGAATTCTATGAATATAATTCACAGAGTGTGCGACGAGGAAGCTTAGATCCAAAACCCTGCAAACGATGTGGTGTTGGAATACGAGGTAATACACAGCTGTGTCTGAGTTGTGCTGGTAAACAATACAAGGAGCTTTAGCGCTATTATGATAATAGAATCAAAGACTCTGTCACTGACTCTGACAAAATCATAAGAACACCTCAAGACTATACTACTAGATTCTCAACAATTAATAATTAAATTAAACAATGAGTTAGACAAATAATATACATGTATATAAATGAACCAAACATGTCAACCACATCCCGTGATCATCATTTATGAAGCATCACGTGATTGTGTAGTCAGACACCGCAGGCTGAAAAAAACATTAGGGGATGTCAACAATCAGGGGTATCTCAGATTTATTGCTGGGGTGAAAATATATCTTAATCATACATTTGTATATGAGTGATTCAATGAATTTATCAAAGAAGGTCTTGTGATTGACCACATTAATTTGGATTTTACAAAAAACAAATTGGAGAACATACAGGCTATCAATTAAAGTGAAAATACCAAAAGCGGACGAACTGGAATATACACTAAAAAGCAAAATCTGTCAAGTCTATAACTATTAATATGGGTGAAATAAGAAAATTTCATTTAATCAATGCAGCCGGCAAGTATTTTGATATTTTCTAACCATCGTTACAAAAAGTTGCAGAAAATATTACTAAATCAGCTGTTTCCAAGCGATTTGGGAAAAAAAATTTAATTTATATACATCTAAATTCCATTTTTGTTACACGCAAGATAACTCTATTAGTAATGTATGTATAACACCGAAGGGAAGTAACGCAATTAGTAATGTGTGTTTGACCATAACATCGAAGGGAATTAACTCATTTAGTAATGTGTGCATTATCCTGTAGCAGAGATAACGCTTTTGTTGTTGTTACGGAAATACCCTCTATGATCTCATATATATATACTCACAAATTATCTCTCAAGTCGTTCTCTGATCTTTTTTATTCTGTCATCAAACGAATCAAACAAATAAGTATTTGCAACTACAGTATTCTTTTTTAATGCTTCTGTCATGTATTTTGATTTGTTTAGATTCTGTCAAGAATCAGAATTAAGTAAAGCGAAAGTAAAAATCACAGACTCTTGTTTTTATGTCCGTGTATTACTCAGCTTATATAGTACATATCAAGTTTTATTATTGGGGTTCCAAGCCTTCATAATAGACGTTCAAATGAATACCTCTCCGTCACACTACCGCACTGTGTGAATGTGTGTTTTTGCATTCTCTCTGGACGATTTTTATGACGGATAGTGTTTCAGTTGAATGTAGAGGAGGGCCCCGTATGTAAATATGTAAATAGTGTAAATATAGATTGTAAATATATAAATATAACTTTTAACTAGTGTAAATATAACTTGTAAATATTGTGTTTATACCTGTATATATCTGTAAATATGAATATATCTGTATATAATTGTATATAGCTTAAATAGCGTTTCGTCATTCATCATTCATGATTCATCCAACGCTAGCTAAGGGTTGTTTTGCCAAACACGCCCTCCTGAAGTAAGTTTCCAGACTGTTATTTGACGGTTTAGAGGCTCACAACGGGGGGTTGTGTTTCGTGCCTTCTCTATCTACCTTAATTAAGATTATATGTTGTAAAAAGAACCTCAATTATCAAACCACGCCTTATTGGAATTCTCTAGACTGTTCTTGACAGCTTAGGTATTCTGATAGGCTGTCGTCATTCATTTTGGGCCCGCTAGACTTTTGTTGACAGGCTAGATGTTCTAATATGTCATCATCACGCCTTATATACCTTAATTAATATTGTATGTTGTGATGTCTCTATATACCTTAAGATTTTGTGTTGTGCTGTCTCTATATACCTTAATTAAGATTATATACATGCTGTAAATATACGCTTAAAAAAGAAAACGGGTCAAAATTGACTACATTTTGGGGGGATATAAATATATGATATATAAATATGATATATAAATATATCATATAATGAATTACGAAAATATAAATGACATAATAAATGCAGTTACAGATTTAGAAATTCAAACAATACAATTATCACATAAATTAGATTGTGATCAGATTTTTACAGAATTTCAATATCACGAAGATATAGCGCAAAATAGCAGGTCCGTACTTCCGTCCCAGTACGGGTTTATTTCAAAAATACAACAAGCAATTAACGAATCATTCACATTTAACAGCGATGTAAATAAATTCATTCCACAATTTACCGCAGTAGAAAAAGTTAGAGCTGAACTCAGAAGACAATATGAAGTTTAAAGAACAATCAATTTCAGAATGAAAATATTAAAAGAACTCATTAAATTCAACAACATACTGCCATGAATAAAACACAAAATATAGTAACAGGCTACCAGAAGGTTTGAAAACAAACAGAACAATACGGTACTAGAAAGTTTGAATACCTTCCAGGTAATGATAATGCAACTAGTTTATTGTTTTTTTGCAGCGCGTAACATGGAAGTAAAATACTGCGAATTCGTTTACGGTGATAAAATCACTGTAAAATTATTTTTCGGTGATAAAATCATTGTTAAAATCTTTTTTTGTTGCGAAATTGAAAAATCAATCGCCTTTGTTGTCATGGGTTTGCTAGCTGCTAAAATTAAATCATATCATAAAACAATAATGGTAGGAGAATCATTAACAACTAGACTATGTCGAGAGCGATTAGACGATTAGAGGCAATAAATTACAAGCTCGAGAGGTATATCAAGTTAATTTTGCAATAGGTGCCAAAAAATTATTCAAACCTGTTACTACAACCACTAACGAGGTTATATACGGAAAAAAGGACAAGAAATAAAGGGAGTTGTTCTTGCTGAACTTGAAACAATATCAAAGGAAACTAAACAAACTTCAGAGCTTTACAAAATCTTCCTCCCAAGGCAAGACATAAAATTGGTCCAGAAGAAGCCGATGAGGATAGAGTCAAAGATTTATTACGAAATAAATTTAGAGATGAATTTTTAGCATATATCGATAAAGGTGATCCGAAAGATTTTATCAAAATCGTTGCTATGCATTACGATGATTAAAGAAGATTGTTGAAACCAGGACATAAATCATATATTAGAGATATACAACACTGGGCTGATGTACTTTATAAAATTAAAACTAAAACAGGCAGAGTTGAAACAAAAAGCGCACCGTGCATAGGATACTCGGTATCTACAACTACAACATCGAAAGAAGAACAAAAACGCCGAAAAACGGAGGAACAAAAACAACAAAGAGACGAACAAAAGCATCGAGAAGAAGAATTAAAACAGTGAAAAAAGCAGAGAAAAAGTTAAAAATCTTAAAAATCTTCAAAACAAAAGTCTTTTTCACCTAAACAAGAAAAAATACCAGATAATGATTTAAAAAGAATTAATATATCACTGGAATCTCTACAAAAAGAATATGACGATGCACTAGGTTCAACTGGTAATACAGGTAAGAGATTTTCACAGATTGTAACTCCATCTGGAACCCATGGTAATAGTCGTGTTCCCTGTCCTAATAATATTCTCTCCGACATAACACGATTAGAAATTCTCATCGAGGGGAAACGAGCTGGACATAACTCACCGGAAATAATTAATGAAACCGCTGATATCTGCCGACGACTATTTGAAGGTGGTAGCATGAATATTTATCGAGAATTTATTGATGAACTCGTTGATGCTTAGCACATCGATTAGATGAATAGCATTTAAATAAACTGATGATGCACTACAACCACTATAAGCCATTCACGATTACTTTTTATAAGATGCATTATGCAGATGGTCCCGGGAATGTTATTCAAGAGTTATTTGCAAGGATGGCTCCAAAAATAGCACCAATCGCAAAACAATTATTGATGAAAGCTATTCATGTTATTCGTCGTAAGGGTATTAGCGCTATTGGTGATGTTGTCGGTTAAGCATTTTCCGCGGCCAAGGAAAAATTAATAACACTGAATCGACGACGAGAAAAACAATCACTGGGACAAATACCATCAACATAGATTATGACTGCAAGTGTTAGCAAAATAATAAACATCACGGTGGATAAAAAAAATAGCAGAGCGACTAAATGAAGGATTTGATGCTCAGGGGAATATTCCTGCAAGTACAATAGCGAGAAGTGGTTTGAAATCGCGATTTAGATCGAGAAATATATAATAAAATTTTCAAATCTTCACCCGAATTAACCTTGGATATGGATGCCCAAGTTCTAAAAAATGATTTTGTTCGCAATTATCAATTTTATTCCCATAACGCAATACAACCAAAGAGTATATCAAGAATCGAACTTCAGGTTCAAGAAACAAGCAAATACTTTCTACCCGCTGAAGCATTTCATAAAGTAGAAGGAGAACTTGTAAGAAATGTTGCGCTTGATACGCCATATGGCGCAAATTTGCCAGTTGGTAATGACAATAATGGTATTATGGCATTATCGAGTAGCGCTTAATATATGATTGATGGAAGAGTGGTTGAATCTATTGAGCATGATGTTGATGTTGCCACAAAAATAGAGGGTTTAGCAAGATATTCTGATGATTATGCAAGATCGGCTGTACCATAAATGATGTTCGCTAAGGATATTACAAATAATGATGATCATAATCAGTATGTTATAAGAAAACCGAACAATCTTTCTGATACTGCTAATGTTGATGCCGAAAATATGATTATTAACAGTATTCCTCTTTGCAACCTAGGGTTTGCAACACGCGTATCAATGATGCAATGACCGCGTAAATTATTGTCATGCGCGATTTCACTATCTCATATATTCGGATTTTGCAGAAATGATAGAAGGGATAACTTTGGAGCGAAACATACAGTAGTATTCGTGCAAAACGTTCATGATAATGATGCAATCTGGAATGGAGCTGGTGTTACTAATGGTAAAGTAAATATAACAAAAACCTCTCATTGTGGATGCCAGTAATGACTCCATCAATCACCGCAGAGGAAACATTACTATCAATTATGGATACAGGTGGTAAATCATTGCTATTAAAGCCAACAACAGCAACAGATATTATGGAGACTTATGTTAACGGTATATTTACATGGTACATGGCATCACAACAAGGTGTTTTTGAGCTGCGGCATATATGTCTTGCGTTACAGGATAAGACGCGATTAAGTTCACAAACACACAGCCATATAATATTTGATCAACTAGGTGTTACTGAAGTCTCGTTGAAAATTAACGGCCAACAAGAACAACATTAGGATATTTTACTTAATTACACACAAAATCATCGTTTGCTGACATTTATGGGACATGATAATAATGTAGGTACCGGTCTGCAAATATCAAAAATAGATTTTAGAAATAAATATCCGATGTATTACTTTTCGTTGGAACATCTTGATTCAACCAGACAGTCCGACGTCGACATACATTTCCGAGCTCGTGTAACCAGTCATCCTGCTTATTACAGAGCAATTGCTGTCATACTCAGTGACAAATCAATGCTACTCGACGGTGTTGGTTGATGAATGAGGGTAGTTGATGCACCAGTAAAAAACATGTAAATGTTTTCAAAATCACGTAGACAATTAGATCAATCTCGTCTTAAATCAAATGCCATATAGTCATGTTAGTGTTACTCTGACTCCTGGTCAGATTAAAGAGTTGTAATCGGATTCAGCTGAACAATGTGGAACCACAATATCGTTAAAACACAATCAAATGTCTTGTGGCCAGAATAAACTATCACTGACAGCTCGTCAGATTAATCATTTCAATGATGCTAGCAAAGATAAAAGAGGTATACAGGTTACTCTTTCTGCGTTCGCGATCAAAGATATGATAAAATTAGGTGGTGTATTTCCCCGCCTCTGCGGTCACGAAAGCTGCCGCTCTCGTAGCTGTTGGTACCGCCGCTGGGATGGCACTAAAGAAGGCAACTTGGCCTAAGATTACAAGGAACTCCGTGTTCATGGTAAGTCGGACACGGACTGATACTACGATGGATAATTTACTAACTCCGCTGTCAAATTTTGATTTTCTCGATGCTGCTAAAACATTAGCGATTAAAAACTTCAGAGGTGTTTTTATGCGAGATCGATTACCACAACATGCAAACATCACTGAAACCGGTATCATTAATCTGGATAACATCACCGGATCTTGAACTCACTAGGGTGCATACGCAATTGATCCGCGTGTAATTGTTTATTTTTATTCGTATGGGTTAGCGCCACGTAAAGAATTAATGCATTATATACATCAATCAAAATTCCCTCACAAAGTGAGGCTCTGGTACTCAACACAGAAAATAAACTAACCCACCAATATGCGGCAAGCAGGTATTAAATGTACTTAGCGTTATATCATCATCAACTAAACTACCCCATAAAACAGTATACGAATATACGAGAAATCGCTTTTTAAAGAGATCTTAAAATATAATGGTTGATCGCAAAATTATTGATATTTGGGGAAGATCTGTCTGAAGATTGAAAAAAGGGGGAAATATCTGCAACCAAAGATGTAAAACAAATAATCGAAGATGAAATATCTTAGATGCTAAACCTCGCATATGTAGATCCAAACGAAATAGTCATATTTCAAGACTAAAAACGGAAATTGGAAACGAGTAATATTTCTGTGAATGATATTTAGCTAAATAAATGGAGTAACTGAAAATTCCCTAACGTAGTTTAATTCCACCGTAAAAATACAACCCGGAGTTATTTAACCAACTGTGATAGATCGTATCAACAATCGAGTAAAAAAATCCGGTGACACAATGACAGGCTCCTTCGACATGAACTCGAACAAAATAACCACACTTGGCGATCCAACACGGGATACTGATGCTGTGAGAAAACATATGTAGATATGTTAGACAATACAATAACAACGCTGCAAGATGAGCATAAAACCACAGATGATAAACTATCAACGTTGCGAGGTGAGTATGATGTTCATGTAGGTGTAATTTAAAACCTCCGTAGGAATTTTAGAAAATCGGATGAAATCATGGATAATTTCTTTCGTACTCAAATGTCTGTCTCAATGAAATTTGCTGATATTAAAACAACTATTACAATTAAACAAACAAATGACACAAACCATTCTCCGTTAATCACTTGATGACAGGAACTTTTTTATACATAACACTTGTATTTTACTTTTACTTACATCTTACTTTTTTGCGTTAAACTAATTTTGTTCTTGTATATCGCTTGTCGATATGAAACCTTTTAGTATTAGTTAAACGTGTATTCATACAACCTATTGTATGGCACTAAATAGCCTAAAAGTTCTGGTGCGCCGATAAAAAAAATCAATCAATAAATCCATGAATTAAATTGCATCATTAACATTATATATATATATATATATATATATATATATATATATATATATATATATATATATATATATATATATATATATATATATATATATATATACGTAATGATTCTGATCTGGGTGAAGAGGAATCATGAATTTACCAATGGATGCCGCCTGATTCCAAGACGATCTAATCGATGGTGACATATTTTCACCTATCAAGGACTGTCTGACTTAAATCGTTGATACCAAACACTGCTAAAACTAAAATATAATCTTGTAACCAGTCAAGTAAAATTAACAATTAGAATCACCCTAATATGCTTATATTAGCTCGACGCATAGCATCTCGATTGTTAATAACCAAGGACTCACTTGTTTGAGTGACATGTAATGGACGATTGTATTGTCAATATTATGTAAATATAGCAGGCACTCAATCAAACATAATGGAAAACGCTATTCACCTGATATTTATGTGACTGGACTTACTACAACAACAACCATCATAGGTGAAGCAATCGTTGTTATTCCCTGTGTAATATTTTAGTGATTGTTGTCACTAGTTGTGCTAACATTAATTTCCAAAAGGACTGCAATTCTGAACTTGTACCTATTTAGAAATACATGTGCCCACATAAAGCAGAATCAATTCAACAAAAACTAAACTAGGTGACAGTTGACGGTAAAAGCATATACAAAAAACGTTGGAAAATCACAAAGTTACAATCAAAGAAAATAAAGGACAAATATTTAGACAGAAATAATGTAAAGGACGTAGGGTAAAATAAAGACAATAATACAAATAATATTTATAATCTTAATAAGAATAATAGTAATATTTAATAATAGGAATATCAACAAAAATATTACTGAAAAAAGGCTTTGGCCTCAACTTCTCCTAGACCGGTGGTCGGCATGGGCCTGGTCTCGACAAATCGGCTGGTCACGCCGAGCTCTAAGAAGTCTTTATTTACTAGCTCAACTTCTATATCTTTATTGTATGTTTCTTAATGCCACTGTTGCCCTACATTCTAGTCTGTAACTTTCCCTTTTACAAGATCTAGAAGACTTCATTGAAGAGGGTGGCTTAAAGGGGCAACTCGGATATACTTTTACCGACTTTAGAAGTAGACTTTACGGGTTAATCATAGGTAATTGTATCTACTAAGTATAGCATATGTTAATCATAGCCACTTGAAAAGTGTCCCCTCGTTGGGGTCCATGGTGGGCGGTTAGCATGGGTGCTGAATGTTTAACAAACAATCATGGAAAGTGCAAAAGACAATCCGAACAAACGTACCAATCCACTGTCCGACCCTGATGACGACCCATGTAGTGTGGAGTCGTTTCCACATTTCATGGTTATTCAGTCAAAGGAAGACAGCAAACCGCTTCCTGCAATGTCGCCATTCTTTATATAAAAGACCATTACTATACATACAATAGCAAAGCATAAATCGGGTTGCATTCTTGTTGTGTGTAATCGAGAAGCTCAAACTGAAAATAACCAAAAAGTGAAAATGTTCTTTGACATTCCACTAACTCATTTGTTCACACTATACTCAAAATATGCAAAGGCGTGATGAGCTGTCGTGACATGGCAGGATCTAACGACACATATATCATCGAAATAATGAAACATGAAGGTGTCAATCCAGTGCGAATAATACGTATTAAATGTAATACAAATCTGCAGGACACCAACCGATTGGAACTCAACTTCAACAAAACAACAGTACCCAAAGTGGTCACAGTTGGGGGTTTTGCAAGTGAAGGTCGAGATTTACATGCCGAACCCCTCTCGAAGTTATAAATGTCAAATATATGGCCATCACGAAGACCGATGTACATTAGTGAAATCATGTGACCGATGCGTAGACCATTCACATCATGAATCTGATTGTATAGAAACTCCGCATTGTGCCAACTGCGCAAAGGAATATCACACCAAATCTGAGGATTGTGATACTTGTTAATACTAGGAGATTCATAAGGTAAAATTCACATCAAACATTACTTACCTAGAGGACAGAACACTTGTCCAGGCAAAAGGATTCCTTACTAGCCCATTTTTCTCTGCTGTTGTAAAACACAATCAAATAACCACAAAGGACGCTGAAGCAAAGACGGGTATGCCCGCTTCAATCATAAATGCTAATATACCCCATTACCAACCACAGAAAACACAGAGTCTACACAAACATCATTAAAATAATATCCCACAACCGTAATCACCAATAAATAAACAAGCGGGAAAAGCAAATAAGCAGCAAAAGGGGTCAGATGATCCCATAAAACTCAACAACAGGTTCGGAGAAATTGAGAACATTAATGCAGAAACAAACTGTTCCATGTACTCATGGTTGCTCCAAACCTACGAAAAACAAATACACTCCCGCACTTCCTGCAGCCAGATAACAGCACAAATTGCCTACGCGAATGGTCTAACGTAGCTCCAAATCTGAAAACTACCATCATACAATGAAACTGTCGATGACTTAAAGCTAACTAGAATAATATCTTTCTGATTTTAAATGAACACGATCCTGCAGCTCCTACAGACACATTCTTCAAACAGACGGATAGCATCACATTTAAAAAAGACTTGTCCCTGTTTAACACGTACGTTCAGAACGTTGACGAGATCTCATGAGGTGCTTATGTTGTTGTAAACAATAGAGCCCATCACAAATTCATCACTTTAAATATAACTTTAGAAGCCATTGCTGTAAGCGTCACTCTACATTAAGTGATTAACTTTTCTACATTTACCTACCATCAAAGACCAGCATAGTACCAAACGAATTAGACAATCTGTTGAACAACTTCCGGCGCCATTTTTATTCGGGGATTTTAATGCCCAAAGCATTATATTGGGATCAAATCACACGAATGACAGAGGCTACAAGGTAGAATATTTCATTTCTATTCACGACCAGTGTCTATATTACACTAAATCAACGACATATTTACAGCTATGAACGAGTACATACACATGCATATATTTGACAATTTGCTCTCCTTCCCTGCGTTTGAACTATGAATGGAGGTTGCTGATGCCCTCACATCAGTGGTCAATTTCTAATAAACCTTGAAAATATAACTGTAAAATTGATGACAACAATTACACAATGGAATAAAAAAAAAGGCTGACTGGGCTATGTTTTAAGCTCTCTATACAACACGACTAAATGAGGATACAGTATTCAGTATTGGAACTGCTTTCGACATAGCCCATGATAATCCGCTGGACCTGATGAAGCACATTACCTGTTCTTGAAACACCTCCCAGAATCATCACAAACATGTCTTCTAAAAATGTTTAGTGATTTATGAATAGCTGGAAAGTTGAAAATAAGCGACAGTAATACCAGTTCCCAAACCAGATAAAGCTATTGGAAATCCAAACAGATATCGATCCATTGCACTGAGAAGCTCCATATGCAAAACAATGGAACGAATGATTAATTCTCGGCTAGTATAGTACTTAGAAAGTAACAATTTAATATCTCCTTTTCAAAGTGGCTTCAATTCTGGTCGTAGTGCCAATGATTATCTATTTAGACTGGACAGGTTTATTCGGAGCGATTCATTTAACAATACGGCAAATTTAGTAGCAGCTTTCCTTGATTTAAAAACGGCCTATGGCACAACATGGAAGTACAAGATACTAAATGACCTGAACGACCTGGATCTAAAAGGCAGTTTGCCCTCTGTCATTTCAAATTTTCTTTCAGATAAAGAATTCAAAGTACGAGTAATTGCAACTCTATTTGATATGCACAAGCAAGCGATGGATCTCATACAATGCAATATTTGATAGGTGACGCGGTCTAACATCGAAATCACTAGTACTTTCATCTTTATATAATTCATAAAAAAGCTTGTCTAGGAAAAACCACTTTTACTACTTCACAACCGAATGTACAGATTATTTTGTCCGCTGGAAAAAAAAATATGACAAACAGTTCCATCTTCCAAAACTCTTATAATAAAGTCCTCACCGAATTTTGAAACTACACTAAAAATGTATACAAACGGATGAGGAAAAGCCGTTGCAGCCTTCGTTAGTGACAAACACATAAGAAACGTTCTTATCTCAAATGACATGCCAATTTATTCACCGGAAATCAGAGAAATAGACCTTGATGTGAAATATATCGAGAAGAAACGTATTGACGTATCTTCTATTTGTTTGTTTTCTTTTAAAGGCGCACCAGCAGCTATAGGCTATTAAGCGCCATACAATAGGTTTTATGTTTACATGTTTAAAGAAAACTAAAAGGTTTCGTATCGACCAGCTATATCAAGAAACAAATAGTTCAAACTAAAATAGTAAGATGTTGGTAACAGTAAAATATGAAGTATACCAATCAACAGGAAATGTTGATGATCACTGATAAGAAGATGTTGAAAATAAGCGGGGGATATTTACAGTAGATAAACATGCTCAAGGTGATGGAAAACAAGCTATAGTTTAAGATTTGGGTTTATCGAAACAATAAATGCTAGTAATTTAAGAGTTTTAATTAATAATAAGATAACATGTAGCGAAAATAAAATACATGAATATATAATGAAGATACATACAGCGATCATAGCATAGTCTAAATTATCTGCATTGATATCATTAGAACCTTAAATCTGTCAATCAAGATATTATCGAAACAATAAATGCTAGTAGTTTAAGAGTTTTAATTAATAATAAGAATCAGGAAAATTTATATTAATCATTATAAGATAGCTAAAGCAAATTTATTGAACATTTGTTATACCAGGATTTAACACCTACGAACTAAAGAGAAAACTCAAATCTATCATCAAGGAATATTTTATCTAAAATCGTTGAGTCATGAAGAAAAATAAAACCACCAGCATGTATTTCCAAATATGTCAGATTTCATCATATTTCACCATGAAATACAACATTAACTATTCCACTTAATCTTGTATGTGATGCAATTGGTGGCAGCTATCAAATCAATCTACAGGAAACAAATCAAGCTCAGCAAAGATCTTTAATATTACGTACGTACTTCCGGGACATTTGATTGCACAAGAACATATAACTCCGGTTTATCTCCGATGTCATAATCAGTTATTATCAAGAAATCATTTCAAAACGTACTACCCTGAGCGGACACATTATTGATTTGAGATATAAATTTTTATATTTGAACCTTTACGCCAAATTGTATGTATTTGATCCTAAGAATATTTAGGTCTTAAACATAATATAATCACACATAAATCTTATTGATTCGTAACAGACTTTATGTTTTATTGTGTCTAGTCCAATTTGCAGGTAAAATGGTACTAAAACACATACAAATCATCCACATTTATTAGTTTGATACGATACCAAACCTTGGCAAAGTCAAGGCAGTTCGATTTCCTAATTCGATAGGGTAAATAGTACTAGACCTTGACAAAATCAAGGCAGTCAGAGTTTATAATTTGATAGGGTAAATAGTACTAAAGGAGAAAACATCCCTCATATTTCATAACTTGATAGGGTAAATAGAACTAAAGCAAAGCAAACATCCCTCAGACTTCATAATTTGATAGAACGTTTGGTACTTAAGAAAATAAAATGAGTCAGATTTCATAACTTGATTGGGTATTTGCTACTTAAAATAATACAAATGAGTTAGACTTCATAACTTGATAGGGTATTTGGTACCTAAAAAAAGAAAATGAGTCAGATTTCATAATTTGATTGGGTATTTGCTACTTAAAATAATACAAATGAGTCAGATTTCATAACTTGATAGGGTATTTGGTACTTTAAAAAAAATGAAAATTAGAGATTTCATAACTTAATAGCGTACTTGGTACTTAAAAAATGAAACTGAGTCAGATTTAATAAGATAGGGTATTTGGTACTTTAAAAAAAAGAAAATTAATAAGATTTCATTACTTGAAGGGTTATTTGCTACTCAAAAAAAATGAAAATGAAAACGACAAATTTCACAAGTTGATAGGATACTTGGTACTTAAATAAAATGAAAATTAGTCAGATTTCATAATTTGATAGGGTATTTGGTATTTAAAAAATGAAAATGAGTCAGATTTCATAATTTGATAAGGTATTTGGTACTTTAAAAATGAAAATGAGTCAGATTTCATAACTTGATAGGGTATTTGGTACTTACAAAAATGAAAATGAGTCAGATGTTATAATTTACTAGGGTAAATAATTCTAAAATAATGACAATCCTTCTGCAAAACAGAAAAAAATTGCATAATACATATTAAAAGTGTTATTCCTTAAACACAAAACATGATAATTATAAGATCAATTTCATAATGTGTAGAGGGAAATAGTATTAAAATAATGAAAATCGTTCCAATGGTAAAATCGTATAGGGTAATAGTTACTAAAATAATATATATCTTACTGAAACTTTGAAACATTACATAATTTAAAATAAAAAGAATCTTAATCCCTTGAGACGGAACAATCACGAGTATAATCTTATAATCTGAATAATTATTCACTTTCACAATCATGTGACTTTGTTAATATTTGCACCTTGGCTATGGATCATTTTCTGATTTGACATGATCTTTCTTCATTGTGTCACACATCAGTTCAAACTCATAAATATTTGGTCATGATTAAGTTACTCTGATGATATTTTGATGTTTTGTCTTAAATCGTTTAATTTCAGACATAACGTCATTAAAATGTCCAAGGTTCATTATATATATACATTTCAAATATCATAAGATCATCGTTGACCGTTTTATGTTTTAGACGGCACAAATTTACAACTGTCTTTAGCTTAATTCGGACGGCACTATATACATTTTTTTACATCATTGTATCACAGCACAACATGTAAATTTATATAACAAAATTCGGACGGCATTACATAAAATTTTTGACATAATTATATCACAGCACAACATGCTAATTTATATAACAAAATTCGGACGGCACAACATACAATTCTAACATCATTATATCACAGCACAACACAAATATTTTCTATAACAAAATTCAAACGTCACTACATACAATTTTAACATCATTATATCAGAGCACAACATAAAATATTTCTATAACAAAATTCGGACGGCACTACATACAAAGTCTGACAACATTATATCACAGGAAAACTGAAGGTAAAACACAATTGCATCTAATTTAGTTCTAACCGCACAGAGCGCAGGAAATAACGTGGCTTATTTGCTTTCTCATTGTTTCTTAACAATGCGGATAATGTTTTCTGAAAAAAAAATAAAAATCAAAACAACCGAAATATAATGTATGTAATAACATAATGGGAATAAAACCAACCAAAATATATAATTTATTTATAAACAAAAGAAATACAGGGAGAAAACAC
Organism: Unio pictorum; assembly: GCA_030141615.1. Classification (NCBI taxonomy): domain Eukaryota; kingdom Metazoa; phylum Mollusca; class Bivalvia; order Unionida; family Unionidae; genus Unio; species Unio pictorum. The sequence continues at coordinate 2,066,159 of JARLTB010000163.1, read as the reverse complement.
TAATCACTAAAAATATACTTGACAGAGTTAGTTCTCTTCAATAATGCTGGAACTTGTTACACAAACGATTAAAACTTCAGATTCAGCGATGTAGAATATAAACCAAAAAAAATTAAATAAATAAATAGTAATTATGATATTAGTAGAAACTACCGGAGATATCTTCCTTCAATAATAATGAATTTTTTTTTTATGTTTATACTTTCTTGAATGAATGGATTTAGTAATATTATTTCCTTCACGTTGCACCGAATGTGTGCAAATACTGTAGTATCATCAATATTCGTGGGGGATCAATTTTCGTGGTTTTCGTGGTTGCCACAAACCACGAATTTAAATCCGCAAACGAAAAAATGAGCCACATAGGTTGATGATTCCCCCCCCCCCCAATTCACGACCCGTTTTTTTTTACAGTGTTTCATTTAAGTAAGGATAGAGATAAAATATAGAAAAAGCATAACTTATTCAAACAATAGTAATACTAAACAGAAAGAAAGAAAGAAAAAATACTAGTAATACAAAATAACTGCATATGAAAATTAGAGTTAATACTTATTCAAGTCGATCCTTCAATCTAGTGCAGCTGTTGTTTAAACATTCAAACCCTTCTGAAAGCACATTTCATTTTATCCATGAATTTTAAATCCAATAGAACAACAATCCTGTAAAAACACATATTTCTTGAAACACTAAAGCAGATTATTAAAGCTCACACTGCACAGACTGTTGGACAAAGCCACTGTTTCAACATCGTGTTAATCTAGTCTCATGGTACTTATAAATATTTCTCGGGTAACTAATCCCCAAATTGAAAAAGTCCAGCTTTCTCGAAACCTTTCATAATTAGGTCCGATCGCTCACTCAGTGTCGCGTGAGTTGCAATTATCCATTTAGCGTGAGTTAATCACTTGGACAAAAACACGTTTTAAGTATTGAACTTGCCGGGTCTTAGATATGTACTCATACAGGTGGCAGTATTGTTTTAAACATTAATGTAACCGCCGTTTGCGTCCGCATCGTTTTATTCTTTTGTATTCTTTATCTGGGGTACTTGTGGAGGTTAAACCATGAAATTAACTACCTTATATTATGCAAAATTTGACAGGCAAAACCACGAATTTACGTCCCCACGAAAATGCCTTTTTTTACGAAACCACGAAAATTGAGCCCAACGAAAATAAATGATACTACAGTATCAAAATCTTTTCCAGCTGCATTCATTCATTGAAACAGTATTTCTTCACTAGACTCTGTCTTTACAGATTTATCAACCTAACAAATGTTGTCATATTTCCCAGTACCAATAAATGTGTCATTATGACTCTGTGTAATAGCTCTCAGATTACATACATTGTTATGAAGTTTGCTGCCGTTGATATGAACGATCTCAAGACCTTCTTTGATTAGTCCATAAAGTTAGGATAGAGTTCATTTTACCACCACATTGCACACACAACTGCGTTTCTCATCTACCTCAAACACTACATTTCAAACACAGTTTAGCTCCCAAACTCTCTCTAGGTACACTTCTTAAATGAAATACACAAAATTCATTCATGCAGGCTTTGTTGCAAGTTATAGAATCTATCATTAACCAAATCAAACGTATATATATATATATATATATATATATATATATATATATATATATATATATATATATATATATATATATATATATATATATATATATATATATATATATATATATATATAGTACGGATTACAATAGGGAAGAGTTTGAAAGATTATATACAACCGAGGCTTCTAAAGCCAGATTAGATCTTGACAGAGTATCCCTTGACTTGCCGAGGCAAGCTCTGATTGATCGGACCAATACTCTGATTAACAGTATTCTTGATGCCAAGAAAGAATTTCGTGACGATGGTGCATCTCATGTGTGGTCGACGGTTAAAATTATTTTTTTAAAATGTCATTGATTGTACAATGAACGATTAAAATGTTTTGCGACAGTAGACTATACTCGGATTATCCAAGACAATCGTGACACTCTCTGCGTTCAAACTGGAAAACATTCTTACGTTAAATAAAATTCCAAACTAGGACTGTTGACTGGTATTGACAAACCATATTATGATCGAGCGGAGACTGTTACTGCAGCTATTTATCCAATATACCCTGTGAATGGAAACCCCAGCGTTAATGATCTCAAACTAATTAAAATTTCTTCTTTAACAATGTCAAGGTCAAATTGTCTAGCCGGACAAATAACAGAACACTTCACAAACGCGATACGTGAAAATAACCTAAGAGATATACGACATGAAAAATAAACGTATGTGCAGAATTAGTCAGAGATGGAAGAGCTACAATACACGATATTGCTGAGTTAGAATGAAAAACACAAAAATTCCCAATAACAGTAAAAATAATAACAGGAAAAGAATCATACGATGCAAAATAATTACCAAATAGAGCTCGGATAAGTATAGTTGATCATAATATCAACGCTTGGACATATTCAGTGACAATATTTCTGAGAGATGGAACGGTTAGGTTTTATAAATCTGATAAATTTGATTTTATTATCGAAATAAGTAAAAAGTATAATGTATCAATGTGATTATTTTAAACCTCAGATGATGGAAACTGTGCTCAATTTGGCGGCCTAATAGAGATATTATCGCACAAAATCGCTTCACGAAGAAATGAAACATATCTCGTTAATATACACTGACACGGACGATGTCAGGACTGAACAATTAATGAATATATGTTTTGCCATTCCGAGTGGCTGTTGCTCATTCGTCTAAAGAGAACCTATTACGAAAGCCACTCGATTTGATTTTCAAATATCCAGTTATGTCGAATATGGGCATGGTGGATTATGGAATACTAAATACGATTATAACTACATGACTCGATATGTTTCCATGTTATCACGGACATTTTCATGGAATGGGAGAATGTTCTAAATGCTTAATGAGATTTTAACATATGAGATGACCAGAGTATCGATAAATGGACCATTACCTGACGTTGACCTGACTGTATTTGCTGGTATCTAGTCATTTAAGTTTGTCAACGATTCCATATGATTTGTCAAGTCTGGTGTAGCAAACCTTTTGCAGAGAAAATGTGGGCATTAATAGTTTTATTATGATATATGCTTGATTCAAAGAGATTATATTCGTCAGTTGTAACTGATGCATGTATATCATATAGTTCACTAAAACAAGATTGGTTACCACAGCACAAATATTCTGATGATGAAACTCCTGATTAAACCAATTATGAGATTAAATTCCAAAACCATAGTTGGTAAATATACCCAAGGAGGATCACATGATCATAAATGGCATTGCACGTGATTGATTACAAACAATGCTGAACTAGATTTTATAATTACTGATACAACAAAGAAACTTGCGTTTTGTAGTCAATATAATGTTAATTTATCAGACAGATCTAAATTAGGTACATGTGTGAGTTATATTAATGATGAGGCACCGAAATTTACCCATCTAGCATTTTGCTACATTTTGCTAAACTTATTATTGATGGTGAATATTGTTTCTACATTTGCTGATCGAGTTACCGCAGATTCAATTTATATCGATAAAAATACAGGACTGCTCAAAGAACTACATATTGGTATTGGGTTGAATGGAGAATAAAACAAGAAAATATCCCTAATTATTCTAAGTCCACCTGCGTTGAAATCAACAACATTTATTTCCAAACTAATAAAATATCACGATTATCATCAACAGCATCTGTATATGATTATGTTAATAGCCATGAGACTGTTTATTCCAACGGACCATGAGGTTCTGGCAAGGACACACGTGTGACCGAGTAATTTCATCGCAATACTTTGTATTGTGCTGATATGGATGTTGAACAACTAAATACAGACTCGCCAGAGAAACCAACGAACGAGGAGTCAAATCTTGTACTTGACATAGCGTTTTTAGATGTAAAGGAGACATGGGAACTCTCCAATGTATGGGTGAGAAATATATTTCGAGGATCAACATTTCGGATGAAATATGTACAGTGTCGCTCGATTCATTAAAATCATTTCTTGATTAGCTTTTCTGTCGAAGACTACTGAAGTAATATCGTATGGTAAACAACCGCCGTCTTTTGTTGGATTATCTTCAGAAGAATGGCTAACAGGTTTGTGGATTTTCATGAAGAGATACCTGATGATCATAGAGCTCCTTGTCTAGAATAAAGAGATGTATACAAAGTTAAACATACTTAAGCCGAATAAACTTCATTATGAATTAATGCGAGAGATAATTTCAGAAACTCCCATTAAAAACGTTTGAAATTTATAGAGACAAGATGATTTTTATAGTTGCAAGTATACATTTAGTCTCTGATACACTTCGGCAAAACATATTTCAGTTACAACGTGAGACGTTTTCAGAATCGACTGTAAATTTGTGTTATCGCCCTGCAGATACGCGATGACAAAATATTGAAGTTGATATACCAGGAACCTTTACGGAGCGAAGGAGTAAACAAATTATTGTGTTAACTAATATATTTTAGTTCCTGTCAGTGTTGTTAAAAATTTATTGCCTCTGCAGAAAGCTCCATGGATACCAGGATAAGCTATATAAATTCATTCGTCACAGTGATTAACTATTAATGGCACAAAAGTCTGGATCATCGATGATCGTATTGAATGGCTAAATTTTGTTAATATCGCTTTGATTCGAATTAGAAAAATATTTCATTTTCAAATGGTTATCATTGCGAAAGATATTGATCAAATCAAAAAAAAAATAACCATGATATAGTAAGAACAATTAATTATAAACGTGACAACAAAATAAACGTCACTTAAATCTCGATGTTGAATTTATTTTGACATTAAACAGCAACAGCAACAAAAGACATTGTAAAACATATAACACAGTAATGGTGTGGTGGTATTCAAGTACTAATCGAGGACAATTGTCAGTGGAGAGGTCTACCCGGAGATCTTACCAATCTGGAAATTATGTGTGCTGTAATGCTCCAAATAGGCTAGTCGCTCTCTGTAATCAACTTCACGTTTACCAGGTTTATATAAACATCCCACAGTAAAATTACCTAACAATGGTTGTTTTGAAAACGCATTGACATGTGTTTCTGTAATTGCATTAGTAGGTTTCATGGCCGTTATTCGAGTAATTTCATTATTTAACGCAGCTTTTACACTTGATAATCTCGAGATCTCTTGTCGGTCTGAAATATTTCCTTGATATCCAAATAACCGCAAACATTCGATTAAATCTTTCAACACTCGCCCGATCGTGTTGACTTGTTGTATGTCATCGCATGATTTTGACGTTATGTGTTTTCATCAATGGCGATAATGTACCAAGAAATTCTTTGCCAGTTTCATCCTGTAGTAAATGTGGCAACAGCAATGGTCCTCGTTGCTACATTTGCTCAAAAGTACAAAACAAACTTCAGTCGATTTTTTAGTTGATAGCGCCACTGCTTTTTCACACATACTTGCAACGTCAGCGACATTTAATGAGTATTTGTATGTTGATTGACGTCTACTAAGTTTGATAATATTGTGTCTTCAAACCAAAATATATGCTTGATGATCTGCATTTGGCGTGATGACGTCATAGAGTGCCTATTTAGTTCGCTTAGTTGTGGTAGATGTCGTGATAACCATGCTGAAGCAATACCGCGTGCAACACTTGCTGAATCAGCGATTTTAATAATATCTGCTCTACGTTTCAAATATCGATTCTATAATAATTATCAGTTGACTAATGAACAATTTTAGCACGCATATCAGATCTTATCAACCTAATAGATAATGATTCTTTAAAGATTTATATTTTAGAGAATTTAATGCATGAATCAACTTAACATCTGCAATATGTCTTGTTTGTAAATCATTGCCTTCTAAGCCATATCATCACCATGACATACTTGATAAATAGTGTTTATTGGGTACTTTCCACGTCTTGGTATATTTCGGTTATCAAGTCTAATATAAGTCGAGTTCCAGGACCTCAAGAATCCAGGTAAATGTTATCGCCTGTGTTTTTAGCTCAAGGAGTTCCTGGTAATTTTGTTAATGAAGAAGCGATGTCACCACTGATTTTACTAGTAGAAATACATTTATATAAGTTTTTGTGCAACATTTTACACATTTAAATGTAAATGCTTTTCGTTCAGTTTTGTTATTATTGTTGTCAATCTATATTTAGGGGTGGATGCTCTAAATAAAACAAAACGTAGATTTGCATCATTTATTATATTTTCATAACAAGGATGTCGTTGATTTCTCAATGTCACGAAAGCAAAAGCAAAGCAAACATTTTCCAGCGCTACCAATTTATATCAGAATGATTTTAACAGGCCCATCTGAAAGTGGTAAAACTCAAGTATTTCTCAGTCTGAAAGTGTTTTTTTTAAATGGGATTCATTAATATAAGTATCACGATCCTAAGAGGATCAAGGAAGTAACGAAGTACTTAAAGATTTTAACGAGAATGCAACATTATTAAATGAACACGGTGATTATAGTATTAATTGCATTACCGATATTGATGAAGCTCCAAGTATTGATGAACTTAATGGATGTATTAATAATTTAGTTGTTTATGATAATGTAATGCTGGATAAACAATACAATCCGGCAAGAATATTTTCTCGAGGCAGACATACAAAACAGATATATAATTTATGTTACACAGAGGTATACACAAATACCTAAAGTAATCAGAGATACATGTATCTATTTTCTCACCATGATTCAGAACCGTTGACAGTTTTGGTAAACAACTGTTGTTTGTTTTTTCTTTCTAGAAATACATTATTAAGTTAGGGCAAGGCAATAAATGGAGGACGTGAAAATTATCATGTAACAAATTTCTTTTCCTTTTGGAAAGGTGAAAGGTGGCCCCCATCCTGGCATCTGTTTTGCGTTTAAGATATTCTTTTAATTAGAGTTATGATACGAATTTGAATAATCTTGCCTTAACACTTAAAAGTCAAGATGTTATGTGTTGTGTCACGGGTATAACAAGAAACATTTCGTCAAATTATTTTGAATTCATTTGATGTTTTCCATAGAAAATGTAAGTGTTTATATTCAAGTAATGCCTGTTTAAGTTCATTCAAACTCTTGTTCTTGCAAATGTGAAAGTGTCTGGTCCAAATCATTCCTAATTTCTGACCTCCAAAGATAAAGAAAATTTGGGGAAATTAAACACAATCTCGAATAATATGTTCTGTGATTCAACAAGAAACTGTTGTCACAACAGCACTTTGCTGGTTAAAACATACGTAATTGTCTTTCATTTTGATTTCATCTGGATTAGAACTCATTTTCATTTACGACTTTTATCTCCTAACAGAAAATTGGTGTTATGGTCCTTAGAATATATGGCATATGGCTACAATGTTTCAGAAATCTTTGTGTTTTGTTAATTTAAATGTTTGAAATGTTTAACAATCCCCAGGTATTATTTCAGATTTTATCAATCTTTACTGAACTGAACATGCTTTTTACAATGACATCAAAGATGGAGATCTTCCATTCAAATCAAACCCATTATTAGTTTGAAATGTTTAACAAAATATGAATTGCTTTAACTTGCTAGAAAATGAGGTAAACGAATGTTTACTAAAGTAATAAAGACAAACCATGTTGGTCCTTTATTAGGTGGAGAAGATAAAAATAATTTGGTTTCGATCAATAATTTTACATTAGACTCTGAAATAAAGTTAAAAGAATTAAAGTAAAAGTTGGAATTAGAATTTAAGAAAGCTTGAACGTCAGAAAAGAAGAGAAACATTTGCAAATGGAGAACGAGGAGAGAGAGAAACAAATGCAGTTGTAATTGAAGAAATGTGAGATTGAGAGAGATAGAGAGGAGAAAGCGGGAGAGAGACAAACACAAATAGAAAGAGAGACAAAATCAGAGGAAGAGACAAAGGGACAGCAAGATTAAAATACACATACAGAAAGGTTAAAGGGAAATTACAATTAGAATAAAAATATTAGATCTGGCACGTGAAAACCACATTCCAGCTTGCATACAAATTCAAGTTTTTGATATTACTAAGAATATTAGGTTAGTACCACCGTTATAGAAAAAAGGTAGACAAATAGTTTCCTCATTTTGAACAAAAGTGCTGATAATTTGAAACGACCACGAGAGCATTGGACTATATTATTACAATGTGTATTTACCGCTAAAACTAGTGATATGTACAATCAACTGTCACTACAGCAACGTGCTGACTATGATCTGGATAAAGAATTCTTCTTAATGGGTAATGGGCTAGTCCCTTAGAGTAAGCTACAAATATGCAGGAACAATGAAATTTGAAGCCATAAAATGCAAACAATATTTAAAGTAGGAAACATTATTAGGTCTTTAGGTGTGTCCCTACTTTCACGTTTTAAGGGATAGATGCTTTTGTGTGTAATTTCAATAAATCGTTCCACGTTGCTGGGCCCTGGTATACTAAACAAGGTTGTCCATATGACTTAGTTTTCGTAATGGAAATAAAGTACACAATTATCAGAAGAGGAACGCAAGTATCGTGCAGGTGTGTACACATGGGTGAGGCCAGATATGTATGTTTCACTGGAGTTCGTCAGTAAAATGTAGCACAGAGAACAAATTTTGTGTTTGATTCTCGAGCGATTTGATAGCCAGTATAGCGTATTGAGTAGCCGGAACGTGTGCACTGATCGTGGCGTTCTAAGGATGATCCGAGCGGCTGTTTTCAACCTTAAAAGTTTCTGGAGTAGATATTGAAAGACAGGAATCAGTTACAATAGTCCAGTCTTGAAAGTACTAATAATAACACAAGTGTTTTAATGGCATCAACTGAAAAATATTTGCGGTTTGTTTCGTATGTGCCATTGCAGATGACTTTACTTCTCAAAACATGTCATGGAGATTTGCTAACCAGTGACAAATTTTACTTGAACTCAATACAAAAAGCATTATTGACGCCGACTCAAGAAATGAGGTCACTACTCAAGTTCAACCTCATGGCTGATGCATAGAATTTAACTGGTTCTTGTTTGTCAGTGTTCGTAATTTTATAATTTCTCAATTTAACAAAATATTTAATGTTTGCAAAAAATTGAACGAGAAGTTTTCAAAAAATATTTCACTATTAAATTGTCGATGCACAATAAACAGAATTTATGCTTAATTGAACCGCTCGATAAACTTTGGATATAATGACAAAATCATCGTTAAAAACAATTTTAAATGTCACATTTAAATCCTAAACTAAACTGAATAATATTTCATATGGTCCAAATCAGTTTGGATGTTAGACAGAATCTGCCAGACATCTTGGCCGAATCAGTCAGTAATTTGTTTAGAATTGACCAGGTCCAAATTTGAGAGTAAATGCCACATTTAAGGGCTATGTTAAGTATAATAGATATATAAATCAAGAACGTTAACAGTAACATTTTAACCAAAAAAAAGAAACATTCTCGTGATATCCGGCATGTGATTTTATGCGAAATCTGTTGAGTTTGTATGACCACACAGACTTTCAGTTATATGTGATATATTGTTGTGCTATCGACATTACAGAAGCAACATGAATGCATAATGGGAAGGGTTTACTATACAACAAGTGGAAAGCAGTCTTGAACGTAAGTATGGAAGAAAAATGTTATTCATCCGATGGAGTTACATACAAAGTCAAAGGTGTATAATAAATTGATGTTGGATACATTGAATTACAAAGCATACACATGTCTTTACTTTTTTTTAATTTAGTTGATGATTTCCTACTTTTAAAAGATGGAGAAAGAAAAAGAAAACAAGAAGAGTACAAAATGAGGATTTTTCCAGTACCCATCTTGATATAATTATACACTATAAATCTAAATTTTAACAACGATTTTATGTATGGATTTCAAAACGAATACTTTCTGCTGCCAATATTGAAACATTTTTGCCATATAATTGCCAGAGATAAGGAATGATGCAAAGTAACGGTAATTGTTCTCATATTTTGTTGTACCAAGCGTACGATCGCGATAAACATCTTGAATCAAGGAAAATGTATGCAACGCTCTATTTTACAATCTAAACCAGCTACTTACTCAAAAAGTCAAAAAGGACTGTAACAACACAGAGAGCAATATGAAACACCCGCGTCTCTCCTAGTTCTTGTTCAAGCAAAATTTGTCTCATTAAATTAATATGTGTTGTTCGGCCGGGCCTCCTTACTTGCATTGGCCCTTGTGATATATCATGAGTTGCGCCCACACCATCCACCATCGGTTTTTTCTGATTCTATTTATCCGAACATCGATGCATTTAAATCATTTGCGCACAAGACATACATACATTCTATCAAAAATGATTAGGAACAAAATGTTTCTATCAGATTTAAAAACAACGACGACTCGTGTTCTTTTGTTTTTGTATGGAGTCAAATGAATTCTATATTATTGCCGTAAATTTATGAACCTCTGATACCAACGTTATACATTTTTAAATAAGTGCTCCTGCACTTTTCGTATATATCCGATGTAACTACAGTATGTAATAATGTGTTATATGATGTAAGAGCCAGTGACAATCCGATGCTAAATCGACTGAAATTTGTTTAATATCATACCTCATTAGAAGGCGTTTCCGTTGCTCTGTGCAATTCACAAAGCGAAGACGTAACTTTTGACCACCATATAAATATGAATTGCACATTTTTGCATCCGTTGAAATGGGACACCAGATGATATGCATTAGTGACAGGCCATTCAGATGTGAATTTTTTTTTAAATTGTTTAAAACGGGGCCTAACTTAACCAAACACATGAGGATACATACTGGCGAAAAACCATACAAATGTAGCGTCTGTGATAAACGGTTTATAGAGAAATCTGGGGTGAACAGTCACATGAAAATACATACTGGTGACATATGTGGGAAATCCTATGGCATGAACTCATCTCTGACTATACGCATTATAACACATACTGATGACAAGCCATACTCATGTAACGTATGCGGGAAAATGTTTCGCCATAGCTCCGCTTTGTCTATACATCTATGGATACACTATGGTGACAAACCATTCAAATGTGAAATGTGTGGTAAATCGTTTAGCGTCAACTTGAGATTGAAAAATTACATGCGCATGGATACTGGTGACAAATCATTCAAGTGTGAAATCTGTGGTAAATCGTTTGGCGTTAATTCCAATTTGATTCGACACTCTGAGACACATAATGGTAATAAGCCATACACATGTATAATTTGTGGCAAAGCATATACACATAACGCTAATTTGTCGAAGCATATGACGAAACACAACGGTGATAAAACCACACAAATGTAGTATCCCCTCTACATCATCCGTACATAAATTTATCTTGGTTTTAATATGGAATACCTCATACATCCGTATGGCAGAGATATGCACTGAAAAACTGATGGAACCAGGCAATTCTTTCCTTATCAATTCCATAAGTACTAAGCAGGCAAGTGAAATTTACATATGGAATAAATATTGCATCATTAATCCATAAGGACTTTTTTCCATACGGAAAGAAGGCTCTTGTGTTATGAAAAATACACTCTGATGAATTAGTGACTTAAGCTATCTGATTCAAAAAGAAACTTGGTGGGAGTTAGAGCACATGTATATGCTTGTGTAGTTGACGTTAGAAGGATGAATTTATATGCTCATATATATTTGAAGAAAGCCCATGCACGTCATAATTCATCTCCATGGATGTTTAATACATTTGAAGAAAACCCATGCACGTCATCATTCATCTCCATGGATGTTTAATACATTTGAAGAAAACCCATGCACATGCACGTCAGAATTCATCTCCATGGATGTTTAATACATTTGAAGAAACACCATGCACGTCATAATTCATCTCCACGGATGTTTAGTAAATTTTAAGAAAACCCATGCACGTCATAATTCATCTCCATGGATGTTTAATACATTTGAAGAAAACCCATGCACGTCATAATTCATCTCCATGGATGTTTAATAAATTTGAAGAAACCACATGCACGTCGCAATTGAGCTCCATAGATGTTTAATAAATTTGAAAAAAAGCACGTGCACGCCAGTTTTCATTAATTTATTTCCATGGATGTTAAAAACATGTAATGATATGACCAAAAAAATTGAGAAAATGTAAACATGCTTAGCATATTACTTAAAAATAGTATTATATATATATATATATATATATATATATATATATATATATATATATATATATATATATATATATATATATATATATATATATATATATATATACATGTATATATAATGGTAAGATACTCATATATACCAAAGATAATCATATCATTGCGGAGTTTTCTTGACTTATAAGTAGAATCATCCTGCAATATCATGGATGGCATTAGTGTGCATCAAAATATTCAAGGTGTGTTAGAATTCAGTTTAAAATAAGAGTAATTATATCATGATACAAGTTTGTCACGGTTGCTTATGGAACAAGGACTAACTCAAGAGACCACAAGACAATCATAGTTTGTACATTAATCAAACATCAAGTCTGCAGTACAAACGTTGCATAACTCCTAACACTTTTCTTTTCGTAATCAATGTTTCAAATGAATGCTTTTGTGTCAGTTTACATCATTTTGACAGCTAAAATTTCAATGCAGGATAATATTTTATATTGTATATGTTTTTGTGTTCACAGATGTCTGTGCTTTTTTTCCAGGCTTGAAACATTGATGTTTAAAATCACTTAATTATTTAATGTCAAGCCAGATTCTTCACATCATGTTGTATATACTGTATGAATTGTACATAACAGATAGAAGGCTTTAAGGTAGATTATTTCTGTAATTAATTGAGTTACTGTCTCTATAAAAGGCTTTGTTAATTATTATTATTATTATTGTTATTATTACTATTACTATTATTATTATTATTATTATTATTATTATTATTATTATTATTATTATTATTATTAACTCCCATGTCTCTTGCCTTTGATGTCATAATTACAATATCTGAACAAAAAAAAATTTTAATGAACACAGAAATATCACATTGGTTAATGAAGTCCTGTTTAAATAATATCCATTATTTATTTGAAACCTTTTGAAATGTATAAAAAGTACAAAAACCTAAGTATAATACTATATAACGATCACATTTTAATTAAACTCTCTCAAAAGTTTCAATGAAATGTTAGAGATATTGCCAATGCATAAATAAACATTTTGGACAAACTTTTAGTGAGATCTCTACACAATTTCAATAAATGGTTTGGTAGAAATATTTGCGAAAACTCACCAAAATTTCAGTAAAATGAATAAGACTTAAGTTATGCCATCATGGATCATATTTTGTATGCAAAAAAAAAAAATGAGGACAAAAAAAACAAAACTTTTTTTGATAATATCCGTCAAAATAAAATGTACGATCCATTTAAAAACATTGTAAATACTTCTCATTGGTTCCCGCTGATGACTAAGAATCTAAAGCAGTTTAATAGAAATCTGAAGCCTGCTTTGTATGGCGTAAGCAGAAAGCACTAAAGAAACCCATCTGAAATATGCGTGCAAGTACGCCTGGAAAGTTTGTATGGACTATTTCCAAATTCCATAAGGACCATTTCCAAATTCCATATTGTATATTTCCAAATTCCAAAATGACTAATTACAAATTCCATGTGTGTATAATTCCAAATAACATGGACTATTCACAAATTCCATATAAATTATTGTCAAATTCAACATGGAATTTTAATTTTATCCTATATAGACAATCTACAGATATCATGGAATAATTTACATATTCCATATGACTTTCCATAAGGAGTACGTAAGAATTATGTAACATTTCCGTAAATGTACGTATGGATTCCATATGCACTCCATACATCCATCCATTCATCCTTACATACATACATACATACATACATACATACATACATACATACATACATACATACATACATACATACATACATACATACATACATACATACATACATTACATACATTACATACATACATACATACATACATACATACATACATACATACATACATACATACATACATACCCCCTGCGGGTTAGGGTTGTAAAGTTGGCCCTATGTGCCTCACTTCGTTGTCGTAAGAGGTGAATAAGCAGCGCAAACTTGTTTGCCGTTGGTTATGTCCCGTGTCGGTGGAGGAAAGGATCCTTATGGTTGAGCAGAGGTTTTCCGATGTAATACACTACTTTGGTCTCTACTTCTAGACGGATGGTCGGGATGGGCGTGCTCTTGACAAATCGGCTGTTCACTCATAGCCCTAGGAAGTCTTTTTTACTTGCTCACCTTCTATATCTTTCTTATTGTATCTGTGTTGATACCACCGTTGTCCCTACAGTCTATCCCTTTAGCTTTCCCTTTCCCAAGTCTTAGAAGATTTCATAGAAGGCGGAGACTTCACGAGTCAATGAATGGAAAGTTTACTATCTACGTCTAGCATCTGTGTATCCATGGCTTTTGAAAAGTGTCCCCTTGTTGGGCTCATTGGTGGGCGTTGAGCACGTGTGCTGAATGTTAAACAAACCATCACGGAAGTTTCAGAAACAATTCAACTGAAACAAAAGAAAAGTCTGACTCGGATGCCGAACCATGTAGTGTGGAGCCATGTCCAGGCTTCACGGTTATACAGACAAAATATATCACACAGCCTCTTACAGCACTGTCACCATTTGTTATTGAGAAAATTATAACGGGATTAATTGCACAACAAAATGTTACAAAACTGAAATCAGGTTCACATGTTGTTGAGTGTGAACGACGAGGTCAAACAGACAATATCAAGAAAATAAAAAAATCCTCTGTATTCCACTGACCTCATTCGCTCACACGACACGTAATGCGTCCAAACGCGTCATACGCTGAGGTGACTTGGCTGGAGTCAGCGACACGGATATCATGGAAAAGGAAGGTGTCACGTCAGTCTGTAGAATCCGTATTAAACAATAACAATATGCATGTCACCAACACCACTGTACTCACTTTTAACAAACCAACACTACACAAGCTGATAAAAGATGGCGTTTTGCAAGTGAAGGGCGAAATCTACATACCAAACCCCCTTCGATGATATAAGTGTCAGACATATGACCATCATGAAAACCGCTGTTCACAGTCCAAAATATGTGGCCGATGCGGAGTCCATTCTCATCTGGAATCTGAGTGTAGAGCGATGAAATTTGGTAATAGTCCATCCCTCATTCCAAGGATTGTGATACTTGGAAACAGAAGAAGGATATCCAGATGGTAAGGAACACATCTATCAATCCCTATCCAGAGGCCGGAAAACTTGTACAAGCAAAGACATCCCTTCCCGACCCATCCTTACCCACTGTCGTGAAAAGCCATCATAAAACAACAAAAGACGCGCAAACACAGACAGATGCACTCAATTTAACATCAAGCACTAACACATATCATTCCAAACCACAGAAAAACATGGTATATACTCAAATAACTTTCAGTAACATCCCACCACGAAACCACTACTCTCTGTTTAACACCTACTGTTAAACTGTTGACAAACCTCAGGAGAAGTTTCTGTTGTTGGGAATAAATAGAGCCCCTCATAGCGTCGTCCCTCTAAACACAACTTTGCAAGCCATGGCTGTAAGCGTCACTCTAGATTGAGTGATTATCTTTTGTTCTGTTTACATACCACCAAGCACCAACAGAGCACCAAACGAGTTAGACAATCTTGTTCAACAACTTACCGCATCCTTTGTTTTACCCGGGGATTGTCATGCCCATAACATGTTATGGGGATCAGACCACATAAGATAAGTAACAAATGCCACTTTGAATCTAGAAACGATTGGTGTGCATAAAACTACAGACATATTTATATCCAGGAAGAGGTACATGCACGTGTATAGACTTGACAATTTTCTCCGTCGCTGCTTTTGGACTATGAGTGAATCGAAGGTCACTTTCCAATCTCCCTTGAATGAAAAAACGCCACAAATTATGACGCAATTCCACATAAGGAATTAAAAGATGCCCGGCTGGGCTACCTTTGCAACACTCTGTAAAATTAGTCTTAATCAGGATACAGTATTCAACATAAATGACCTTATTCAGCATTTTCTTCCATTCTAATCGAAATTGAATAATAATATATTCTCAAGTCCTAGTTGAAATGTGCAAAATCCCCAAACCTTGGGTAACTAAGGAATGTAAAGAAGAAATTAAACAACGCCGAGAAGCATTACAAAAAAGTGAACAATCTTCCAACGGCCGAAGATTCAAGATATTACCGTTCTCTCCGGGCTAAAAGCTTGCCGCAAATTCAAAGAAAGTAAACGAGCATCATGGAAGAAATGTATTTACTCGTTAAGCTTCATTTAGTATAAAAAGCCTTCTAAAAATTACAAAATCAAAAATGAAAGTCACATTCAAAATTCACCTCTAAGAACTCGAAACGTTATAACCATCTTTTGTCACTGTTGGATCTCATGAAGACAATGGCCAGGATTCATCCGCTGGGCCTGACCAAGTATATTGCCAGGTCTTGAAAAACCACCCAGAATCATCACTTGCATATCTTTTGAAAATCTTTAATGATTTATGGATTGCTAGTAATGTACATAAAATTTGGAAAGAAGCAACAGTACTATCAGTACCCTAACCGAATAAAGATATCGGAGATCCTAGGAATTATATACCTTTGCACTGACAAGGTGTATGTGTGCAAAACAATGGAACGAATTATTAATTCTCGACGTGTATGGTACTTGGAAAGTAACAATTTAATATCTACTTTCAAAGTGGCTTCCGTTGTGATCGAAGTACCAACTATCATCTGGTTTGACTGGAAACATTTTTTGCGATGCATTTATCTGAACATCTTTGATTTAGGAAAGGCCTATGTCACCACAGAGATGTACGGGATACTATATGACCTGCACAATATTGGTCTAAAAGCCGTCTGCACTCTTTCATATAAAACTTCCTCTCAGACAAAGAATTCAAAGTACTGGTGAGCTCTATTCTATCAGATATTCTGATCCCATATGAATGTATGAGAATTGATTTGTTTTCGTATAAGGTTTTGTATTTGAGTTGAAAAAGAGCCGAAAATGCAGGTTCAGGGGTTTTAATCCTAACTTGAGAACATACTGTGCAGAATGCATTTCTCTACAGTGTGATAAGGTGGTTCATTCGCTTCAGCGAGAAGGCTTTCATATGGATATGTGTCACTTGATCCCAGGGTGAGTCCTATGCTTGATTATGAATTAGGTCAAGCATCTTTAGATACGACTTCCTAGCTGAACCATAAAAAAGCATCCATAGTGTAATTTGGAGCGGATAAAAGTTTTACATAAGCTGAGGATGACTGTTTTTATTTTAAATCAGCACCCCAGTCAGTGTGCGTTATTACCTTAGGTAGATCTAAAGATTTAGCATTTCAAGTTCTTGATATGTGGAATAAAGGTCAGTTTTCTGTCAAATATAATACCCAAAACCTTTTTTTTTGCAACAATAGAATGTGTGACATCCAGCCTGAGTTTAGGGTCATCGTGATGTCTTTGCAACTGACAGAAATGCCTGCATACTGACAGCGATTATCTTTGGGATCTCCTAATTCCAGCGCTATATGTATGGGAGAAAGCTTATTCTGGAAAATAACTACCATCCACATGCTTATTTGACCCAAGCTAAATTGACAAATGGTTTTTTAATGATATGGTCATTATTTCTTCAGCAATACCAAATTCAATTGCGTTACATTAAGGGAAGCGACAATGAAGGAGCAGAGTGTCTGAGTAGACTAACTGGTACTAAGATGAAGGAAACAATAACTTGGATGCAGCATCAAAATTCGGAGATCAAAATACCAGATTTTTCTCTTAAAAAGTGGGTTATCTGAAGGGTCGGATTCGAAAAGTGGTAAACCTTGAAGTTGAATGAGCCAAACATTGAGATTTTATTTTATTTAGACGTGGGAAGTATTTGGGAAGGGTTTTTACGACCGTTCTTCATAATTTCTTCGAAACCATTGTTAAATCGTCGAAGGGGCCAGTGTTGTGATTCATTGAAATTGATGTGATATCTTAAAACGGGTTCGAAAAAGAGACATTTGAACTTCGGAGCAGTGGCAAATAGTCATTCTTCAAAGAGATAAGTTATATAACAAAGTTCAGAAATTCTGACTGATGAAACAAATGTTTGTCTTATGACTTTTCTTTTACAGAATCCGCTGTTTATGATTGGTCGAGTGAAAGTAAGACGTACATCTTGCAAATAGAGAGAGATTTTTTGGTTCCGGTGGAAGCGTAAGAAACAATAGTGCTTTCCTCGTTAATAAAGGGAGACAACAGGTGTCTGAATTGCTTCAAAAACATAATTTAGTGCTTGATTCACACGTTCTAAAGTTAGCAGAAATATGCTATGCAGATTTAATTTCATGTAATATTATGTTGTTTTAATTATTTGTTGTATGCAACTTGTTGATATGACTAGGTTAAGTATTAAGCATCGTTTATTCAATTTCATGGAAATATGTTGATGCTAGAATTGCTATTTAATTTATCTTTACAGTTATTAGTTCATAGCAGAACTGATTGCATGCGATCCAAATATTCATGTGTGCAAGATTTATTGGGTTAAATGAACAAATATGAAACAATTGATGGTACTGATTATCGTGAATTATTGATAACTACCTATTATATTTGCTTTAGTAATGTTTAATCTGGAAGTGAAAAAGGATCTGTGAATTTGATGCAAATAGTAACCATACATGTAGTAGCATACGGTAAATTTTTGATAGCGATCATGTGGTAATTTATGACAAGGTACTATTGTTTGTAGACCTTACGCAGTGTCTGTATGGCTAGTGTAATCTGAGCAGCATAAATGAACGAATTGTATCTACCTCTAGAATGTGGAAAATATAGTGAGTTAGTGATATTTGTGTCCTTTATGGAAACGGTTTTCAAAAGAAAAGGTGACTTGACAGTCCAGAGGCGGAGTGTGAAGAGAAAGAAAGAAAAGGGAGAAGTGATGTTCAAAAGGGGAAAGTGATGAGTAGAGAGTAAAATTTAGGTAGTCCATTAAAGACGAGGTCCGAAAAGAAAGACTGGAGTAAATATAAACCTTGGAACACAATTGAGGGGAAGGTGATGCAATCAGTTGTGGACATTGCACTCTTTTCAGCACTCATTATGATAATGAAGTAAATCCAAATAAGACACTGCTAGTAAAACCAGTGTATATCATTTAAGTTTAATTGTAATTGCCACTATTAATTTATATGATTAAATTTCTTATTTGTCATGTCTAAGTAGGCTTTTATGCATATTTTCTTCCCAAAAATCTTGCCCAGTTCTCTCTTGATATTATATCTTTCACTCACAACATGTCATAATATCGAGGGACGTCATTCATTATATAACGTAGCTAAACCCAATTAACTACTCTTGATACCTAGCGGAAGACTTCTGCAAATATACTGTAATAAATCTGAACGGAAAGTAACCGTTATGTTGATGTGGGAAAATTAGGAACCATTATTCATCTGGTAAATGAGAACAATTAGTTAAAATGCATTTTTTTACGGCATGATGTACATTATTAATAATAAAATGATATGATGTGAAAATAGGTTTTCTTTATGTCATCTCAGTGATGAAAAGCCATTGAACATAACTATGTACCAATATGTTGTTGTTGTTGGTAGGGTTTAACGCCATTTTTCTGCAGACGATAGGCTATACATGGCGGTCATTATTATTGGTGGAGGAAGGGCAGCACAGAGGGTGGACAGACCGAAACTATTTCAAGCAAACCAAAACTATTTAAAGCAAACCGAAACCAATTTAATACAATCCTTAGGATTTCAAACCGAAACCAATTTAGGCAGACAAAAAAGAAGAAATCCATTAGGATTTTACGCCACAGACCCAGAACTGATGTCGCTGCGGAGACGAATTGTTTCCAGCGAATATTTGATCATACGATATCTTGATCTCGGATCCTGCACATTAATTGTTAAAAATCCATGTGGAATTAACTGAGAGTGACTAATGAAATTTTTAAAGTGATTATAATCCATATCTTCACTGCACCAGGTCTGGTGAATATTTCGTAGCGTATGAGTTTCAACTCCATTGAATACAGCAAGAATATTACAGTTTACCCTGATCACTTTTGGTATGTGTGTATACTTCTGAGTAACATATATTACATCGTTATTTTTATGCCTACCTCTGGAAAATATTCTGGCAAGGTTTGCTTGTCTATCTAACATCACATCATCATATACGACTAAATTGCTAATACTTCTATGAAGAGAATCAACACTCGGTGCTTCCTCGATATCGGTTATAAACTCACTAATATCTTATTCGATTTCCGATTTTGAATCTTGTTAAAATCCTTTAACACCTCGTAACATCGCTGATCGTCTACACTCGGGGCTATTAAATACAACTTGTCACATTTCATCCATCTCGTTATTAAATTAAGAAGCAGTTGTGTCTTGCAACTTCCAGATGGTCTAATTATAATTATGCGAATAGAATTTGGTAGCGCTGCATGATGCTTAACTGGTTCTCGTGTTTTTGTCGCCGAAAAATTAATTACATTCATGTTATTATAAATAAATTATGGATCTATATTGTATGAAATGTATGAAGCGTACTAACACAAACGACTTGACGACAATTACAACTAAAAATAACAGATCAGAACTTGCTCGTAAGTGTGTACAATGTGGTACGAAAAAGTTTGCATTTGTTTTTATGAAATCTGGAGATGTTTAAAAAAAAAAAATGAGGAGATGATATTGCAGCCAAGTTAGTAAAACTCCCAGGAACACCATGGGGAAAATATCCGGGAGAAAAACACCTTCCAGGGTATAGTTCTTGTGCAATTGAGACCAAACTCGATATCAGAGTCGATGATCAAAACAATCCTGGACTCGGTGAAAACCCAATAAACGCCATTGATAAGGCGTGTCATGCTTATGATGCTGCTTATAAAAGCAGCAATCTGCAACACAGACATATCGCAAATGTGAACTTGATTCATGCGTTGAATTCTATTACTAATAAATCCTTCAAACAAAATTGGCTTCATGGTTGATAAAATCGGCGATAAAAAGTAAATTGATTTTGGGTGGTGGTAATTTATAACATCATTGAATCTATATATTATTCAAAAAGAGGATACTGTAGGGGTAAATCAGCAATCAGTAAACTCGCAGCGGATTGGTTATCCAAACTGGCGATATGGCAAATTTATCTACAACCGCCTAAACAAATTAACTTTTCTCATTTTGGTGTCATCGCACTTAATGAGGTTTATCAGGCTGATATACTATTTCTGACACATGATGGTGTTTACAAGCATGCGCTAACCGTAGTTGATGTTGCGAGTAGATATAAACAAGCAGAACCTCTAAAGACAAAATCATCAACTGAGGTGGCATCTGCGTTTGAAAGGATTTATCGACGAGGTGCTCTGCATTGGCCAAATCTATTACAAGTTGATCCTGGCAAGGAATTTCAGGGTGTAGTGTTATCATCAATGAAGCATCATAATGTCAGCATCAGAAGAGGACATACTGCATTACATCGCGATCAGGCAATTGTTGAACGATTTAATCGGACACTTGCTGAGCGGTTATTTGGATAACAATAGGCGAAGGAGTTTATTCAGGATAAACGATCCCGTGAATGGGTCAATATATTACCAGGCGTAATTACCACTCTGAATAATGAGATTAAAGTATTTACCTGTAAAACGGCAACATGATTTTTTAAAACAACCAATACTCGCCAATGACACTGTTAGATATTTATATGAAACAGGAGAGCTTGAGGATCGTACAAAAAGAACTACTGATCCTATTTGGAATGTCATTACGCATACAATATCTAGCATAAAACGATTCTCGGGTAGACCGCCAGTCTATAGGTTGGATTCAACAGCTCCTCAGCGTGGGTTTACTCGTGAACAACTACAGGTGATACCCGAGGATACTCAATTACCGCCGCGTGGTCTTAACTAGCACCTCTGTGTTTTCTTGCACTCAAGACAAGTCAGCATCACAATATCTCTGGTATGACCAATGCAGCTATTTTTTCTGTCTACGGTAAATTGACGGGGGTCTTTATCCGACCAACACCAACGCATTATACAATATCAACTCGCGCGGTGATTATTTTGTTGTTGTTTCAGTGTGATTATAAATTCAGCATCAATGTCAAATTTTCTGTTTTTTATTTTTGTCCTGTTGTTTACAACCAGAGAGCTTTTTTTCTGATTATATCAACGCTGACAATATCACTTATTGTAGTGTCATTATCATCTAAATGAACTCTTCGAAGTTGATTTATTCTTCGTACGCTGGACATTGCAAGATAATGTATCGTCGCTGCGTATCCTAGCTTCCATGGAGATTTATCAGCACGCAATGAATCTTCGACAACACTAATATCAACAGTAGTATACAAAACGGCCGATTCTTGACCACTTTTTCGATAGAAGCCTTTATTTACTAAATGGAAGCCTTTTCAGGTACTCCTTTTGCCATTCTGACAGTTTCAATTTGCTTAAAAACCTAAAAATAGAGGGGGTACCAAAAAGCCTCAAAATGATAAAATAACGCTTCTATCGCAGAATAAATTTAAAAAGAAAACGCTATAGAGCCCTCCATTTAGCAAACTGGGACTAAAAAAATAAAATGACTCGTAAAAGTGTCTCCTTTATCAATGTAGGCTTGGCTACTGGACCACTCTTATTTTTATTTTTACTGTCAGATTGGCAAATGGAGGCTTCTATAAAAAACACAAAAGGGGTACCTGAAAAGGCTTCAACTCAGTGAATGAAGGCTTCTGTTGAGAAATAATTTAAGTGTCAGATTGTTAAAATAAGGCTTCTACAACCCTGGACCACTCTATTTTTTATTTTAAGTGTCAGATTGACAAAATAACACTTTTTAAAAAATTCCTTAAGGGGTACCAGATTGTTAAACTGAGGCTTCGCTACTGGACCACTCTTATTTTTTATTTTAAGTGCCAGATTGGCAGAATAACACTTTTAAAAAAATTACTAAGGGGGTACCAGATTGTTAAACTGAGGCTTCGCTACTGGACCACTCTTATTTTTTATTTTAAGTGCCAGATTGACAGAATAACACTTTTAAAAAAATTACTAAGGGGGGTACCAGATTGCTTAACTGAGGCTTCTACAACTCTGGACCACTCTCTCAAAAAAAATTACTAAGGGGATACCAGATTGTTAAACTGATGCTTCTACAGGAATCGCTGAATTGCCTCTTGGTCTATACCCGACAATGAATTCCTCTATCGTAGGAGGATTTTCAGACATGATATGGTGTTTATTTTTTCTGTTTTTATAATACGTCAGAATAGCTCGATAGGCATTTTTTCCACATGGGTTACACAAACGAATTTTTCCCCCAACACCAACACCACAACTGGCACACGGATTAGTACCAGCGCGGGAACTATTTCGTAACAAGTACGCATGAACTCCACAGTACTCCCCATAGCAAGACTTTCCACATCTATTATTAGAATTTTTCAACAACCATTGACAGGTACTTAGATTATACATATTTCTATATATACTTAACTATTTCTTTAATTGATATTTAACGATATGTTATATTCGCTTTAACAATGTGATAATTTTGCGTATGGTTAAATTCTGCTTCAAACATACAGTAAAAAGCGAATTAGAGATATGATAAAATATATAGAAAATGTCATTGTCGAAAATGGACCTGAAAAAGATACAGACACCAAAAAAGCCGCGCCATGTAGTTGCGAGGGAACTTGTGAACGAACGCTACGAACTCACCAAAACAAAACCCGACTGGCCTAGAAGTAATCAGCAATTAGCAGAATTAACAGATCGGATAGCAATTTTACGACGAAAGAAAAAAATCAATGCAGAAATCCAACAGGGAGGTTACATCATCGATGAAGCTTTTTCTGGTGCTGATAAATACATCAAATTCATTCCACGTGGAAAGCACTATAATCATTTTGTGGTTGGTGATCTGATTAAAATCTTCAACAGTGTTATTCCGGTAGTGTTACTTGAAAGACCTCTATTGAAAATAAACGTCACCTACGATCTTGATATGTACTTGGCATCTAATCCTGATATAACTATCACAGTTCCATTACGAGGAGATCCAAAGATTATTTTACGGTCTACTGATCTAGAAGAGGCAGCAAAAGATTTCTTCGCAGTGATATCAAGACGGTATGAAGTTTTCACATCACAGCAAACCGGATTGGTATTCAAGAAAATTAATTTCATTCAGCTGTGTCTACACGATTTCGAAGTCACTACTGGAGCATCCTATAAGCCATTGCCTAAAAAAATTCAGGCAACAAAATCATGCATCAACGTGAAAAATGATGATAACAAGTGTTTGTTGTGGGCGTTATTATCAGCACTATTTCCAGCACAACATCATGTAGATCGAGTTAGTAACTATAAGCCGTATCAGTGCCGAATCAATATGACTGGAATTGATTATCCAACCCCAATCAAACAGATACCGAAAATAGAACAACAGAACCCAACATTGTTCCGATCTGGAATCAACGTGTTTTCACTAGATGATAAATTACGGGTATTTCCCTATCTGATTTCTCCAGCCAGTAAACACATCACAGATGATTCTACTGTGAATTTACTGTGGTATGATGAACACTATGTTTGGATAAAGGATTTAAGCCGATTAATGAGTTCAAAAATGTCAGGGCATGGTCACAAGATGTTCTTTTGCTACAGTTGTCTCTGTGGGTTTCGTACTCAACAAGAACTCAACGAACACAACAAGTATTGCTTTGAAGTATTGGCGGTAACTACACCGAAAATTCCGGACAATGTGTGCTATTTTAAAAAATACGAGAGAACTAAAAAACTACCTTTCATTTTCGTAGGAGATTTTGAATCCTTTATTGTAACAGTCAGTGCCAAGTGTTATTGTGGAAAATCGGTCTGCGAATGCCAGTTTAAAACGTTATCTACTCACAAACACGTTCCAGCG
Organism: Unio pictorum; assembly: GCA_030141615.1. Lineage (NCBI taxonomy): Eukaryota > Metazoa > Mollusca > Bivalvia > Unionida > Unionidae > Unio > Unio pictorum. Next base: position 2,041,095 of record JARLTB010000163.1, on the reverse strand, counting down.
AGTTATCAAATCAATACAATCTGTACCAACGATAGATACTCAAAACTATCGCCGATTTATCGATTGGAAAATGATTCTGATTTACCACCGGAAGTCCACATGCTGAAATATCTGTTTGAACAACAACGAAACATTGAAGCGTTATTGTCACTACACGATGAAAGATTTACCAGACTGGGTTCTTTTGTCATGGAAAAACGATGTTTCAGGTGTAAGAAAGAATTCACCGCGGATAATCCGAAAGTTCCTTTCTACGATGTTACTACAGATGAATACGTTGGAACCGTCCATAAGCGTTGCAGATCTTTTCAGCAATTCTATCCTGTCGTTTTTCACAATTTGCGAGGATATGACGGTCATTTTATCATTAACGCGTTAGCGCATCCTGAAATATCGAAATATTGTACCGACAATCACATATCATTGAAATGCATTCCAAACAGCACTGAAAAATTGATGTCCATCACAGTTGGAAAATTGAGATTCATAGACAACTATCAGTTCATGAACACTTCCTTGGAGCAATTAGCAAAGAATTGTACTAGTTTTCCAATCACCGAAAAACATTTTAAACGGGAAATGCTGGAATACATCACCGTCAAGGGGATATTCCCGTATGAGTATTTCAACAGCATAAAGCGATTTTCAGAAACATCACTGCCATCCATTGATAAGTTCTATTCTTCGTTGACAGACAAAGATATCACTGATGCAGAGTACCAACGGGCACTAACCACGTGGGATGTTTTCAAATGCAAAACATTCGGTGATTATCATGATATCTATCTCACCGTGGATGTGTTATTGCTGTCAGACATTTTTGAGGGTTTTAGAACAATGTCGATGAGCAATTATGAATTGGATCCAGCCCATTATTACTCAGCACCAGGGTTATCCTGGGATGCATTATTGAAATAAAAAAAAATAAGATTGGAATTACTGACTGATGTCAACATGTACTTGTTTATCAAGAAAGCAATTCGAGGCGGAATTAGCGTGATTATGAAAAAACACTCCATCGCAAATAATAAATATCTCAAGCAATATGATATAAATCAACCTAACCGGTATATAGGTTATTGGGACATAAATAATCTCTATGGTGGGGCTATGTCAATGTTGATGCCCTATGGAGGTTTCAAATGGGTTTCCACAGAAGAATTTCTATCTGCTGCATCAAATTGGAAACCTGGTGATGATTTAAGCACTGTAATAGTTCACAATGACGATGATAATCAAATCGGCTATTATGTTGAATGTGATGTGGATTATCCAGAACACCTTCATGATGCACACAATGATTATCCATTTCTTGTTGAAAAGATGATAGTTACCGATGAAATGTTATCCCAGGAACAATTAGCACTTCGAACAACGAAATATACCCCAATAACGAAATTGATACCCAATCTGTATAACAAACGCAACTATATATGTCATATTGCTATACTCAAACAGGCCATTGAGGCAGGACTGGTACTTAGAAAAGTGCATAAAGTGCTGCAGTTTAATCATTCCACATGGATGAAATCTTATATTGATCTTAATACAGCCAGAAGAGCTGCTGCAGAGAATGATTTTGAGAGAGACTTTTTCAAACTGATGATTAATTCTGTATTCGGTAAGACAATGGAAAATATCAGAAAACGGGTTAATATCGAATTGGTTAATAATGAAAAACGACGTCATAAACTAGTACGAGGAAATCGCTTTGCAGGAATTAAAAAAATAACGGATCATCTATCACTGATCACTTTGAAGCAATCTCAGTTGCCTCTTAATAAACCCGTCTATGTCGGTGCTGCAGTGCTAGAAATGTCGAAACATATGATGTATCAATTTCATTACGGTTTTGTTAAAAAGAAATGGTCTGACGCTAGATTGCTATTTACAGACACGGATTCATTGGTTTATGAAATCCTCAGCAATGATATTTATGAAGATATTTATCAACATCGTGAATTATTCGATTTATCTAATATTGATCCTAACGGGATACAAGGAAGATTCCATGATAGCAGTAACAAAAAAGTCATTGGGAAAATGAAGGATGAATTCTCATTTCTCCCCATCAGAGAATTCGTGGGTCTTCGGTCTAAGATGTATTCGGTGTTAACTGATAGCGTTTCTGCCAATAAGGCGAAAGGGATCAATAACAATTATGTGAAGAACAAATTGAAATTCAATGATTATTTAACAGCGCTGCTAAGACCACCAGGAGACAATTTACCGACAGTAACCACATATGGCTTTAGATCCTATCGTCATACTGTTTTCACGGATAGAATAACTAAATCAGGGTTATGTAATTTTGATGATAAGCGATATTGTCGTGATGGTGTTAACACACTCGCATTCGGTCATTGGAAAATAAATTACCATCATGACAACAACAATTGTAATGGCAACATTAAATAAAGAACATCTTCCTGTGAGGAATTTTATTTTTTATCATCAGTATTTACGAGCAATTAAAAAGTACAATCTAACTATTAAAAAATGAGCTATCTGAAATGTAGTATGGATCGTTTACCAGAAATTATTCAACAGCGACTATCAATAAATCCTCATTCGACTGTGAAAGTGAAATTCCGTGATGGAAAATTTAGAGCAACACAAAAATCACCAACAGGAGGAAAATTTATATCTAAAATGATTGAGAACCGATCAGGACCTGCACGACTCAGACTACAAGAAAAACGGCTTAACAGGATGATACAAAATGGAGCCTCCGAACAAGTAATCATCTCTGAAATGGATCGTTTAGGACTATCTTTAAAAACAGATTAAACGCTACTTATTTTCTACGAGTCTGTTCATGTAATTCTTCATATTTTTGTACTGCTCGCTTTTTTTTCACGTTTTCCAAGGACTTCTTCAATTTCATTAAAAAATTCACAGTCCCGTTCGGAGATATAATCCTTCCATAAATCATCATCGTGTTGTTCAACTTTATCACAGTGTTTTCGTTTTCGCTTAATGGCTCTGTCATTAGTGACTTTTTCCTCAGGAATCTTTGTATACACTTCATTTATTTCTGCGGCAATAGAATTGTATTCAAACAATAATGAATTGTACATGTTAGTCAGCGATGAGTATTCCTCAGTGAGAGATTTTAAATTACGTCGTACATCATTGAGTTCAGTCTTTAACCGATCACGGTCCTGAACCACATCGTTACGGCGCTTTTGTACAGTATCAAACTGATATTGTAGGTCATTGGCTGATTGTTGTTGTTGTTGCCGTTGTTGTTGCAGCGCTGTTACTTTTTTCTGTAACGACTTATTTTGGTTGGTCAGGTTAGTCACTTGAGACTGTAATGATTCGTTTTCATTGGTTAGATTAGATACTTTCTGTTCTAAGTGCCGAATGGTTTCTTTATCACTGTCAACATTTTTATCATCTATAAAATCTTCATTGATGCTGTTATCAGTAGTTATTTCAAATGGGGTGCTATTAGATTTCCATATTTTGTAGATACGCTGATAACTGATTTTATACTTATCAGTGATTACCGATAACGGGATAACATCTTTTGAAGCCTTTATAGCGGATATATCATCAGGTGTTAATAATCTGCGAACAGGCATTATATAATGAAATATATTTTCAATAACAACAACAACAACAACAACATAAATGCAATGAGGAGATTACCATCATCTTAAACAATCTGAGTCTTCCACGAGATGGATTTAATAACAAAGTATTTTTTGTTAAACGATCTGATCGAGTTGATTCCCCTCCATATATTTCAACAACGGAAAAGTGAGGCTAGATTGAACCTTCGTTTGATATCAACGTCGACTATTTTAATCTCTCAATACTGTTATTTCATCGATGAAGGAAGTCACATAAATAAATAATAATGCGACTTTCCATTTGATCAATCTGACATAACGTATCGGGAGAACCATTGAAAGTCAATACTTATTTCATCGTGAGACAGCTTCTATCATTGATGAAGGAAGTATCCAAATTGTATATAAAATAATAATAATGACACTTCCTTCATTGTTGTTTTTAGTGTAATTTGATACCGGACCAACTATCCATTAACATTACACAACGTCGAATCTCGCGAGTGTGCAATTTGACACGACTGCTTGCGCTGGTTTTTAATACCCAATATCATTACTTAGATAAATTATGTTTTATTGTTTAGATTCAACAATATGTCTTTTTATTACAACCACGCATCATTATAGTAACGTGATTACAAATCAGCACTGTTTTCACCTGCAACAACGCAGATGTTGAATATATCGCGGTTGAAATTTTAAATAAAAAAATGAGGTGACTGAAATTTATATCAAATATTTTTTTCACCGCAATAATATATCAAGTCTTTTTATTGTTGTTGTTGTTACTATGTTCGTTTTTATGTACATACTAAATGTTGTGTAACAACAACAACAATAAAAAGACGATGACCCTAAACTCAGGCTGGATGTCACACATTCTATTGTTGCAAAAACAAAGGTTTTGGGTATTATATTTGACAGAAAACTGACCTTTATTCCACATATCAAGAACTCGAAATGCTAAATCTTTAGATCTACCTAAGGTAGTAACGCACACTGACTGGGGTGCTGATTTAAAATAAAAACAGTCATCCTCAGCTTATGTAAAACTTTTATCCGCTCCAAATTACACTATGGATGCTTTTTTATGGTTCAGCTAGGAAGTCGTATCTAAAGATGCTTGACCTAATTCATAATCAAGGAATAGGACTCACCCTGGGATCAAGTGACACATATCCATATGAAAGCCTTCTCGCTGAAGCGAATGAACCACCTTATCACACTGTAGAGAAATGCATTCTGCACAGTATGTTCTCAAGTTAGGATTAAAACCCCTGAACCTGCATTTTCGGCTCTTTTTCAACTCAAATACAAAACCTTATACGAAAACAAATCAAGTCTCATACATTCATATGGGATCAGAATATCTGATAGAATAGAGAAAAACCAGTACTTTGAATTCTTTGTCTGAGAGGAAGTTTTATATGAAAGAGTGCAGACGGCTTTTAGACCAATATTGTGCAGGTCATATAGTATCCCGTACATCTCTGTGGTGACATAGGCCTTTCCTAAATCAAAGATGTTCAGATAAATGCATCGCAAAAAATGTTTCCAGTCAAACCAGATGATAGTTGGTACTTCGATCACAACGGAAGCCACTTTGAAAGTAGATATTAAATTGTTACTTTCCAAGTACCATACACGTCGAGAATTAATAATTCGTTCCATTGTTTTGCACACATACACCTTGTCAGTGCAAAGGTATATAATTCCTAGGATCTCCGATATCTTTATTCGGTTAGGGTACTGATAGTACTGTTGCTTCTTTCCAAATTTTATGTACATTGCTAGCAATCCATAAATCATTAAAGATTTTCAAAAGATATGCAAGTGATGATTCTGGGTGGTTTTTCAAGACCTGGCAATATACTTGGTCAGGCCCAGCGGATGAATCCTGGCCATTGTCTTCATGAGATCCAACAGTGACAAAAGATGGTTATAACGTTTCGAGTTCTTAGAGGTGAATTTTGAATGTGACTTTCATTTTTGATTTTGTAATTTTCAGAAGGCTTTTTATACTAAATGAAGCTTAACGAGTAAATACATTTCTTCCATGATGCTCGTTTACTTTCTTTGAATGTGCGGCAAGCTGTTAGCGCGGAGAGAACGGTAATATCTTGAATCTTCGGCCGTTGGAAGATTGTTCACTTTTTTGTAATGCTTCTCGGCGTTGTTTAATTTCTTCTTTACATTCCTTAGTTACCCAAGGTTTGGGGATTTTGCACATTTCAACTAGGACTTGAGAATATATTATTATTCAATTTCGATTAGAATGGAAGAAAATGCTGAATAAGGTCATTTATGTTGAATACTGTATCCTGATTAAGACTAATTTTACAGAGTGTTTCAAAGGTAGCCCAGCCGGGCATCTTTTAATTCCTTATGTGGAATTGCGTCATAACTTGTAGCGTTTTTTCATTCAAGGGAGATTGGAAAGTGACCTTCGGTTCACTCATAGTCCAAAAGCAGCGACGGAGAAAATTGTCAAGTCTATACACGTGCATGTACCTCTTCCTGGATATAAATATGTCTGTAGTTTTATGCACACAAATCGTTTCTAGAAACAAAGTGGCATTTGTTACTTATCTTATGTGGTCTGATCCCCATAACATGTTATGGGCATTACAATCCCCGGGTAAAACAAAGGATGCGGTAAGTTGTTGAAAAAGATTGTCTAACTCGTTTGGTGCTCTGTTGGTGCTTGGTGGTATGTAAACAGAACAAAAGATAATCACTCAATCTAGAGTGACGCTTACAGCCATGGCTTGCAAAGTTGTGTTTAGAGGGAAGACGCTATGAGGGGCTCTATTTATTCCCAACAACAGAAACTTCTCCTGAGGTTTGTCAACAGTTTAACAGTAGGTGTTAAACAGAGAGTAGTGGTTTCGTGGTGGGATGTTACTGAAAGTTATTTGAGTATATACCATGTTTTTCTGTGGTTTGGAATGATATGTGTTAGTGCTTGATGTTAACTTGAGTGCATCTGTCTGTGTTTGCACGTCTTTTTTTGTTTTATGATTGCTTTTCACGACAGTGGGTAAGGATGGGTCGGGAAGGGATGTCTTTGCCTGTACAAGTTTTCCGGCCTCTGGATAGGGATTGATAGATGTGTCCCTTATCATCTGGATATCCTTCTTCTGTTTCCAAGTATCACATTCATCGCTCTACACTCAGATTCCAGATGAGAATGGACTCCGCATCGGCCACATATTTTGGACTGTGAGCAGCGGTTTTCATGATGGTCATATGTCTGACACTTATATCATCGAAGGGGGTTTGGTATGTAGATTTCGCCCTTCACTTGCAAAACGCCATCTTTTATCAGCTTGTGTAGTGTTGGTTTGTTAAAAGTGAGTACAGTGGTGTTGGTGACATGCATATTGTTATTGCTTAATACGTATTCTACAGATTGACGTGACACCTTCCTTTTCCATGATATCCGTGTCGCTGACTCCAGCCAAGTCACCTCAGCGTATGACGCCTTTGGACGCATTACGTGTCGTGTGAGCGAATGAGGTCAGTGGAATACAGAGGATTTTTTTATTTTCTTGATATTGTCTGTTTGACCTCGTCGTTCACACTCAACAACAAGTGAACCTGATTTCAGTTTTGTAACATTTTGTTGTGCAATTAATCCCGTTATAATTTTCTCAATAACAAATGGTGACAGTGCTGTAAGAGGCTGTGTGATATATTTTGTCTGTATAACCGTGAAGCCTGGACATGGATCCACACCACATGGTTCGGCATCCGAGTCAGACTTTTCTTTTGTTTCAGTTGAATTGTTTCTGAAACTTCCGTGATGGTTTGTTTAACATTCAGCACACGTGCTCAACGCCCACCAATGAGCCCAACAAGGGGACACTTTTCAAGTGCCATGGATACACAGATGCTAGACGTAGATAGTAAACTTTCCATTCATTGACTCGTGAAGTCTCCGCCTTCTATGAAATCTTCTAAGACTTGGGAAAGGGAAAGCTAAAGGGATAGACTGTAGGGACAACGGTGGTATCAACACAGATACAATAAGAAAGATATAGAAGGTGAGCAAGTAAAAAAGACTTCCTAGGGCTATGAGTGAACAGCCGATTTGTCAAGAGCACGCCCATCCCGACCATCCGTCTAGAAGTAGAGACCATGGTAGTGTATTACATCGGAAAACCTCTGCTCAACCATAAGGATCCTTTCCTCCACCGACACGGGACATAACCAACGGCAAACAAGTTTGCGCTGCTTATTCACCTCTTACGACAACGAAGTGAGGCACATAGGGCCAACTTTACAACCCTAACCCGCAGGGGGTATGAATGTATGTATGTTTGTATGTATGTATGTATGTATGTATGTATGTATGTATGTATGTATGTATGTATGTATGTATGTATGTATGTATGTAATGTATGTAATGTATGTATGTATGTATGTATGTATGTATGTATGTATGTATGTATGTATGTATGTATGTATGTGTGTATGTAAGGATGGATGGATGGATGTATGGAGTGCATATGGAATCTATACGTACATTTACGGAAATGTTACAGAATTCTTACGTACTCCTTATGGAAAGTCATATTGAATATGTAAATTATTCCATGATATCTGTAGATTGTCTATATGGGATAAAATTAAAATTCCATGTTGAATTTGACAATAATTTATATGGAATTTGTGAATAGTCCATGTTATTTGGAATTATACACACGTGGAATTTGTAATTAGTCATTTTGGAATTTGGAAATATACAATATGGTATTTGGAAATGGTCCTTATGGAATTTGGAAATAGTCCATACAAACTTTCCAGGCGTACTTGCACGCATATTTCAGATGGGTTTCTTTAGTGCTTTCTGCTTACGCCATACAAAGCAGGCTTCAGATTTCTATTAAACTGCTTTAGATTCTTAGTCATCAGCGTGAACCAATGAGAAGTATTTACAATGTTTTTAAATGGATCGTACATTTTATTTTGACGGATATTATCAAAAAAAGTTTTGTTTTTTTTGTCCTCATTTTTTTCTTGCATACAAAATATGATCCATGATGGCATAACTTAAGTCTTATTCATTTTACTGAAATTTTGGTGAGTTTTCGCAAATATTTCTACCAAACCATTTATTGAAATTGTGTAGAGATCTCACTAAAAGTTTGTCCAAAATGTTTATTTATGCATTGGCAATATCTCTAACATTTCATTGAAACTTTTGAGAGAGTTTAATTAAAATGTGATCGTTATATAGTATTATACTTAGGTTTTTGTACTTTTTATACATTTCAAAAGGTTTCAAATACATAATGGATATTAATTAAACAGGACTTCATTAACCAATGTGATATTTCTGTGTTCATTAAAATATTTTTTTGTTCAGATATTGTAATTATGACATCAAAGGCAAGAGACATGGGAGTTAATAATAATAATAATAATAATAATAATAATACTAATAGTAATAGTAATAATAACAATAATAATAATAATAATTAACAAAGCCTTTTATAGAGACAATAACTCAAATAATTACAGAAATAATCTACCTTAAAGCCTTCTATCTGTTATGTACAATTCATACAGTATATACAACATGATGTGAAGAATCTGGCTTGACATTAAATAATTAAGTGATTTTAAACATCAATGTTTCAAGCCTGGAAAAAGCACAGACATCTGTGAACACAAAAACATATACAATATAAAATATTATCCTGCATTGAAATTTTAGCTGTCAAAATGATGTAAACTGACACAAAAGCATTCATTTGAAACATTGATTACGAAAAGAAAAGTGTTAGGAGTTATGCAACGTTTGTACTGCAGACTTGATGTTTGATTAATGTACAAACTATGATTGTCTTGTGGTCTCTTGAGTTAGTCCTTGTTCCATAAGCAACCGTGACAAACTTGTATCATGATATAATTACTCTTATTTTAAACTGAATTCTAACACACCTTGAATATTTTGATGCACACTAATGCCATCCATGATATTGCAGGATGATTCTACTTATAAGTCAAGAAAACTCCGCAATGATATGATTATCTTTGGTATATATGAGTATCTTACCATTATATATACATGTATATATATATATATATATATATATATATATATATATATATATATATATATATATATATATATATATATATATAATACTATTTTTAAGTAATATGCTAAGCATGTTTACATTTTCTCAATTTTTTTTTGGTCATATCATTACATGTTTTTAACATCCATTAAAATAAATTAATGAAAACTGGCGTGCACGTGCTTTTTTTTAAATTTATTAAACATCTATGGAGCTCAATTGCGACGTGCATGTGGTTTCTTCAAATTTATTAAACATCCATGGAGATGAATTATGACGTGCATGGGTTTTCTTCAAATGTATTAAACATCCATGGAGATGAATTATGACGTGCATGGGTTTTCTTAAAATTTACTAAACATCCGTGGAGATGAATTATGACGTGCATGGTGTTTCTTCAAATGTATTAAACATCCATGGAGATGAATTCTGACGTGCATGTGCATGGGTTTTCTTCAAATTTATTAAACATCCATGGAGATGAATGATGACGTGCATGGGTTTTCTTCAAATGTATTAAACATCCATGGAGATGAATTATGACGTGCATGGGCTTTCTTCAAATATATATGAGCATATAAATTCATCCTTCTAACGTTAACTACACAATCATATACATGTGCTCTAACTCCCACCAAGTTTCAATTTGAATCAGATAGCTTAAGTCACTAATTCATCAGAATGTATTTTTCATAACACAAGAGCCTTCTTTCCGTATGGAAAAAAGTCCTTATGGATTATTGATGCAATATTTATTCCATATGTAAATTTCACTTGCCGTGTAGTACTTATGGAATTGATAAGGAAAGAATTGCCTGGTTCCATCAGTTTTTCAGTGCATATCTCTGCCATACGGATGTATGAGGTATTCCATATTGAAACCAAGATAAATTTATGTACGGATGATGTAGAGGGGATACTACATTTGTGTGGTTTTATCACCGTTGTGTTTCGTCATATGCTTCGACAAATTAGCGTTATGTGTATATGCTTTGCCACAAATTATACATGTGTATGGCTTATTACCATTATGTGTCTCAGAGTGTCGAATCAAATTGGAATTAACGCCAAACGATTTACCACAGATTTCACACTTGAATGATTTGTCACCAGTATCCATGCGCATGTAATTTTTCAATCTCAAGTTGACGCTAAACGATTTACCACACATTTCACATTTGAATGGTTTGTCACCATAGTGTATCCATAGATGTATAGACAAAGCGGAGCTATGGCGAAACATTTTCCCGCATACGTTACATGAGTATGGCTTGTCATCAGTATGTGTTATAATGCGTATAGTCAAAGATGAGTTCATGCCATAGGATTTCCCACATATGTCACCAGTATGTATTTTCATGTGACTGTTCACCCCAGATTTCTCTATAAACCGTTTATCACAGACGCTACATTTGTATGGTTTTTCGCCAGTATGTATCCTCATGTGTTTGGTTAAGTTAGGCCCCGTTTTAAACAATTTAAAAAAAAATTCACATCTGAATGGCCTGTCACTAATGCATATCATCTGGTGTCCCATTTCAACGGATGCAAAAATGTGCAATTCATATTTATATGGTGGTCAAAAGTTACGTCTTCGCTTTGTGAATTGCACAGCAACGGAAACGCCTTCTAATGAGGTATGATATTAAACAAATTTCAGTCGATTTAGCATCGGATTGTCATTGGCTCTTACATCATATAACACATTATTACATACTGTAGTTACATCGGATATATACGAAAAGTGCAGGAGCACTTATTTAAAAATGTATAACGTTGGTATCAGAGGTTCATAAATTTACGGCAATAATATAGAATTCATTCGACTCCATACAAAAACAAAAGAACACGAGTCGTCGTTGTTTTTAAATCTGATAGAAACATTTTGTTCCTAATCATTTTTGATAGAATGTATGTATGTCTTGTGCGCAAATGATTTAAATGCATCGATGTTCGGATAAATAGAATCAGAAAAAACCGATGGTGGATGGTGTGGGCGCAACTCATGATATATCACAAGGGCCAATGCAAGTAAGGAGGCCCGGCCGAACAACACATATTAATTTAATGAGACAAATTTTGCTTGAACAAGAACTAGGAGAGACGCGGGTGTTTCATATTGCTCTCTGTGTTGTTACAGTCCTTTTTGACTTTTTGAGTAAGTAGCTGGTTTAGATTGTAAAATAGAGCGTTGCATACATTTTCCTTGATTCAAGATGTTTATCGCGATCGTACGCTTGGTACAACAAAATATGAGAACAATTACCGTTACTTTGCATCATTCCTAATCTCTGGCAATTATATGGCAAAAATGTTTCAATATTGGCAGCAGAAAGTATTCGTTTTGAAATCCATACATAAAATCGTTGTTAAAATTGAGATTTATAGTGTATAATTATATCAAGATGGGTACTGGAAAAATCCTCATTTTGTACTCTTCTTGTTTTCTTTTTCTTTCTCCATCTTTTAAAAGTAGGAAATCATCAACTAAATTAAAAAAAAGTAAAGACATGTGTATGCTTTGTAATTCAATGTATCCAACATCAATTTATTATACACCTTTGACTTTGTATGTAACTCCATCGGATGAATAAAATTTTTCTTCCATACTTACGTTCAAGACTGCTTTCCACTTGTTGTATAGTAAACCCTTCCCATTATGCATTCATGTTGCTTCTGTAATGTCGATAGCACAACAATATATCACATATAACTGAAAGTCTGTGTGGTCATACAAACTCAACAGATTTCGCATAAAATCACATGCCGGATATCACGAGAATGTTTCTTTTTTTTTTGGTTAAAATGTTACTGTTAACGTTCTTGATTTATATATCTATTATACTTAACATAGTCCTTAAATGTGGCATTTACTCTCAAATTTGGACCTGGTCAATTCTAAACAAATTACTGACTGATTCGGCCAAGATGTCTGGCAGATTCTGTGTAACATCCAAACTGATTTGGATCATATGAAATATTATTCAGTTTAGTTTAGGATTTAAATGTGACATTTAAAATTGTTTTTAACGATGATTTTGTCATTATATCCAAAGTTTATCGAGCGGTTCAATTAAGCGTAAATTCTGTTTATTGTGCATCGACAATTTAATAGTGAAATATTTTTTGAAAACTTCTCGTTCAATTTTTTGCAAACATTAAATATTTTGTTAAATTGAGAAATTATAAAATTACGAACACTGACAAACAAGAACCAGTTAAATTCTATGCATCAGCCATGATGTTGAACTTGAGTAGTGACCTCATTTCTTGAGTCGGCGTCAATAATGCTTTTTGTATTGAGTTCAAGTAAAATTTGTCACTGGTTAGCAAATCTCCATGACATGTTTTGAGAAGTAAAGTCATCTGCAATGGCACATACGAAACAAACCGCAAATATTTTTCAGTTGATGCCATTAAAACACTTGTGTTATTATTAGTTCTTTCAAGACTGGACTATTGTAACTGATTCCTGTCTTTCAATATCTACTCCAGAAACTTTTAAGGTTGAAAACAGCCGCTCGGATCATCCTTAGAACACCACGATCAGTGCACACGTTCCGGCTACTCAATACGCTATACTGGCTATCAAATCGCTCGAGAATCAAACACAAAATTTGTTCTCTGTGCTACATTTTACTGACAAACTCCAGTGAAACATACATATCTGGCCTCACCCATGTGTACACACCTGCACGATACTTTCGTTCCTCTTTTGATAATTGTGTACTTTATTTCCATTACGAAAACTAAGTCATATGGAAAACCTTGTTTAGTATACCAGGGCCCAGGAAGGTGGAACGATTTATTGAAATTACACACAAAGGCATCGATCCCTTAAAACGTGAAAGTAGGGACACACCTAAAGACCTAATAATGTTTCCTACTTTAAATATTGTTTGCATTTTATGGCTTCAAATTTCATTGTTCCTGCATATTTGTAGCTTAGTCTAAGGGACTAGCCCATTACCCATTAAGAAGAATTCTTTATCCAGATCATAGTCAGCACGTTGCTGTAGTGACAGTTGATTGTACATATCACTAGTTTTAGCGGTAAATACACATTGTAATAATAGAGTCCAATGCTCTCGTGGTCGTTTCAAATTATCAGCACTTTTGTTCAAAATGAGAAAACTATTTGTCTACCTTTTTTCTATAACGGTGGTACTAACCTAATATTCTTAGTAATATCAAAGACTTGAATTTGTATGCAAGCTGGAATGTGGTTTTCACGTGCCAGATCTAATATTTTTATTCTAATTGTAATTTCCCTTTAACCTTTCTGTATGTGTATTTTCATCTTGCTGTCCCTTTGTCTCTTCCTCTGATTTTGTCTTTCTTTCTATTTGTGTTTGTCTCTCTCCCGCTTTCTCCTCTCTATCTCTTTCAATCTCACATTTCTTCAATTACAACTGCATTTGTTTCTCTCTCTCCTCGTTCTCCATTTGCAAATGTTTCTCTTCTTTTCTGACGTTCAAGCTTTCTTAAATTCTAATTCCAACTTTTACTTTAATTCTTTTAACTTTATTTCAGAGTCTAATGTAAAATTATTGATCGAAACCAAATTATTTTTATCTTCTCCACCTAATAAAGGACCAACATGGTTTGTCTTTATTACTTTAGTAAACATTCGTTTACCTCATTTTCTAGCAAGTTAAAGCAATTCATATTTTGTTAAACATTTCAAACTAATAATGGGTTTGATTTGAATGGAAGATCTCCATCTTTGATGTCATTGTAAAAAGCATGTTCAGTTCAGTAAAGATTGATAAAATCTGAAATAATACCTGGGGATTGTTAAACATTTCAAACATTTAAATTAACAAAACACAAAGATTTCTGAAACATTGTAGCCATATGCCATATATTCTAAGGACCATAACACCAATTTTCTGTTAGGAGATAAAAGTCGTAAATAAAAATGAGTTCTAATCCAGATGAAATCAAAATGAAAGACAATTACGTATGTTTTAACCAGCAAAGTGCTGTTGTGACAACAGTTTCTTGTTGAATCACAGAACATATTATTCGAGATTGTGTTTAATTTCCCCAAATTTTCTTTATCTTTGGAGGTCAGAAATTAGGACTGATTTGGACCAGACACTTTCACATTTGCAAGAACAAGAGTTTGAATGAACTTAAACAGGCATTACTTGAATATAAGCACTTACATTTTCTATGGAAAACATCAAATGAATTCAAAATAATTTGACGAAATATTTCTTGTTATACCCGTGACACAACACATAACATCTTGACTTTTAAGTGTTAAGGCAAGATTATTCAAATTCGTATCATAACTCTAATTAAAAAAATATCTTAAACGCAAAACAGATGCCAGGATGGGGGCCACCTTTCACCTTTCCAAAAGGAAAAGAAAATTGTTACATGATAATTTTCACGTCCTCCATTTATTGCCTTGCCCTAACTTAATAATGTATTTCTAGAAAGAAAAAACAAACAACAGTTGTTTACTAAAACTGTCAACGGTTCTGAATCATGGTGAGAAAATAGATACATGTATCTCTGATTACTTTAGGTATTTGTGTATACCTCTGTGTAACATAAATTATATATCTGTTTTGTATGTCTGCCTCGAGAAAATATTCTTGCCGGATTGTATTGTTTATCCAGCATTACATTATCATAAACAACTAAATTATTAATACATCCATTAAGTTCATCAATACTTGGAGCTTCATCAATATCGGTAATGCAATTAATACTATAATCACCGTGTTCATTTAATAATGTTGCATTCTCGTTAAAATGTTTAAGTACTTCGTTACTTCCTTGATCCTCTTAGGATCGTGATACTTATATTAATGAATCCCATTTAAAAAAAACACTTTCAGACTGAGAAATACTTGAGTTTTACCACTTTTAGATGGGCCTGTTTAAATCATTCTGATATAAATTGGTAGCGCTGGATAATGTTTGCTTTGCTTTTGCTTTCGTGACATTGAGAAATCAACGACATCCTTGTTATGAAAATATAATAAATGATGCAAATCTACGTTTTGTTTTATTTAGAGCATCCACCCCTAAATATAGATTGACAACAATAATAACAAAACCGAACGAAAAGCACTTACATTTAAATGTGTAAAATGTTGCACAAAAACTTATATAAATGTATTTCTACTAGTAAAATCAGTGGTGACATCGCTTCTTCATTAACAAAATTACCAGGAACTCCTTGAGCTAAAAACACAGGCGATAACACTTACCTGGATTCTTGAGGTCCTGGAACTCGACTTATATTAGACTTGATAACCGAAATATACCAAGACGTGGAAAGTACCCAATAAACACTATTTATCAAGTATGTCATGGTGATGATATGGCTTAGAAGGCAATGATTTACAAACAAGACATATTGCAGATGTTAAGTTGATTCGTGCATTAAATTCTCTAAAATATAAATCTTTAAAGAATCATTATCTATTAGGTTGATAAGATCTGATATGCGTGCTAAAATTGTTCATTAGTCAACTGATTATTATTATAGAATCGATATTTGAAACGTAAAGCAGATATTATTAAAATCGCTGATTCAGCAAGTGTTGCACGCGGTATTGCTTCAGCATGGTTATCACGACATCTACCACAACTAAGCGAACTAAATAGGCACTCTATGACGTCATCACGCCAAATGCAGTTCATCAAGCATATATTTTGGTTTAAAGACACAATATTATCAAACTTGGTAGACGTCAATCAACATACAAATACTCATTAAATGTCGCTGACGTTGCAAGTATGTGTGAAAAAGCAGTGGCGCTATCAACTAAAAAATCGACTGAAGTTTGTTTTTTACATTTGAGCAAATGTAGCAACGAGGACCATTGTTGTTGCCACATTTACTACAGGATGAAATTGGCAAAGAATTTCTTGGTACATTATCGCCACTGATGAAAACACAAAACGTCAAAATCATGCGATGACATACAACAAGTCAACACGATCGGGCGAGTGTTGAAAGATTTAATCGAATGTTTGCGGTTATTTGGATATCAAGGAAATATTTCAGACCGACAAGAGATCTCGAGATTATCAAGTGTAAAAGCTGCGTTAAATAATGAAATTACTCGAATAACGGCCATGAAACCTACTAATGCAATTACAGAAACACATGTCAATGCGTTTTCAAAACAGCCATTGTTAGGTAATTTTACTGTGGGATGTTTATATAAACCTGGTAAACGTGAAGTTGATTACAGAGAGCGACTAGCCTATTTGGAGCATTACAGCACACATAATTTCCAGATTGCTAAGATCTCCGGGTAGACCTCTCCACTGACAATTGTCCTCGATTAGTACTTGAATACCACCACACCATTACTGTGTTATATGTTTTACAATGTCTTTTGTTGCTGTTGCTGTTTAATGTCAAAATAAATTCAACCTGGAGATTTAAGTGACGTTTATTTTGTTGTCACGTTTATAATTAATTGCTCTTACTATATCATGGTTATTTTTTTTAATTTGATCAATATCTTTCGCAATGATAACCGTTTGAAAATGAAATATTTTTCTAATTCGAATCAAAGCGATATTAACAAAATTTAGCCATTCAATACGATCATCGATGATCCAGACTTTTGTGCCATTAATAGTTAATCACTGTGACGAATGAATTTATATAGCTTATCCTGGTATCCATGGAGCTTTCTGCAGAGGCAATAAATTTTTAACAACACTGACAGGAACTAAAATATATTAGTTAACACAATAATTTGTTTACTCCTTCGCTCCGTAAAGGTTCCTGGTATATCAACTTCAATATTTTGTCATCGCGTATCTGCAGGGCGATAACACAAATTTACAGTCGATTCTTAAAACTTCTCACGTTGTAACTGAAATATGTATTGCCGAAGTGTATCAGAGACTAAATGTATACTTGCAACTATAAAAATCATCTTGTCTCTATAAATTTCAATAATATGGTTTGTCAATACCAGTCAACAGTCCTAGTTTGGAATTTTATTTAACGTAAGAATGTTTTCCAGTTTGAACGCAGAGAGTGTCACGATTGTCTTGGATAATCCGAGTATAGTCTACTGTCGTAAAACATTTTAATCGTTCATTGTACAATCAATGACATTTAAAAAAAATAATTTTAACCGTCGACCACACATGAGATGCACCATCGTCACGAAATTCTTTCTTGGCATCAAGAATACTGTTAATTAGAGTATTGGTCCGATCAATCAGAGCTTGCCTCGGCAAGTCAAGGGATACTCTGTCAAGATCTAATCTGGCTTTAGAAGCCTCGGTTGTATATAATCTTTCAAACTCTTCCCTATTGTAATCCGTACAAATTATATATATATATATATATATATATATATATATATATATATATATATATATATATATATATATATATATATATATATATATATATATATATATATATATATATATATATATATATATATATATACGTTTGAGTTGGTTAATGATAGATTCTACAACTTGCAACAAAGCCTGCATGAATGAATTTTGTGTATTTCATTTAAGAAGTGTACCTAGAGAGAGTTTGGGAGCTAAACTGTGTTTGAAATGTAGTGTTTGAGGTAGATGAGAAACGCAGTTGTGTGTGCAATGTGGTGGTAAAATGAACTCTATCCTAACTTTATGGACTAATCAAAGAAGGTCTTGAGATCGTTCATATCAACGGCAGCAAACTTCATAACAATGTATGTAATCTGAGAGCTATTACACAGAGTCATAATGACACATTTATTGGTACTGGGAAATATGACAACATTTGTTAGGTTGATAAATCTGTAAAGACAGAGTCTAGTGAAGAAATACTGTTTCAATGAATGAATGCAGCTGGAAAAGATTTTGATACTGTAGTATCATTTATTTTCGTTGGGCTCAATTTTCGTGGTTTCGTAAAATAAGGCATTTTCGTGGGGACGTAAATTCGTGGTTTTGCCTGTCAAATTTTGCATAATAAAAGGTAGTTAATTTCATGGTTTAACCTCCACAAGTACCCCAGATAAAGAATACAAAAGAATAAAACGATGCCGACGCAAACGGCGGTTACATTAATGTTTAAAACAATACTGCCACCTGTATGAGTACATATCTAAGACCCGGCAAGTTCAATACTTAAAACGTGTTTTTGTCCAAGTGATTAACTCACGCTAAATGGATAATTGCAACTCACGCGACACTGAGTGAGCGATCGGACCTAATTATGAAAGGTTTCGAGAAAGCTGGACTTTTTCAATTTGGGGATTAGTTACCCGAGAAATATTTATAAGTACCATGAGACTAGATTGACACGATGTTGAAACAGTGGCTTTGTCCAACAGTATGTGCAGTGTGAGCTTTAATAATCTGCTTTAGTGTTTCAAGAAATATATGTTTTTACAGGATTGTTGTTCTATTGGATTTAAAATGCATGGATAAAATGAAATGTGCTTTCAGAAGGATTTGAATGTTTAAACAACAGCTGCACTAGATTGAAGGATCGACTTGAATAAGTATTAACTCTAATTTTCATATGCAGTTATTTTGTATTACTAGTATTTTTTCTTTCTTTCTTTCTGTTTAGTATTACTATTGTTTGAATAAGTTATGCTTTTTCTATATTTTATCTCTATCCTTACTTAAATGAAACACTGTAAAAAAAAACGGGTCGTGAATTGGGGGGTGGGGAATCATCAACCTATGTGGCTCATTTTTTCGTTGGGGATTTAAATTCGTGGTTTGTGGCAACCACGAAAACCACGAAAATTGATCCCCCACGAATATTGATGATACTACAGTATTTGCACACATTCGGTGCAACGTGAAGGAAATAATATTACTAAATCCATTCATTCAAGAAAGTATAAACATAAAAAAAAATTCATTATTATTGAAGGAAGATATCTCCGGTAGTTTTTACTAATATCATAATTACTATTTATTTATTTTATTTTTTTTTGGTTTATATTCTACATCGCTGAATCTGAAGTTTTAATCGTTTGTGTAACAAGTTCCAGCATTATTGAAGAGAACTAACTCTGTCAAGTATATTTTTAGTGATTAGTGTTTTCTCCCTGTATTTCTTTTGTTTATAAATAAATTATATATTTTGGTTGTTTTTATTCCCATTATGTTATTACATACATTATATTTCGGTTGTTTTGATTTTTTTTTTCAGAAAACATCCGCATTGTTAAGAAACAATGAGAAAGCAAATAAGCCACGTTATTTCCTGCGCTCTGTGCGGTTAGAACTAAATTAGATGCAATTGTGTTTGACCTTCAGTTTTTTTGTGATATAATGTTGTCAGACTTTGTATGTAGTGCCGTCCGAATTTTGTTATAGAAATATTTTATGTTGTGCTCTGATATAATGATGTTAAAATTGTATGTAGTAACGTTTGAATTTTGTTATAGAAAATATTTGTGTTGTGCTGTGATATAATGATGTTAGAATTGTATGTTGTGCCGTCCGAATTTTGTTATATAAATTAGCATGTTGTGCTGTGATATAATTATGTCAAAAATTTTATGTAATGCCGTCCGAATTTTGTTATATAAATTTACATGTTGTGCTGTGATATAATGATGTAAAAAAATGTATATAGTGCCGTCCGAATTAAGCTAGAGACAGTTGTAAATTTGTGCCGTCTAAAACATAAAACGGTCAACGATGATCTTATGATATTTGAAATGTATATATATAATGAGCCTTGGACATTTTAATGACGTTATATCTGAAATTAAACGATTTAAGACAAAACATCAAAATATCATCAGAGTAACTTAATCATGACCAAATATTTATGAGTTTGAACTCATGTGTGACACAATGAAGAAAGATCATGTCAAATCAGAAAATGATCCATAGCCAAGGTGCAAATATTAACAAATTCACATGATTGTGAAAGTGAATAATTATTCAGATTATAAGATTTATACTCGTGATTGTTCCGTCTCAAGGGATTAAGATTCTTTTTATTTTAAATTATGTAATGTTTCAAAGTTTCAGTAAGATATATATTATTTTAGTACCTATTACCCTATACGATTTTACCATTGGAACGGTTTTCATTTTTTTAATACTATTTCCGTCAACACATTATGAAATTGATCTTATAATTATCATGTTTTGTGTTTAAGGAATAACACTTGTTTTGTATTCTTTTAATATGTATTATGCAATTTTTTTCTGTTTTGCAGAAGGATTGTCATTATTTTAGAATTATTTACCCTAGTAAATTATGACATCTGACTCATTTTCATTTTTGTAAGTACCAAATACCCTATCAAGTTATGAAATCTGACTCATTTTCATTTTTAAAGTACCAAATACCTTATCAATTTATGAAATCTGACTCATTTTTATTTTTTAAATACCAAATACCCTATCAAATTATGAAATCTGACTAATTTTCATTTTATTTAAGTACCAAGTATCCTATCAACTTGTGAAATTTGTCGTTTTCATTTTCATTTTTTTGAGTAGCAAATAACCCATCAAGTAATGAAATCTTATTAATTTTCTTTTTTTTTAAAGTACCAAATACCCTATCTTATTAAATCTGACTCAGTTTCATTTTTTTAGTACCAAGTACGCTATTAAGTTATGAAATCTCTAATTTTCATTTTTTTAAAGTACCAAATACCCTATCAAGTTATGAAATCTGACTCATTTGTATTATTTTAAGTAGCAAATACCCAATCAAATTATGAAATCTGACTCATTTTCTTTTTTTAGGTACCAAATACCCGATCAAGTTATGAAGTCTAACTCATTTGTATTATTTTAAGTAGCAAATACCCAATCAAGTTATGAAATCTGACTCATTTTATTTTCTTAAGTACCAAACGTTCTCTCAAATTGTGAAGTCTGAGGGATGTTTGCTTTGCTTTAGTTCTATTTACCCTATCAAGTTATGAAATATGAGGGATGTTTTCTCCTTTAGTACTATTTACCCTATCAAATTATAAACTCTGACTGCCTTGATTTTGTCAAGGTCTAGTACTTTTTACCCTATCGAATTAGGAAATCGAACTGCCTTGACTTTGCAAAGGTTTGGTATCGTATCAAACTAATAAATGTGGATGATTTGTATGTGTTTTAGTACCATTTTACCTGCAAATTGGACTAGACAAAATAAAACATAAAGTCTGTTACGAATCAATAAGATTTATGTGTGATTATATTATGTTTAAGACCTAAATATTCTTAGGATCAAATACATACGATTTGGCGTAAAGGTTCAAATATAAAAATTTATATCTCAAATCAATAATGTGTCCGCTCTGGGTAGTACGTTTGAAATGATTTCTTGATAATAACTGATTATGACATCGGAGATAAACCGGAGTTATATGTTCTTGTGCAATCAAATGTCCCGGAAGAACGTACGTAATATTAAAGATCTTTGCTGAGCTTGATTTGTTTCTTGTAGATTGATTTGATAGCTGCCACCAATTGCATCACATACAAGATTAAGTGGAATAGTTAATGTTGTATTTCATGGTGAAATATGATGAAATCTGACATATTTGGAAATACATGCTGAAGGTTTTATTTTTCTTCATGAGTCAACGATTTTAGATAAAATATTCCTTGATGATAGATTTGAGATTTCTCTTTAGTTCGTAGGTGTTAAATCCTGGTATAACAAATGTTCAATAAATTTGCTTTAGCTATCTGATAATGATTAATATAAATTTTCCTGATTCTTATTATTAATTAAAACTCTTAAACTACTAGCATTTATTGTTTCGATAATATCTTGATTGACCGATTTAAGGTTCTAATGATATCAATGCAGATAATTTAGACTATGCTATGATCGCTGTATGTATCTTCATTATATATTCATGTATTTTATTTTCGCTACATGTTATCTTATTATTAATTAAAACTCTAAAATTACTAGCATTTATTGTTTCGATAAACCCAAATCTTAAACTATAGCTTGTTTTCCATCACCTTGAGCATGTTTATCTACTGTAAATATCCCCCGCTTATTTTCAGCATCTTCTTATCAGTGATCATCAACATTTCCTGTTGATTGGTATACTTCATATTTTACTGTTACCAACATCTTACTATTTTAGTTTGAACTATTTGTTTCTTGATATCGCTGGTCGATACGAAACCTTTTAGTTTTCTTTAAACATGTAAACATACAACCTATTGTATGGCGCTTAATAGTCTATAGCTGCTGGTGCGCCTTTAAAAGAAAACAAACAAATAGAAGATACGTCAATACGTTTCTTCTCGATGTATTTCACATCAAGGTCTATTTCTCTGAATTCCGGTGAATAAATTGACATGTCATTTGAGATAAGAACGTTTCTTATGTGTTTGTCACTAACGAAGGCTGCAACGGCTTTTCCTCATCCGTTTGTATACATTCTAGTGTAGTTTCAAAATTCGGTGAAGACTTTATTATAAGAGTTTTGGAAGATGGAACTGTTTGTCATATTTTTTTTCCAGCGGACAAAATAATCTGTACATTCGGTTGTGAAGTAGTAAAAGTGGTTTTTCCGAGACAAGCTTTTTTATGAATTATATAAAGATGAAAGTACTAGTGATTTCGATGTTAGACCGCGTCACCTATCAAATATTGCATTGTATGAGATCCATCGCTTGCTTGTGCATATCAAATAGAGTTGCAATTACTCGTACTTTGAATTCTTTATCTAAAAGAAAATTTGAAATTACAGAGGGCAAACTGCCTTTTAGATCCAGGTCGTGCAGGTTATTTAGTATCTTGTACTTCCATGTTGTGCCATAGGCCGTTTTTAAATCAAGGAAAACTGCTACTAAATTTGCCGTATTGTTAAATGAATCGCTCCGAATAAACCTGTCCAGTCTAAATAGATAATCATTGGCACTACGACCAGAATTGAAGCCACTTTGAAAAGGAGATATTAAATTGTTACTTTCTAAGTACTATACTAGCCGAGAATTAATCATTCGTTCCATTGTTTTGCATATGGAGCTTCTCAGTGCAATGGATCGATATCTGTTTGGATTTTTAATAGCTTTATCTGGTTTCGGAACTGTCGCTTATTTTCAACTTTCCAGCTATTCATTAATCACTAAACATTTTTAGAAGACATGTTTGTGATGATTCTGGGAGGTTTTTCAAGAACAGGTAATGTGCTTCATCAGGTCCAGCGGATTATCATGGGCTATGTCGAAAGCAGTTCCAATATTAAATACTGTATCCTCATTTAGTCGTGTTGTATAGAGAGCTATTCCATTGTGTAATTGTTGTCATCAATTTTACAGTTCTATTTTCAAGGTTTATTAGAAATTGACCACTGATGTGAGGGCATCAGCAACCTCCATTCATAGTTCAAACGCAGGGAAGGAGAGCAAATTGTCAAATATATGCATGTGTATGTACTCGTTCATAGCTGTAAATATGTCGTTGATTTAGTGTAATATAGACACTGGTCGTGAATAGAAATGAAATATTCTACCTCGTAGCCTCTGTCATTCGTGTGATTTGATCCCAATATAATGCTTTGGGCATTAAAATCCCCGAATAAAAAAAGGCGCCGGAAGTTGTTCAACAGATTGTTTAATTCGTTTGGTACTATGCTGGTCTTTGATGGGAGGTAAATGTAGAAAAGTTAATCACTTAATGTAGAGTGACGCTTACAGCAATGGCTTCTAAAGTTATATTTTAAGTGATGACTTTGTGATGGGCTCTATTGTTTACAACAACATAAGCACCTCATGAGATCTCGTCAACGTTCTGAACGTACGTGTTAAACAGGGACAAGTCTTTTTTAAATGTGATGCTATCCGTCTGTTTGAAGAATGTGTCTGTAGGAGCTGCAGGATCGTGTTCATTTAAAATCAGAAAGATATTATTCTAGTTAGCTTTAAGTCATCGACAGTTTCATTGTATGATGGTAGTTTTCAGATTTGGAGCTACGTTAGACCATTCGCGTAGGCAATTGGTGCTGTTATCTGGCTGCAGGAAGTGCGGGAGTGTATTTGTTTTTCGTAGGTTTGGAGCAACCATGAGTACATGGAGCAGTTTGCTTCTGCATTAATGTTCTCAATTTCTCCGAACCTGTTGTTGAGTTTTATGGGATCATCTGACCCCTTTTGCTGCTTATTTGCTTTTCCCGCTTGTTTATTTATTGGTGATTACGGTTGTGGAATATTATTTTAATGATGTTTGTGTAGATTCTGTGTTTTCTTTGGTTGGTAATGGGGTATATTAGCATTTATGATTGAAGCGGGCATACCCGTCTGTGCTTCAGCGTCCTTTGTGGTTATTTGATTGTGTTTTACAACAGCAGAGAAAAATGGGCTAGTAAGGAATCCTTTTGCCTGGACAAGTGTTCTGTCCTCTAGGTAAGTAATGTTTGATGTGAATTTTACCTTATGAATCTCCTAGTATTAACAAGTATCACAATCCTCAGATTTGGTGTGATATTCCTTTGCGCAGTTGGCACAATGCGGAGTTTCTATACAATCAGATTCATGATGTGAATGGTCTACGCATCGGTCACATGATTTCACTAATGTACATCGGTCTTCGTGATGGCCATATAGTTGACATTTATAACATCGAGAGGGGTTCGGCATGTAGATCTCGACCTTCACTTGCAAAACCCCCAACTGTGACCACTTTGGGTACTGTTGTTTTGTTGAAGTTGATTTCAAATCGGTTGGTGTCCTGCAGATTTGTATTACATTTAATACGTATTATTCGCACTGGATTGACACCTTCATGTTTCATTATTTCGATGATATATGTGTCGTTAGATCCTGCCATGTCACGACAGCTCATCACGCCTTTGCACATTTTGAGTATAGTGTGAACAAATGAGTTAGTGGAATGTCAAAGAACATTTTCACTTTTTGGTTATTTTCAGTTTGAGCTTCTCGATTACACACAACAAGAATGCAACCCGATTTATGCTTTGCTATTGTATGTATAGTAATGGTCTTTTATATAAAGAATGGCGACATTGCAGGAAGTGGTTTGCTGTCTTCCTTTGACTGAATAACCATGAAATATGGAAACGACTCCACACTACATGGGTCGTCATCAGGGTCGGACAGTGGATTGGTACGTTTGTTCGGATTGTCTTTTGCACTTTCCATGATTGTTTGTTAAACATTCAGCACCCATGCTACCCGCCCACCATGGACCCCAACGAGGGGACACTTTTCAAGTGCCTATGATAAACATATGCTATACTTAGTAGATACAATTACCTATGATTAACCCGTAAAGTCTACTTCTAAAGTCGGTAAAAGTATATCCGAGTTGCCCCGTTAAGCCACCCTCTTCAATGAAGTCTTCTAGCTCTTGTAAAAGGGAAAGTTACAGACTAGAATGTAGGGCAACAGTGGCATTAAGAAACATACAATAAAGATATAGAAGTTGAGCTAGTAAATAAAGACTTCTTAGAGCTCTACGTGACCAGCCGATTTGTCGAGACCAGGCCCATGCAGACCACCGGTCTAGGAGAAGTTGAGGCCTAAGCCTTTTTTCAGTAATATTTTTGTTGATATTCTTATTATTAAATATTGCTATTATTCTTATTAAGATTATGAATATTATTTGTATTATTGTCTTTATTTTACCCTACGTCCTTTACATTATTTCTGTCTAAATATTTGTCCTTTATTTTCTTTGAATGTAACTTTGTGATTTTCCAACGTTTTTTGTATATGCTTTTACCGTCAACTGTCACCTAGTTTAGTTTTTGATGAATTGATTCTGCTTTATGTGGGCACATGTATTTCTGAATAGGTACAAGTTCAGAATTGCAGTCCTTTTGGAAATTAATGTTAGCACAACTAGTGACAACAATCACTAAAATATTACACAGGGAATAACAACGATTGCTTCACCTATGATGGTTGTTGTTGTAGTAAGTCCAGTCACATAAATATCAGGTGAATAGCGTTTTCCATTATGTTTGATTGAGTGCCTGCTATATTTACATAATATTGACAATACAATCGTCCATTACATGTCACTCAAACAAGTGAGTCCTTGGTTATTAACAATCGAGATGCTATGCGTCGAGCTAATATAAGCATATTAGGGTGATTCTAATTGTTAATTTTATTTGACTGGTTACAAGATTATATTTTAGTTTTAGCAGTGTTTGGTATCAACGATTTAAGTCAGACAGTCCTTGATAGGTGGAAATATGTCACCATCGATTAGATCGTCTTGGAATCAGGCGACATCCATTGGTAAATTCATTATTCCTCTTCACCCAGATCAGAATCATTACGTATATATATAATATATATATATATATATATATATATATATATATATATATATATATATATACACATATATATATATATTTATATATATATATATATAGATATATATATATATATATATATATATATATATGTGTGTATATATATATATATATATATATATAGATATATATATATATATATATATAATGTTAATGATGCAATTTAATTCATGGATTTATTGATTGATTTTTTTTATCGGCGCACCAGAACTTTTAGGCTATTTAGTGCCATACAATAGGTTGTATGAATACAAGTTTAACTAATACTAAAAGGTTTCATATCGACAAGCGATATACAAGAACAAAATTAGTTTAACGCAAAAAAGTAAGATGTAAGTAAAAGTAAAATACAAGTGTTATGTATAAAAAAGTTCCTGTCATCAAGTGATTAACGGAGAATGGTTTGTGTCATTTGTTTGTTTAATTGTAATAGTTGTTTTAATATCAGCAAATTTCATTGAGACAGACATTTGAGTACCAAAGAAATTATCCATGTTTTCATCCGATTTTCTAAAATTCCTACGGAGGTTTTAAATTACACCTACATGAACATCATACTCAGCTCGCAACATTGATAGTTTATCATCTGTGGTTTTATGCTCATCTTGCAGCGTTGTTATTGTATTGTCTAACATATCTACATATGTTTTCTCACAGCATCAGTATCCCGTGTTGGATCGCCAAGTGTGGTTATTTTGTTCGAGTTCATGTCGAAGGAGCCTGTCATTGTGTCACCGGATTTTTTTACTCGATTGTTGATACGATCTATCACAGTTGGTAAAATATCTCCGGGTTGTATTTTTACGGTGGAATTAAACTACGTTAGGGAATTTTCAGTTACTCCATTTATTTAGCTAAATATCATTCACAGAAATATTACTCGTTTCCAATTTCCGTTTTTAGTCTTGAAATATGACTATTTCGTTTGGATCTACATATGCGAGGTTTAGCATCTAAGATATTTCATCTTCGATTATTTGTTTTACATCTTTGGTTGCAGATATTTCCCCCTTTTTTTCAAGCTTCAGACAGATCTTCCCCAAATATCAATCATTTTGCGATCAACCATTATATTTTAAGATCTCTTTAAAAAGCGATTTCTCGTATATTCGTGTACTGTTTTATGGGGTAGTTTAGTTGATGATGATATAACGCTAAGTACATTTAATACCTGCTTGCCGCATATTGGTGGGTTAGTTTATTTTCTGTGTTGAGTACCAGAGCCTCACTTTGTGAGGGAATTTCGATTGATGTATATAATGCATTAATTCTTTACGTGGGGCTAACCCATACGAATAAAAATAAACAATTACACGCGGATCAATTGCGTATGCACCCTAGTGAGTTCAAGATCCGGTGATGTTATCCAGATTAATGATACCGGTTTCAGTGATGTTTGCATGTTGTGGTAATCGATCTCGCATAAAAACGCCTCTGAAGTTTTTAATCGCTAATGTTTTAGCAGCATCGAGAAAATCAAAATTTGACAGCGGAGTTAGTAAATTATCCATCGTAGTATCAGTCCGTGTCCGACTTACCATGAACACGGAGTTCCTTGTAATCTTAGGCCTAGTTGCCTTCTTTAGTGCCATCCCAGCGGCGGTACCAACAGCTACGAGAGCGGCAGCTTTCGTGACCGCAGAGGCGGGGAAATACACCACCTAATTTTATCATATCTTTGATCGCGAACGCAGAAAGAGTAACCTGTATACCTCTTTTATCTTTGCTAGCATCATTGAAATGATTAATCTGACGAGCTGTCAGTGATAGTTTATTCTGGCCACAAGACATTTGATTGTGTTTTAACGATATTGTGGTTCCACATTGTTCAGCTGAATCCGATTACAACTCTTTAATCTGACCAGGAGTCAAAGTAACACTAACATGACTATATGGCATTTGATTTAAGACGAGATTGATCTAATTGTCTACGTGATTTTGAAAACATTTACATGTTTTTTACTGGTGCATCAACTACCCTCATTCATCAACCAACACCGTCGAGTAGCATTGATTTGTCACTGAGTATGACAGCAATTGCTCTGTAATAAGCAGGATGACTGGTTACACGAGCTCGGAAATGTATGTCGACGTCGGACTGTCTGGTTGAATCAAGATGTTTCAATGAAAAGTAATAAATCGGATATTTATTTCTAAAATCTATTTTCGATATTTGCAGACCGGTACCTACATTATTATCACGTCCCATAAATGTCAGCAAACGATGATTTTGTGTGTAATTAAGTAAAATATCCTAATATTGTTCTTGTTGGCCGTTAATTTTCAACGAGACTTCAGTAACACCTAGTTGATCAAATATTATATGGCTGTGTGTTTGTGAACTTAATCGCGTCTTATTCTGTAACGCAAGACATATATGCCGCAGCTCAGAAACACCTTGTTGTGCTGCCATGTACCATGTAAATATACCGTTAACATAAGTCTCCATAATATCTGTTGCTGTTGTTGGCTTTAATAGCAATGATTTACCACCTGTATCCATAATTGATAGTAATGTTTCCTCTGCGGTGATTGATGGAGTCATTACTGGCATCCACAATGAGAGGTTTTTGTTATATTTACTTTACCATTAGCAACACCAGCTCCATTCCAGATTGCAGCATTATCATGAACTTTTTGCACGAATACTACTGTATGTTTCGCTCCAAAGTTATCCCTTCTATCATTTCTGCAAAATCCGAAAATATGAGATAGTGAAATCGCGCATGACAATAATCTACGCGGTCTTTGCATTATTGATACGCGTGTTGCAAACCCTAGGTTGCAAAGAGGAATACTGTTTATAATCATATTTTCGGCATCAACATTAGCAGTATCAGAAAGATTGTTCGGTTTTCTTATAACATACTGATTATGATCATCATTATTTGTAATATCCTTAGCGAACATCATCTATGGTACAGCCGATCTTGCATAATCATCAGAATATCTTGCTAAACCCTCTATTTTTGTGGCAACATCAACATCATGCTCAATAGATTTAACCACTCTTCCATCAATCATATATTAAGCGCTACTCGATAATGCCATAATACCATTATTGTCAATACCAACTGGCAAATTTGCGCCATATGTCGTATCAAGCGCACCATTTCTTACAAGTTCTCTTTCTACTTTATGAAATGCTTCAGCGGGTAGAAAGTATTTGCTTGTTTCTTGAACCTGAAGTTCGTTTCTTGATATACTATTTGGTTGTATTGCGTTATGGGAATAAAATTGATAATTGCGAACAAAATCATTTTTTAGAACTTGGGCATCCATATCCAAGGTTAATTCGGGTGAAGATTTGAAAATTTTATTATATATTTCTCAATCTAAATCGCGATTTCAAACCACTTCTCGCTATTGTACTTGCAGGAATATTCCCCTGAGCATCAAATCCTTCATTTAGTCGCTCTGCTATTTTTTTATCCACCGTGATGTTTATTATTTTGCTAACACTTGCAGTCATAATCTATGTTGATGGTATTTGTCCCAGTGATTGTTTTTCTCGTCGTCGATTCAGTGTTATTAATTTTTCCTTGGCCGCGGAAAATGCTTAATCGACAACATCACCAATAGCGCTAATACCCTTACGACGAATAACATGAATAGCTTTCATCAATAATTGTTTTGCGATTGGTGCTATTTTTGGAGCCATCCTTGCAAATAACTCTTGAATAACATTCCCGAGACCATCTGCATAATGCATCTTATAAAAAAGTAATCGTGAATGGCTTATAGTGGTTGTAGTGCATCATCAGTTTATTTAAATGCTATTCATCTAATCGATGTGCTAAGCATCAACGAGTTCATCAATAAATTCTCGATAAATATTCATGCTACCACCTTCAAATAGTCGTCGGCAGATATCAGCGGTTTCATTAATTATTTCCGGTGAGTTATGTCCAGCTCGTTTCCCCTCGATGAGAATTTCTAATCGTGCTATGTCGGAGAGAATATTATTAGGGCAGGGAACACGACTATTACCATGGGTTCCAGATGGAGTTACAATCTGTGAAAATCTCTTACCTGTATTACCAGTTGAACCTAGTGCATCATCATATTCTTTTTGTAGAGATTCCAGTGATATATTAATTCTTTTTAAATCATTATCTGGTATTTTTTCTTGTTTAGGTGAGAAAGACTTTTGTTTTGAAGATTTTTAAGATTTTTAACTTTTTCTCTGCTATTTTCACTGTTTTAATTCTTCTTCTCGCTGCTTTTGTTCGTCTCTTTGTTGTTTTTGTTCCTCCGTTTTTCGGCGTTTTTGTTCTTCTTTCGATGTTGTAGTTGTAGATACCGAGTATCCTATGCACGGTGCGCTTTTTGTATCAACTCTGCCTGTTTTAGTTTTAATTTTATAAAGTACATCAGCCCAGTGTTGTATATCTCTAATATATGTTTTATGTCCTGGTTTCAACAATCTTCTTTAATCATCGTAACGCATAGCAACGATTTTGATAAAATCTTTCGGATCACCTTTATCGATATATGCTAAAAATTCATCTGTAAATTTATTTCGTAATCATTCTTTGACTCTATCCTCATCGGCTTCTTTTGGACCAATTTTATGTCTTGCCTTGGGAGGAAGATTTTGTAAAGCTCTGAAGTTTGTTTAGTTTCCTTTGATATTGTTTCAAGTTCAGCAAGAACAACTCCCTTTATTTCTTGTCCTTTTTTTCGTATATAACCTCGTTAGTGGTTGTAGTAACAGGTTTGAATAATTTTTTGACACGTATTGCAAAATTAACTTGATATACCTCTCGAGCTTGTAATTTATTGCCTCTAATCGTCTAATCGCTCTCGACATAGTCTAGTTGTTAATGATTCTCCTACCATTATTGTTTTATGATATGATTTAATTTTAGCAGGTAGCAAACCCATGACATTAAAGGCAATTGATTTTTCAATTTCGCAACAAATAAAGATTTCAACAGTGATTTTATCACCGAAAAATACTTTTAAAGTGAAGGTATTCAAACTTTCTAGTACCGTATTGTTCTGTTTGTTTTCAAACCTTCTGGTAGCCTGTTACTTATATTTTGTGTTTTATTCATGGCAGTATGTTGTTGTATTTAATGAGTTCTTTTAATATTTTCATTCTGAAATTGATTGTTCTTTAAACTTCATATTGTCTTCTGAGTTCAGCTCTAACTTTTTCTACTGCGGTAAATTGCGGAATGAATTTATTTACATCGCTGTTAAATGTGAATGATTCGTTAATTGCTTGTTGTATTTTTGAAATAAACCCGTACTGGGACGGAAGTACGGACCTGCTATTTTGCGCTATATCTTCGTGATATTGAAATTCTGTAAAAATCTGATCACAATCTAATTTATGTGATAATTGTATTGTTTGAATTTCTAAATCTGTAACTGCATTTATTATGTCATTTATATTTTCGTAATTCATTATAAGATATATTTATATATCATATTTATATATTATATATTTATATCATCCAAAAATTTAGTCAATTTTGACCCGTTTTCTTTTTTAAGCGTATATTTACAGTATGTATATAATCTTAATTAAGGTATATAGAGACAGCACAACACAAAATCTTAAGGTATATAGAGACATCACAACATACAATATTAATTAAGGTATATAAGGCGTGATGATGACATATTAGAACATCTAGCCTGTCAACAAAAGTCTAGCGGGCCCAAAATGAATGACGACAGCCTATCAGAATACCTAGGCTGTCAAGAACAGTCTAGAGAATTCCAATAAGGCGTGGTTTGATAATTGAGGCTCTTTTTACAACATATAATCTTAATTAAGGTAGATAGAGAAGGCACGAAACACAACCCCCCGTTGTGAGCCTCTAAACCGTCAAATAACAGTCTGGAAACTTACTTCAGGAGGGCGTGTTTGGCAAAACAACCCTTAGCTAGCGTTGGATGAATCATGAATGATGAATGACGAAACACTATTTAAGCTATATACAATTATATACAAATATATTCATATTTACAGGTATATACAGGTATAAACACAATATTTACAAGTTATATTTACACTAGTTAAAAGTTATATTTATATATTTATAATCTATATTTACACTATTTACATATTTACATACGGGGCCCTCCTCTACATTCAACTGAAACACTATCCGTCATAAAAATCGTCCAGAGAGAATGCAAAAGCACACATTTACACAGTGCGACAGTGTGACGGAGAGGTATTCATTTGAACGTCTATTATGAAGGCTTGGAACCCCAATAATAAAACTTGCTATGTACTATATAAGCTGAGTAATACACGGACATAAAAACAAGAGTCTGTGATTTTTACTTTCGCTTTACTTAATTCTGATTCTTGACAGAATCTAAACAAATCAAAATACATGACAGAAGCATTAAAAAAGAATACTGTAGTTGCAAATACTTATTTGTTTGATTCGTTTGCTGACAGAATAAAAAAGATCAGAGAACGACTTGAGAGATAATTTGTGAGTATATATAGATGAGATCATAGAGGGTTCCGTACCAACAACAAAAGCGTTATCTCTGCTACAGGATAATACACACATTACTAAATGAGTTAATTCCCTTCGATGTTATGGTCAAACACACATTACTAATTGCGTTACTTTCCTTCGGTGTTATACATACATTACTAATAGAGTTATCTTGCGTGTAACAAAAATGGAATTTAGATGTATATAAATTAAATTTTTTGCCCAAATCGCTTGGAAACAGCTGATTTAATAATATTTTCTGCAACTTTTTGTAACGATGGTTAGAAAATATCAAAATACTTGCCGGCTGCATTGATTAAATGAAATTTTCTTATTTCACCCATATTAATAGTTATAGACTTGACAGATTTTGCTTTTTAGTGTATATTCCAGTTCGTCCGCTTTTGGTATTTTCACTCTATGTGATAGCCTGTATGTTCTCCAATTTGTTTTTTGTAAAATCCAAATTAATGTGGTCAATCACAAGACCTTCTTTGATAAATTCATTGAATCACTCATATACAAATGTATGATTAAGATATATTTTCACCCCAGCAATAAATCTGAGATACCCCTGATTGTTGACATCCCCTAATGTTTTTTTCAGCCTGCGTTGTCTGACTACACAATCACGTGATGCTTCATAAATGATGATCACGGGATGTGGTTGACATGTTTGGTTCATTTATATACATGTATATTATTTGTCTAACTCATTGTTTAATTTAATTATTAATTGTTGAGAATCTAGTAGTATAGTCTTGAGGTGTTCTTATGATTTTGTCAGAGTCAGTGACAGAGTCTTTGATTCTATTATCATAATAGCGCTAAAGCTCCTTGTATTGTTTACCAGCACAACTCAGACACAGCTGTGTATTACCTCGTATTCCAACACAACATCGTATGCAGGGTTTTGGATCCAAGCTTCCTCGTCGCACACTCTGTGAATTATATTCATAGAATTCGTTTCTGTACGATTTTGTTACGAACGGTTACTGATCTTATCATAAGCCATTTACAGTGATTCATTATATATGAATTCTTTATTTGAAAATTTGTTTAAAATTATAATATGAATAAGTTTGAGAGAATATACAAACTCAAACCCTGGAAAAATGTTAAATTCAATCTCGATAGAGTATCCGTAGTTGCACCAAATAAGGGTCTAATAGGTAATATAATCATTTTAGGTTAAATTCAAGAAAGTTTTTACGAATTTAAGCCCGACGGAGCATTTTCATTGTTGGTCAACATTTCAAATTGATGGTAATGTTGATGCTACCATAAACGACCAAAAAGCAGCAGGAATGATATCGCATCTTAACCAAAGAAAGTATTTTGTTTAGAGTGAAATTCATTATCCGTTCAGAAACAGGAAATTGGATTATTCGTGATAAAGGACTATATTGAATAAAGGCCATTATCTGCCCCCCTTTTGATGGCGAAAAAGACATTCTTGTTAATATCACATCTCTGTGTCTCATTATATTATTAGATGTATAAATCACCCAATCATCCATTAAATAAGCATATAAATTTCTTTTTTATACATAAATACGATCTTTGAACATGGTATGTATGGGAAATTTACGATAAATTACTACATTTGAGCAACTTTAACCTAGAAAAAAGTATCAGCGCAGGCTTGATCTGACAAGGTATTTACATTGCTTGGTTCATTTTTATTCGAAATGTTACGTTATAGCATTTATTTACGTGATTACGTTTGCGCTAATCATTAAAAAAATTTTACAAATCGTGAATTTGGCTCCCTGAGTATCTTCGTCGTTGTTGTACCTTTTGCACCGTAGCTACCGCAGTATCGCTACGCGTAAACAATTAGACCCGCCTTTCTAGAGTGCGCCATATTATTCATTCATTATTATATTTTAAAATATCCGTGAATAATAACGATTCCGATAATTTAAAAACAACATTATCCATTTTTTTTCTCTTTCATCCTTTTATAGATCAATTTGGTATAGTTTTATAAATAAAATGTTACTTACGAAGCTTTATAACCCAAAATTAAAATGAA
This sequence comes from Unio pictorum, assembly GCA_030141615.1. Lineage (NCBI taxonomy): Eukaryota > Metazoa > Mollusca > Bivalvia > Unionida > Unionidae > Unio > Unio pictorum. The sequence goes on along the minus strand of JARLTB010000163.1, from coordinate 2,005,620 downwards.
TTCATATTGCAAAATTTAAAACTAAGTTAATAGTTCTTGATAAAACGGAATCTATGATACGTAATAGGAAAATATCAATACTTTTCATGTTTTATTATAGTGTTTTTACACCCAGTAACCATAGCAACGGGCATTTGAACACAAAACTGATGTCCGAAATAAATGTTAACCACCTCATATGTACAGTATACATAATATAAGGAAATTCGGAGAGGGGCAGAAAGTGGCCCTTATTAAATATAGTCCTTTGATCCTATATTAAAAAATAAAAAGACTGTCACTGTGAGTCAGGATTCCAAACAAGGAGTGTTGACTAGAATTGACAAACCGTATTACGGGGGAGTTTATCCTGTGAGAGCGGTTATTTATGGGATCTATCCGATAAATAACAAACCGAGTGTTGAAAATTTAAAACCTATGAAATTGCTGTCGCTGACTTTGTCAGGAAGGATTGTATAGCCGAACGAATAAAAGAGCATTTTACAAGTGCGTTGCGTGGAAACAAATTGACAGATCTAAGACGCAAAAAAGTAAATAAATGAATGGGCACTAACAGTCAGGGATAATAGGGCAACAATATAAAATGTAGCTGGATCAGAAATGATATTAGAATTTCCAATAACCGCAGGGACGAAAACAGAAGTATTATTCGATACAAAATATAAATCAAGAGGGTTTATAATCAAGATTGTTGATCATAATGCATACGCGCGATCTAACGCAGTAAAAATATTTCTACAGGTTAGAACCATAAAATATCTACCCGTGGATTTCACCCCAGAGAATTATGGGGGGAGAGGAAGGAAGTTTGTTAATTTTATTCACACGGAATGTAAAAATGATCATGTGTCAGTGTGATTGTTTCAGTGTTGATGACAAAGAGTGTAAATTCGATCATTTTTTAAGACCGAACTGCGAATATACCGTACTGAATCTCTTCACGACGAGATAAGAAAACTAGCTCGTGGTTTTCAGCGGATTATAACGAGCAATTACTGACAAACTGTTTTACAATCCACATGGTGGATTATGGAATACCAAATATGATCCCGAAAGTGTTGTTTCGGTTCATATGTTTGCATGTTATCCAGGTATAGAGAGTGCGCTGGGTATTTAAATTTTTTTTTGCATCCCACCCACTCGATGACACGAGTTGCGATTAATGGGCGGGTGCCCGATTTTGATCTAACCTGATTAGTTCGTGTAGTATCATTTGAGGTCGCTAAAGAATGTCATCCAATTTGTTGTTTGCTTTGGTAGACACATATCTGAAAAATACTGGGTACCAATAGTGTCATTACGGTATATGATAGATTGTAAAATACTGATATTGCTGACTGTCTCTTTGACTACCACAACCCGATAGTGTAGATAGTATACTTAACGATTACAATGAAAAATTTCCTTCCCGCGACGAAACAAATATTGTTCAAGCATCAAAGGAGATCTCTGAAGTCCGAAATAAACACGCAAATTATCTTGGTAGAAGAAGTATTGGTAAATTCATCCAGGGTGGAGCATATGATCACATGCGACATTATTCACGATTAATCCTAGATGATGCTAAACACGACTTTGTAATCGTGGATGCAAAAGCTAGAGATATATTTGTCAGGCGTCAAAAAGCCTACTTGTCCGATGGAACACAATTCAGTACAATTGTTACTTACGTCGATGGAGAATGTCCCAATTACACACATCTAAGGGCGTCTATGTTGGCTTATGCTTCTATCAATTTGCTATCGATGAACAATATATTTCCTGAATTCGTGGTTGGAGTCGCCACTGATTCATTTATATAGATATCAAACATAGCTAAGCAGTGGCTGAATTTACAAATTACGACCAGAGTTGGGAATCATGGAGAATAAAAAAGAAATATTACGCGAATATTCTTAATCAGCAGACCTTACGATTGAAAACAATTACATAAAAAGTCAGATATCAGAACTATCGCAAACCCCTTCGTTATACGATCTAATATGTAGATATAAAACCAGTTACTAAAACGGATGTGGCGGGTGCGGGAAGATGACTCGTGTTATGGGATTATTTCGAGGAAAATCAAACATGGTTGTGCTAACATCAACACACAGACTTGCAAGAGAAATGAAATAGTGATGAGTTAATGCTTGCACTCATCACAGTTTCTTTCGATGGAAGGATGACGCAGGGACTTATGATCGAATGAGTGAGAAACATATTCCTGAATTATTATTTGGGATGAGATATGCACAGTGTCGTTCGAGATATTCAAATTGTTTCTCAGGTGGTTGTTACCTAAAAATACAACTGTAATAATCTGTGGTGATCACGGTCAACCACCACATTTTGTCGGTTTGTCTCCGCATGAATGCCTGAAAAATTTTGTAGATTATTATGAAGAAATTAACACTGATCATAAATCTCTTGATAAAGAATTCAGTGAGTTTAAGAAATTAATTAGATTACGTCCAGATAAAATCCAGTGTGATACAGCGAGTGAAATAGTGTCAGTGGCAGACTTCAGATGAAGTTATTTGAAACGCACAAAATAAAAATTCGCAACACTTCCAGTGCCATTGTGTTATAGGCCTACGGATACACGAAGACAAATATCAAAGATGATATCGAGGACAGACTGAGCAGTAGATTCTCGTGTTAAATGATACTGTGTCGGTTGATATCAGTGTTGTTGAAGATGCATTGCGCGCTTACACATCGCCCTGGAAGCAAGGACACGCAATGACGATACATACCTCACAGGCATTGACTATATCATACGCGATTGCTTGTATCGTAGATGATCACATCAAGTAGTCGAATTTATTTTATCTCGCATATTCCAGAGTACGACAAAAAAATTAACTTCGAAGAATTGTTTTAGATGCTAATGACACCAGGAACAATGAAATTGTCGATGATATAATGAGAAAAAAAACTCGCTGGTTATAAACAACATGATACAAAAAATAAACGAGAATTTGATATTGATGCTGAATGTATAATTACGCTGAAACAACAACAGAATAATCACTGCGAGAGTTGTAATTGTATAATGCTTTGGCAGTATTCGTATAAAGATTCTCCCCAATGTACCGCAGACAGAAAGGATAATAGTCTTGTTCATACCAGAGATAATGTGACGTTGACCTGTCTTGAGTGTAACAGACGCAAAGGTGCTAGTTAAAACCACGTTGCGGTAATTGAGTATCCTAAGGTATCACTTGTAGTTGTTCACTTGTAACTCCACGCTGAGGAGCAGTTGAACCTATTCTATAGATTGCGGGTCTACCCGTGGATTTTGTTATGTTAGATATTTTATGTGCGGTGACAATCTTAATACATTTAGTAGCTCTTTTTTTACGCCATCAAGTTCACCCGGCTTGTACAAATATTTCACAGTGACATTGCCGAGTATTAGTTATTTTGAAAAACCATTTTATGGTTTTTGTACGTGTATATACTGTAAAATATAAGTAATATGTATTGTATCAAAGCGTTCGTTTATGTCATAAACAGTTTAATACTTAGCACGCGTATGTTGCATGCCATTACATTGCGTCAAAAAGTGTTTCATAATTAATGGTTATTTGCAGGTAAGTCACTTTGGTGGATCTTTACTTTTAGCATATGGGATTACCTCCTCCGTACGGATGGTTCTGTCTAACCCTATGGCGGTTGGTAATACGACAAGAACGGAAGCCTTGGTTTTTCATCACCTTGATGACATTCGTGTCGATAATTCCAGCCAAGTTACGACAGCGTATAACTTCTTAAGACGTATTGAGTGATGCATATGCGAATAAGTTCAGTTAAAATATCGAAAAAAGTTTTTATTTTCTTGAGATTTTCTTTTTGAACATTTCGCTCACACTCAACAAGAAGGCAACCCGATTTAAATTTCTTGTCACATTTTGGTGTCCGTTCGACCCCATTAACGTTTTCTCAAATACAAAAAGAGACAGTGATGTTATTGGTGTTGCGGCATTTTTTGACTGTTTAATCATGAAGCGTGGGAATGACTCCACATTACATGGTTCCTCATCAGAGTTGAATGGGCGTTTGTTTCCTTTGGTTTTTTGTAAAGGAATTTTCCATGATTTTTATTACACTTCTATCACCCATGCTACACGCTTCCCATGAAACGTAAGGAGGAGATACTTTTCAAGTGACAGGGATACACACATACTATACTCGGGAGATACAATAACTTATAATTGGCCCGTGAATGCATCTTCTACGGTCAGTAAAATCATCTACCAATTTATCCGTTAAGCCACCGCTTTCAAGAAATCTTATACAACCGGGATAAAGGAAAAGATTAAGGGATGAAATATAGGTGCAACGGTGGTGTCAAGAAATATACAAGACAAAAGATAAAAGTGAGCAAGTAAATTGAGACTTCCTGGGGCTCGGCGTAACAAGCCAATTTGTCGAGACCAACAACCCGTATAGGAGAAGTAGAATCCAAAACAGTAGATTATATCAGAAAAACCTCCGCTCAACTACCAGGATCTTTAACTCCGCCGACACTGGCCGGAACCCACTGCAAACAGGTTGTTTCTACTTTGTCTCCTACGACACGCAGTGAGACAAGTCGGGCTAATCATACCAACTCGCAGTGTAGTGCATTGGAACGCCGCATCTCAACTGTGATCATCATCTCCTTCACCGACACGAGATGTAACCTATTTCAAGCAGGGTGCGACCTCTTAGACGCCTGTTTCGACACGTTGTGAGGCACGTAGGGCCACTTGTCAAACAGCGGACCTGCAGAGGTTTAATTGCATGCCAATATATAAGACATTTATTGTTCTGTTTGTTAATGTTTGTTCCAACGGTTACAATAATTATTAGAATCAATTTTTGTGATAATGGACGTTCTTGAACGACAACACATGTTGATTCAATTATAGATATTAAGCCATACACAGTTTATAACTTGAGTAGATCAATTGAAATATATACTAATATAAATTTCTTTTCTTAAAATTCAAGTGCACAAAGTACTAGGAAAATTTTATATAGATATTTAAAGTATGGGCACATCTACGTATTAATATGAAACTGGTGACTGAAAGTATACCATATGATCAGACGAACACAAATATACATATTAATCCATCTATCAGGATATTAAATGTACATGATGATAATTGATATTTACAAAGATAAGCATAGGGTAAAATAAGGTGTTACTGATGATATTTTTTTAAACATATTAATCTGTATCGAAGGGCTTCCCGCTGTTACAGCAGTTAAATAAAACCTGACAAAAAATTGAAAATTTAGTGCACATGGGGCATCTCTAAGCCGACGGTTATCGAACGCACCGATAATTAGGCAACCGCCTCCATGGTCAGGTTTTGTTTCTGCGATGCCCCAAAGAACGCTGTTTTGTGGAACAGAATCTCCTTTCACCGTTATATAACTGACTACAGGCGTAGCTGAACTACCTCCCACCCAGACATCGAGAGCACATCCTTCTGGAACGAAATAATTATGCTACATTGTCCGCCTTTCCACATTAAATGTTACTATTTCCTTTATCGAGACATGTATTATTTGCTTGGGGAAAGAATAAATTCAGATAATTAAAATGTTGGGTTAAGGTCTTCCTGCTTATATATGAAACAATGATTAGAGTACTAATCCTTAGCTTTGTATTCTGCGAGTTCTATTTTATATGAAGAGTAATATCAGTACATACCTTCGGTGTCAGCAGTATTCTTGAAAAAAATCATAATAGCATTAGTCTACATTCAAAAGATCGCCTCCGTCACGTGCACACACTTGTTTTGTATTAGTAAATGAAGTGCAGTTTCTGGATTCAAGCCGATAACAAAAAGGTCCACCCCTGCCTGTGTATATGATATATCCTGATGGACATCTTGAATAAATTTAAAGACAGATAGCTTTATAGCTTATTGCGCATCAGTTTGATTTGTTATGTTTGAGGTTTTTTTAACGGCGCATAAGCACTTTTAGGCTATTTAGCGATATACAATAGGTTATATGTATACACAATTAAAAATGGTAAGATATATAACATCGTTCATCAGTATCAAAAACCAAATAAGGCACGTAAAACGATATGCTGGTGTCAGTAAAATATGCAACTTCCGATTAACGGGAGATTGATAGATTTATTGATTGAACGGTGCACCTGCGCATTTAGGCTATAAAGCGTCTCACAACAGGTTGAATACATACATAATCAAATGGTAAAAGGATTGATATCGACCAGCAATTACCCTAAAAACGAAATAGATCAAATTAATATGGTGACATATTAATATCAGTAAAATATGACGTTTCCCAACAAAATGGACATGTCAACGGTTTATGTTAATGAGGACAGATGAAAAGATGATGACAATAAGGGGCGGTAATTACATTGCATACAAATGTTCAAGGTGATGGCATTCAATTTAGAAGCATTCCGAATATAAAAAGGTCATGTTTAAGATAAATTCACATCCAGCAACTGTGAAACTTATAACCAGCTCTTTTCACTATTGAAACTTAGTGAGACTTTCGACATGACCAATGATACACTCGTCGGGCCTGATGAAGGACATTACCGGTTCTTGAAACACATCCCATAATTATCACTGACAGGTCTTTTCAAAATATAAAATAAGTTGTGGATTGCTGGTAATGCACCAAGGATTTGGAAAGAAGCAGCATTAATACCAGTTCCCCAAGCAAGCAAAGATATCAAAGATCCTAGCAACTATCGACCCATTGCACTAACATGCTGTGTCTTCATAACAATGAAACAAATGATTTATTCTCGGCATGTATGGTACATGGAAAGTAACAATTTAATATATCCTTTTCAGTGTGGCTTCCATTCTGCTCGAAGTACCAACGATCATGTGGTTAGACTGGGGACATTTATTAGACAATCTGTCATCCAAGTATTCAGAAGGCTGCCAAATATAAAAACCTCAAATAGAAATGTTATATTTAAAATTCACATCCATTAACTCTTAAAGTTCTAACAACCATTTTCACTATTTGAGTTTAGATATGCAAGGCCAATGACACATCCGAGGAGCTTGCTGAAGTACATTACCAGTCCTTGAAAACCTCTGAGAATCATCATTAACAAATCGTCTGAAAATAGTTAACGATTTATGGATTGCTGGTAATGTGCCTAAGATTAGGAAACAAGCAACAGTAAAAACTATTCCCTAACTGGGTAACGATATATAAGATCCTAATAGTTATCAACCGGATGCACGGACTTGCTGTATGTGCAAAACAATAGAACAAATGATATGATTAAGTCTCGGATTGTATGGTACGTTACGTGGTTTCCGTTTTTGTCTTATTACCAACGATAATCTGGTTACACTGGAAACATTTATTCGCGATGCATTTTTCAAGAAGGAACATTTAGTAGCATTGTTTTTTATAAATAAGACGAATATGACATATTATAAAAGTAAAAGATACTAAATCAACTGCAAGATCTCGGTCTAAAAGTTCGTCTGATCTCTATCATATCAAATGTTCTCTAAGACAGAGAATTCAAAGTACGGGATGTGCTCTACCCTCTCAGATATACACGAGCAAGAGATGGTAAGCCCCAGGGAAGTATTTTATCTGTGACGCTATTTAATATCACAATCAATAGCATCACCAAGTGTTTAGCTCCGTGTGTTGATTGCTCATTATACTTTGACTATTGCTTATTTTGTTATCGATCGAAGCAAATGCAAACACTTGACAGGCAACTAGGACAAATTGTCAACACGTTCCCAAATTTAGCAAGTACTAACTATTTCAAATTTTCGAAATTGAAAACAATATGCATGCATTTCTGTCAGTTGCGAAACCATCATAACGACCCTATATTCACGCTGGACGTAACAGTTTTTCTAGCGGTTTGAGAAATACAAGTTTTGGGGTATTATCGTCGACATGAAACTGACCTTTGTTCCACCATCACGAATTTGAAGAGAAATGCTTGAAATCTTAAGACATACTTACAGTAACTGTGCATACATAAATGGGGTGCATTTTAAAAGGTCATCCTCATCTTGTATAGAACATTTATCCGCTCGAATCTAGATGCGTGGTTTATGGATCAGCTAGGACGTCAGGGTATATCTCATTTTCCCAATTACAATAACGACCATACTGTAATTGGTTTTCTAGCCTGTTTTGACCGTACAACCAAACATGAAGAGTGTTAATGACTCCATGGTTCGCCATCAGTGTAAGACTTAATTTTCGTTAATTTCAGTTGATTTAGTTTTGAAATTTCCATGATCATACAGCATCCTTGCCTGCCGACCACGATGGAGCAAAACGAGGGGAAACGTTGTAAGTGCCACAGATTCACAGATATTATACTCATTTGATGAAATTACCTATGATTGACCAGTTATTTGGTGTTAATGAAGACAGATAAAAATATGTTAAAATTAATGGGTGGTGGTTACATTACATAAAAATACTCAACGTGATATCATGCAACAAAAAAGTTTAAATAGGTTTTATTATGGATATGACTCCTGGAAATGGATTCAATGATGTGCTTGTAATTGAATGAAAGAGAGCCAGAGAGAGACAGAGAGAGAGACAGAAAGAGAGAGACAGGGAATGGTAGGTTACCTTCAAGCGGCGGTAAAGTAGGTCTCAGGAGGGCCCATGCAATATTAATAACAACAGAGAGCAAAGCTGAAGCAAAACAAAAAGGTTCACTACTTAAAAACATAATAAGATATCCAATTGTCATAATGACAAAAGACGCAAACAAAGCAGACAAAATAAAGAATATAGAACCCATGAAGGCAATGAATCAATCATGCTATCGCCTGAAAATGAACGAATTAAGAATGTTTTTTTCAACCTTTGCACTTCCCTCGTGAAGTAAAAGGCCGAAAACAAAATAACTGTAATGCAAATCCGTTTGGAAAAACAAAAACGATTCATATATTTGATTTCTTGCAAGGAACTGTATTTTTTAAATGACCTCTAAATAGATAATTGAAAATCACCCTCTATTGATTGAAAATCATAAAAATATTCTTATATAAAAATGGGTGTGTGGTTAGAAATGTTTAATGGAAATTTAACATTTTTGTTGTAAAATCACTACAATGTCCGCAGTGCAGCAGTTTCTAATGATGTCTATCACTGGATTATCATTCAGCAGATTTGTATTATGATATCTCACCAGATCATACTATCCTGACACCATGCGGACCCATCCTAATATTAATGGTGTAGTGCTGAGCGCAATGCGAGGAAGCTTTTAGTACCATTGTCGAAGTCTTTTGATCAGCTCCGGTGGCTTAGTGGTTCAAATGTCTATATCGGACGCAAATGTCGTAGGTTCGAACCCTGCACGAGTCGTTCCAAAGACATTCATGATTTGACTGGGTCAGACATGCTACATGTCTGCTGCATTATGCCCCAGTGCTACACATCCCAATAAACGTCACAATGTAAATATTGTAGGAATATGAATGCAAAATGTTAAAACTACGTTAAACATTCTTATCAAACACACACGAACATGCCTTCGGTACGATTCGGCCGGAGAAATAATGCACTACTTCCCTCACACATACCATACATCCATACATACATCCATACATACATACATCCATACATACATACATACATACATACATACATACATACATACATACATACATACATACAAGCATGAACAAGGACATACATGCATGCGCACATACAAAAAGTCATGAACATATTTATACATGTATGCACACATGCATAAATGATTGACTGATTGACTAATTTGTTTAAAGACACACTATCACGGTTAGGTCATTTAGCGGCATACAATAGGTTGTATGCATTCATGTTTAAAGATACTAAAAAGGTTTTTTTTATCGACCAGCGATATACAAAAACAAATAATCCAAAGTAAAATGGTAAGATGTTGCTAAGAGTAAAATATGAAGCTTCCCAATCAACTGTACATGTCAATGGTGTATGTAAATGAAGACAGATGAAAGGATGTGAATAAGGGCCAGTATTTGCATTAAACAAAAATGGTCAAAAATGATGGCATACAAGGTATAGTTAAAAATGAAGGTTTTCATCCTTGATGAAAGGTATAATGCGAGTGGTATTGGTGGTATGAATAAGTTACTTTATGTCATGCAAATTATAATGCTTATTACGAGTAGGTTGCAGGTCGAAATACTGTCATACATGTCTTAACTGTGACTTGTTCGTTGCAAGAAAAGCCTTCTGGTGGAACTTGACCTTTTAACATGTGTGAGTTGGTTATGTACGGATGAAGGATCACTATTTCGAATTTCTGCATTGACTACATCCTTCCTACAGATGGGTCTGTAGGAAAAAGGCTATTACCCTTGGGTTGCTTTGAAAGTACAAATTATTCGTTACATAACGCACTCTCACATATTAAGAACCACCAGAGTGAGTTACTTGCATTGAGCAATTAACCGTTAAGCACTTTATGAAAGTTCTTAGGACCTGCAAAATACGCGTAATAAGTAGTATAATTTGCATGACATAAAAGAAGGTTTTGACAATATACATGTCACGTGTATTCTAGTTTTCCTGAAGGAAGCAGAGCGTTATTCTGAACTATAACTTTTGGTGCCATCACCTAGGGCATTTTTATCTAATTTTGAACATCTTTTCATCTGTACTCATTAACTTAAACCATTTATATTTCCCGTTGATAAAGATGCTTTATATTTTTCTGTTACCAACATCTTAGTATTTTACTTTGAACTTTTTCTTATATCGCTTGTCGATAATAATTATTTTGGTATCTTTAAACATGTATAAACTAGTGAAGCACGTAAATTGCCTAAAGGTGCCGGTGCGCTGTTAAAAAAAACCCAAAACAATCATACATACATAAATACATCCATATTAAATTAATATATGTTTTATTGTTTGTTAACAGCGCACCAGTAATTTTAGCTATTTAGTGCCAAGCAAATGGTTAAATGACATTAATATATGACATTAATAATAATATACAGATACATACATACAGACAGACAGACTGATTAAAAGTAGAAAGTAGAGTGGAGATTGGAACCTAAAACCTGGAACGTTGATCTAAATCAAGATTGGGATCCACTCACAATTACTGGATCACGAATGTGTTTAATCGGTTCTGGGAGTATCAATTGTCCGTGAATGTAGCTGGATATTTGAGACCAACAGAGCATCAAAAACACCCCAAAGGAGATACGGAATCCCATGATCATCTTTTCTTATCTCTTAAAATACAGCATTTTAAAACAATATTGTGCACCATATGGCTCTCCATATACCGTATAGTAATATAATGCAAAATCGCCCTTAAAATACAGGCGGGCAGACACTCTTGTATTTGATTCATTTAATTGCATATTGGGACAATTTGTGTTGTTCATTTTTTTTAACTCTACTGCCTTAAAAGGTTAAACGCATAACGTGTATAACACGAAGAATAGAATAACACTTGTTACTGAAACCTAATGGCAGGGTTGATCATATGCAAATGAATTAGTCCGATAGTGCGAATGTCTCGGCTAGTGCCGATGCATGCTTGCGCAGTGACCGATGCGTATGTAGAGTAATACATTGGTGGCAACACATTAGGTCATTTCAATCGAATATTTGTATGGTCCTGAGAGTCTAAATCACATCTTCGTAGACAATGGCAACCAATAAAGTCAGATTATGCATATTTAGAGGATACAATGATGAAGTGTTGCTTACACCTTCATGAAGCAATTCTATATCACACGAGACACGCGATACTTAAACAAATGTATCGCAGTGTTTGAAAGAAGCTCTAAGCACGAAACTGATATACTCATACAGTGTTTGGTTCTAACGCTAGCTAATGGACTTATTGATGACAATTTCAAAAAAGGTACTGAAATGTGTAATTATCGCAGAAGGATCTCTGCAGAACATAAAGCTTGAACAATCAAAATGTCAAATCCTTGTCGGTATGTCCACTAATATTTAATAAAAGAAAACTTAAAAAATGGCAGAACATTCTGATTCATAAAACTTGAACAATCAAAATGTCAAATCCTTGTCGGTATGTCCACTAATATTTAGTCATTGATCTGTCTGCAATACTTCATTACTAAGACTTTGCTTCGTTTTAGCTTAGGTTTCTTTAAACTTCATCCACGTTTTGTTTGGTTTTCTTGTTTTTATACACATGCCAAGACAATTGGATCTATTGTGAAGATTAAACTGAAGCAATTACAGAACGAATACTAATGATATATACTCTGGTGAGATGATTGACCTCTGATGCAATATTAGTTTTATTAATTTGCTATATCTAAACGAAAACTTTGAAAATGGAATTTTTCATACCAATTTCGAACTGAGGAAGTCAATAAGCTGCACTTGACCTAAAACGGAACATGAATCGCAAAAGATATACTTTCTTGGGTAATGACGTTTGACAGGAAAACCTATCTATAAACCAAAACAAATCAATCGTAAAAAAGACATGAAAGCTATTTAATTATTGCTTTATTCCGTCAATGGAAATTAAATGCTAGTACATACAAGACAAAACTACCCCTTAGTAAAGATATTAATCTATGTTAAATATAACAATGCCAAATTACTATCCACCCGTTTCTTCAATACCTTCTAAAATACTGTAGAGGACGTTCAACATAAAATCTTTATTATATTTCTGACTAATCCGTTTTATTTAAATCGAGACAATTAGAGTTAGAAGTCTCACAAATGCACATGGTGGAGTTCAATATCCATCTTTGTAAGACGTATAAGACATACACCTTACTACAGTGACTTGTTGACATGCATATAACTGATAACAACATGCATAACAAATTCTTGTTTTCATAGACATGGTCTTAATAGAAGATAAGACACCGTGATGAGGAACTATTCAGAACTTTGTGCATTTAGCACATTCTGAATCCCTGAATATATATATATCTTTAAGATAGATCGTATGTAATAGTCTTAAAGAGATGAATCTAGGATTCAAAATTTCCGGAAATCCGGAAATATCGACACAATCCATCAAGTCGTGCCAGCTGAGTTATTATGTAAGATTCGGTACGCTATCTCCAAACAAACCAGATATAAATTGCTTGCTTCCTTAAACCTGTCGCCCTAAAATATTAATCATGAGAGAGATTTATGAATTTATTGTCCTAAGGCTATATAGCGCCATACAAATATTTATATGTATAAACTTTAAAAAAATATAAATATTTAAGATCGTAAAACGATATCATAAGTCAAATAGTTTAAACTAAAACTGTAAGATGGTAACAGTAAAATATAAAGCTTCCACATTAACGCATGATGTAAATGGTGTATGCTAAAGCAGACTGTGAACACATGATGCAAATAAGGGAAATATACACAATGCAATAGGTCGTGTGAGCTGAAATATTATGGAAGTTTCGGTTGATTCTATGCGAACAAACAAGTTATAAATCATCAGATTCCTTACGCCTATTGCCTAAATAAATTAGCTATGATAATTGAATTTAGGAATAATTGGTCTATATTTCTGTATGCATGCATATGACGCAAGTACCATTGTGATAATATTATGTTTATATCTCAATATGTATCGATATGGTATAGACTTTCTTAATGATACATATTGATCTTATTGGTTTAGACGAAGTATGCTTACAAAAATCATGTTCATGAACAGAAAGAATTCCTTTATTATGTAGTCATCAATACATCAGTACATAACTTATTTGCATGTATATGACGCAAGTACCATTGTGGCAATATGTTTATATCTCAAAAGGTATGCATATGGTATAAACTTTCTTAATGATACATATTGATCTTATTAGTTTAGACGAAGTATGCTTACAAAAATCATGGTAATGAGCAGAAAGAATTCCTATATAATGAGGTCATCAATACATAACTTATTTGCACTTGAACAGCTACGATGAGGTTAAGTGTCCATTTAAAGTACGTTAGCTACACTTTTTTCAAAATGTTTCATTATCTCTGTACATTTTGTCAACTAACTTCGTAATCATTTGATGGTGATCGAGCCATACAACGAAAGCTATCCTCAAAACTAATCTGCCTTTTCAAAATATTGAATTAGCATATTTCATTAAACCATCTACTATTGAATGCAGTGCAAGTGAATTATATGTCTCATCGTTATAGAATATTATTATATATAATATTAATCATATCGAGGATCCTAAATAAATGACTGTCATACCAATACAAAATGTGAATCAACACAGCATTGAATTTGAGATGATATGATCCATGTTGCATTTTTCACTGTGTACCCACAATGCCTTATGCAACACTCTGTCAAAAGCATTTTTGAAATCTATGAACACAAGCTAGATGACGTGTTGATGTTTCTAGTCCTTTCGTTCAGATCCCTTCATTCAATATTTGTTATGTTGCGCTTCGTCCACTCCGGAACCCTGCCTGTTCTTCAGCGCTTATTTCATCTGCATTTGGCTTCAGTCTGTTCAAGATGATCTTCAGCATCACCTTACTTACATGATAAGGTCTATGACTTATTGTAAATGCTCCATGATGTTTTAGTTTGACCTGGAAATCGATGAGCAATATTGACATCTGATTTGTTATGTACATATATGTATCTGAAAATTATATCACGGATATTCATTGCTATCATCATCATCATCATCATCATCATCATCAGTCACTTGACCTAGTGAGTGTGGTCGTTGAGGCACTGTGACGCTGAACATATAACCAGTTCCCACCACTTGTCGCAATCACGTTCCAATGCATGTGTCTCCGCAAAACGTTGTCTGGTCCATTCATTTTTCATGTTGTATAATACCATTTGAAAAATTAATGTGCAATTGGAGCTTCGTCATAAGCGAAATTATAGATCCAATACATACTTTACCATCAGTCCATTGCAATACGTTTAGCCATATTAATGGCGAACGTGCACACGTGCGTTTAAGTGCATTAACGAGACTTGGAGAATCTTGTGACCTCAGCGTCTCAGCTTCTTTATGTTCACGTACATCATCATCTGCAAGAACTGAGAGATTGAAGACATTTATTCGGTATTTGAGCACTAAACCAGTCACATGAACCTTCTTTGCACTGGTTGGTGAATTTGATACACCTAATAAGTAACCAAGTATGTAATAGCAATCCCATTGATGACCGGCCGTCCCGCTTGCTAAGTTGTCGTCAGGTAGTATTTCGCATTTCTAATACCCAAGCAGAGTGTAGTATATTTCTGATAATACCCGACTTCTTGAATCCATGTTTGTTGGTGTTTTGTATAGTTTTTACTTTGCTTTTGTAACTAACGGTATATAATTGCATATCATTTATATAATTGTTATGAACAATATTTGAGAGTAACTTGACAAATATCTTTAGTTTTGATGTCAAAGAAACAAAAAAATTACTTCAAAGTATAGTTTTGGGATCTAAAAATATATGGAAAAATATGTTCTGAAATTTGTTAAATATCTTAAATATAAGTTGTAAATTGAACTTTCGACTTCATTTTTTGCTTTTTCATAGGTGGTTAACGCTTCTAGATATTTCAAATGATTCTTAATGGATGGGCTAGTTCACATGAACAGGCAAAGTTGAAGCAAAATGGGTGCTGATCACACGATGAGTAGTCCGATTCGTTGCGTGTGGTGTCTCTTGTGAAATACAGTCGCAATAAATGGTGTATACAAGTTCGGTACTGAGATATCAGATTCATTCCGATCCTGGAGTTTTAACAATTATTGTTTTCCTTCGATAATCTTCCGAACGAAATTTATTTTATTGTTTGATAGTATTATAAAACAAAAACATGTTTGAACTACTCAGTGAAACTGCAGTGCACATTATTTGTGTTTTAATGTTAATTTGGGAGAAGGATAAGTAGATTCTGGGTTGTAAAATTTATAATGCACTTTCATGTATTTATGTCCTGTAGTCACCTTTAAATGAATTAGTTTAGGTTCAATTTATTACGCTCTAATTTCGTAGTGATGGCTATGATAAGTAAAGTGCTCATCTTGCAACTTGTACCGACATGAAAACATATAAACTGGTTTTTAAATTTGTTATCCTGAGTTTCTCCCTGTGTAATCGATTGATTACTTTTCATTGTAACACCTGGTTGTTCTGGTAATCCCTCGTCAGCATTAGTTTTCTTGCCTGTGAATGTGCGGCTAGTTATCGTTGTCGAGCTGTGGTACCTTCGGATAAGACTGCTGTTTTGGGGGGTGGGGTCAAACGAGGGTTCTTGCACGTAATTGAAATACTTTTGTACAATTCGCAATGTGAACGTTAACCTTAGTGAATATCAGAGTTGGGAAGGATAAACGACGCAATTGAAAGATAAACGATGCCTTCCCGAAAACAATTAAATGTACCAGTAATTTCAGTATAACGCGTCCAAACAAATAAACACTTCGGAGATGTTAAAATTATTCAACTACTTGGAAATTGAATTGCAGACACTAGCATATTATTTTGCATCCTTACTTCCACACGATCGTTGTTAACAGCTGTGACTCTTATGATTGCAAACGCGATAATGCTAGTAGAAGTCGGAACAAAGTCAAGAATAGCTTCAGGCAAACATTCCTGACCTATCATCCATGGAAGTACACGATCTTCTTATTAGCTAAAAACATCGATTACATACAAAATGTCATAGAATACAATCGGAAGTGGTCTTCGATTACTTGGTTCAGCATACTTAAGACGACGCAGTTCCCAATTACTATAATACTAGCGATAGGAAAAGGGACGAGCATTTTTATCATGTATTTATGTTAAATATCGAAATCCCGTGGATATTAATGACGTTTGTACACGTTAATGCACATTATTTATAATAATAAATGTACTTTATTTGTAACTAATTAAGTCCTGTTTGACAAGAGGAAGCTTGAATTCGGAGCAGTGCCGACCTAGCTAGCAAAGGTTCCGAAGTAATAAACCTGCCTACACTTCTTTGTAACGGGCATATATTTTACGAATCGGATCTGTTAACATCATGCAAGGTAGCGGCAAGCCACCGCATTTAATCCATATTAAAGTTTTAAATTTGAACATTATTCCATAAAACCAAGACTTTAATGGACATATATGTATAATACATTTTCCACTGCGGGAACGTATTTACATAAACAACTTTTTCTCAAAAAGACCTGTAGGGACGTCCATATGTTATATATTTATACATGTTAAGTTATGTGTATACATTAAACTCTTTATGGCAATTGCTTCTATCATTTTCGGCCTTGTATAATGCACCACATTATGATTTAGTTGGCATTACATACCAAGGAAGGCAAGTCATGAAATCTAATAATGTTTTCTAGGACGAAGCATCATCATAATTATCCAAACAGCCAAGTGGTACATATGGCTACCGTATCGAATGCTAGGCTAGCAAAGATGTGCCTGCTCACGTGCGTCCTCAGCAACACGATGGACACTTATTGGGACCTCCAATCGAGTTTGCATCAATATAGTTGAAGAAAATAATGGCCGCCGGGTAAAAGAAGTCTAGGAGAGTCAAATTGCCTTCATGTTTATTAGACACCACATATGCAACCCAAAGAATGTCAAATTATGTTCTCCAATCCAGGTTAACAATAACAGTTTAACCGACCGGATTCTTGTTGGTGTCAAAATGCTCATTGTTTGGTGTGTTATAATCTAAGCGGTAATTTGTATGCATATAAAGTTGATATTCTATATTTGTTTGTAAGGCTTATAAGGGCTGTCACATATAGCCATGATGAGATCGCATACATTTGTAAAACATCAGACTCGGCTCTGTTCATAAACTAATCCTTCCACTGGCTTAATGAAACAACACTTGGAAGAACAGATCGAACTTTCAGTGTTAGGGACATGGAATACTTTGATAGAATCGAATCTACTATGAGTATATATGATGTCAATTTAGCGACGAGTGGGATACAATTGCAGTAATGGTAAGTGTTCAGCAGTGTAGTTTTGCAGAACTATCACGTACAAATTGGATACAATCAGTTGCTGGATTTGCAATTCATTTCGACTTTTTCGTCGTCTTTTTAGAAGAGTATTTAACCATCTATTATACATTTTAAACCCCTTTCGATGCTAATACGGTTATCACGACGACCGATGTTCCAAAGTCAAAATATATGGCCGATTAGGAGACCATTCTCATCAGGAATCTGATTGAAGAGTAATTCCGCATTGTGCTAACTGTGCCAAGGAACATCACGCAAATTCTAAGGATTGTGATACTTGGAAACAGGAGAAGGAGATTCAGAGGGCAAAGTCCACACCAAACATTCCCTACCCTGGCAGAAACATCCCTTCCTGGCCCATCCTACTACACTTTCGTGAAAAACAATCCGAAATCTTGATCTAAGATTAAATGAAAATGTATTGTTATAAAACCGTGTGCGGTTGAATGAGCGTGGCTAAAGTAATTTTAAAAAAGATATTGGTCGTAATAATCGATAAACCAGGTATGATGAATAATTCGTAATGTGTGCGTACTAACGCAATTAAACACATCAAGAATAGTAGTCATCTCTAATCACGTTTGGAATTTGTGTATATCGCTGAGTTACGTAAATAACATCAGTGTTTTGACCAACACTTTGACCAAATATTCTAGCTGGATTAGATTGTTTATCCAGCATTACATCAACATATACAACTAGATTATTAATACTTCCATTAATATTATCAACACTTGGTGCTTAATCAATATCAGTGATAAAATTAATAATATCATCACCGCGCTGATCCAAAGATTTTGCATTTTCACTAAAATATTTTAACCCATCGTAACATCGCTGATACTCAACAAATGGTGCATCATATACAACTTGTATCATTTTAGTCATCTCATTATCAGTTTAATTAACAAACAAGTCTTTCCACTACCAGACAGACCTGTGATTATCATTCTGAATGCATTTGGTAACGCTGGATGGTGTTTAGTTGGTTATCTCGTGCTTGTCGCTGAAATATCAATTCCATTAATAAATAATATGGATCTATATTGTGTTAAAAACTGTTATAAAAAAAATAATAGATCAGCACTAACAGGTAAGTGTGAACCATGCGGTACAAAATAAATTTAGATTCATACCAGGTGACAAATAAGAATTTAAAGAAAACGAAGAGGTGATATTGCAGCAAAATTGACAAAATTACCGGTAACTGTATTGGCCAAATACCAAGGAGAAAAACATCATCCAGGATATAATATTGTGGTTCCGGAACCAAACTTGATATCAAACTTGATAATCAGAATGAACCAAAACTCGATGAGAATTCTATAAACGATATTGATCAAACTTGTGACGCTCATCATGTGTGTTATAAAAGTTACAATCTGCAGCACAGACATAAAGTTGATTCATGCGTCAAATTATATTACTGATAATCCTTAAGGAATCATTAGCTAGCTGATTAATAAAAACCTCGAAATAATGTAAGTTTGTGTTAGGGGCAGGTCATTAATATTAGTATGGACTTTATTTATTATTCCACAAGAATATACTGGAGAGGTAAATCAGCAATTAGTAAACACGCCGAAGTAGCAACGGTCAAACATGTTAATGCAGCAGATTAGTTATTAAGACAGGCAATATGGCAAATATATCTTCCACCACCTAAAAGAAAAGAATATGCTCATTTTGATGTCAGCGTTCCAAATGAAGTTCATCTGGCTGATATTGTATTCTTATCACATGATACTAGTCGTCGAGTAATATACAATTACGAGTTAACATTCTTTCATATTGCACGCAGATGCACATAATAATAGCAATCGTCCACGAAGACAGCATCTGAAGTAGCTTCTGCGTTTGAACGAATTTATCAACTAGGACCTTTTTGATGGCCATAGTTGTTACACTTTGATCCTGGCAAGGAATCTCAAGGTGCAGTGTTATCATAACTGAATCAACATAACGTCACCATCAGAGGGGGATACACTGCGATGCACCGTGATCAGGCAATTGTTTAATGATTTAATGGAACAGTTGCTAAGCGATAATTTTGATACCAATAAGGCAAGGAATGTATTCAAGATTTGAGATCTAGCGAATTTGGGTTGCACGATTACCAAGTGTGATTGATGAATTAAATAATGAAAGTTGCTCGTACAATCAATCTGCAAATATATACCCGTGCGAAATGATAATTCGAAACAACAATTACCTGGCAATGTGACTGCAAGAAATATATATATATATATATATATATATATATATATATATATATATATATATATATATATATATATTTATATATATATATATATATATATATATATATATATATATATATATATATATATATATATATATATATATATATATATATATATATATAGCCATAGTTGTTACACTTTGATCCTGGCAAGGAATCTCAAGGTGCAGTGTTATCATGGCATGGAATACAATGGACGTTGACCTCAATGCTGGATGACCTGAACTGTGCCGACGACATCGGGTTGATGGCAAGCAGACACCAGTATATTCAACAGAAGACACAACAGTTGGTACAGACAGCAAATACGATAGGTCTTCGAGTCAACATAGGGAAGACAAAGGTCTTGAGGAAGAATACTAGAGTGGGCAACCCAATCACCATCAACGATCAGCCCCTGCAAGAACTAGACGATTTCACTTACCCGGGTAGTAATGTCGTCACGGATGGAGATAGCACAAGGGAGGTCATCACAAGAATCGGCAAGGCCAACCAGACCTTCGCAATGCTGAAGCCCATATGGAGGACAAGAAACCTCAGCGTCCACACGAAGATTCGTATCTTCAAGAGCAACGTGTTGAGCGTCCTTTTGTACGGCTCAGAGTGTTGGAAATCCACTGCGAACATAGAACACAGGCTCGAAGTGTTTCAAACCAAATGCCTGGGAGGATGAGGATGAGGATCTTCTGGCCAAACACGATCTCAAATGAGGAACTGCGGCACAGAGCAGGTGCAAGCACCATCTCTGAGATAATTTCAACTCGGCGATGGAGATGGCTCGGCCATGTCTGCAGAATGCCCCTGACTCAGTACCAAGGGTGGCACTGGGATGGACCCCACTGGGGATAAGGAACCGTGGCAGACCCAAAGAGACCTGGCGACGAACGGTGGAGAGAGACCTTAAGACCAGAGGCCTCACCTATCAGACCGCCCCAGCAATAGCTGCCGACAGACGGAAATGGTGCTCCCTTGCTGTTGCCTCAAGCACCAGACGGCGCAGAGAGGATTGATATATATATATATATATATATATATATATATATATATATATATATATATATACATATATATATATATATATATATATATATATATATATATATATATATATATATATATATATATATATATATATATATATATATATATATATATATATATATATATATATATATATATATATATATATATATATATATATATATATATGAGCCAGGAGAACTTGCAGGTGGTAAAAAAAGAGCAAATGATCCTATCTGGAGTGTTAACACACAATATATCTAACATAACATGATTCCACGGGTAGACCTGTAAAATATAGATTAGATTAATCTACTCCTAAGCGTGGATTTATATGTGAACAGTTGCAGCTAACACGGCAGGATACACAATTACAACGTAAAGCACTTAACCAGTACATCTTCGTCCTTTACATTCACGACATGTCAGTATCGTATTGTCACGTGTGCGACTGGAACTACTATCATTCCTATCCGCGGTAAATCGTCGTGGATTTGTATCGGAATACTGCCATAGCATTGCACAATTACAGCTTGTACATTGATTATTCTGTTGTTGTTTCAGCATTATGATAAATTAAATATAAATATAAAAGTCGCAATTATTTTGTGTCGTCACCTTATTTGTAACCAGAAAGATGTTTTCTTACTATGTCATCGGTAAAAATTTCGTTGCTGGTGTCAGTAAAATTTAGAATAGCCATACCAAGTTGATTTAGTCTTCGAACTCCTGACACGGCGAGATATTCTTCATTTGACCACTCGATGATATCATCAATGATCCAAACAACTGTATCAGAGATAGTTAATCCCTGAGATCGTCATAGCGTAATATAGCGTCTGTCACAGAATTAGGCGAAAATTGAATTTATTTCTTCTTGAATTACAAACCAATTTCACCATTTTTTTTGCTTCGTCGTACATGCGTTACCTGGGGTAAATAAGTATTTTTCAAGGTAAGTGACATGTAGCGATTTTACATGTGCCTGACTACAAATCACTTGAAGTCAGGAACATTAGAATCACGGGGTGCACGGGAATTTTGCCGTGAATTCTGCTCACGTATTTGAGGATATATAAGGCAGAATAATTCTGATAGGATTACTAGTCCAAAAGTATTTTATCAAAGGAGAGATAGCTCGTCATTCTTTCTCCAGCCAAAGGAGTGAGTTTTAAATTTATATTTCGTTTTATTGTGAATTTTATTCAGTTTATTTTTTCATGTAATGATGCCTTTATTACAATGCAGATTTGAAACGTTGAATATTTGGAATTACTAAACACTATTAGACTTTAAATGCATTAGCGTAATCTAAGTTTTAGATTGTTTTAGAAACAACTATTAATAGTTTGGTTTCTTTATTGTATCTGAATTGTAGCAGAACGTTTCTGAACGTCTCTGAATGTGACTGAATTGTAGCTGAACGTCTCTGAACGTCTCTGAATGTCTCTGAATTGTAGCTGAACGTCTCTGAATGTCTCTGAATTGTAGCTGAATGTGATTGATTGCTCCAGCAAAAGGGCTGAATGTGATTGATTGTGCCGTGATTGTGCTGTTAAATTGTGTGATCAAATTGAGATATCTGACTGTCTGTCTGTCGGATTGTCTGTCCGTCTACGTCTGTCGAGAAGTGTAAATATCCGGAAATCTAGAAGTCTAAATATCCGAGTGTCGGAGCTTTCTAGAGGTGTAAACGTCCGGGTATTATCTAAGTGTTTGCGACCGGTGGTTCTAGTAGATGCTGTATGCTGTCTGTATGTATAACTGTAGTGGATCCGTGAAGGGCAAGCTGCCGATAAAAGTATTGGGCCAACCCTAGGTATTAGGAGAAGCTGGTCGGCGATTCAACAGTTGGTGAATCGTATGGTTGAACAGGGTCGAGACACATGTGTGTGTTGCAATTGTAGTTACAATTGAATACATTGTTATATTTACACATTGTTACTTTGAATCACAGTAGTATTTCAAGGGATTACATGAATCTCAATAACAGTTAGCAACTTGATAAAATACATGTAGATGTTTGTACTTGTTGTCGCGATCCATACGTGCGATAGTATAGTTTGATGTTTGTATTTGTTATCGCAATTTATACTTGCGTTAATACAACTTTTGTAAGGGCTCCATTTTATTTGAAACATTTGTCTAGTCCAGGAAGTTCCTTGGATCTGTGTTTAGTCCAGGAGATTCCTTGGATCTGTGTATATTTTGTATTAATATTTAATTTTTTTTTGAATTGTGAATGGTTGTGAAGTATGATTGTGGGTTAAATGCATGAGTTATTATGTTGTTACATCGTTATTTTTCATTAATAATTTATTTCATAAATTTACATTATCTTTCACATATTGTGTTTGTGTTGTTCATTTAATCCACCATCCACTCGGTAACAATTCTATTTCATCGTCCAGGGAGATTTATCCGCTAACGAGTCCTCGACAGCACATATATCAAACTGGACAATATCATTTAACACGCGATTATGTTTTCTTGACTCTCCTGGAATTTCACTTTCAATATTCTGTCTTTGTTTATCAGCTGACCAAAAACATAACGATTCTGGCAGCGCTGGAAACATGTATTAAATAATTGCCGCTAGAGTGTGTCTCCTACTGTCCTTCTACTTGCCACTCTCAAATCGTTTGGTCTCCATTTATCCCAAAAATAATTCAGGGAAGATTATGATAGTATTTGACGCGCTATTTCACATTAAAAATAGTCCGCTGTAATCTATTTATTTCTTGAACTCGTTTAATTTTGGATCAAGCGCTCTATGATCTTCAGTTATCTCTTTAAAACAATCTACAATAATCGTTAGCCAATCAAGCGGAGATTTTACAACAAATGGTGGTAGTTGACTGTAATCGCCACACATTATCACAGCTGTAGTTTTCAATAAATATCAGCCGAGAAACATTTTCATTATATCCAACGGCACTGTGCATATCTAATCCCTAATCATAACCTAGGGAATATATTTTCTCTCCCATTCGATCAGGAGACTATTCATCACCTTTATACCGAAAACAACTACGATATGTACACGATTTCACACCTCGTTCTTTGATTATTTGTGTGAGTCTATGTGTAGGAGTTACGATAAAGAAATCTGACTTCCACCAAAATAATTCGATAACACGAGCCGTTTTACCACAATCGCCACATCCGTTCAAGTAAACAGTCTCATGTCTACATACTGGATCGGATATAGATGGCGATGATGATAATTCTGATATTTGATTAATGATTAGATAAGTAACCGCAACATTTTCGGATTGAGAATAATCGTATAACATTTCCTGTTTTAGTCTTCAAGATCGCCGTGTACTGTATTAATATATCTTAGAAATTCTGTGTGTGGGGCTAACCAATACGAATCGAAATAAATAATTATTAGTGGATTAATCTTATATGTAAGTTCTAGGTCCGGTGGAATTATCGAGATTAAGGATCATATTTTCAACGCGTTTTGGCATGAAAGGTAACTGGTTTATCACAAAAACACCTCTAAAGTTTGTTATTCTTAATTTGTTATCAGCATCGATGAAATCGTAATTTGAAAACAGAGTTTTTAAACAGTCAGACCTTTTTTACCTACTAATAAATACTCCCTGGTAATATCAGGCCACTTCCATAAGTGAAACGACTCCCTGGTAATCTCAGAACTGTCCTTGAGTAAAATGACTGCCTGGTAGCCTTAGACCCCTTCCATTTTGTATATCCGTGCCCTGATGAGTTTTTTAGTGCCATTCCTGCAGAGGGGCGCAGCTTTCGCGACTGCGTGTGCAACAGCGGCACTCAATGCGGGTACAGCGCCTGATTTAATTATTTCGGAAATAGAACTGGCAGAGACAGTAACCTGAACATATTGTTTAATTGTTTGCATCT
Organism: Unio pictorum; assembly: GCA_030141615.1. Lineage (NCBI taxonomy): Eukaryota > Metazoa > Mollusca > Bivalvia > Unionida > Unionidae > Unio > Unio pictorum. The sequence continues at coordinate 1,980,471 of JARLTB010000163.1, read as the reverse complement.
TTAAAATGTTTAATCTGACTCGATGTCAGTGATGGTTTATTCTGACAGCCAGTGATCGTGGTTATTGCTATTATAGTTCCATATTTGTATCCGAATTTGAATGCAGCTGTTTAATCTGACAAGGAGTCGGAATAACACCATCGCTAATGTATGACATTTATAATAATACGAGTGATCTAATTGTTTTGTATATTTGGAAACATTTACTCGTTTTCCACTGGTGCCTAAATGACTCTCATTCGTCCACCAGCATCTTAAGTAACGTCGATTTGTCGCTGAGTATAACAGTTATTGCTCCTTAAGTAGGGAGAGTGATAGAACCTATTGCATTTATCGGAAGAGCCACACAAGATCGAATGTGTATTTCAACAACATTCTGACTTGCTAAATCAAGACATCCCAAGGAAAAGTAATAAATCGGATATAGGTTTGTAAAATCTAATTGCGATATTTCCAGTCCGGTGTCTTCATCCAGATCAAATCATATAACTGTCAACAAACGATGATACGCGACAGAAGCACCCAGTTGATCAAATATCATATGGCTGCGTGTTTGTGAATTGAATCGTTTTTTATCCTGTAGCGGAACAAATGTATGTCGCGGAGCAAAAAACACCCTGCTGTGATGCCATATGCCATGTAAATATGCCGTTAAGAAAACTCCCCATTGAAGATTTTGTTGTAAGCCATGATCATAATGATTTACCACCAATATCCATAAATGACAATAATGTATTCTCGTCAGTGATGGCTAGAGTCATTACTGGCATTCACAATGAGATTTGTTATATTTACTCTTCCAGCATCAGCAACACCAGCACCTCGCCAGATTGCCTCATTATCATCATTTTTTCTTACAATAACTACTGTGTGTTTAGCTCCAAAGATAAAAATTCGTACATTTCCACAAAATCCAAATACATGAGACAGTGGAATTGCACATGAAAATAATATGCGCGGTCCTTGTAATATTAATACATGTGTTGCAAATCCTAAGTTGTAGGTAGCACTAACACTTTTTTTAATAATATCAAAATCACCAAGTGGACTAACATATCCAAGTGGTTGTGGATCAGTTGCTGTATCTCGTGGTGTCCATCATTTAACATACTGAACATTATCAGCATTTGCAGTAATATCCTTAGCAAACATTATTGATTCATCGGCTGATCTTGTATAATCATCAGAATATGTCGCTAAACCCGAAAATGTTGTGGCAACATCAATATCATGCTGAATATATTCAATCTTACTTCCATCAATCATATATGTAGCGCTATTAAATAAGGCCATACACCCATTGTTAACAAAGCAACTTGCGCATTCTCTTCATATTCAATATTGTCCGTCTTTACATGTTCTCTTCTACGTCAATAAATGCAACAACGGGTAAGAATTAATGTCTTGTATCATGAACTTGAAGTTAAATTCTTCCTCCTCGTTGAACAGGTTTATTGCGTTAATATAATAAATTTGATTTGCACGTACGGATTCATCTTCGTGGACCGGTTCGTCTCTATCAAACGCTGTATCGGGTGCATATTTGAACATTGTATTATATATTTCTCGATCTAAATCGCGATCTCGCTGACCTTTTCAAACCAGGTCATGTTAGTACAGATGCAGTAATGTTTCTTTGTACTCGATCGGATCCTTTATTTATCAGGGCTGATACTTCTTTTTAATTCTTTTTACCCCCGGATTGATTTATTATTTTACTGACATTCACGGGCATGATTTATGTAGATGCCATTTTTATTGCCTGTTGTGTTCCTCGTATTTATCGTGTTAGTCTTTCGTTGGCTGCAGAAAACGCCTTAATGGCAATGTTACCAATAACAGTAGGCGCTTATTCACCAATGGCATTGATAACGAGTTCATCGATAAATTTGTCAATTACGCCGATTTCCATTACCCCCTTAACATAATCGTCTACAAATATCATCAGCTTCATTTAGTATTTCCGGGGAGTTATTTGTAGCCAGTGCTCCTTCTATGAGAATTTATAATCGTGCTATGTCGGAGAGAATATTATTAGGACAGACAATAAGACCACTTCCTCGAGAAAATCGACTGCCAGTAGCACCTTGCGCATCATGAAATTATTATGTCTCCTTTCTTGAAGATTTGGACTTTTTCTGTTCGGGCGGAGGATGACTTATATGGCGGAGAAATAGGAACTCTAGGTGGCGATCCGAGCTTTTGCTCAATCTGAACAAATATGTCCATTTTTTAATGTCTTTCTTGTATAACATATATATTGGATCAGTCACTGAAACTCGATCTTTGTCATATTTTATGCGATATATCCACTTTAATCAGTTATATCTGCTTACAGATTCGTTATGTTCGGGTTTTAAGTATTTTTCTTAATGATCAAAATTATCAAGTGCAAAAGCAGATAGGTCATCCATATTACCATTTTTTTAAATTATATTAATCTCACTATCAGTGAATCTTTCAGATGATATAACTTGTTTCGGTTCTTTTTCTTTGGGTGTTTCTTCACAGATAAGGTCAGTTGCGGCTATGTGTGAACGTAATTATGAGACAGCTATATCAGTTGGACGATCTAGTAAAATCTTGTTTGTTTGTTTAGTTCGATTTGCTACTTTCCAAGTTCAGGGAGAGAGCCTTTCTGTCTTCTTCTACTTTCTTTCCGCATATATCGTCTTTTGTAGTTACAGTAATAGGTTTAAACAATTGATGAGAACCTTCTTCAAAATCAACATGATATTCTTGTCTTTCTTGTAATTTTTGTCTTACAGAATCACGGACGTGAATACCTTTTTTAATAACCGCTAGTCTTTCTCGTGCCTAACTGGTAGTTAATGATTCTGAATCCATTATTAAGATATGATATGATTTTAGTCGTATGAGCAGAGGTTTTACCTCAATTAGAGGCGTACATTTTTCAACCTTCCCACAATATCGATAAAATAACGGCACATAAAACCAGCAGTAGTAATGTTAACTAACCCGTATGATAAACTCTAGGTTAGTTAGAAGCTTTAAGTTTTTGTTGTCATTTTGGTTTTGGTTGTTTAGGAAGTGTTAGTCTAAGAAAATGATACCTCTATAGTTTGGTCTGTTCACCCCCTATGCTGATTATGCATATGTCCTGCTATATCTGAATAAAAGCGGATTGAGACATTATGCAAAAAGGCCCTATACAATGAGATATTCCATGTACCTGGTTTCGCACTCACAGTTTTTATTTCCAATTTGTCTCCAGTTTTAGCTACTCCCATCTAATGAATCTCCTTCTAGCATCAGTTAAATTAAAGTGTTTCTGTCGCGTTGTACAATAATTGATGCATTGTAATGTAAAGTCCAAGGCTTACCTGACCTGAAGAGTCAATGAGACTATTACCAGCTAATCGTTACATTTGGTACCAGTTACAACTCAGACAACCTGTGTTAGAAAACATAATTTGCAAATTTAAAAAGCGATACATGTATATCTTATAAAAATAGTATCGGGATTAAGTTCAAGTACAAATATGTATCAGGTACAATCATGAATGGGATAGTCCAAATTAAATGATCTACAGTTTGCGTGGAGATTGTGAATTCAAAACATGGCAGTGTATGTGTCGGTGTGAAGAATATTAACTTTAAGCAAATCACTCATTTATTATATTTGAAAAATCCAAACTGCTCTACGTATTAGTAATTACATGTTTTATTTGTTTTAAAAATGTGTATAATAATATCTTACTTTTTGTTTAATTATACCTTTTGTCGAAGCTTTAATGTGTTCCTTTGCTTCTTTCTGTTTACTTACACTTGTTAACTTTCCCTTATGTCTGACTATTTTGCTTGATAAGTTACTCTATTTTAATGATTTTGATTGTTAGGTCGATATCGTATCTGATATCATGTAGTATCGTATCCAGTACAGGTAGAAGAGCTATTAACCTGTACGAGCTTATGTCCAATCCCAATAATTTATCAAAATATGCTAATAACGTATGTTTGAAGTTCATAAGTATATAACTCAATCTCATATAACAAAAAATTACGATCCACCAGAATGCGTTACTTGCAATGAACCTTTCACTGTCAAGCACTTTATGACCGATTGTTTCGACATGCAACCTCCACGTGTTAAGTATTATAATGTACATGACATAAAGGACTCTTTTGATACTATACATATCACTTGCATTATTGATTTCAGGAAAGATATAAAGCTTTTTTTTAATATATAACTTGTTTTCCATTATGTAAATCATTATGTAGCATTAATAACGCCCCTTATTATCAACATCTTTTCATCTGTCTTCATTAACATCACGTCACTAGTGAATCATAGGTAAGTTATCTACTGAGTATAGCTTATGTATATCCATGGAACATGATAAATGTCCCGTCGATGGGCATCGATGGTGGGCGCAAAGCACGGATTCTTAATGTTAAACAAATCGTCATGGAGATTTCAAAACAACATCAACTGAAATATCTGTCTGAGTCTGATGACGAACCATGTAGTGTGGATATATTTCCACTCATCATTCTTATATAGCTAAAAGATGCCACAAAACCAGTTACAGCACTGTCTTATTTTGTAATTAGTAACAAGATTAAAACGGGATCTATGAGCACACCAAACAGTGTAAATAAGTTGAAATATGGTTACCTTCTTGATGAGTGTCAGCGAAAAGGTCAAACAAATAAAATGTAGAAAATGAAACCATTCGACGAATTTCCAGTGACCTCATTCGCTCATACGAAACTCAATTCGTCCAAAGGTGTGATACGCTCTCATGAGTTGGCTGAAGTTAGCGACACAAATATCATTGAGGGGGATGAAAAACGAAGATGTCACTGTAGTGCATAGAAAACGGGTGAATTGTAGTAACAATCTGCAAGACACTAATACATTTGTATTTAGCTTCAACAAACTAACAGTACCCACAAAAGAAAAAGTTGGATTTTGCAAGTTAAGGTCGAGATCTACATACCGCTACGCTGATTTAAGTGTCAGAAATATGGCCATCATGAAGACCGCTGCTCAAATGTCTGGCCAATGCGAGAACTTTCTCATCAGGAATCTGAATGAAGAGCAATTCCGCATTGTGTAAACTGCAGTAGAGAACATCAAGCTAATTCCAATGAATGCGATACATGGAACCAGGAGAAGGCGATTCAGATGGTACAATACGCATGGAAAATTCCCCTTTTAGAGGACAGACGACTTGTACATGCAGAACCATTCTTTCCTGGCCAAATTTCCTTCACTGTTGTGAAAAACAATCCACAGCTTCCGATTTCACTTGCGTTGTTCCATTTACTCAAATATTATAACCGAAAATATAAAAGGCACATAATGAGACTCTTGTAAGAGCTTTGATCAATATGGTCTACAACTATTTAATAGCTTGACGGTCTGTTTGAGGAGCTAGTCAGGTCTTAAATAAGCCACTATTTGGCTCAGGATTCCTGTTTGCCATGTTCATAAGGCTGGTGCACAACTAATGTCATATGATAACTATTTGCTAATTCCTACAAAGTTGTTATTCACACTCTTAGGTAGGAACCGAATCTTGGATAAATGAATGCTTAGCCAAACTTTAGTTAGTGTATATTAGTATAACCCTCATATATGAATGCAAAAGACCAAAACCTACTTAAAAATGATTAGCCAAAATTTGGCTAACTGTAATATTGTCCGTCCCCATAATGTAATGTATGAATTTTAGGCAGAAACCAAAGTTTGAATAAATGTAGCATTAGCCAAAATTAGGCTAAGGATTCCTGTTGCCATGCTCAGTGAGCCTGGTGCACAACGTATGTCATTTTAGCGAAAGTTAGCAAGTGTCAGCAACATATTTTTAATAACAGCTGCATGCATGACTGTTAAAATTGAAAAGCTTAAAAGATCTATAATTAGCCATATTTTTCCAACCACTTTAGTTATTTTTCATTCCGTACTGTTGTGTAAATGTATGCTTAGCACATTAGTGGCCATTGCCAGCTACGTTTCGTTTGTATAACCTAATTAAATTACTCTCATAAATTTGGCTAAATGTATGGCCAAATCACTCATATGGAGTACATGCAGGATTTCCTGAATATGTGCTTGCACAAAGCTTGGGAAATGCCTATTGGGTCACTGGTCATGATCGCTTTGAATGACTTCCAAAACAAAATCTAGTATACTATATTTGTATGATCACAAGAGTTTTAAAACATTAGCAAATTCAAAAAATCATTTTTGTCATAGCATTCCAAGCTAAACCAGAGCATAACAAATGAAAGTGACACACTTTTCAAAAACAATGTTTAAAATTACTTACTACGAAATTGTTCTCTTGTAATGAAGACAAGTGTTTTGTACCCTGTGTGGAAATATTTTATAAATTTCTTGGAGGCAATCTACAAGAGGTCCTAAACTTTTTACCCATGATATAGCTCTTCATATAGTCTGAAAATACATCCCAATAGCTTTGAATCCCCATTCCTACTTTTAAAATAAAAAGAAACAAAAATTAAATACAATTGTTTTAGAACTTTGCCGCTAAATGTATTGATTTATAACAGTTAATGACTAGGGGGACTGCATGTTTCATCTCAAACGGACGTTTCAGTGTAAAAGTGTACCTTGCTTGATGTTTCTTCCAGTTCGTGGTCAGGTCTCTATTTAGCGAAGCGATGGATGCACAACTACATGTATATGCACACAGAATGTACATACTATGTCATCTAGTTCTGATATTTACAACGTCAAATTATGCAAAAGAACGACAAATTTGTCTTTCACATGGATTTTACAAGCGGTTATAATGTATATGTATGTGTAAAAATGCTAAAACTCTCAACCTTATGATAATTTGTAGAATTATCTGGCAGTTACCCAACATGATGAATTATGTCACTCGTCTATCTTAGCATAAAAAAATATGGCACAATGTTAGTAAGAAAAGTACACTAATCACAAAATCCACAGACGATGACAGTTATATGGCCTTCCTGGTCAGAGTTGGGTTAGACATAATAAACCAGTGAATGAAATGACTAAAGTCTGTGCATTTGTATGACACCAATTGTGTTCGTTTTTTAAATCGGTGGAGGGGGGCTATGATCAACTAAAACTTATGCAAACACTGTAAAACCTAAATTTTAAACAAAGTATTTAACAGAGAGACATACCAATAGGCAGATGAAGCAAAGAAAATCTAGAAAAAGCTAATTATTACATCAAATTTTAGAATATTCAAAATATGTATTATTGAACATCATATGACTGAAATGGTGCACATTCTACAGAAATCTTGTAATATTACATGCATATGAAAAACATTAGACAAATTTCTTCTTGAAGATTGGTTGATTGATTAATTGAATTTTAAGGGTGCACCAGCATTTTAAGGCTATTTAGAGCCATACAATAGGTTGTATTTATGCGTGTTTAAAAATACGAAAGGTTTAAAATCGACCAGCCATATAAAAAAACAGAAATAGTTAAATATAAAATGGTAAGATGTTGGTAACAGTACACTATGAAGCTTCCCAAACAACGGGATCTTCTTGAAGAAGGAAGTTCAAAGCCTCTTGGTATAATAGTATTGACTGATGTCCTCAGGTGTTCAAATAATGTCACCGACACCTTAAATTACTTTGCATTGTATATTGCAAATTTAATCTCAATGCTCGCAACGTCCTAGACCTGACAAATCTGAATGATTGTTGTATCTTCAAGATATTGTACTTTTTTTCCAAACTTGTTTTTTTATTTTGTCTGTACGGTCAGCTTGATGTCCCCCTGATAAGTTTTGGGTTGTGTATACCTGCACAATGTGGGTCAGTATTTTTGAAACAATTGTATTTATTCTAATCTAAACAAAGCAAGTCTTTTGAATAATTATTTTACTGTCACAACAGAGGAAATTAATATCAAGATAATAATGTTCAAATTACATTGAAATTTATTTGGGAAATTGACAATCAAGTTTCTTTTCTTAACTTGGACTACGATGTTTTATCACATTTCCATGTTTTGGTAGAACGCTCTAGATGCTTATAAGGTTGTGGCTGTGATCGCCGAACGAGTCATACCAAAGAATTACAAAAATGGTATTGCCTGGTATTCTGCGTTAAGACGTTAGTGTTATGACGTGCTTGAATGTTGCCATATTACTTGATAATGAATTGGGTAAAGCATGTTCAAATATGACTTCCTATCTGAACAAAAGGCAACGCAACAATAGTCTTGCTTACAGTTTGGAGCGGATAATTGTGCTTCATAAACTGAGGACGACTTTTAACAGGATCAAAGTCAGTGTGAGCATCTGCTTTAAATAGACTAAAAGTTTTCAAATATATAGCTTTAAAATTCTTAATTTGTGGGATAAAAGTCAGTTTTCTGTCGAATGATTAATTAATTGATGATTAACGGCGCACAAGCGTTTATGTCATACACATTGTACTACTTATCACGCGTATGTTGCATGCCGTAACACTGCGTCAAAAAGTGCTTCATAATTAATGGTTATTTGCAGGTAAGTTATTCTGGTGGATCTTTACCTTTTAGCATATGGGATTACCTCCGCCCTACGGATGGTTCTGTCTAACCCTATGATCGTTGTTAATACGACAAGAACGGACGCCTTGAGTTTTCATCACCTTGATGATATTCGTGTCGTTGATTCCAGCCGAGTCACGACAGCGTCTAACTTCTTAAGACGTATTGAGTGAATCCTATGCGAATACATTCAGTTAAAATATCGAAGAAAGTTTTTAATCTCTTGAGATTTTCTGTTTGACCATTTCGCACACACTCAACAAGAAGGCAACCCAATTTAAATTTGTTGACACGTTTTGGTGTCCATTCGACCCCATTAAGGTTTTCTCAAATAAAAAAGAGACTGATGCTATTGGTGTTGCTGCATATTTTGACTGTTTAATCATGAAGCGTGGGAATGACTCCACATCACATGGTTCCTCATCAGAGTTGAATGGGCGTTTGTTTCGTTCGGTTTTTGTAAAGGAATTTTCCATGATTATTATTACACTTCCATCACCCATGCTACACTCTTACCATGAAACGTAAGGAGGCGATACTTTTCAAGTGACAGGGATTCACAAATCCTATACACGGGAGATAAAATAACCTCTGATTGACCGGTGAATACACCGTCTAGGGTCAGTAAAATCATCTACCGATTTATCCGTTAAGCCACCGATTTCAGGAAATCTTCTAAAACCGGGAAAAGGAAAGGATTAAGGGATGAAATATATGTGCAACGGTGGTGTCAAGAAAAGATACAAGACAAAAGATAAAGGTGAGCACGTTAAGACTTCCTAGGGCTAGGCATAACAAGCCGATTAATCCAGACCATAAACCCGTATAGGAGAAGTAGAATCCAAAACAGTGGATTACATCGGATAAACCTTCGCTCAACTACCAAGATCTTTTACTCCGCCGACATGAGTGTCACAGAATTAGGCGAAAATTAATTTTTTTTTTTCTTAATTGCAAGCGAATTTCACAATTTTCTTTGTTTCGTCGTACATGCATTACCTGGGGTGAATAAGTTGTTTTCTCCAAGGTAAGCGGCGTGTAACGATTTGCATGTGCCTAATGTTTATTTACATGAAATCCGGAACATTAGTTTCACGGGGTGCACGGTAATCTTGCCGTGATTTCTGCTCTCCTATTTTAGAGTATATAAGGCAGAATATTTATGATAAATTTTACGGGACCTAAAGTATCTAATCACAGGATAGATAAGCTCGTCTTTCAATCTCCAGCCAAAGGGGTGAGTGTTAAATTTACATTTCGTTTTATTGTGAATTGTATTCAGTTTATCATTTCATATAATGATGCCTTTATTGCAATGCAGATTTTAAACGTGGAATATTTGGAATTACTAGTCACTATTAGACTTTAAATGCAATAGCGTAATCTACGGTTTAGATTATTTTTTGAGACAACTATTATTAGTCTGGTTTTGTTTTTTGTAGCTGATAACGTAGCTGATAACGTAGCTGATAACGTAGCTGATAACTTCTTATAACGTAGCTGATAACGTCGGCTGATAGCATCTCTGAGAACATCTTTGATAACGTCTTTGATATCGTCTGATTTGTTGTGGAACATCTATGATTTGTTGCGGAACATCTCTGTATAATAGCTGAATGTGATTGATTGTGCCGTTTAATTGTGCAAACGGAATTGAAGTATCTGACTGTATGTCTGTCGAACTGTTTGTTCGTCTACATCTGTCGTGACGTGTAAATATCCGGAAAGCTAGAAGTCCGAGTGTCGGAGCTGTCTAAAGTTGTAAACGTCCGGGGCGACATCTAGGGTATTGAGGAACCGTTGGTTCTAGTAGATGTTGTGTGCTGTCTGTTCGTATAACTGTGGTGGATCCGTGAAGGGCAAACAGCCGATAAAAGTATTGGTCAACCCTAGGTCTTCGGAGAAACTGGGAGGCGATTCAACTGTTGGTGATTCGTACAGTTATACAGGGTCGAGACACATATGTGTGTTGCAATTGTGGTACAATTGAATACATTGTTGTATTTACATAAGTTATTTCAAATCACATTAGTATTTGTAGGGATTGCATGAATATCAATAAAAGCTAGCAACTTGATTGAATACAAGTATATGCTCGTGCTAGTTGTCGCAATCCATACGTGCGATAGTATAGTTTGTCGTTTGTGTTTATTATCGTAATTTATACGTGCGTTAATAAAACTTTAGTAAAGGTTCTTTGGATCTGTGTATAGTCCAAGAGATTCCTTTATATCTGTGTTTTATTTTGTATTAATATTTAATTTGTTCATGTATTGTGAATGGTTGTGAGTGTAATTGTGGGTTGAACGCATGAGTTATTGTGTTGATACATCATTATTTTTTCATTAATAATTTATTTCATAAATTTACATTATCTTTCACACTTGTGTTTGTGTTGTTCATTTAGTCCACCATCCACTCGGTAACAATTCTGTTACAATGAGTCGCAACCCACTACAAACAGGTTGTTTCTTCTTTGTCTCCTACGACACGCAGTGAGACATGTCGGGCACATCATACCAACCCGCAGTGTAGTGCATTGGAACGCCGCAGCTCAACTGAGATCATCATTTCCTCCACCGACACGAGATGTATCCCATTTCAAGCAGGGTGCGACCTCTTAGACGCCTTTTTCGACACGTGGTAAGGCACACAGGGCCACTTGTCAAGCACCGGACCTGCAGAGGTTTAATTGCATGACAATATATGACATTTATTATTCTGTTTGGTAATGTTTGTTCCAACGATTATAATAATCATTAGGATCCATTACTGAGATAATGGACGTTCTTGAACGACAACACAAATGCTGACCTGATAAATGTGGTATTACCATATGTTGATTTATTGATTCAATTATAGACATTAAGCCATACACAGTTTATAACTTGAGTAGATCAATTGAAATATATACTAATATAATATTATTTTCTTAAAATTCAAGTGCACAAAGTACTAGAAAATTTTTATATAGATATTTAACGTATGGGCACATCTAGGTATTAATATGAAAACTGGTGACTGTATACCATATGATCAGACGAACACAAGTATACATATTCATTCATCTATAAGGACATAAAATGTACCTGATGATAATTGATATTTACTAAGATAAGCATAGGGTCGAATTAGGTGTTACTGATGATACTTTTTAAACATGTTAACCTGTATCGAAGTGCTTCCCGCTGTGATATCAGTTAAATAAAGACCTGACAAATTATGCCTATTTAATGCACATATATTATCTACAAGCCGATGGTTACAGTCAGAACCCATAACTGGGCAACCGCCTCCATTATTAGATATTGGTACACTGATGTCCCATAGAAAGCTGTTTTATGGAACAAAATCTCCTCTCACCGTTATATAATTGAAAGCAGGAGTAGCCGAACTAGCTCCCATCCAGACAGTGCAAGCACATCCATCTGGAACGAAATTATTATGCTTTATTATCCGCCTTTCCACATTAAATGTTACTATTTCTTCTATCTAGACATGTGGTATTTGCTTCAGTATCTGTATGCATGTGGAGATTGGAGGTGGGGGTAGATAACGTCTTGCTACTGGCCAGGAATTATTCATTGGTTTATTTACAATCTCGGAATTTAGTGTTACTCAGAAATAATCAATACATTATCGTTGCACCAAGGTCGATTGGACTTCAACCAATCTCAGCGTTAGTGTGCAAGATAACGAGTTCGAACTGCCACCACGTTCAAATTTAACACTTTTACGAATGAGTCGCACTCCGATTAATAATTGTATGATACCGATACGTGTAAATGGTAGCACCATCTGGTAATATCCATCCCTATGTATCAAACCTTGACAATTTCACTTTGGTGCATCTGTATTCGCGACTTTGATATTTCAGAGACCTTATCAAATTCACGACACTCTTGGCGGCATTCCACACACATCAGATGCAAGAGATCACTTAGCACAGTAACCCTACGAACAAACTTTGACCATTTTAATCTTCTTGGATTTATTAACAAAAAAGCATATTTCGATGAGAAGTCTTACGTTTTCTTAAATTGGTTTACAAGCGCATTCGTCTTTAAAATTGCTAGAACCATTTTACTGGCGATGTCAAAGGCCCGGAGTTTGTTTTGAAAATCGCTTACAATATTATGATTTGTTTAATCATGTCGTAATAAAACTCGAAGATGGACAGATTCGACAAGTCGACTACCAAACCAACATGCATTAGTTTGTTCTATGAATGGTACGTAATCAGCCATTAGAGTTCTTACGGTATTCAAATGCAAAAGAAGCAGTAAGCCTTTTCTAGCTTATCTTTAGCATTATCAAACATGGTCTACCAGACATCGCTAAGGCTGATTTTCCAAAGTCTTCGTGAATATAGAATAAGTTGTGATCTTACAGTCTTTCTCAGGATTATTTTCAGTATTGGTTTTTAGATTTCGATTATATGATTTATTCTCTTTATATCATTTTTCATTTTCATAGCATAGCTGTTTGAGGTATAATGAAAAAGACCACTTCTTTTATTTATAAGCAAAACGTTATCAGGTTCTTTAACATTAGCAGATATTTCTATACAAATATTTTAACGTTATGAACTCTATCCTATTTTGTTAAAATGTTTCATTGTCGTTTTACGGACATCAGATCATGGCAGAAGAGCGTAGAATCGCACGAGTATCCCAAAGAAAGAACAAAATCATGTACTACCTAAATAATGTGCCCTAATGCCAATCAAAATAAACACAGAGCAAATTTATGGAACTGAACGACTATATTAGATTCATATTATATCTTGAAATTAACAAAAAACAGTAGCACACATTAGAATGATAACTATTAATTTCTGAATATATTGGCATTCATTTTCCAATGCATATTTATCTTTGTATTTCTATAAGAAATAATGAATATTAATTATTACCCGTGGCGTTTGCTTTGAATCGAGAGATACAACTTTAAGGTACAATGCTGCTGTTATCAAAGTCAAATGTGGAAAATGTGGACAATACTGAATATCGTATCGTATTCATGTAATGCCTGGATCCTGACAGCAAAATTACATCGACGAATCCAGGCACCTGAAATGAGATGCTTCGGAATCATCCTTGGCATCTCTTACATTGACCACATCCCAAATGAAGAAGTGCGTAACACCATCAGGCACAAACTAGGCCAATTCGAAGACCTCCTCAACACTGCCAAAAGCAGGCAACTGAAATCGCAAGACAATGTTACTAGAACCAACAAACTATCTCCAATAGTACAACAGAGCAGTGTCCCGGGTGGCTGAAGTAGAGATAGATAACGACAAGAGTAGATTGACATCATCACAGAATAGACCTGACAACCTTTTGCAGAGACACATGCATTAGAACATGTTTGAGACAAGTGGAGGGAACTGGTCAGATATTCGGCATCACAGTGCCTCAACGACCATACTAGGTCTAGTGACTGATCATGATGACGATCATGATGATGATGATAGCAATGAAATATCCATGATGTAATTTTCAGATACACATATGTACATAAAATATCAGATGTCAATATTGCTCATCGATTTCGAGGTCAAACTAAAACATCTTGCAGCATTTGCAATAAGTCATAGACCTTATCCTGTAAGTAAGGTGATGCTGAAGATCATTTTGAACAGACTGAACCAAAAAGCAGATGAAAAAAGCGCTGAAGAACAGGCAGGGTTCCGGAGTGGAAGAAGCCCAACATAACAAACATTGAATGAAGGGATCTGTTCGAAAAGCTCTAGGAACATCAACACGTCATCTGGCTTGTGTTCATAGATTTCAAAAATGCTTTTGACAGAGTGTTGCATAAGGCATTGTGGGGTACACAGTCAAATAATACAACATGGATCATTTATTTAAGATTCTATATATGATTTATATTAATAGCGTTATTCAATATAACATAATATTCGACAACGATGACAAATATATTTTACTTGCACTGCATTAAATAGTAGATGGTTTAATTATATATGCTAATTCAATAATTTTAAAAGACTGAATAGTTTTGTGGATATCTTTCATTTTATGGCTCAGTCACAAGCAAATCACTACGATGTTAGTGGACAAAATGTACAGAGATAATGAAACATTTCGAAGAAAGTGTAGCTGACGTACTTTAAATGGACACTTAAGCACATCGTAGCTGTTGAAGTGCAAATAAGTTATGTACTGATGACTACATAATAAAGGAATTCTTTCTGATCATTAACATGATTTTTGTAAGCATACTTCGTCTAATCTAATAAGATCAATATGTATCATTAAGAAAGTTTATACCATATGGATATCTACTGGGATATAAAACTAATATTGAAACAATGGTACTTGCGTCATATGCATGCATCAAGAAATATAGACCAAATATTCCAAAATTCAGTATCATGGCTAATTTATTTGGGCAGTAGGCTTAAGGAATCCGATAATGTACAGCTTGTTTGCTCGGATAGAATGAACCGAAACTTCTATAATATTTCAGCTCACACGACCACTTGCATTGTGTATATTTCCCTTATTTGCATCATGTGTTCACAGTCTACTTTAGCATTCACCATTTACATCTTGCGTTAATGTGGAAGCTTTATATTTTACTGTTACCATCTTACAGTTTTAGTTAAAATATTTGACTTATGATATCTTTACGATTTTAAATATTTAATTTTTTTAAACGTTGAGAGATAGATATAGACATTTGTATGGCTATATATAGCCTTAGTACCATAAATCCATAAATCTCTCTCAGGATTAATGTTTTAGGGCGACAGGTTTAAGGAAGCAAGCAATTGATATATGGTTTGTTCGCAGATAACGTACCGAATCTTACATAATAATTCAGCTGGCACGACTTGATGGATTATGTCGATATTTCCGGAAATATTGAGTCCTTAATTCGTCTCTGTAAGACTATTACATACGATCTATCTTAAAGGTATATATATATAGAGAGAGATCGACACTAAGCTACATATATTGAACTAAGAAGGCTCTACGGACTTGAAATAAGGTATGTTCGATTTATATAAACGGTTTAGTAATAAAGTAGGGAATAAATAGCATAAGATGATGAGTTTTCTTACGGATTTGATCTGGGTCAAATACGATCATCTAACAATATGATATTAGTTTGATTAATATCATATTATTAAAGATGTAATCATCAAAAGAGCAGGATTAAAACGTAATGGTTAATCCTTATATTCAACTCGATGTCGTAATTTTAATTTAAAAATTATGTTTGAGAATACCCTTTCAAGTATTGTACACTGCCAACGCAAGTATCGGGATTAAGAAAATGCTAAATGCACATAGTTCGGAATATTTCCTCAACACGGTGTCTTATCTTCTATTAATACCTTGTCTATGAAAACAAGAATTTGTAATGTATGTTGTTATCTGTTATATGCATGTCAACAAGTCACTGTATTAAGGTGTATGTCTTATACGTCTTACAAAGACGGATATTGAGCTCCACCATGTGCATTTGTGAGACTTCTAACTCTAATTGTCTCGATTTAAATAAAACAGATTAGTCAGAACTATAATAAATATTTTATGTTAAACATCCTTTACAATATTATAGAAGGTATTGAAGAAACGGGCTGATAGTAATTTGGCATTGTTATATTTAACATAGATTAATATCTTTACTAAGCGGTAGTTTTGTCTTGTATCTGCTAGCATTTAATTTCCATTGATGGAGTAAAGGAATAATTAAATAGCTTTCATGTTGTTTTTTATCCTTGATTTATTTGGTTTATAGATAGGTTTTCCTGTCAAACGTCATTACCCAAGAAAGTATATCATTTGCAATTCATGTTCCGTTTTATGCCAAGTGCAGCTCTTTGACTTCCTCAGTTCGAGATTGGTATGCAAAATGCCATTTTTAAAGTTTTCTTTTAGATATAGCAAATTAATAAAACTAGTATTGCATCACAGGTCAAGCATCTCACCAGAGTATATATCATTAGTATTGGTTCTGTAATTGTTTCAGTTTAATCTTCACAATAGATCCAATTGTCTTGGCATTTGTATAACAAAATGAAAACCAAAAAAAAAAACGTGGATTAAGTTTAAAAAAAACCTAAGATAAAACAAAACACAGTCTTAGTAATGAAGTACTGCACACAGATACCGACACGGATTTAACATTTTGATTGTTCAAACTTTATGAATTAGAATGTTCTGCAGATACATTTTTTTAAGTGTCGCGTTTCTCATGTGATAAAGAATTGCTTGATGAAGGTGTAAGCAGCACTTCATCATTGTATCCTCTAAATACTCGTCATCTGACTTTATTGGTTAAATGCCATTGTCTACGAATATGTGAGTTAGAGTCATAGGACCATACAAATTAAAGATGGAAATGACCTACTGTGTTGCCACCAATTTATTACTCTACATACGCATCGGTCACTGCGCAAGCATTCATCGGCACTAGCCAATACACTCGCACTATCGGACTTATTCATTTGCATATGATCAACACTGCCATCAGGTATCAATGACAAGTATTATTCTATTTTTCATGTTATTTATGTTATGCTTTTAACCTTTTAAGACAGTGGAGTTAAACAAAGCAAATTGTCCCAATAAGCTATTAAATGTATAAAATACAAGTGTGTCCGCCCGCCTGCTTTTTGAGACCGATTTTTGCATTATGTTACTATACGGTATATAGAGAGCCATTTGTTGCACAGTATTGTTTTAAAATGCTGTATATTTATAGATACGAAAAGATGATAATGGGATTCCGTATCTTCTTTGGGGTGTTTTTGATGCTCTGTTCGTCTCAAATATCCAGCTTCATTCAAGGACAATGGATACTCCCAGCATCAATAAAACCGATTCGTGATCCAGTAATTGTGAGTGGACCCCATTCTGGATTTGGATCAACGTTCCAGGTTTTAGGTTCCAATCTCCTCTCTATTTTGTACCTTTAATTAGTGAGTCTGTATGAATGTATGTATCTGTATATTAATATTAATGTTATATATTAATGTCATTTGACCATTTGCTTGGCGCTAAATAGCTAAAAGTACTGGTGCGCTGTTAACAAACAATAAAACATATACTAAGTTATATATGGATGTATTTATGTATGTATGATTGTTTGTTTGTTTTTTAACAGCGCATCAGCACCTTTAGGCAATTTACGAGCTTCAATAGGTTGTATGTATACATGTTTAAAGATACCAAAATAATTATTATAGACAAGCGATATAAAAAATCAAAAAGTTCAAAGTAAAATACTAAGATGTTAGTAACAGAAAAATATGAAGCATCCTTATCAACAGGTAAAAAATAAAAGGTTTACGTTATTGATTATCGATGAAAATATGATCAAAATTAGATAAAAATCCTCTCGGTGATGGCACACAAAGTTATAGTTGAGAATAAATCTCTGTTCCCTTCAGGAAAACTAGAATACACGTGACATGTATATTATCAAAACCAAGTTTGATATCATGCAAATTATACTACTTATTACGCGTATTTTGAAAGTCCTAAGAACTGGCATAAAGTGCTTAACGGTTAATGGCTTAATGCAAGTAACGCACTCTGGTGGTTCTTCAACGTTTAGTATGTGGGAGTGGGTTATGTAGCGATTAATTTGTAATTTCAAATCAACCTAGGATAATGGCCTTTTTCCTACAGACCCATCCGTAGGAACGAGGTAGTCAATGCATAAATCCGAATTGGTTATCCGTCATCCGTACATAACCAACTCACACATGCTAAAAGGTAAAGTTCCACCAGAGGGCTCTTCTTGCAATAAACAAGTCACTGTTAAGAAATGTATGACAGTATTTCGACCTGCACCCTACTTGTAATAAGCATTATAATTTGCATGACATCAAGTAAATTATTCATACCACCAATAACACTTCCAATACACCTTTTCATCAAGGACGAAAACCTTCATTTTTAACTATATCTTGTATGCCATCATTTTTGACCATTTTTGTTTAATGCAAATACCGCTCCTTATTCACGTCCTTTCATCTGTCTTGATTTACATACAGAATTGACATGTGCAGTTGATTGGGAAGCTTCAAATTTTACTGTCAGCAAAATCTTAAAAGTGTACTCTGGAATATTTATTCTTTTTCTACTGGTTGATAAAAACCTTTTTAGAATCTTTAAGCATGAATACATACTACTAAATGACCTAACAGTGATGGTGTGTCTTTAAACAAATTAGTCAATCAGTCAATCATTTATGCATGTGTGCATCTATGTATAAATATATTCATGACTTTTTGTGTATGTGCGCATGCATGTATGTCCTTGTTCATGCTTGAATGTATGTATGTATGTATCTATTTTTGTATGTATGTATGTATGTATGTATGTATGTATGTATGGATGTATGTATGGATGTATGGTATGTTTGAGGGAGCTAGCGCATTCTTTCTCCGGCCGAGTCGTAACGAAGTCTTGTTCGTGTGTGTTTCATAAGGATGTTTAACGTAGCTTTAACATTTTTTCAGTCATATTGCTACAATATTTACAGTGTGACGTTTATTGGGATGTGTAGCACTGGGGCATAATGCCACAGACATGTAGCATAATGTCTCACCCAGTCACATTATGAATGTCTTTGGAACAACTCGGCCAGGGTTCTAACGTAGGACATTACCGTCCGAGACTGACATTTGAACACTAAGCCACCGGAGTTGATCAAACGACTTCGACAACGATACTAAAATCGGTCTTGCATTGCGCTTAGCACAACAACATTAATATTAGGAAGGGTCCGCATGGAGTGAGTATAATATGCCCCGGTGGGATATCATGATACAAAGCTGCTGAATGATAATCCAGTGATATACATCATTAGAAACTGCTCCACTGCGGACATCGTAGTGATTATACTAAAAAAAATGTTAAATTTCCATTAAACATTTCAAACCACACACCCATTTAGATAAGAATATTTTTATGATTTTCGAGAGAGTTTGATTTTTAATAATCTATTTATAGGACTTTCAAATATACAGTTTTTACAAAAAATCATATATATTTATCGTTTTTGTTTTTCCAAACGGATTTGCATACAGTTATTTTATTTTTGCTTTTTTACTTTCACGAGGGAAGCGCAAAGTTTGAAAAACAAAATTTTTAATTTGTTCATTTTAAGGCGATTGCATGATTGATTCATTGCATTCATGAGTTGTATAATCTTACTTTTGTCTGCTTTTTTTGATTCTTTTGCCAGTATAAAAGTTGGATATTGTCTTAAGTTTTTAAGTAGTGATCCTTTTTGTTTTGCTTCAGCTTTGGTCTCTATTATTATTAATATTGCACGGGCCCACCCGAGAACTACTTTACCGCCGCTTGAAGGTAACCTACAATTCTCTCTATGTGTGTGTCTCTCTCTCTGTGTCTCTCTCTCTGTCTCTCTGTCTGTCTGTCTCTCTCTCTCTCTCTCTCTCTCTCTCTCTCTCTCTCTCTCTCTCTCTCTCTCTCTCTCTCTCTCTCTCTCTCTCTCTCCTATCGCATTACATTACAAGCACATCATTTAATCCATTTCCAGTAGTCATATCCATAATGAAAACCTATTTAAACTTTTGTTTTCCAACTAAAACTTGTATGATATAACCTTGAGCATTTTATGTAATGTTACTACCACCCTTTAATTTCAGCATCTTTTTATCTGTCTTCATTAACACCAAATAACTGGTCAATCATAGGTAGTTTCATCAGATTAGTATATTATATGTGAATTCCTGGCACTTACAACGTTTCCCCTCGTTTGGCTCCATGGTGGTCGGCAGGCAAGGATACTGTATGTTAAACAACCATCATGGAAATTTCAAAACTATATCAACTGAAATAGACGAAAATTAAGTCTTACACTGATGGCGAACAATGGATTCATTAACACTCTTCATGTTTGGTTGTACAGTCAAAACATGCCACAAAACCAATTACAGTATGGTCGTTTTTGTAATTGGGAAAAGGAGATGTACTCTGACGCCCTACCTAATCCATAAATTACACATCTAGATTGGAGCTGACAAATGTTCTATAAAAGATGAGGATGACATTTTACAAAGCACCCCATTCAGTATGCACAGATACTGTAAGTATGTCTTAAGATTTCAAGCATTTCTCTTCGAATTCGTGATCGGTGGAACAAAGGTCAGTTTTATGTCGACGATAATATCCCAAAACTTGTAAGCAAGTTCATGCATCCGGTTAATAACTATTAGGATCTCCGATTTCGTTTCCAGGTTAGGGAATTGATATTTACTGTTGCTTCTTTCCTACTCTTAGGTACATTAAAAGCAATCCATACATGTTAACTATTTTAAGACGATTTGTTAATGATGATTCTGAGAGGTTTTTCAAGGACCGGTAATGTGCTTCAGCAAGCCCCTCGGACTTGTAATTGGCCTTGTGTAAAGCATATCTAAACTCAAATAGTGAAAACGGTTGTTATAACTTTCAGAGTTAATGAATGTGAATTGTAAACGTAGCTTTTCTATTTGATTTTTTTTATATTCGGCAGGCTTCTGAATACTTGGATGACACGGGATGTTTTGAGAAACTGTCTTCAAGAATATTTGCTATGTCACGTTTACAACTCAAATTATTTTTGTTTGTTTTCAGGTGTCGAGATAATTATTTTTTCTCTTTCCATTTTTGTTTCGAAAAGTATCTCAATCGTTTGTAATTAAGTAACGGAGAGTTTGATGAAGAAATATATTTCTTCCAGGATAGACGTTTACATTCGTTGACTGTTCGGCGAGGTTTAGCATGGGTCATACGACATTTCGTTAAATTAAAAGGTGTTGGAAGAATGGTGAACTTTGTTAATGCTTTTTGGCATTGTCTATTGGCTTCATTACATTCCTTGGTTACCCAAAATTAGTATTCGTTGAGGACTTTGGAATAGATTATACTGCAATCTCCATTAGAATGGAAGTAAAATGACGTATAGTATTAACAGCGTTGAGTACTGCATCATAATTTAGTGCTGGTGAACAGAGTGTTTCAAAACGCAGCCCAGTCTGCTTCTTTATATTCCATTGTGGAATTACATCACCAATTTTAGAGTTTATATTTTCAAGGTTGATTGGAAGGAATGTGATCACTGCTGCGAAGGCATAAGCGACCTTCATTGGTAGTCCAAAAGCAGCGAAGGAGAGCAAATTTTAAAATCTATTCACGTGTATATACCATTTCAAGGGTGTACAATTGTTGATTTAGTGTTATATAGACACTGATCGTGTCTAAAAATGCCAAATTTTACTTTGTGGCCTCCGTTGTTTCTGATTTTATCCCCATAAAATGTTATGGACGATATAAACAAGATTGTATAATTTGTTTCGTCCTAGGATGGTGGTTGGTGGTAGGTTAATAGAGCAAAATATACTCACTCGATGAACAGTGCAGCTTCTAGCAATGGCTTGTAAATTTGAGTTTAATGGGATGACTATATTGTTGACAACAACTGCATTTCCTCTTGAAGGCCTGTCAGCGTTTTGAAAGAATGTGTTAAACAAGGAAGGTTTTAAAATTTAGTGTTATCCTTCTCTTTAAGAAATGTGTTCTGTAAACAGAATACTGTTCTTTTAAAAGAAGAATAATATAACTGTAGTTATCTTTAAGACTTCGACAGTTCCACTGTATGATGTTGTTCCTGATTATACGGTTAAGCCGGAGATTATGGAGACAGGTTAGTTAATTCGCGTTGGCAATTTGGGTGGTTATTTTTCTGGAGAAAGTACGTGTGTTTGGGAGAGAGGTACTTTTTGTTTGTATGAATAGAGCAACATTGAGTACATGGATCAATTTCTTCTGCAAAGATGTTCTCAATGTCTCCAAAGTTTTTGTAGAGTTAGATGGGATCATCTGACCCCTTTTGCTGCATTTCTACTTGTCATGTATGTTTTTTCTTTGTGAGTAAGATGGTGGGGTGTTGTTGAAATTTGTTTGAGTAGATGCAGTGTATGTCTGTGGTTGATACGTGTTATTCATTCGGGTTTATCCGTCCGTATTTGACCATCCTTCGGGGGTTATAGATTGTTTCTCACGACAGTGGAGACGTACTGGCCGGGATGGGATGTTTTTGCCTCTATAAGTTTTTGGGCTACTGGATATGGAATCATTGATGTGTTCTTTACCCTCTGAATGTCCTCCTGTTTCCTACTATTACAATCCTTGTTCCTTTCGGCTATTGACACAATGCGGAGTCGCTCTACAATTAGATTCCCGCTGTACATGGTCTCCGCGTCGGCCACATAGGTTCACTTTTGAACATTTGTCTTTGTGATGGCCATGTTGTGACACTTATATCATCGAAAAGTGTTCGGAATGAAGATATCTATCTTCACTAGCAACGAATCAATTTTGACCACTTTGGGTACTGATGGTTTGTTGAAGTTTAGTACAAATGCGGTAGTGTCCGGCAGATTGTTTCTACACTTTATACGTATTATACGTACTGAAATGACACCATCACTGCTTACCCTTTATATGATATTCGTGTTGTTGACTCCAGCCACATTATGACTGCGCATCACGCCTTTGGACGTATTGAACTAAGAATGATCGAGTTATGTTGATATTTTATTGTAGTTGCCTTTCAATTGTATGTATGTGCTTTAATCGATAACAAATTGAAAGATCATCAGCGTATAATGTTCAATCCACACCGGGACCCAAACACTTAGTGATGTTATTGATTTTGATATTAAATAGCGTCACAGATAAAATACTGCCATCGGGCACAACCATCTCATGCTCCGATATGTTGTAGAGGGTTGAGCCCACACGTACTCTGAATTTTTTGTCTGACAAAACATTTGATATGAAAGAGGGCAGACGGCATTTTAGACCCAGTTAGTGCAATGGGTCGATAGTTGCTAGGATCTTCGATATCTTTACTTGCTTATGTAACTGGTATTAATGTTGCTTGTTTCCAAATCCTGGGTGCATTACCAGCAATCCACAACATTTTGAAAAGACCTGTCAGTGATAAATATGGGATGTGTTTCAAGAAAAGGTAAAGTCCTTCATCAGACCCGACGGGTGTATCACGGGACATGTCTAAAACCTCCCTAAGTTTCAATAGCGAAAACAGCTGGTTATAAGTTTCACAGTTGATGGATGTGAGTTTTAAACATGACTTTTTATATTGGGAATGCTTCTAAATTAAATGACATCACCTTGAGCATTTGTATGCAATGTAATTACCGCCCCTAATTGTCATCATCTTTACATCTGTCCTCATTAACATAAACCGTTGACATTTCCACTTTATTGGGAAACTTCATATTTTACTGATATTAATATGTTACCATTTTAATTTGATCTATTTGGTTATTTGGATAATTGCTGGTCAATATTAATCCTTTTATAATTGTATTATGTATGTATAGAACCTGTTGTTAGGTGATATATAACATAAAAGCGCAGGTGCACCGATCAATCAATAAATCTATCAATCTCCCGTTAATCGGAAGTTGCATATTTTACTGTTACCATCTTACCGGTTAACGTTGAACTATTTGGTTTTTGATACTGATGAACGATGTTATATATCTTACCATTTTTAATCGTGTATACACATAACCTATTGTATGTGGCTAAATAGCCTAAAAGTGCTTGTGCGCCGTTAGAAAAACCCTCAAACATAACAAATCTAATTGATGCGCAATAAGCTATAAAGCTCTCTGTCTTCAAATTTCTTCAGGATGTCCATCAGGATATATCATGTACACAGGCAGGTGTGGACCTTTTTGTTATCGGTTAGAAAGACGAAACTGCACTACCTTTACTAATGCAAGACAAGTGTGTGCACGTGACGGAGGCGATCTTTTGAATGTAGACCCATGCTATTATGATTATTTCAAGAATATTGCTGAAACCGAAGGTATGTACTGACATTACTCTTCATATAAAACAGAATTCGCAGAATACAAACCTAAGGATTAGGACTTTGATCATTGTTTCATTCATAAGCAGGAAGACCTTAAACGAACTTTCTAAGTATCTGAATTTATTGTTTACCCAAGCAAATACTACATGTCTAGATAGAAGAAATAGTAACATTTAATGTGGAAAGGCGGACAATATAGCATTATTATTTCGTTCCAGAAGGATGTGATTCCGATGTCTGGATGGGAGCTAGTTCGGCTACTCCTGAAGTCAATTATATAACGGTGAGAGGAGATTCTGTTCCAGAAAACAGCGTTCTATGGGACTTCGATGAACCACATACTTCTAGTGAAGGCGGTTGCGTATCGATGAATCTGGAAAGCAACGGTCGGCTTGATGATAGGATATGTACATCCAATTACCAATTTTTATGTCAGGTCTTTATTTAACTGATGTCACAGAGGTAACCACCTCGATACAAGTTAATATGTTTAAGAAATATCATCAGTAATACCTAATTCCTTATCCGAATCTTTGTAAATATAAATTATCATCATGTACCTTTTAAATCCTTATAAATGGATAATATGTATACTTGTGTTCGTCTGATCATATGGTATACTTTCAGTCACCAGTTGTCATATTAATACGTAGATGTGCCCATACTTTAAATATCTATATAATATTATCCTATTACTTTGTGCACTTGAGATTTAAGAAAATAAATTTATATTAGTATATATTTTAATTGATCTACTCAAGTTACAATCTTTGTAAAGCTTATATTCTATAATTGAATCAATAAATCAACATATGGTAACATCACATGTATCAGGTCGTCATGTGTGTTGTCGTTCAAGAACGTCCATTATCTCAATAATTAATTCTAATGATTATTGTAACCGTTGGAACAAACATTAACAAACAGAACAATAAATGTCTTATATATTGTCATGCAATTAAATCCCTGCGGGTCCGGTGCTTGACAAGTGTCTCTACGTGCCTTACCACGTGTCGAAAAAAGCGTGTAAAAGGTGGCACCCTGCTTGAAATGGGTTACATCTCGTATCGGTGGAGGAAATGATGATCGCAGTTAAGTTCCGGCGTTCCAATGCACTACAATGCGGGTTGGTATGATTTGCCCGACGTGTCTCACTGCGTGTCGTAGGAGACAAAGTAGAAACAACCTGTTTGCAGTGGGTTGCGACCCGTGTCGGCGGAGTAAAAGATCCTGGTAGTTGAGCGGAGGTTTTTCCAATGTAATCTACTGTTTTGGATTCTACTTCTCCTATACGGGTTGTTGGTCTCGACAAATCGGCTTGTTACGCCTAGCCCTAGGAAGTCTTAATTTACTTGCTCACTTTCATCTGTTGTCTTGTATCTTTCTTGACACCACCGTCGCACCTATATTTCATCCCTTAATCTTTTCATTTTCCCGGTTTTAAAAGTTTTCCTGAAAGCTGTGGCTTCACGGATAATTCGGTAGACGATGTTACTGAACCTAGAATGTGCATTTACGGGTCAATCATAGGTTATTGTATCTTCCGAGCATAGTATTTGTGTATCCATGTCACTTGAAAATTATCTCCTCCTTATGCTTCATGGTAAACGGGTAGCATGGGTGATGGAAGTATAATATAAATCATGGAAAATTCCTTTAAAAACAAAAAAAAAAAAAACCAAACAAACCCATATTCGACTCTGATGAGGAACCATGTAATGTGGAGTCATTCCCACGCTTCGTGATTAAACAGTCAAAAAATGCCGCAACACCAATAATATCACTGTCCCTTTTTGTATTTGAGAAAACGTTAATGGGGTCGAACGGACACCAAAACTTGTCAACAAATTTAAATCCGTTTGTCTTCTTGTTGAGTGTGAGCGAAATGGTCTAACAGAAAATCTCAAGAAAATATAAACTTTCTTCAATACGTCTTAAGAAGTTATACGCTGTCGTGACTTAGGGTTAGACAGAACCATCCGTAGGGCGCAGGTAATCCCATATTCTTATAGGTAAAGGTCCCCCAGAGTGCCTTACTTGCAAATAGCCATTAATTATGAAGCACTTTTTGACACAATGTAATGGCATGCAACATACGCGTGATAAGTATTACAATGGTTATGACATAAACGAACGCGTTGATACTATACATATTACTTATAGTTTAGATTTCCTCAATGAAGTAAACCTTAATTTCAAACTGTAACTTGTATGCCATCACATTGAATATTGTATATCTACAGTAAATACCGCCACTTATTTTCGACATATTTTTCATCTGTCCACATGAACATACACCATTAACATCACCCGTTTCTTGGGAAGCTTCATAATGTACTGTTACTTACATCTTACCGTTTTGCTTTGAACTATTTTGCTTTCGATATAACTTATCGATTTTAAACCTTGTAGTTTTTTTAAACATGTATACATAAAACATATTATATGGCGCTGAATCGCCGAATGGTGTTGTGCGCCGTTAAATATCAATCAATTAATCCTTCGACAAAAAACTGACTTTTATTCCACACATCAAGAATTATAAAGCTATATATTTGAAAACTTTTGATCTATTTAAAGCAGATGCTCACACTGACTGGGGTGCTATTAAAAGTCGTCCTCAGTTTATATAGAACATTTATCCGCTCCAAACTGTAAACTAGACTATTGTTGCCTTGAATTTTGTTCAGCTAGGAAGTCATATTTGAACATGCTTGACCCAATTCATCATCAGGTAATAGGAATCTCTCTAGGAGCATTTAAGACATCTCCATTTGAAAGCCTGTACGTGCAAGCGAGCAGCAAGAAGGGTGAACAGACCAAAGTTTCAATAAAAAATACCTCTACGGAGAGAGAGTAAATAGACCGAGTTTTCAAAAAAAAAATCATCTACAGAGAGAGGTTAAATAGATCAAGATCTCAAACAAAAATAAAGCCTCTTCGGAGACCGAAACTGTTTTGGTTTTAACCAAATATTTTTTTTTCAACTCCGAAACGATGTATTGATCTTGAGTCATGCAAATTTATCGTTATCAATCCATGTGGGACCGATTTAGCATGACTTAATAAATTTCTAAAGAGATTTTAATCCGAATCTCCACTGCACCTGGTCTGGTGAATATTTCGTAGCGCATGAGTGTCAGCTCCATTAAATACAGTAAGAATATTACAGTTATCCCTGATCACTTTTGGTATTTGTGTATACCTCTGAGTACCATATATCACATCAGTATTTTTATGTCTACCTATGGAAAATATTAGGTTTAATTCCCCAAACAGTGCCTCTTTTATATCGGTTATATCAATTCATTAATACCTCGTAACAACTCTGATCGTCTGCACTTGGGGCGGTTATATATAGTTTATCCCATTTCATCCATCTCGTTATCAAATTAAGTAACAATTGTGTTTACCGCTTTCAGATCGTCCAATAATAATCATGCGAATAGCATTTGACGGAGCTGCATGATGCTTAACGGGTTCTCGCGATTTTCTCGCTGAAAAATCAATTACGTGCATGTCATTATCAATAAATTATGGATCTTTATAGTGTGAAGTGTAAGTAGCGTACTAGCACAAACGACTTGACAACAATTACAACAAGCTATAACAGATCAACACTTGCTGGTAAGAATGTACAATGTGGTACAAAAAAATTTAGATTTGTTTCTTTAAAATCGGGTAATAATTTTTAAGAAACCGAGTATGTGATATTGTAGCGAAATTGACAAAACATCCGGGGAGTCCATTGGCAAAATATCCAGGAGAAAACCACCTTCCATTGTATAGTTTTTGAGACCCTGGAACCAGACTCGATATCAGACTTAATTGGCCAATACCAACCACGACCCGGGAATATCCAATAAACGCTATTGATAAGGCTTGTCATCCCCATGATGTTCCTTATGAAAGAACCAATCTGCATCGCAGATTTGAAATTGATTCATGCGTTGAATTATATCACTGATAAATCATTCAAAGAAAAATTAGCTTCGTGCTTGATAAAATCAGCTATGACAAGTAACTTAATGCTGGGTTCTGGTAATTAATAACAATATGGAATCTATTTATAATTCCCCAAGTGTATACAGGAGGGGTAAATCAGCAATCTATAAACTTGCTAACGCCGCAAAATTAAAAAATACCACCGCGGCGGATTGAATATTCAAAAAGGCGATATGGCAGGTTTATCTTCCACCGCCTAAACAAATTAACTTCCAACATGTTGATGTCATCGACCCTAATTAAGTTCATCAGGCTGATATACTATTTCTGCCGCATGATAATGTTAATAAACAAGCAAAAAAATACGCGCTAACTGTAGTTGATGTTGCGAGTACATACAAGGAAGCTGATCCATTATCGACAAGGTCATCAACTGAAGTAGCTTCTGCATTTGAAAGGATTTATCGACAAGGTCCTCTGCAGTGGCCAAATCTATTACAAGTTGATCCTGGCAAGGAATTGCAGGGTGCAGTGTTATCAACAATGAAGCATCATAATACCACGACACGACGAGGACATACTTCAATACACCGTGATCAAACAATTATTGAATGATTTAATCGGACACTTGCTGAGCGGTTATTTGGATATCAATACGCGAAGGAATTTATCCAGGATCAATGATCTCGTGAATGGGTCAAGAGATTGCCAGGTGTGATTGCTGCACTAAATAATGAAATTACTCGAACAATCAATATGAAACCTTTAACCAACAACAGTATATACCCGTACGAAAACCATAAAATGGTTTTTCAAAACAACTAATACTCGGCAATATCACTGTGAAATATTTGTACAAGCCGGGTGAACTTGAAGGCGGTAACAAACAAACATATTGATCCTATTAGGATTGTCACCGCACGTAAAATATCTAACATAACAATATCCACATGTAGACCCGCAATCTATAGAATAGATTCAACAGCTCCTCAGCGTTCATTTACAAGTGAACAATTACAAGGGATACCCGAGGATACTCAATTACCTTCGCGGCCGTAATTTGCACCTTTGCGTCTGTTACACTCAAGACAGGTCAACATAACATTATCTCTAGTATGAACACTACTGTTATCTTTTATGTCTCTGGTAAATTGGCGAGGATCTTTATATATATTGTTGTTTCAGCGTAATTATAAATTCAGCATCAATATTTAATTCTCGTTTATTTTTTGTATTCTGTTGTTTATAACCAGCGATTTTTTTTCTGATGATATCGACAATTTTATTGTTCATGGTGGCATTAGCATCTAAAACAAATCTTCGAAGTTGATTTATTCTTCGTACTCTGGACACTGCGAGATAAAAAAAAATTCCACAACTCGATGCGATAATCTACCATCGAAATAATTAATTCCTGTGAAGAATGTATCGTCATTGCGTATCCTAGCTTCCATGTATAAGCGAGCAATGCATGTTCAACCACACTGAAATCAACCGACACAGTATTATTAAACACGAGAACCTGCTGCTCAGTCTGTCCTGGAATATCAACTTAGATATTTTGTTTTTGTGTATCCATAGGCCTATAACACAATGGCACTGGAAGTGTTGCTAATGTTTCTTTTGTGTGTTTCAAATAACTTCATCTGAAGTTGTCTCTGCCACTATTTCACTCGCTGTTTCAAACTGGATTTTATCTGGCTGTAATCTAATTAATTTCTTAAACTCACTTAATTCTTTATCAAGAGATCTATGATCAGTGTTAATTTCTTCATAATAATCTACAAAATTATTCAGCCAATGAGACAAACCGACAAATGGTGGTGGTTGATCGTGATCACCACACATTATCACAGCTGATTGTTTCGGTAACAACCACCTGAGAAACAATTTTAATATCTCGTACGACACTGTGCATATCTCATCCCAAATAACAATTTCAGGAATGTATTTCTCGCCCATTTGATCATAAGTATATGTGTCACGTTTCTTTCGAAAGAAACTGCGATGATTGCAAGCATTAACTCCTCACTGTTTAATCTCTTGCAAGTCTGTGTGTTGATGTTAGCACAGCCATGTTTAATTTCCTCGCAATAATTCGATAACACGAGTCATCTTCCCGCAACCACCACATCCGGTTTAGTAACGCTTTATATCTACATATTGGATTAGATAACGAAAGGACTTTTAATAGTTCTGATATCTGATTTTTTAATGTAATTGGTTTCAATCGTAAGATCTGCTGATTTAGAATATTTGCGTAATATTTCTTTTTTATACACCATGATTCCCAGCACTCGTCGGATATTTGTAAATGCAGTCACTGATTAGCTATGCATGATATCTATTTAAAATGAATCAGTGGCGACTCTAGCCGCTAATTAAGGAAATCTATTTATCATCGATAGCAAATTGATAGAAGCAAAGGCCAACATAGACGCACTTAGATGTGTATAGGGGACAATCTTCTTCTACGTAAGTAACAATTGTACTGAATTGTGTTCCATCAGACAAGTAGCCTTATCATGACTGACAAATATATCTCTGGCTGTTGCATCCGCGATTATAAGGCCGTGTTCAGCATCATCTAGAATTAATCGTGAATAATGTCGCATGTGATCATATGCTACACCCTGGGTGAATTTACCAATAAATCTTCTACCCAGATCAGTTGCGTGTTTATTTCGGACTTCAGAGGTCTCCTTGGATGCTTTAATAATATTTGCTTCGTCGCGGGAAGGACATTGTTCATTGTAATCGTTAATTATACTATATACACTATCGGGTTGTGGTAAGCAAACTTGAGTCTGAGCATGATATGATAAAATTGCCTCAGAGACAGTCATCGATATCAGTATTTTACAATCGATCAAATACCGATCAAATACCGTAATAACATTATTGGTACCCAGTATTTTTCAGACATATGTCTACCAAACCAAACACAAAAAAATGGATGACATCCCTTAGAGATCTGACATGACACTACATGAGCGAATCCGGTTAGATCAAAATCGGACAGTGCCCAATAACCGCCACTCGTGTCATCGAGTGAGTGGGATGCCCAAATAATTTAAAATACCCAGCGCACTTTCCATACCCGAGAAAACTCACTGGAAATGAGCAAAATGAGCTGCACCTGACGGGAATGTAAAACATTTTGACAGTAATTCCTCGTTATAATCCGTTTTCTCATCTCGTCGTGAAGAGATTCAGAACGGTATATTTCGCCGTTAGGTCTTACGAATTGATCGAATTTACACTCTTCGTCATCAACACTGAAACAGTAACACTGATACATGATCGTTTTTACTTTCCGTGTGAATAAAATTTAACAAATTTCCCTCCCCTCCCCCCAGAATTCTCTGGGGAGAAATCCACGAATAGATATTTTATGGATCTAACCCGTGGAAATATTGTTACTGCGTTAGACCGCGCGAATGCATTATGATCAGCAATCTTGATTAGAGACCATCTTGAGTTTTATTTCGATTCGAATAATCCTTCTCCTGTTATCCTCGCTCCTGTTATTGGAAATTTTAATATCATTTCTGATCCAGATACATTTTCAATTGTTGCCCCAAAATCCCAGACTGATAGTACCCATTCAGTTTGTTTTTGCGTCATAGATCTGTCAATTTGTTTCCACGCAACGCATTTGTAAAATGCTCTATTATTCGTTCGAATATACAATAAATCCTCCCTTACAAAATAAGCGGGGACAATTTCATAGGTTTTAATTTTTCAACACTCGGTTTGTCATTTATCGGATAGAACCCATAAATAACCGCTCCGACGGGATAATCTCCCCCATAATACGGTTTGTCAATTCCTGTCAACACTTCTTGTTTGGAATCCTGACTCACAGTGACAGTCTTTTTATTTTTTAATACAGGATCAAATTTATCACGAATAATCCAATTTCCTGTTTCTAAACGGATAATAAATTTCACTGTAAAAAAATAATTTCTATTGTCAAGATGCGATATTATTCCTGCTGCTTTTTGGTCGTTTAAGGTAGCATCAACACTACCATCAATTTGAAATGTTGAACATCAATGAAAATGTTCCGTCTGGCTTAGATTCGTTAAACATTTCATGGATTTTACCTAAAATGATTCTATCACCTATTAGACCCTTATTTGTTGCATCTACGGATACTCTATCAAGATTGAATTTAACATTTTTCCAGGGTTTGAGTTTGTATTGTTACGTGTTTAGGTTTGAATAAACAGTAGCATAGAAATAGTGAGAATAACAAGCTCGTGAAAACTTAATAAACAATTTATTGAGCACAAATATTTTCCACGAAAGAAAGACAAACTTACGGTTTTAAGAATCAATTCCAAAATTAATCGAAAAATAATTCAAAATATAATCCGCTAGTGTAACTGCAAATGTCCTGGTAATAAAACGTCCTAATAATTTCCAGTTCGAATCTTGGTGAAGCATCCAAGACGGATGACGATGTCACGTGATGAAGTCAGTTCTAGTCTTATGAAATTCAATGATCAAAATCATTTTCCAGATAAATAACAAAATAAATCCTCTTCATCCAAACGAATTGAAATTATTTCCAGTATAAGGTAATTTAAAATAATTCAAAATGACACACAACTCATTATTCTAGCAGCCCAATTTCTACTAAATTGTTTGCTCTAAAACATCATTTATATACCTGTTTTTACGAAAACAAGCAAGAGGTCACACGATCTTTCATAATGTCCATGGAATCAACTAATCAGAGCAAAGTCAGAAATGAGGGCAACATCTGGTGTTTATTCGTAGAGTACAAGTCATCCCACGTTCTAAAAAAAATGTCTCCCAATGAATGAATCTTAAACTTAAAATGTCAAATTTGAATCTGACAAACAAACAATTAAAACAAAAAGAAATGACTTAAATCAAATATACGTAACAGTATAATCTATCAAACTTATACATATTATAATTTAAAACAAGTATTTAAATAAAGAATTTATATATAATCAATGACTGAAAATGGCTTATGATTAGATCGGTAACCGTTCGTAACAAATCGTGCAGAAACGAATCCTGTGAATATAATTGATAGAGTGTGCGACGAGGAAGCTTAGATCCAAAACCCTGCATACGATGTGGTGTTGAAATACGAGGTATTACACAGCTGTGTCTGAGTTGTGGTGGTAATCAATATTGGGATCTTAAGAGCTTTCATTATAAACGAATCAAAGACTCTGTTCTTGACTCTGACACAATCATAAGAACACCTCAAGACTATATTACTAAATTCTCAACAATTAATAATTAAAAAAAATAATATATTAGGCAATTAATATATATGTATATAAATGAACCAAAAATGTCAACCACATCCCGTGATCATCATTTATGGAGCTTCACGTGATGGTGTAGTCAGACATCGCAGGCTGAAAAAACCATTAGGGGATGTCAACAATCAGGGGTATCTCAGATTTAATGTTGGGAAAAATATATCTTAATCATTAATTTTTATGCCAAAACTCGTTCAGGGGAGATTCAGCAATCATGTCACTCATCTTTAAATTTTGTATATGATGCGGTTGTAATCTTTTCGCGGATTTCAACGTGATTAGTTTTTCATCGAGGGAACGACGATCTTCACTCATTTCCTCGTAGTAGTTCACGAAATTAATCAGCCATCCATGAGGTGATTTTCCCTTAATTGGTGGTGGTTTACCATATTCACCACACATAATCATCAAGGTGTTTTTCGTTAACAACCAGCCAATAAATGGTTTTAGTGTTTGTAATGGTACTGTATATATCTCGTCTGATAAATTTATCCTAGGAATATTTTTTCTTCCCATACGATCTGGGGTTGATTCATCTCCGTCCTTCCCTCGAAAGAAACTATGATACGTACACGCTTCAACTCCTCTGGATTTCATTTCGCGAGCAAGACGATAAGTCGAGGTTAACACTATCATGTCAGAATTTTTCACGAATAAATCGATTACTCGAGTTGTCTTTCCGCAACCTCCAGGACCATTCAAATAAACAGTTTTTTTGAGTGTTATTGGATCGTTCACAGATGGATATTCTGATATAGCATCGTTGATATCTTCGAGGTAATTATCTTCAACAGGGGTATCAGCCGATTCATTATAATCATGTAACCATACCTGTTTTACTCGTCGCGCTCACCAATCACCGCTATTTGTAAGAAAATCTTCAACGATATCAAAATGTTACTTATGAAAATAAAATGAATCAGTTGAAACTCTGACCGCGATGTTAGAAAATGGATTTATCATCGATGTTAAATTTATCGAAACATAAGCTAATATAGACGATATCATATGAGTATACTGTGGATATTCACCATTGAGATATTCAACGATGGTACCGAGTTTTTCCCCGTTGAATAAATACGCGGATCTCCCTTTCGTATATGTATCGTTTCTTATTGTGTCCGAGATGATAAAATCTAATTCTGCGTCATCGAAGAATAGTCTAGTGGTTTTTCGTTTATGATTAATTTTCCCACCTTGAGTAAATTTTCCGATTATTTGTCTCCCTAAATCCTTTGCTTGACGCTCATCATAATTTTCTGTGTGTCGGTAATTAAACCTTGGTCTGTTTTGTATATGAGATTATCGCCGTAGACACAGTCAACGAGGTTGACATTCCCTCGTCGAGCATAAATCTCAACAATACAATCGGCGCCCATCTTTTCTCCGAGAAGTGTCTTCCAAACCACAAATAAAATATATCGTGGAGTCCCTTAGCTAGTTTAAGGATGGTTTCCTGGAAAATTCCACACGATCAGTATTAGGTAACTACCCATTAATCAAT
This sequence comes from Unio pictorum, assembly GCA_030141615.1. Classification (NCBI taxonomy): domain Eukaryota; kingdom Metazoa; phylum Mollusca; class Bivalvia; order Unionida; family Unionidae; genus Unio; species Unio pictorum. Next base: position 1,945,277 of record JARLTB010000163.1, on the reverse strand, counting down.
ACTCTAGTCATTTCATGTGTGGGTTGTCCGAATCGCTCAAAGTATTTGTGATACCCTCCCATCATCAGAAAATTTCTGGGGAAACACGCTGCCATATCCACGGACATCATGTCCTCGACATTATATTTTGTTTTCCACAGTCCACCGTGACCAAATTCTACGCAGAATATTTGAACATCTTCAATGAAATCATATCTGGTAGGTTTCCAGGAATTTTTCTCTTTGGCAAAATGAGCTGCAATTGATGGCACCGTGAAACAATTTTTTGTAATCTCACTAGGATCATCAGTATACTTCAAAGCGAGGTCACTCATTTCTGTTTGAAGGTTTCAGTTCGATATAGATCTCCGTTGGTTATGACAAATTGATTGTATTGTTTATCGTCGCTGCTGCTAAGCAGCCACACAGAAATAACATCTATGTTATACATTTCGTATAGAGCATCAAATATATACCTTTGATACTATTTCATTGTTCGAGAACTTGGAAATACTCGTACGGAATTACTCCATGCATGAGAGCAATGATAAAAAGTTTCGATTGGAGCACCAATTATTTTATATATTTTGCCTCGTATAAGACCATTCCGGTGATTGTTTTTATGGTAATCGGAAATCTTAATTTCTTTTCCATTTGAGCAACATCTTTTATCGACGCCCCACTTTCCCTAACATAATTCCCCCACATGGTGATATTTTTTTTTCGTAATTCTTTCAACCCTTTTCTTCGTTTGGCATTGATTAAGTCTTTTATGATTCGTTCTTCAACACAGTTTAATCTCGTTGAGGTTTTCATCCTCGATAACTTGTTAATATCCGGGATATTTATCCTATAAAATTCATACGCGAGCGATGTTTCCGGGTAAGCTTTATTACAATATTCACCATCAATTCCGACTAATAATCTCTGTTTAGTTTTCGCGGTTACAATTATAATTTTTCGATCTGAGCTTAATACTCAACCACGATGATTAAAAAATCTCTCCAGGGTTTATAATTTGCAGCTCGTTCACCGTATTTATAAAGTTTACTAAATTTAACCAGAATTGTGTATCTGGTATTTTTGTTAAAATCCACCCGAGATAAGATATACACTGCACGAGCTTCCGTCATACGGTATTCAAGACCCGGTGCCCGAAATGTCGAAAACACATATTTAGCACCATCCTCGTAATACTCTCTCTTAGTCTCTCTGATACTATTTTGGATAGCTGATATCCACGCTGGAAATTTTATTTTGTCGTCGAGGTCCAATCTTCCTCTGTTTCGTGCATTTATCTCGAAATCAGCATATGTAAAATTATTATACATATAGTAAGATAACGTATATTTAAATAAAAAATATATATTTATTATATATATATATACACATGCATACCTGTAATTGGTTATTTATTGGTGAAACTACCCGATGTGGTAAATCTTGCAGAAAAGAGTATTGTAGTGATCACATAAAAAATATCCGACGTGGAAGTTCAGGTCCACAACCTTTAATCGGTTGTGGTGTCGGTGTACGAGGAGAAACTCAATAATGTAAAAAATGTGTGCTCAAAAACTATACTGCACTGCAATTGTAGTATGATCGTCATCCGGATAAACCCGTGTTTTTATCAATGAAATCACCGCAGGATTATCTTAATCGAACAGTTAAATTAGATAAAAGAATTTTCTATAAAAATAATGAGTAACGAATACGTATTTCATTCAATCTATACTCATTATGAAGCATCGCGAGATGTAACTGTCCGTCATAAGCAACGAAAGGTTCCACTCGATAAAATTAATAATATGGGGTATATAAGATTTTCCGTTAGAAACGACAAACAAGAAGAAAAAATATCTAGCTCATCGATTTATCGTTGAATGTTTTATAGGGAGCATCGATGAAGGTCTCGTAGTTGGTCACATAAATAGAAATAAACTAGAAAATCGTGTAACAAATTCAAAAATTGTAACCCCAAGTGAAAACAATCTCAATGTAAATCCACAAAAAAATAAAAATTATAAACCGAGACCTGTGACAGCCTTCTTGGACAGTATTCGTAAACCATTTTCATCGGTGAACTCAGCAGTTAAATAGTTTGATATTCATAGGGAATCTTGTCAGACGAGCAGCAGATGGTATATTTTTGACAGTATACTCAAAATTTTTTCATGACCAACCTTGACTTCACGATGATATGAAGTCCACGGAGATGTGTAATTATGAGTGTTATCCCGCAGGTGATGAGTTTGACTCCAGCATTCATATTTTTTATAATAGACCAAATTATCTACGATTAAAATATGTTTACAAACATGGCCCATATGCGCAAAAAGATTACGCTGAGATTATAAAGTATTAAAACAAACTTATTGTATTTTTATAATAGACCAAATTATCTACGATTGAAATATGTTTACAAACATGGACCATATGCGCGCAAAGATCACGCTTAGATTTAAAAGTATTAAAACAAACTTATTGTTTTCACGATGATGAAATTAAAAATCAATTGATCGTATCTTTGATGATTATGATACATTAGAACCATTCTTATAAACCCATCCACGGAACAGCACCAAATACGAGTATGTATAAACAGATATCAAAGTATCATTGATAGAGTTAGAGAGATTATTTACTCGTTGAAATACATCAATGATATCGAATTTGTATCACAGGTTAATACATTCACCAATAAAATTAGACATTTGATAATAATGAATTGATAAAATTCGTTTTACGATAAATTCGTTTTACCAATTCAATTAAATAAATAAATTTATAAATACAAACAAAGAACGACGAAATGTCACCAAATTGAAATCCTAACTCGTCCGCGTACGACATCTCCACGATAGTAAAATATTCACTACCTAGTATCTTAACACGGAATATCAAAAAATAGTCTCTGCGCGACGACTAGGTTTTCCCATGTATCGGTCAGAATTCCGTGTGATGACAATTCTTTCTCGTGAACGCGATCATATCATTTATCGAATTGTTAGCAGTGTAACTGATTCTAACAGCGTTTCCAAGGAATTTATTGCGATATCAGCGATGATAAAACAACTTTTGAAATCCATCGGGGAATTATTTAATGAGGAACAGCGAATTTAATCAGCTGCGAAGGAATTCGATGACAAGTATGTAAAACCGTTAACGGTTTTCACATGAAGTCCTCAGACTTCCATTGCTCTGCAATTTTTAAAATCTTGGTTGGAATTTCGAAATTCCAAGATCAGGAGGTAGTTTCATCCCTGATGCAAATTCTTTATTGCGTTTTATATTTGCGTATACATCATTAAGTGTTTTCTCCTACATGTTATAGTTATTATAGTGGTATTATATTTTTGTTGTAACCCTTCAAACTTTTATTTTCGGTTTTGAATCATTGTTGTTAATTGACTTTCCTTCGCAGCTAGCTCGTCAAGGACTCTCTCATCGCCGAGATTAGATTGTCGTTGTTTGGTTTCTTTGTATTCGATGGGAGTTCCCCTCGGTGTCGCCGATATTGGATTTTTTTACCACAATTTATGTAATCGTGCTAGTCCAATATTGAACTCTTTGGAAACTTCAACGGGGCTTTGGATGCCTCTCAGGGATATATTTTTTCATCGTCGTCCGCGGTAAGATATGTTGGAGCTCTCATTGGGTGTTATATATTTGACAACATAAAAAAATATGGTCGAAAATTATAATTAAAAATATTGAAAAAAAATCACAGAAATTAAAAAAATACACCCAAATATCATACTCGAAAATTACAATCACATGTTAAAATCCTGGGATTTTTCAAAGAATTTTTTTGTGGGATTAATTTCCTCCTAGTATTCTCCGGAGTTCATCTCCGGATATACAACAATGAGCGTATTGTATTATTTGATCGTAACCACAATTAATCATCGTTATTACATCTCGGTCTAATTGTTGCACTTGATCATCCGTCAACAAAAATTTCTCATTGCCGAATGTATATATGACGAGTTCAGCGTGGGATACGCTAGCATTTCCATCCGTAGGATTTCCACTGAAAGCCCTTCGAATAGCATCTTCAAGTTTATCCTTATCGTAAATGAATACTCGAGCACGTTGATACATTATTGAAATAACCAGTATATTAAATCGTAGATTTCTAAATCTTTGATTTCAAATTAAACGCTAGCGCTTTCACGATCTCACATCCAAGGTAATTTGTAATTGTTCTTCTCGAATATCAATCAAATTGAAATCTTCACCAACTAATCTAAAATTCATTTTTGATATCGAATTATTAATTATATCCAAATACGTTATTTTACTCGGATTTTTTACGATTAAGCTCCGGTGGGAAACATGCGGGGAAAACGTGTATAGGATATAACCGTGATCCACTCTCCGTGACATTGATGCGTTAACGCTATAGCTATTTAATATGACATCACATATAAGATGTATCGCGATCGTTGTTGATATATCAACGTTGCCCGGCGATGTATGTTTGTTGTATTTGTATGCTGAATTATTCCAACCTAGAATTTCTTCTGGGGTAATCGTTTTAAACCAACGCGCATGGTTCTGTGGAAAGTATTCGTCGACTATATCGTTGAATGATTTCTTCAGCGATGGCACATCCCATCGGGGGAACTTATAATCGGGTAAGGTTTCATCTGTTAATGAAAATAGTCTTAAAAGATCTTGTTTGAAAACGCTAGCTTGCTCATCGTTGATTATCATCTCGAGTAATACCTTTTAGAAAGATAATGTCGGCGATAATTTGATTTAACATCTCAACGTGCTTAATAATGTTATCACGTGTAAGTGCTACATCAGCGAGAAGAGTACGTTGAAAAAAATTCTTGTAATTGTTGCAATTGCGTTTGAAATAATATTTTGATGTTATTAAATCTAACAGATAGATTATTGTATGTGGTAGTCTAACTTCCATGAGGTGATTCAAACTGCCATGTTACAGGACCCTGTGTTGTATACTCTTAACTTTGCTCGTTTGTTATCACACGATTACTTTTTGTCAAATCTGTTGCGGTCTTTAACACGTAAACATAACCTCAATCAGAGTAATCTAATTCAATTTCGGGTTTGGGTTTCTCAGTTGTGATAAAATCAGATTGTTTTGGTTCGAGTAATCGCAAGTGAAGCGCGGGGAGACTTTTCAACCATGCGTCATCAACCTGTTTATGGACCTCATCTAGGGATTTGTCTAGTTGAAAAGTGTTATATCCCGAAAACTTAAAAATGTGTTGGTGAGCTTCATATATATTAAAATGTGATAAAAATTGTTGTTTCGCCTGGATGAAAACAGTACCTGATACAACTGATATAACCTGAGAATTTAAGTCATCGTTGTCGTACACCAACTGATTTATTTTTTTTTTAGATGTTTTAGAATTTCATAATTTGATTTTAACGTAGACGTTTTCTCTACATGTATTTTATATTGCTGATTAATATCCTTGAAATAATTGGTAAAATCGTTTGACAAGTATATAAGAGGATGTCATGTACCATCATCGTCCTCAAGCAGAAAAATTAAATTCATAAAAAGTTGGATTTGGAAAGGTTATGTGTGAGCTCGTTGACGATTTCATCAGTGAGAGAGGGCCCGCATACGAGAAATTAGTGTCCTAGTATTCACGTAAATCAGTTCTGTAATCAGATTCTTCAGCTTCTCGCGGTAAATCTTTTACATCAACGGTTCCCGGTTGATATTCCTCCCAACTTAACAGAGTTCTAATTGAGCTGTTATATCAACGACGTAGTCAGGCGAATTTTTCTCGATGGTTGTTGACAAAAATGGTTCATGTCCTTTTATCTCGATGGGAGATTTCTCCTTATCGGGGATTTTTTCCCGGGAATAATTATATGTTATATCTAATCTCCGCGATGATATCTTCGATGTCGTAAACATCTTGATGAAGATAGATTGTTTGCCAATCGGGTTCACTGGTGGGTTTATTCTTATCCGCGAATACAAAACTGTTTTTGGATGGTTTACCGTTGAATGGTTCCGATCGGATTTTTGGCCAACTATAGTAACATCTCAGCTAAGTTATCACGATCTCTTTAGCTGGGAATGGAGTTGGATATTCAACACTAAATTCTGGTTTATTCGATGTTATTGATATCAATGATGTTTTCACCGGGGCGGTATTTTCCACTATTCGTTGAAGCAGTTCTTGTGACATTATATTCGTTTTCTATTTCTAAGTTCGACATTGCGGAATCATAGATGCGAACCATCATCGAGATCTCATCGTCGGATACAAACGAGTCGTCGATGGATGAGGAGATCATCGAGGATAATTGTGCGTACGCGTCGGACACCATGTGAAATGTAACCGTGTAGTCTTGTAGTTTACGCTGAGAACACGATGATATTTTTCTTTGTTATAATTGAGATTACTCCCGCGATGGTTGTCGCCGCGGATATACAAATGAGGCAACCATTGTAACTGAAGATAAAATTATACATGCACCGGTGATTATTTATTTTTTTATCTTTGTTTGATAGTCCTCTGTGAGTTTTTTGAGTTTTTGTTGAAATTCTCTGACCTGATCATTGCGATACTGCTGCGACGACAAAACCGATGGTATCATTGTTGTTGTTGCCATTTTATTTACAATAAATAAATTTCAATTCAGTTATTTACTAAGATCTACTACGAGTTCTACGTACCATTTTATTGGTACCCTAACTACGGTATTATCGATTGGTAATATATCAATTGGTATAAATGAATCATTTTCAATTATTATTGATATTATATTATTAATACTTGATATAAATGTAATATTAGGAATCTCTGAATCAGAAAGGATATCTGGAGAATCGATTCTTGCATTGATACGAAACAATTTAGTTGATATCAGTGTTACTCGATAACTACCTTTGACGGTCGCGTTGGTACGTAACCTGTTATTGGTATCCACGATCTAATCCATTGATCCATGTTGGATCGTGTACACGTTATTTACAATATTTGTATTTTCGTGAGGAATTTTCACCTTTTGAACGTTGATGGCATCATTGGTCGTTTTAAGATCATCGAGAGATTTTTTAATATCCGCGAGTTTCGGTGTGGTCACAGGTGGAACCCTAAAGAAGGTCGCAATAATATTTTTCGAAATGTCCCAAATTGTTTTACGTTATCGTTATTCGCGGACTCTATCGCTGTTAGCTCATCGACAGTGGTGTTTATCTCTGTGATTGGTGGACCCCCCCCCAAAAAAAAAAATAGCGATAGGGAGTTGAACATCCGTAACAGATTTTTGTACCACTGCAAATTGATTTAATTTCAGGGTTTAAATTGTCACCGAGTTTTTTAAAATTCATCCACCAACAATAAATAATTGTCACCGAGTGCAGTTAATCTGTGTATGATCGCCTTCGATATAAGACTATATACTTCTTCAATGGAAACTCCATCCGGCTGTTGTTTTATACGCGGTAATGGTCTTTCCCAAATATCTACAATTGTTATGTTATAATTGTTTCTTTAAAAAGTTTTCACTTTCGCATTCGTAGACAGTCTTGTGAGTTTATTTAGAACTTGTCGAGATAGCCCTTAACACGTTAAGAACCGCTCATCCACATATTGGTGGATCGGTTAAAGTCTGCGTGGGTAACGTTGAATACCAAACTAGAATCTTTAACCCGGTTGTATGAGTTCCAGGTCCAGTGTTATCATCGAGATTAATTATACCGGTTTCTGGGATGGATGGTTGTTTTGGTAATTGATCTTTCATGAATACGCCTCTGAAATATTTTATTGGGAGTTTATTTACCTCATGGATTAAATTAAAATTGGACATGGGAGTTATCTGCGATATTGTTGTTGGATTCGCCAGTAGTATCTCGTGAATCTGCTTCCGGATAGTTTGAACCCTTTTCCCTTTTTTCTGTATCCAATCCCGGTAACCTTATCTAGAATTTTTTTGCACCCCAACCGGCAACATAGGAGTGTCCACCAGTTCCTAATGCTGCGAGGGCAGGAATAAGAAAAGGAAGTATTCCGCCGGTTTTGATCATATGATAAATTTCAGCAGATGATTGATCCAACTGAACTCCAGTATCTGTAGTTCTAGCTTTATTGAAACCATTAAGTTGAGTTTTTTTTGTCAGCGATATTTTATTTGGTCCACCTGTCAACTGTTCAGGTTTCAAGTTTATCTTTGAACCGCTCGTAGCAGAACTTTTCGATTGTAGGTTTTTTACTTGACCGGGTGTCAATGTGACATTAGCTTGACTAAACGACATTTTATTTAGATAATACATTATCTAATTCTTACATATTTTTGGAATTTATAGATTTGTCACTGAGAATAACAGCAATTGATCTATACGATCCACACGGAGAAAGCTCTCCTATACGAGCTTGAAACTTTACATCGAAGTCTGATTGTCTAAAAAGATCGAGATGTTGTTGTGAAAAGTAGTAGATCAGAAACAAATTTTGGAAATCCAATTGTGATATCTGTAGTCCACATTTTGATCACGATCCATATAAAACCACAAACGATGATAAACTCTACCTATCTGATTGTTAGTGTAGTAGATGAGAAGATTTGCAGCTGGTTCTTGCTGATTACTCACTCGCAGTATTACCTCGCTAAGTTTCAATTTATCAAATATCATGTGACTGAATGTTTGTAGAGGGTCTCCTTGTACTCGTTGTTTACCTTGTAACGAGATAAAGATATGTTGTGGCGCGTTGATATATTACACAAACTTAACTTGCCAAGTATATGTTCCAACTGTACTCTGTTGTTGCAGATGTTGTGACATTCAACCATGACGACAGTGATTTTCCTCCGTGATCCATAGAAGATAACAATCGTGTTTCTACGGATAGCGATGGGTCATAACTGGCATAAACAGAGCTAGTTTTATTAGATTTACAACATCAACAGTAACACCAGCTGCTAGCCAAAGAGCATCGTTATCATTAGATTTTCTCATAAGAACTACAGCATGACTAGATCCAAAGATAACTTTTCTAACATCTCGGCAACATCCAAATATATGAGAGAGAGGAATCGTACACGAAAATCTACCATCGTCGTTTAACATCCTTATGCTAGCTACAAATCATGGATTGTAATTATGATTAATATTAACAACAACAGGTTCAACTTCAGCATTATCAGCGCCACCAGCTGTCTTCTTTGGTCGTTTAACTTCAAATTAATTATGATCAGCGTAATCAGTGATATCTTTCGCGAAGATCATTGAATGACCCACAGACTTAATACAATCATCAGAGTATCTAGCTAGACCCATTATTGTGGTTGGAACATCAACATCATTATCGATGGATTCTATTTTAGTATAATTAATTATATACTGTGCACCACTAAATAACGCCATTACACCACTGTTGATAAAACCGATCCGAGTATCATCGTGATCAGGATAGGGTGTACCAGCAGCACCTTGTACTAGTTGTAACTCTACCTCGATATATGCTTCACCCGGCAAGAAGTATTTAGATGTGTCATCGAATCTAAGTTCAATTTGTGATCTTGCATTGGGGATTGGGGCGTTATATGAAAAATATTGAAAATCGCGTAAGCAATCCATTTTCAACACAGGAGCATCCATATCAAAAGCTTCATCTGTCTCATGTTTAAACATTTTATTATATAGTCGACGATCTAAACAATAATCTTCTTAGAACAGAACTGGTAACTGATTGCACTAGTGGAGCTAATCTTTGATTTACAATTTAATTAATGTCCCTACCTAATTGAGGTGGCCTCTGATTTGTATACGGTAGTTTTACCGGTTGTTCTTTCTTGAATATCGAAATGAGTTTTTTCTTTGCGGTATTAAACTGAGATTGCTTCAAAGTGATCAGTGATAGATGATCCGTTATTTTTTTAATTCCTGCAAAGCGATTTCCTCGTACTAGTTTATGACGTCGTTTTTTATTATTAACCAATTCGATATTAACCCGTTTTCTGATATTTTCCATGGTCTTACCGAATACAGAATTAATCATCAGTTTGAAAAAGTCTCTCTCTAAATCATTCTCTGCAGCAGCTCTTCTGGCTGTATTAAGATCAATATAAGATTTCATCCATGTGGAATGATTAAACTGCAGCACTTTATGCACTTTTCTAAGTACCAGTCCTGCCTCAATGGCCTGTTTGAGTATAGCAATATGACATATATAGTTGCGTTTGTTATACAGGTTGGGTATCAATTTCGTTATTGGGGTATATTTCGTTGTTCGAAGTGCTAATTGTTCCTGGGATAACATTTCATCGGTAACTATCATCTTTTCAACAAGAAATGGATAATCATTGTGTGCATCATGAAGGTGTTCTGGATAATCCACATCACATTCAACATAATAGCCGATTTGATTATCATCGTCATTGTGAAATATTACAGTGCTTAAATCATCACCAGGTTTCCAATTTGATGCAGCAGATAGAAATTCTTCTGTGGAAACCCATTTGAAACCTCCATAGGGCATCAACATTGACATAGCCCCACCATAGAGATTATTTATATCCCAATAACCTATATACCGGTTAGGTTGATTTATATCATATTGCTTGAGATATTTATTATTTGCGATGGAGTGTTTTTTCATAATCACGCTAATTCTGCCTCGAATTGCTTTCTCGATAAACAAGTACATGTTTGACATCAGTCAGTAATTCCAATCTTATTTTTGTTGATTTCAATAATGCATCCCAGGATAACCCTGGTGCTGAGTAATAATGGGCTGGATCCAATTCATAATTGCTCATCGACATTGTTCTAAAACCCTCAAAAATGTCTGACAGCAATAACACATCCACGGTGAGATAGATATCATGATAATCACCGAAAGTTTTGCACTTGAAAACATCCCACGTGGTTAGTGCCCGTTGGTACTCTGCATCAGTGATATCTTTGTCTGTCAACGAAGAATAGAACTTATCAATGGATGGCAGTGATGTTTCTGAAAATCGCTTTATGCTGTTGAAATACTCATACGGGAATATCCCCTTGACGGTGATGTATTCCAGCATTTCCCGTTTAAAATGTTTTTCGGTGATTGGAAAACTAGTACAATTCTTTGCTAATTGCTCCAAGGAAGTGTTCATGAACTGATAGCTGTCTATGAATCTCAATTTTCCAACTGTGATGGACATCAATTTTTCAGTGCTGTTTGGAATGCATTTCAATGATATGTGATTGTCGGTACAATATTTCGATATTTCAGGATGCGCTAACGCGTTAATGATAAAATGACCGTCATATCCTCGCAAATTGTGAAAAACGACAGGATAGAATTGCTGAAAAGATCTGCAACGCTTATGGACGGTTCCAACGTATTCATCTGTAGTAACATCGTAGAAAGGAACTTTCGGATTATCCGCGGTGAATTCTTTCTTACACCTGAAACATCGTTTTTCCATGACAAAAGAACCCAGTCTGGTAAATCTTTCATCGTGTAGTGACAATAACGCTTCAATGTTTCGTTGTTGTTCAAACAGATATTTCAGCATGTGGACTTCCGGTGGTAAATCAGAATCATTTTCCAATCGATAAATCGGCGATAGTTTTTAGTATCTATCGTTGGTACAGATTGTATTGATTTGATAACTCGCTGGGACGTGTTTGTGAGCAGATAACGTTTTAAACTGGCATTCGCAGACCGATTTTCCACAATAAAACTTGGCACTGACTGTTACAATAAAGGATTCAAAATCTCCTACGAAAATGAAAGGTAGTTTTATAGTTCTCTCGTATTTTTTAAAATAGCACAGATTGTCCGGAATTTTCGGTGTAGTTACCGCCAATACTTCAAAGCAATACTTGTTGTGTTCGTTGAGTTATTGTTGAGTACGAAACCCACAGAGACAACTGTAGCAAAAGAACATCTTGTGACCATGCCTTGCCATTTTTGAACTCATTAATCGGCTTAAATCCTTTATCTAAACATAGTGTTCATCATACCACAGTAAATTTACAGTAGAATCATCTGTGATGTGTTTACTGGCTGGAGAAATCAGATAGGGAAATACCCGTAATTTATCATCTAGTGAAAACACGTTGATTCCAGATCGGAACAATGTTGGGTTCTGTTGTTCTATTTTCGGTATCTGTTTGATTGGGGATGGATAATCAATTCCAGTCATATTGATTCGGCACTGATACGGCTTATAGTTACTAACTCGATCTACATGATGTTGTGCTGGAAATAGTGCTGATAATAACGCCCACAACAAACACTTGTTATCATCATTTTTCACGTTGATGCATGATTTTGTTGCCTGAATTTTTTTAGGCAATGGCTTATAGGATGCTCCAGTAGTGACTTCGAAATCGTGTAGACTCAGCTGAATGAAATTAATTTTCTTGAATACCAATCCGGTTTGCTGTGATGTGAAAACTTCATACCGTCTTGATATCACTGCGAAGAAATCTTTTGCTGCCTCTTCTAGATCAGTAGACCGCAAAAAAATATGTGGATCTCCTCGTAATGGAACTGTGATAGTTATATCAGGATTAGATGCCAAGTACATATCAAGATCGTAGGTGACGTTTATTTTCAATAGAGGTCTTTCAAGTAACACTACCGGAATAACACTGTTGAAGATCTTAATCAGATCACCAACCACAAAATGATTATAGTGCTTTCCACGTGGAATGAATTTGATGTATTTATCAGCACCAGAAAAAGCTTCATCGATGATGTAACCTCCCTGTTGGATTTCTGCATTGATTTTTCTCTTTCGTCGTAAAATTGCTATCCGATCTGTTAATTCTGCTAATTGCTGATTACTTCTAGGCCAGTCGGGTTTTGTTTTGGTGAGTTCGTAGCATTCGTTCACAAGTTCCCTCGCAACTACATGGCGCGGCTTTTTTGGTGTCTGGATCTTTTTCAGGTCCATTTTCGACAATGACATTTTCTATATATTTTATCATATCTCTAATTCACTTTTTACTGTATGTTTGAAGCAGAATTTAACCATACGCAAAATTATCACATTGTTAAAGCGAATATAACATATTGTTAAATATCAATTAAAGAAATAGTTAAGTATATATAGAAATATGTATAATCTAAGTACCTGTCAATGGTTGTTGAAAAATTCTAATAATAGATGTGGAAAGTCTTGCTATGGGGAGTACTGTGGAGTTCATGCGTACTTGTTACGAAATAGTTCCCGCGCTGGTACTAATCCGTGTGCCAGTTGTGGTGTTGGTGTTAGGGGAAAAATTCGTTTGTGTAACCCATGTGGAAAAAATGCCTATCGAGCTATTTTGACGTATTATAAAAACAGAAAAAAATAAACACCATATCATGTCTGAAAATCCTCCTACGATAGAGGAATTCATTGTCGGGTATAGACCAAGAGGCAATTCAGCGATTCCTGTAGAAGCATCAGTTTAACAATCTGGTATCCCCTTAGTAATTTTTTTTGAGAGAGTGGTCCAGAGTTGTAAAAGCCTCAGTTTAGCAATCTGGTACCCCCTTAGTAATTTTTTTAAAAGTGTTATTCTGTCAATCTGGCACTTAAAATAAAAAATAAGAGTGGTCCAGTAGCGAAGCCTCAGTTTAACAATCTGGTACCCCCTTAGTAATTTTTTTAAAAGTGTTATTCTGCCAATCTGGCACTTAAAATAAAAAATAAGAGTGGTCCAGTAGCGAAGCCTCAGTTTAACAATCTGGTACCCCTTAAGGAATTTTTTAAAAAGTGTTATTTTGTCAATCTGACACTTAAAATAAAAAATAGAGTGGTCCAGGGTTGTAGAAGCCTTATTTTAACAATCTGACACTTAAATTATTTCTCAACAGAAGCCTTCATTCACTGAGTTGAAGCCTTTTCAGGTACCCCTTTTGTATTTTTTATAGAAGCCTCTATTTGCCAATCTGACAGTAAAAATAAAAATAAGAATGGTCCAGTAGCCAAGCCTACATTGATAAAGGAGACACTTCTACGAGTCATTTTATTTTTTTAGTCCCAGTTTGCTAAATGAAGGGCTCTATAGCGTTTTCTTTTTAAATTTATTCTGCGATAGAAGCGTTATTTTATCATTTTGAGGCTTTTTGGTACCCCCTCTTTTTTTTAGGTTTTTAAGCAAATTGAAAATGTCAGAATGGCAAAAGGAGTACCTGAAAAGGCTTCCATTTAGTGAATAAAGGCTTCTATCGAAAAAGTGGTCCAGAATCGGCCGTTTTGTATACTACTTCAACCAACACAATATCATTAAACACGAGAATTAGTTTTTCACAATATCATTTAACACGAGAATTAGTTTTTCACTTTATTCAGGAATATCAACTTTAATATTTTGTCTTCGTGTATCCTTGGGTCTATAACACAGTGGCACTGAAAGTGTTGCAAATTTTTCTTTGTGTGTGTTAAATAGCTTTATCTGAAGTGTATCTCTGACTATCTTTCTACTTGCTACTATCAAATAATTTGGTCTCCACGCTTCCCAAAAATCATTTAATGGGGTTTCTGAAGTAATTTAACGCGTTCTTTCTCACTGGATTTTATCCGGTTGTAATCTGATTAGTTTCTTGAACTCGCGTAATTCATTATAAAGTGCTCTATGATCGGTATTAATTTCTTCATAATAATCTACAAAATTCTTCAGCCAATCATGTGGGGATAAACCGACAAATGGTGGAGGTTGACCATAATCGCCACAGATAGATTATCACTTTTGTATTCGCTTGCAATAACCATTCGTGAAACCTTTGTAATACATCTAATTACGCTGTGCATATATCATCCCAAATGACGATTTCAGGAATATATTTCTCGCCCATTCGATCAAGGATCCATTCGTCACCTTTCCATCGAAATAAACTATGACAAGTTAAAGCATTAATTCATCGCTGCTTCATCTCTCTTGCAAGTCTGTGTGCTGGTGTAGCACAATCATGTTTAATTTCCCTCGAAATAATTCAATTGCACGAGTCGTCTTCCCTGACTCACCACAGCCGTTTAAGTAACTGGTTTTATATCTACATATTCGATCGGAACACGATGGTGTATTAGATAGTTTTGATAGCATCTGCTGATTTAAATAATCACGCAGTACAGTATTGCCATTTTAATTCTCCATGATCCCAAATCTCGTCTGAATTAGTGAATTCAGCCACTGCTTCCTTATGTTTTACGTCTATATAAAATGAATCAGTGGCTACTCTAACTGCGGTGTCAGTAAATCTATCTATCATCAAAAGTAAATTAATAGAAGCCTATGCCAGCATATACGAACTTAAGTACGTATATTGAGGATTTTCTCCATCTGTGTAAGTAACAATTGTACCCAATTTGGTTCCATCGGACATAAAAGCGTCTTTTCAATCGACGTATATACCCCTAGATGTTACATCTGCGATTATAAAGTCGTATTCAGCATCATCTATAAACAAACGCGAACAATATCGTTTGAGGTCGTATTTTCCACTCTGTGTAAACTTATCAATTATTCTTCTACAGAAATTTCTTGCGTGTTTTTTTCTAACTTCAAAGATTTCTTTGGACCATTTCACGATATATTCCTCGTCGAGATCGCGGAATTGTTTTTTTGTTTTTGGTGATTATACTATGTAGACTATCGGGATTGTGGTAACCAGACTTCAATTTGTTTCCGATATGATGTAATTGGTTCACTGACAATCAGCGATATCAGCATTTAAGAATCAATCATATACCGTAATAACACTATTGCCATCCAGTGTTTTTCAGAGATGTCTACCAAACCAAACATAACAGCATGAATGAAGTCCTTTAACCAATTCAAATGATACCACACGAGCGAATCTGGTTAAATCAAAATCAGGCAGAGGTCCATTCATCGCAACACGGGTCATCTCGTGTGTGGGATGTCCAAATCTTTTGAAGTACTCAGAACACTCTCCATACCCAAAAAACTCTCGATAACACGCAATCATATCAATCGAAATGATGTTTTCAGGGTGATATTTTGTATTCCATAATCCACTATGGCCGTATACAACGCAGCTTGATTCGATATCTGAGAGAAATTACGCTCTTGTTGGTGTCCATAGATTTCTCTTTCTCGTGAAATGAGCTGCAACTGACGAAATTGTAAAACAGTTTGTTAATAATTGTTCGTCGTAATCCGTTGAAAACCTACTAGCTAGTTTTTTCATCTCGTTGTGGAGAGCTTCAGTACGGTATAATTCGCCATTGGGTCTTACAAATAGGTCGGATTTACCCTCTTCGCCTTCAAAACTGTGAAGTAACCACACTGACACAGGATCGTTTTTACTTAACTGGTAAATCAAAAAAAATAAATTTCCTGTGTAATATTATATGGTTCTATCCCGCATACATATCGTTACCGCAGGTGTCCACGCGTGTTATATATGGTCAATAATTTTAATTGGAGCTCAATTTGATTTATATTTCGATTCGTGTAATACATCTCCTGTTATCGTCATTACGGTTATTGGGAATCTTAATGACCTTTCTAATTTGGCTATATCTTGAATTCTTGCTCCGCTCTCCTTGACTGTTAATCCCCATTCATGTAATTTTTTATGTTTAAAAGCAACGCATTTGTAAAATGTTCTATTATTCGTTCTGCTACACAATTTATTCTCGAAGAATATTTCATGGGTTTTAGTTTCTCAATACTCGGTTTATCATTTATCAGATAGATCCTATAAACAACTGTCGTAACAGCATAGTTGGATTTAAAGTGAAACGGGCCACTAGTTTCATATGTTCACTATTTTGCACTGCCAATTATTTACATGGCAGTGATTTAATTTATCCAGGAAGATGTAATGGTGCCACATCTTCCTGGCGTTTATGCGCACAGAGTGCGCTATTTAATTTCGTCGTCATATCATACCCCTAAAAAGTGGCTAAGTATATGAATGTTAGACCTGGGTGAGTGGGAATAGACCCAACACGCACTCAATATATCAAACAATCGAAAGTACGTACGCTTATTCCAAATTAATTCCAGTTTTTCTAGTGAATTTCCCTATGCCTAAATTGTGTAAGCCACCAATGCAATTCATCAAATGGTAGAGATGAAGAATTAAATTACTTTCCTATCTATGCCAATCTTCTAGTACAAAAGTGTACATATATGTCCCTAACAATTTCTTTTGCTGATATGACTAAACGTCATTTGAAAGGTAGCCACTGTGAGAGAGGATTGTATTGTTCACTTTGAACGGTGGGTCCGAAAATGACCAAGTTAGGCTTTTTGGATAGAGCTTGTCTAGGAAGGTTTCCGTAACCAAGTGGAAGACCCTATTAAAGCAATCAAAGACAGTAGCCCTAGAAAGGACATTTTTGGAGAATCCGATGATCACTTGTTAGTGACCGATTATCCCTCTGCTCCTGTGGTTGGTCCCTGTATACTTCTTGAGTGTCTTGGTTGACCTTGTACTTACTCGATGATTCCCTGTATACATATTGGGTGTCTTGTTTTGGATTCTCACTATAAACATCCTTGCTCCCTCGTCAATTTGCTTCCGTATTTTTCCCTATCAATTTGGAATTCTCTGTGCTGTTTTGTGTAGAATATATAAACCCATATGACAACTTTTTGCATTGTTAGTTAATGCATGATGTTATTCAGTTACTGCAAGGTCTGATAGTTTTGGGGTTAACTATCTTTATAGTGTATGAATTTGAGGTCATTTTCTAAATTAGCATATTTTTGGTTGCAACCTTGTGTTGCTGGGCCTGATGGTCTTGGGTTTGAGACTACCTTATAAGATCTAATTTGGGATCATAACCTATGCATATATGATGAGGTTTTTAGTTGCAGCATTGTGTCACTAGACGTTATAGTCTTGGTTTTGAGACTACCTCATACGTTCTAGTTGGGACCGTAGTTAGGGGCGCGTGTTAGTGGTTATACTTTAACCACATAGGTATAGCGTTTTTAGGGACCTATTATACCTTCGTAATATTAAACTCAGTTATTAGATGTTGTCATTGGGGTTATATAGAAGGAAGAATTTAGATACATAAGAGAAGAATACAGGTAAGACGCTTGCTTTATTGATTGTATAACTGGTAGTTAACATAACTTTGCTGTAACACGATAGGATAACTCGTAATACAGTTTGTCAATCCCAGTCAGAATTCCTGGTTTGGAATCATGACTCACAGTGACAGTTTTCTTATTTTTCAGGATGGGTACAAATTTGTCTCGTATAATCCAATTCCCCGTTTCCGAGCGGATAATGAATTTCACTCTAAAAAAAACCTTTTCTTTTCAAGATGTGAGATTATCACAACTGCTCTTTCGCCGTTCATGGTAGCATCAACACTACCATCGGACTCCTCCATATTATAATTAAAACGTGTATTTATATAAGAAATTTATTATATAATGAATCATTCCAAATGGTTTATGATAGGATGAGTAACTGCTTTTAACAAATCATATAGAAATTAATTATGTGGATATAATTTACAAAGCGTACGTCGTGGGAGTTTTGGGCCCTGACCTTGCATACGATTTGGGGTATGTGTTGCGTGGTAAGTCGCAGTTATGTCTCAGTTGCGGTGCTAAGCGATACAGAGAGCTAAAGCGCTATTATGACAAGAGAATCAAATATTCCGTCAAAAACTCCATCAATGATTTCGACTCTGACTCTGTCTCTGACAGCCCCCTTGACAGAGTTAAGGACAAAATCATAAGAACACATCAAGACTACATAGATAGATTCTCAAGCAATAATTAAACCAAATAATGAATTAGACAAATATTATTTAATATATAAATGAACCAAGAATTTGAACCACATCCTACTGTCATTGATTATGAAGCATCTCGTGATGGTATTGCCAGACACCGCAGACTGACAAAAAACATTAGGGATGAACAATAGTCTTGAATATCTTATGTTTAGTGCTCAAGGGAAAAATATTACTGTCACAGAATTGTATACGAGTGTTTCCATGGATTAATAAAAGATGATTTTGTAGTTGATCATATTGATTCTAATCCTAAGAATAATTCGTTATCGAAGCTACAGGCCATTACACAAAGTGAAAACACGAAACGAGGAGGAACTGGAAAACAGTCGAACAATTCGAAACCTATCAAATCATTTAATACAGAAAATTACGATGAAAGAGTATTTCAATAACAAATGAAGCTGGAAAGTATTTCCATATTTCTAGATCCTCAGTACGATATGTTGCAGAACAAATATATCAATCAGCGATTTCAAAGCAAACTTAACATAGAATTAAATTCGTTTACATCTAAAATATTTAAGGGAATAACTCGTTTGGGCTTGTATACTGTTTATGAAAGAGAGGTAATCATTGCGGATCTCAAAGGGAGAATAACTCGTGTGGGCTCGTATACGGTTTTTGAAACAGAGATATGAGTTACAGATCTCAACGGGATTTTTCGATGACTGAATGGCTTTTTTTGTTGTGGTTTAACTGCTAGTGAGAAAACGAATCAAATAGGTGGTATTAGAACAATTGAATTCTTTTTTTATGTTTTTCAAGTATCCGGTTTTCTTTAAATGCTGTCAATAATCATAATTACGTACACGAAAGAATAAGGTGTTTTCAGCTTGAATGTAGAACAGCCCCGTGTATGTATGTGATGTGTGTCTACCTATAATCCTTTGCTATATTTTGTATTGTCTTGTGCTGTACTATTTGTAAATACTAGTATTATCAAATCATTTCATTGTAGATACCGTTTCATTTCATTGTAATACTATTATGTATATACTTGTAATATCATGAATATATATGTAAATGTGACGTCCATTCACGAAATATGCCTTCTTGTAGTTCTAACCCGTTATTTGACGAGTTAGATCTCTCTTGGAGACTATGTTTTTTGGCACCTCTGGGCCAGGTCAGATGTAAATAACACCTGAGGGGTTACAAATGGGGATGTGTTGTCTTATATTGTAATTTGGGTCCCTCCGATGTGAATAACACCTGATGGGTTCCAAATGGGGTTTTGCATGTATAACTTGCATAATATTCTTAGGCTCGATAAGATGTGAATACACCTTAAAGCGAATTGAGTTCATCATCATATATAACTTACATAATATCTCTAGGCGAAATAAGATGTGAATACACCTTAGAGCGAATGGAGTTCATCATATCATATAAAAAAGGGTCAAAAATGTACCCTTATTTTTTTATTTTATTTTAAATATGTAATATTTCATATATGAATTTTGAAAATATGAATGTCATTATTAAAGAGATTTTAAATTTGAAAAATCAAGGAATTCAATTGTCAGATAATTAGATTGTAATCATATTCTTTCTGAATATCAAGATATTGATGATAGCGCTCGGAATAATAGATATGCACTTCCAAGGGTGTATGGACTGATCAAACGAATTCAACACTCAGTAAATAATTCCCTTGCATTCTGTAACGACATCAATAGGTTCGTCTCGTTATTCCCTACTGTCGAAAGGGTCAGAAGTGAATTGGGGAAACAATATTAAATCAAACGCACACTTAGCTCTAAAATCAAAACAATAAAAGAGATTATCCGCCAAAATGAAAATTCCCCTTTGAGAATAGTAAATGATAATTTACACTCTAAACACAACCATACATGAGTAATGCAGGTACAGAACAGATAATTCTATAAACAGGTATGTTCTTACTCACCTAGAATGAAATTATATAGACAGGTAAGATACTGTAATTTTTTTGCATGGTTATTTATCACTACGCTGAAAAAGAACACAGTGTAAAATTCAAAAGAATTTTGGGGGTGAGTTCTCACTTACAATTTAAATCGTACAATAATTTATAATGGTAAATGAAGCACTAACGACTAAATTAGCACGTGAACGATTATCTTCGATTAAGAAATTTATTCCAGTTCTTGATTCCGTTCGAAATAAGCTCCAAATAAGACAAGAATTTCAAAATGCTTTAACAAAGGAAACTGAACAATTATTTAAACCAATAACCACTGCAACGGGAAAAGTTGTATCGACCACTGAAAAAGGCATATGGGGAGATATTCCTGAGGAGCAACGAGAGAATAAAAACCAGCCCTTCTTCCTATACTTGAAGAAAAAGCAAAGAGATCCAAGCAAACAAAGAAATATTTAAAACACTTCCTGGTGATATAATAGCCGCTTCGCAACTTCAGGAACAAGGAGAAGAAGAGTAACAACGACTAGAACATGAACGACTTGAACAAGAACAACGCAAACGACTTAAACAACGACTAGGTAATATTATTTGAAAAGATGAGGGCGATATTATTAAAGAACAACAGAGTGATATTATTAAAAAAAGTAGATATTTCGAGAGAGAGAATACATCTACCTGAAAAGATATTTACGAAAGAAATGATGAAAAAATTGAAAGATTCCACGGATGATGAATTAGCTGATTTTTCTGCTAATTCATTTCCAAATAGACGAGGGAGCAATATATAAATGATGGATATGAAGAAGCTATAAAAACGGCTGACACCTGATATAGAAAAATCTTTTTGGCAAAACACGGTGGAACTAGAATCTCAAGAGATAATAATAATTTTAATTCGTATATGAATAAAATAGAAACAATAAGGAGTGATCAACAACTATATGATCGAAACGAAGATGATGAAGATGCAGAGGGTGCAACTGGTTATATTATTAGTGGGATGGGGTTTTCTCAGAATGGAACTCCAAGGTGGGGTCATCAGGTAGTGGTCTAGTTCATTGTTCTAATAGTATTCTCGGGGATATATCACGATTACAAGTTCTCGTAGGAGGGAAACGAGCCGGAAATAACTCAAGGGATGTAATTAATGAGGCAGCTGATATATGCAGACGACTATATGAGGGTGGTATCATGGATATTGGTGCATACCGAGAGTTTATTGAAGAGCTAGCAGACGCTTACCATTGTGATTAATTTGATGAATTCGTCGAAAATGCTTTGAATTTTGCGATAAAATAAAAAGCATTTAAATACGATGATAATACACTACAACCACAACAAACCAATCATCGTCTATGTAGTAAACTCATGATTGCCATTTTATAGAGCCTGCTATGGAGATGGTCTCGGCAATACCATTGCAGGGTTATTTGCAAGAATGGCTCCCAAAATTGCACCTATCGCAAAAAAAATTATCAATGAAAGCTATTGATGTTATTCGTGATAAGGGTATTAGCGCTGTTGGTGATATTGCCCGGAAAGCATTTTCTGCGGCTAAAGAAAAACTAGTAGAGTTAGTTCGGCGGCGAAATAAACCAATGACAAAATCAATGGGGTCACTACCATCTACGAAAATAATGCCTGCAAGTATTAGCAAAATAATAAACAACGCGGTGGAGCAGAATGTAGCATAACAGTATGATGACACTCATGGAAATATTACTTGAAATATGATAGCGGGAAGTGGTTTGAAATCGCGAGCGAGATCGCAATTTAGATCAAGAAATATATAATAATATGTTCATATCGGCTCCTGATACAGCGTTTGATATGGACGCCCCAGTACCCAATAAGGATTTTGTACGCCATTATCAGTATTATGCCTATAATGAAGTACAATCAAATAGGAGAAATTGTAAAAAATGGTGCAGCTGATACACCATATGCACTTGGTGCCAAAGTCGGCTTTGCCAATAATGGTATCATGGCGCTAATTGAGAGTGCTAGATACATGATTGATGGAAGAGAAGCTCAGTCTATAGAACATGATGTTGTTGTTACCACAACAATAGTGCGGTTGGCAAGATACTCCGATGATTATTAAAGATCGGCAGGTTCATCTATGATGTTTGCTAAGGATGTTACTGATTACACTGATAACAATAAGTATATAAAATTACGAACACCAGTAACTACTGGAGTTGCTAATCAACACGAACCAAGACCAGCTGCTGCCTTTCATATTGTATAAAATGATAATACTCGTTACAACGTAGGGTTTGCAACACGCGTATCAATGTTGCATGGACAGCGTAGATTATTCTCATGCGCGATTCCACTACATCTTATATTTGGATTCTGCAGAAATGGTAGAAGTTATCTATGGAGCGAAGCATACAGTAGTACTCGTGCGAAAGAGTAGTGATAATGATGCAATCTGGAGGATTCAAGCAGATCCTGCACTTCCGGAAAATGACCATGGCAAGGTGAATATAACAAAACTACCACTGTGGATGCCATTAATGACTCGTTGAATCACCGCGGAAAACAGATTGCTATCATTTATGAGTACAGGCGGCAAATCATTGCTAACATGGCTAACAACTACCACGGATACCATGGATAGTACCGTTAATGGTATATTTACTTGGCACCTGGCATCAATACAAGGTGTTTCTGCGCCACGGCATATATTTGTTGCGTTACATGGTAAAACACGATTAAATAACCAAACACGCAGCCATATGATATTTGATCAACTAGGTGTTTCTGAAGACCCGTTAAAGATAAGCGGCCAGGAAGAACCATCTGAGAGTATTTTACTTAATTACGGACAAAACCAAAATAGCACGCGCGTATCATCGGTTGCTGACATTTATGGGGCGCGATAATAATGAGGATAGTGGTCTGCAAATATCACAGTTGGATTTTAAAAATCTATATCCCATCCACTACTTTTCATTGGAACATCTTAACTTAACCAGACAATCCGTCGTTGACATACATTTCCGAGCTCCTGTATCTATTACGGTTCATCAAACTCCACTTATCCCGAGTTACAGAGCAGTTGCTGTTATTCTCAGAGACAAAACAATGCTACTCGAAGGTGTTGGTGGAAGAATGAAAGTAGTTGATGCACCAGTGGAAAATATGCAATGTAGCAATTAGATCAATCTGTTATTAAATACAATGTCATATAGTCATGTTTCTGTCACGATAACTAATGGTCAAATTAACAGAAAGCAATCGGAATCATCTACACAATGTGGAACTACAATATCGCTGAAGCAAAATCAGATGTCTGGTGGTCAGAATAAACTATCACTGACAGCTCGTCAGATAAAACACTTCAATGATGCCATCAAAGATAGAAAAGGTGTTCAATTCACTCTCTCTGCGGCAGCAATTAAAAAAATGATAAAATCAGGTGGTATATTCCCACTGTTCGCTCCGTTACCAGCGTTGATTGCGGAAGCGGCCCCAGCGGTAGCAAAAGCCGCCGCGCTATGAGCCGCTGATACAGCGGCAGGGATGGCACTAAAGAGAGCTACTCGAAAGATCAAATCAAGCCCAGAAGGGATATATTTTATATTCATTTGCACCAACAGCACCTCCCGGATTTTTAATCACTGAGGAGCCAAATAATCCAGTCTATATGGGATGTCATAATAATTCATTAACAAGAATTAATTTCAAACTCCCTGATTAATCCAATAATTTGATTGCTTTACGAGGTGAGGTTTTACAAATTAGTCTGTTTGTGAAATCGTAAAAATAGATTTTAACCCACATATCAGAGAGGACGCGACAACGACTTGGGTCTCCAAAGGAAACCTTTTTTTTAGATTTTGGAGGAAGCATTGTTTGCCAAATAGACGCTTTTTTACGATTTTGGTGGAAGCCTTGGATTGCCAAATAAACGCTTCTAAAAAGTTATCGGATTTACCCTCCCTGCTGCTCAAATAGACATCACAAACGAAATTTGCCTAAAATAGTCTAAATATGGCTTATTTTTTAGATTTTAAAATATATTTTTTATTTTGTTGTTATCGGAATTAAGAGTATGTCATCCTCATACGTTCATGAAGGTCAGGTGGATAAGATATAATAAATAGTGTTTGTGTTCTGTATCACTTTCTAAAAAGTTACTAGAAGCTGAAAGAATCATCGTATTCCTAACCTAATTATGTTCATGTGAAGAATAAATATTTTAGACTGCATGTATAAAATAGCATCTAAGATATCAAAATATCAAGTCGTCAGTAGTCTGAGCTTTGTATAAATGCACTGTATATATGGGAAGGACTCTTATACATTTCATTCTAGTGGGAAGAATGCAATGTATAGTACTTGGTATTGAGTAATCAAATGTCAATACTGCCCACAAGATTTATATACCTGTAAAACATGAACAGGGATAACAAATAAGTATACATATTGAATTTAAGCGTATACATTGTTATTGTAAGAGATAAGGCACTAATATATATATAACTTTTGATTTGAAATTTACATTAGAACACTGCCTTCCCGTAATCACAATTTGGGGATGAAATTCCAACAACCCATGTAAAACTAGTATATATATATATATATGCAACAAGTGAGTACCACAGCTGGTTATAACTTTCAGAGGTGTTGGATGTGAATCTTAAACGTGATTTAGCTTTTTTTGTGTTTTAACCTTCGGAAGGGTTCTGAATAGTTAGATGATCAAGAAGTATTAGAGAAACTGTCGGCAAGAATATGTGTTCTGTCACATTTCCAAATGAAATTAGTATTGCTTGTTTCCAGGTGTCAAAGAGAATTGTTTTGTTTCTTTCCATTTATTTTTCGAATAATGTTCCACACATTTATAATTGAGTAACGAGAGTTTAAAGAACAAATATATTTCTTGAATGATGGACGTTTACTTGCTTTGATTGTGTAGCGAGCTTAAGCGCAAATAATAGGGTATTTGCTTAAATTTTTGGGCGTTGGACGATAGTTGAATTTGTTTAATCCTTTTCTGTGTTGTCTAGTGCGTTCATTTTATATATTGATTAATTGATTTATTGTTGTTTTTTTCAACGGTGAACTTCCACGTAGGCTTGTTAGCACCATACAATAGGTTATATGTATAAACGATTTATAATGGCAATATGTTTAAAATTGACCAAATATTAATGAGTTTGATGCAAAGAGGGTATGATGGCAACACTAAGTAGGTGGAATACGTTAACGAGGACAGATGAAAATATTTTCAAATTAAGGGACGGTATTTACATTATAACAACCATGCTTGAGGTATTGGCATACAAGTTATAGTTTACATTTTTCAGGAATTCTGAAAAACAAGTGACATGTATAGTATCAAAAGTTTCATTCATATCATGCACAATATAATAGTTATCACGAGCAGGTTGCAGGTGGAAACACTAAGTCATGAAGTATTAACATGATGAATGGTTCCATGCAAGTAACGTACTCTGGTAGATCTTAGCCTTTTATCATGTGGGAGTGGTATATCTTCGTATGATCAATGCAGATCTTTGCAATGACTATCTCCTCCCTACGGATGTATATGTAAGAAGGAGTTCATTCTCCTAGGATTTATTTGTTTATTTGTTTTTTATAACGGATCAGCTGCACCTTTCGGCTATTTAGCTCCATTCAATAAGTTGTATGTATACATCATTAAAAATAGGAAAAGGTTTAATATCAACCAGCGATATAAAACACCAAATATTTCAAATGTAAAATGTTAACAGTAAGTAGTAGAGAAGGCGAACCCTACAATATTGTAGAGCCCTCCATTTGACAAAAATGCGGTTACTTTATGTTATCAATGCTGGTTTCCCTTTATCCAATAATATTTTTTCCGGGGGCACGGTCACACTTAAATAATCGTACATTTTATATATACAATGTCAAAAGTCGGAGAAGCACAAATAACTAGAACAACTAGAGAGAAATTGGAATCAATTAAGAGATTCCTTCAGAAATAATTTGTAAGCTCGACAACAATAAAAGTTAGATTTTACTGCCTATACTGAACAATAGTTTAAACCGATAACTACAGTATCGGAAAAGATAGCAAAAGGAACTAACAAAAATTCAAAATTCTTTAAAAACTCTTCCTGGTGAAATAGTTACAGCTGCAATCCCTCGTCATGTTATACCATCTGAAATAGATAATGTCCTATCATCTGAATCTGTTATTGCCCCACCACCTGAACCCGTTGTTGAACGTCCTGAACCTCAATGGGAGAGGATATATCATCCTGAACAAATATTTACGAAAGAGGCAATTGATAAAATTAATAATTATTCTACGGATGATGAATTAGCTGATTTTGCTGGTAAAACATTTCAAAAAAAGATAAGAGAAAAACATATGAATGTTGGATATGAAAAATCTATAAAAGATCCTGAAGCTTTGAATAAAAGAATATATATTTAAAAACACTGTGGAGAGAGAATCTCAAAGGATGATCCTAATTTTATCGCATATATGAAAAAAAAGAAAATGAAAAAAAAGGTCTACCATCATACGAGGAATCACAGCTCATTCCAGAGGAAATAAAAATAAGAGCTGAAGTTGATCCCATGTAAGGTATAACTGAATGAAAACTGCTGCTGGATATCAAGGTGGTTGTATCACACCCAGTTCACGAAGTATCCTCGATGATATATCACGGCTAGAGGTTCTCATCGGGGGGAAACGAGCTGGATATAATTCTCTGGAGATAATTAATGAAGCAGCTGAAATCTGTCAACGACTATTTCAAGGTCGTGTAATTGATGCTGGATTATATCGCAGTTTTATAAATGAACTCAATGACGACTAGCACAGCGATTTATTTATCACCACATTAGATAAATAACATCTAAATAAAATGATCATATATCGTAGTATGAGCAGAGCAAGAACAGTGTTTGTCATGCATTCACGGTTACCCGTATACAAAAAGTATTACGGGAATGGATTAGGTGAGGTTGTCTCCTGACTGTTTACTAGAATTTCTCCGAAAATTTTACCGATCGGTAAAGAATTAGCGACAAAAGCTATTGGGGCAATTGGAAGTAAAGCTATTAGCGCTGTCGGGGATCTCGCTGGTAGAGCATGTAATACCGCAAAGGAAAAACTCATTTCATTCTTCAAGAAAACACAACCGGTAAAACTACCGTCTACAAATCAGATGCCACCTCAATTAGGTAGGGAAATTAATGAAATTGTAAATCAAAGATTAGCTCCACTAGTACAATCAGTTACCGGTTCTGGTCTAAGAAGTTTATGATCTAGATCGCCGACTATATAATAAAATGTTTAAACATGAGACAGATGAAGCTTTTGATATGCATGCTCCTGTGTTGAAAATGGATTCCGTACGCGATTATCGATATTTTTCATATAATGACCGAATCCCTAATGCAAGATCACGAATTGAACTTAGATTCGATGAAACATCTAAATACTTCTTGTCGGGTAAAGCATATATCGAGGTAGAGGGACAACTAGTACAAGGTGGGGCTGGTGCTGGTGCTGGTGCTGGTACACCCTATTCTGATCTCGATGTTACCCGGATCGGTTTTGTCAACAATGGTATAATGGCGTTATTTAGTGGTGCACAGTATATAATTAATTCTAATAAAATATAATCCATCGATAATGATGCTGATGTTGCAACCACAAAAATGGGTCTAGCTAGATACTCTGATGATCGTATTAAGTCTGTGGGTCATTCAATGATGTTCGCGAAAGATATCACTGATCACGCTGATCATAATCAATTTTGTAATAAGAAGACCAAAGAAGACTGCTGGTAGCGCTTTTAATGCTGAAGTTGAACCTGTTGTTGTTAATATTAATCCTAATTACAATCCAGGATTTGTAGCGAGAAAAAGGATGTCAAAAGACGATGGTAGATTTTCTTGTACGATTCCTCTCTCTCATTAATTTGGATTTTGCCGAGATGATAGAAATGTTATCTTTGGATCTTGTCATACTGTAGTTCTTATGAGAAAATCTAATGATAACGATGCTCTTTGGCGCGCTGCTAGTGTTACTGATGGTGTTGTAAATATAACAAAACAAGCTCTGTGGATACCACTTATGATCCCATCGCTATCCGTAGAAACACGATTATTATCTTTAATGGATCACGGAGGAAAATCACTGTTGTCATGGTTGGATGTCACAACATCTGCCATACCAAAGTACAGTTGGAACATTTACTTGGCAGGTTGAGTTAGCAAAATATGTCAACGCGCCAGGATATATGTTTATCGCGTTACAAGGTGAACAACGAGTACAAGGAGACCCTCTACAAACATTCAGTCACATGATATTTGATAAATTGAAAGTTAGCGAGGTATCAGCAAGAACCAGCTGCAAATCTTTTCATTGACTACACTAACAATCAGATAGGTAGAGTTTATCATCGTTTGTAGTCTTATATGGGTCGTGATCATAATGTTGATACTGGACTACATATATCACAATTGGATTTCCAAAATTTGTATTTGATCTACTACTTTTCACTACAACATCTTGATCTGTCTAGACAATCATTCTTCGATGTAAAGTTTCAGGCTCGTATAGGGGAGCTTCCTCCGGGGAAATCGTATAGAGCAATTGATGTTATTCTCAGTAATAAATCTATGACACTCGAAGGTAGTGATGAAAAGTTGAGAGTTGTTGACGCATTAATTGAAAATATGTAATATTTTCCAAACATGTAAATGTTTTCCAAAAATATGCAACAATTAGATGATGTATTATCTAAATAAAATGTCGTTTAGTCAAGTTAATGTCACATTGACACCCGGTCAAGTAAAAAAAAACTACAATCGATATTTTTTGCTACGAGCGGTGCAAAGAAAAACTTGAAACGTGAACAGTTGACAGGTGGACTAAATCAAATATCGCTGACAAATACTCTACTTAATCGTTTCAATAAAGCTGGAGCTACAGATACGGGAGTTCAGTTCCATCTATAATCTGCGGAGATTTCTCATATGATCAAAACCGGCGGAATACTTCCTTTTCATATTCATGCCCTCGCATCATTAGGAACTGGTGCACTCTCAGGTGTTGCCGGTTGCGGTGCAAACAAAATTATAGATAAGGTTACCGGGAGTGGATACAAAAGATAGGGAAAGGGGTTCAGACTACCCGGAAGCAGATCACGAGATACTACGGGCCCATCGAACAATAATATCGCAGATGACTCCCATGTCCAATTTTGATTTAATCAATGAGGTAAATAACCTCCAAATAAAACATTTCAGAGGTGTATTCATGAAAGATCAATTACCAAAACAACCATCCATTCCATAAACCGGTATAATTAATCTCGATAATAACACTGGACCTGGAACTTATTGGGTCGGATATGCAATTCATCGTTAGTCAATTATTTATTTTTACTCGTACGGGCTAACCCCACCCCCGAAAAAAAAGAATTAATGAAATACAGCCGGGCTAAAGACTCCGGTTTGGTATTCAAAGTTACCCACGCAGACGTTAACCGATCTTCCAATATGTGGACGAGAGGTTCTTAAAGTGTTAACGGCTATCTCAACAAATTCTAAATAAACTCACAAGACTGTCAACGAAAACACCAGTGATAACTTTTTAAAGAAACAATTATAACATAACAATGGTAGATATTTGGGAAAGATCATTACCGCGAATAAAACAACAACCCGATGAGTGAGTTTCCATTGAAGAATTAAATAGTCGAGGGCAATCACAGATAGATTAACTGCACTCGGTGACAATTATTTATCTTTGGTGGCTGAATTAAAAAAATTCGGTGACAATATAAACTCTCAATTAAATCAATTTGCAGGGGTACAAAAATCTGTTACGGATGTTCAACTCCCCATCCTTTTTTTTGGGGGGGGGAGTTCCACCGGCGACCAAACCACCACTCACAGAGATAAAAACCGCTATTGATTAACTAGCAGGGCTAGATTCCGCGTATAACTATCACGTAAAACAATTTGGGACATTTTGGAAAAATATTATTGCGACCTCCTTTGGGGTTCAACCGGTGACCACACCGAAACTCGCAAATATTTAAAAATCTGTCGATGATCTTAAAACGACCAACGATGATATATCAGGGGTGATAAAAGTCGTTGAAAAAAGTAAAAATTCCTCACGAGAAAACAAATATTGTAAATAACGTGTACACGATCCAACATGGATCAATGGATTGGACCGTGGATACCAATAAAAGGTATTTTTTGAGTAACACTGATATCAAAAAAATTGTTTCGTATCAATGCAAGAATCGATTCTCCAGGTTTCCTTGCTGATCCAGAGACTCCTAATATTACATTTATATCAAGTAATAATAATATAATATCAATAATAATTTAAAAGGATTCATTTATTCCAGTTGATATATTACCAAACGATAATACCGTAGTTAGGGTACCAATAAAATGGTACGTAGAACTCGTAGTAGATCTAAGTAAACAACAGAATTGAAATTTATTTATTGTAAATAAAATGACAACAACAACAACGATACCATCCTTATTTCCGTCGCAGCAGTATCTCTATGATCAGGTCAGAGAACTTCAACAGAAACTCAAAACACTCACCGAGGAATCTCAAAGATAAAAGAATATCGATGAAGGATCACCGTCGTTGACGTCAGCATGTACTCGGTGAGTGGTGTAATCACCGGTGCAGGTAGAATTTTATTTTCGGTTACAATGGTTGCCCCGATCGATGTTCCAATTTGAATACCCCCAGCGACAACCATCGCGGGAGTAAACTCAATTATAACCAAAAAAAATAACATCGTGTATTCAGCGTAAGCTACAAGACTGAACGGTTAAATTTCACACGGTGTCCGACGCGTACGCGCAATTATTCTCGATGATTTCCTCATCCATCAACAACTCGTTTATATCCTACCATGAGTTCTCGAAGATGGTTCGTGTGTATGATTCCACGATGTCAAAATTAGAAAAATTGAACGAGTATAATGTCAACAGAACTACTTCAACGAATAGTGGAAAATACCGCCCCGGTGAAAACATCGCTGATATCAATAACATCGAGAAAACCAGAATTTAGTGTTGAATATCTAACTCCAATCCCAGCCAAAGAGATCGCGTCAATTCAGCTGAGATGTTACTGTAGTTGGCCAAATATCTGATCGGAACCATTCAACGGTAAACCAACCAATAACAGTTTTGTATTCGCGTATAAGAATAAACCCACCGGTGAACTCGATTGGCAAACAATACATCTTCATCAAGGTGTTTACGACATCGAATATATCATCGGGGAGATTAGATATAACATAGAATTAATCACGGGAAAAAATCCCCGATAAGGAAAAATCTCCCATTGAGATAAAAGGACATGAACCATTTTTGTCAACAACCATCGAGAAAAATTCACATGAATACGTCGTTGGTATATATAACTGCTCAATCGAAAACTGTTAGATTGGGACTAATATCCACCGGGAACCGTTGATATAAAAAAATTTCCACGAGAGCCTCAAAGATCTGATTACAGAACCTATTTACGTGAATACAAGGACACTAATTTCTTGTATGCGGACCCTCTCTCACTGATGAAATCGTCAACGAGCTCACACATGACCTTTCTAAATCCAAATGTTTATGAATTTTTTTTCTGGTTGAGGACGATGATGGTACACGACATCCTCAAACGATTTTACCAATTATTTCACGGATATGAGTCAGCAATATAAAATACATCTAGAGGAAACGTCTACGTTATAATCACAGGATGAAATTCTAAAACATCTAAAAAATTCAAATCAGTTGGTGTACGAAAACGATGACTTAAATTCTCAGGTGACATCAGCTGTATCAGGTGAAACAACAATTCTGAAGCTCAACAATAAAATTTTAAGTTTCCGGGATATAACACGTTTCAACTAGAAAAATCCCTAGATGAGGTCCATAAACAGGTTTATGACGCATGCTTGAAAAGTCTCCCCGCGCTTCACTTGCGATTCCTCGAACCACAGGAAGCTGATAAAGCTAAACCCGAAATTGAATTAGATTACTCTGATGGAGGTTTTGTTCATGTGTTAAAGACCACAACAGGTTTGACAAAAAGTTATCGTGTGATAAGAAACGAGCAAAGTTAAAATTATACAACACAGGGTCCTGTAATGTGGCGGTTTGAATCACCTACTCGTGGAACTTAGACTACCACATACAATAATCTATATGTTAGATTTAATATCATCAAAAAATTATTTCAAAAGCAATTACAACAATTACGAAAAAATGTTCAACGTTCTCTTCTCGCTGATGTAACAATTACACGTGATAAAATTATTAAGCACGTTGACATGTTAAATGAAATTATCGCCGACATGAACTATCTAAACAAGATATTACTCGAGATGATAATCAATGATGAGCACGTTAGCGTTTCCATACAAGATTTTTTAAGATTATTTTCATTAACCGATGAAACCTTACCCGATTATAAGTTCCCGGGATGGGATGTACCATCGTTGAAGAAATAATTCAACGATCTCGTCGACGAATATTTTCCACAGATCCATGCGCGTTGGTTTAAAACGATACCTCCAGAAGAAATTCTACGATGGAATAATTCAGCATACAAACACAACAAACATACATCGCCGGGCAACGTTGATATATCATCAACGATCGCGATACATCTTATATGTGATGTTAAATTAAACAGCTATATCGTTAACGCATCAATGTCATCGAGAGTGAATCAAGTTTATATCCTATATACGTTTTCCCCAGACGTTTACCTGGGGAGCGTAATCGTAAAAAATCCGCGTAAAATAACATATTTGGAGGTAATCAATAATTCGATATCAAAATGAATTTTAGATTAGTTGATGAAGATTTTAACTTAATTGATCTTCGAGGAGAATAGTTACAAATTACCTTGGATGTGAGATCGTGAAAACGCTGGCGTTGAAATTGAAATCAAAGATTTAGAAATCTATGATTTAAATTACTGGTTATTTCAATAATGTATCAACATGCAAGAGTATTCGTTCATGATAAGGATAAACTTGAAGATACTATTAGAAGAGCTTGCAGTGGAAATCCTACGGATGGAAACGCTAGCGTATCCCACGCTGAACTCGTCATAGATAGACTCGGCAATGATACATTTTTGTTGATGAATGATCAGGTGCAACAACTAGACCGAGATGTAATAACGATGATTAATTGTGGTCACGATCAAATAATACAATACGCTCGATGTTCTATATCCTTAGATGAACTCCAGAGAATACTAGGAGGAAATTAATCACAAAAAAAATTCTTTAAAAAATCCCTGGATTTTTAACATTTGATTGTAAATTTTGAGTATGATTTTTTAGTGTAATTTTTTTAATTTCTGTGATTTTTAATCAATATTTTTAATTATAATTTTCGGCCATATTTTTTTCTGTTGTCAAATATATAATACCCAATAAGAGCTCCAACATATCTTACCGCGGACGACGAAGAAAAAATATATCCCTGAGAGGCATCCGACGCCCCGTTGAAGTTTCCAAAGAGTTCAATACTGGACTAGCACGATTATATAAATAGTGGTCAAAGAATCCAATATCGGCGACACAGAAGGGTACTCCCAGCGAATACAAAGAAGCAAAACAACGACCACGTGAGTTACGGCGAGAACTTCAGCAAGAGATCTCCGAGTTAACCATTGAGGTTGTTGTGTTACAGGGAAAACGAGATCAACTTAGAATCACTGTCGAAGAATCTAACAAAAAACTCCGCGATGAGATATCCACGATGAACGAGTCTAATCTTGGCGATGAGAGAATCCTTGATGAGCTAGCTGCGAAGGAAAGTTAATTAACAACAAGGATTGAATACCGGAAAGAAACGTTTGAACGGTTACAACAGAATACCGCTCGTGAGGACTATAACACGTTAGAGAAAAAACTTAATGATGTATACGTGAACAAAAAACTCAATAAAGACTTTTCATCCGGGATGAAACTACTTCCTGATCTTAGAATTTCGAAATTCCAACCAAGATTTTAAAATCTGCAAAGCAATGGAAGTCCTAGGACTTCACGTAAAAACCGTTAACGGCTTTACATACTTGTCATCGAATTCCTTCGCAGCTGATTATATTCACTGTTCCTCATTAAATAAATCCCCGATGGATTGCAAAAGTTGTTTTATCATCGCTGATACCGCAATAAATTCCTTCGAAACGCTGTTAGAATCAGTTGCACTGTTAATAATTCGATAAATGATATGATCGCGTTCCCGAGAAAGAATTGTCATCACACGGTATTCTGACCGATACGTGGGAAAATCTAGTCGTCGCGCAGAGACTCTTTTTTGATATTCCGTGTTAAGATACTCGATAGTGAATATTTTACTATCGTGGAGATGTCGTACGCGGTCAAGTTCGGATTTCAATTTGGTGATATTTTCGTCGTTCATTGTTTGTACATATAAATTTATTTATTTAATTTAATTCGTACAACGAATTTTATAATTCATTATTATCAAAGGTCTAATTTTATTTGTGAATTTATTAACCTGTGATACAAATTCGAAATCATCGATGTATTTCAACGAATAAATAATCTCTCTAACTCTATCAATGATACTTCGATATCTGTTTATGCATACTCGTATTTGTTATTTGTTCTGTGGGCGGGTTTATAAGAAATGGTTCCAATTTATCATAATCATCTAAGATACGATCAAATTGATTTTAATTTTATCATCGTGAAAACAATAAGTTTGTTTTAATACTTTTATAATCTCATCGTGATCTTTGCGCGCATATAGTCCGTGTTTGTAAAAATATTTTAATCGTAATATATTGGATTCATCCCCGTAGTATAAATACATCATCGGGCGATAATTCGGTCTATTATGAAAAATATCAATGCTGGAGTCAAACTCATCATCTGCGTGGTAATACTCATAATTACACCTGTCGTTGACCTTCTCCGGGAACATCATATCATCGTGAAGTCCAGGTTTTTCATCGAAAATCGGAAATTTTTTATGCATGAATTTTTCTGCGATCGGCGATGAAATTTGTGTTATATATTTAGGAAAAAAATTATTTATCTAAATTAAATATTTTGATATTTAAAAAAATTACGCAAATGTAAATGAGAGTACAGTCGAATCTTTTTGGGTATACTGTCAAACAAATACCATCTGCTGCTCGTCTCACAGATTGCCTATGAATATCAAACTATTTAGCAGCTGAGTTCACCGATGAAAATGGTTTAATAATACTATCCATGAACGCTGTCACAGGTCTCTGTTTATAATTTGTATTATTTTGTGGATTTACATTAAATGTTTATCACTAGGGGTCACAATTCTCAAATATTTTACACGATTATCTAGTTTATTTCAATTTATGTGACCAACTACGAGACCTTCATCGATTCTCCTTATAAATCATTAAACGATAAATCGATCAGGTAGATATTATTTTTTTCTTGTTTACCGTCTCTAACGAAAAATCTTATATACCCCATATTATTAATTTTATCGAGTGGAACTTTTCGTTGCTTATGACGGACAGTTCCATCTCACGATGCTTCATAATGAGTATAGATTGGATGAAATATGTATTCGTTACTCATTAGTTTTATAGAAATTTGCTTTATCTAATTCGACGGTTCGATTAAGATCATCCTGCGGTGATTTTATTGATAAAAACCCGGGTTTAAACAGATGACGATCATGATACATTTGCAGTGCAGTATAATTTTTGAGCACACAATTTTTATATTATTGAGTTTTTCCTCGTACACTGACACAACAACCGATCAAAGGTTGTGGACCTGAACTTCCACGTCGGATATTTTTATGTGATCACTACAATACTCTTCTCTTCAAGATTTACCACATCGGGTAGTTTCACCAATAAATAACCAATTACAGGTATGCATGTGTATATATATAATAAATAGATATTATTTATTTAAATATGCTTTATCATAATATACTATATGAAGAATAATTTTACATATGCGGATTTCGAGATAAATGCTAGAAACAGAGCAAAATTCGACCTCGACGACTAAATAAAATTTCGTGCGTGGCCATCAGCTATCCAAAATAGTATCAGAGAGGCTAAGAGAGAGTTTAACGATAATGGTGTTAAGTATGTGTTTTCGACATTTCGGCCACCGGGTCTTGAATACCGGATGACGGAAGATCGTGCAGAGTATATCGTATCTCGGATGGATTGTAACAACAATACCATATACACAATTCAGGTTAAATTTAGTAAACTCTATAAATACGGTGATCGAGCTGCAAATTATAAATCCTGGAGAGTTTGTGATCATCGTGAACGACTGTTAACCTCAGATCGAAAAATTGTTTAATTGTTTCCGCGAAAACTAAACCGGGATTATTAGTCGGAATTGGTAGCCAATATTGTAATAAAGCTTACCCGTAAACAACGCTTGCGAATGGATTTTGAGGATAAATATCCCGGATATTAACAAGTTATCGAGAATGAAAACCTCAACGAGATGAAAGTGTGTTGAAGAACGAATCATAGAACACTTCATGAACGCTAAACGAGGCAAAGGGTTGACAGATTTACGAAAAATTAATATTACCACGTGGGGAAATTATGTTAGGCAAAATGGGGCGTCGATAAAAGATGTTGCTGAATTGGAAAAGAATTTAAGATTTCCTTTTACCGCAAAAACAATCACCGGAGAGGTCTTATACGAGACAAAATATATTTAAAAATTGGTGCTCAAATCGAAATTTTTGATCATAGCTTTCATGCGTGGAGTAATTGCGTACGAGTATTTCCATGTTCTCGAACAATAAAATAGTATCAAGGGTATATATTTGATGCTCTATACGAAATGAATAACATAGATGTTATTTCTGTGTGGTTGCTTAGCAGCAGCGACGATGAGTACGATCAATTTGTCAGAACCAACGGAGATCTATATCGAACTGAAACCTTCAAACGGAAATGAGTGATCTCGCTTTGAAGTATACTGATGATCCTAGTGAGATTACAAAAAAATTGTTTCACGGTGCCATCAATTGCAACTAATTTTGCCAAAGCGAAAAATTCCTGGAAACCTACCAGATATGATTTCATCGAAGATGTTCAAAAATTCTGCGTAGGATTTGGTCACGGTGGACTGTGGAACACAAAATATAATGTCGAGGACATGATGTCCGTGGATATGGCAGCATGTTTCCCTGGAAATTTTCTGGGGATGGGAGGGTGTGACGAATACTTTGAGCGATTCGGACATCCCACACATGACATGACTAGAGTATTGATTAATGGGTAGTTACCTAATACTGATCATGTTGGATTTTCCAGGATACCATCCTTAAACTAGCTAAGGGACTCCACGATATATTTTATGTGTGGTTCGGAAGACACTTCTCAGAGAAAAGATGGGCGACAATAGTATTGTTGAGATTTATGTTCGACGAGGGAATATTAACCTCGTTGACTGTGTCTACGGCGATAATCTCATATACAAAACAGACCAAGGTTTAATTACCGACACACAGAAAATTATGATGAGCGTCAAGCAAAGGATTTAGGGAGACAAATAATCGGAAACTTTACTCAAGGTGGAAAACTAATCATAAACGAAAAACCACTAGACTATTCTTCGATGACGCAGAATTAGATTGTATCATCTCGGACATAATAAGAAACGATACATATACGAAGGGGAGATCCACGTATTTATTCCATGGTGAATCTCCACAGTATACTCATCTGATATCGTCTATGTTAGCTTTGGTTTCGATAAATTTAACATCGACGATAAATTGATTTTCTAACATCGCGGTCAGAGTTTCAGCAGATTCATTTATTTTTTTAAGGAACATTTTGATATTGTTGAAGAATTTCTTAGAAATAGCGGTGATTGGTGAGCGCGGCGAGTAAAACAGGTATGGTTACATGATTATGATGAATCGGCTGATACCCCGTTGAAGATAATTACCTCGAAGACATCAACGACGATATATCAGAATATCCATCTGTAAACGATCCAATAACATTCCAGAAAACTGTTTATTTGAATGGTCCTGGAGGTTGCAGAAAGACAACTCAAGTAATTGATTTATTCGTGAAAAACTCTGACATGATAGTGTTAACTTCGACTCATCGTCTTTCTCGCGAGATGAAATCCAGAGGAGTTGAAGCGTGTACGTATCATAATTTCTTTCGACGGAAGGACGGAGATGAATGAACCCCAGATCGTATGGGAAGAAAAAATATTCCTAGGATAAATTATCAGACGAAATATGAACAGTACCATTAAAAACAATAAAACCATTTATTGGTTGGTTGTTAACGAAACGAAAAACACCTCGGTGATTATGTATGGTGAATATGGTAAACAACCACCAATTAAGGGAAAATCACCTCATCGATGGCTGATGAATTATGTGAAATACTACGAGGAAATGAGTGAAGATCGTCGTTCACTTGATGAAAAATAAACCACGTTGAAATCCGCGATAAGATTACAACCGGATCATATACAAAATTTAAAGATGAGTGATACGATTCCTGAATCTCCCCTTAACGAGCTTTGGTATACAAATTTATGATTAAGATATATTTTCCCCAACATTAAATCTGAGATGCCCCTGATTGTTGACATCCCCCCAATGTTTTTTTCAGCTTGCGATGTCTGACTACACCATCACGTGATGCTTCATAAATGATGATCGCGGGATGTGGTTGACATTTTTGGTTCATTTATATACATATTTATTAACTGCCTAATTCATTATTTATTATTAATTATTAATTGTTGAGAATCTAGTAATATAGTCTTGAGGTGTTCTTATGATTTTGTCAGAGTCAGGGACAGAGTCTTTAATTCGTTTCTAATAAAAGCGCTTAAGATCCCATTATTGATTACCACCACAACTCAGACACAGCTGTATATTACCTCGTATTCCAACACCACATCGTATGCAAGGTTTTGGATCTAAGCTTCCTCCTCCCACACTCTGTGAATTATATTCACATAATTCGTTTCTGCACGATTTGTTACGAATGGTTACCGATCTTATCATAAGTCATTTTCAGTCATTGATTATATATAAATTCTTTATTTAAATACTTGTTTTAAATTATAATATGTATGAGTTTGATAGATTATACTGTTACGTATATTTGATTAAAGTAATTTAATTTTGTTTTAATTGTTTGTTTGTCTGATTCAAATTTGACATTTTAAGTTTAAGATTCATTCTTTGGGAGACATTGTTTTACAACGTGGGATGACAAGTACTTTCTGAATAAACACCAGATGTTGCCCTCATTTCTGACCTTGCTTCAGAGTTGCAAACAAGCTTTTAAAATGATTAGTTGATTCCAAGGACATTATGGAGCATTGTTGTAAACATTTTTCTATTTTTTGTTGGGTCATACGGTGTGCACGAGATCTTTTGAACGTAAATTTGTTCAACGATTCTAGAAGATCATGTGACCTCTTTCTTGTTTTCGTAAAACAGGTATATAAATGATGTTTTAGAGCGAACTATTTAGTAAAAATTGGGCTGCTAGAATAATAAGTTGTGTGACGTTTTGAATTATTTTAAATTAACTTATATTGGAAATAATTTCAATTCGTTTGGATGAAGATGATTTATTTTGTTATTTATCTGGAAACTGATTGTGCTCATTGAATTTCATAAGACTAGAACCGACTTCATCACTTGATATCGTCATCCATCTTGGGTGCTTCACCAATATTCGAACTGGGAATTATTAGGACGTTTTATTACCAGGACATTTGCAATTACAATAGTGGATTATATTTTGAATTATTTTTCGAGTTATTTTGGAATTGATACTTAAAACAATAAGTTTATTTTTCTTTCCTGGAAAATATTTGTGCTCAATAATTGTTTATTAACTTTTCACAAGCTTGTTATTCTCACTATTTATATGCTACTGTTTATTCAAACCTAAACACGTAACAATACAAATTCAAACCCTGGAATAATGTTAAATTCAATCTTGATAGAGTATCAGTAGATGCACCAAATAAGGGTCTAATCGGTGATGGAATCATTTTAGGTAAAATCCATGAAATGTTTAACGAATCTAAGCCAGACGGAACATTTTCATTGTTGGTCAACATTTAAAATTGATGGTAGTGTTGATGCTACCATGAACGACCGAAAAGCAGCAGGAATAATATCGCATCTTGACCATAGAAATTGTTTTTTAAAGTGAAATTTATTATCCGTTCAGAAACAGGAAATTGGATTATTCGTGATAAATTTGATCCTGTATTAAAAAGTAAAAAGACTGTCACTGTGAGTCAGGATTCCAAACAAGAAGTGTTGACTGGAATTGACAAACTGTATTATGGGGAAGATTATCCCGTTAGAGCGGTTATTTATGGGTTCTATGATATAAACGACAAACCGAGTGTTGAAAAATTGAAACCTATGAAATTATTGCCGCTGACGTTGTCAGGGAGGATTAATTGTATATCCGAACGAATAATAGAGCATTTTACAAATGCGTTACGTGGAAACAAATTGACAGATCTAAAACGCAAAAAGAAACTGAATGGGCACTAACAGTCAGGGATATTGGGGCAACAATTGAAAATGTATCTGGATCAGAAATGATATTAAAACTTCCAATTAACAGTAGCGAGGATAACAGGATAAGTATTATACGAATCGAAATAAAACTCAAGAGGGTCTCTAATCAAGATTGCTGATCATAATGCATACGCGCGGTCTAACGCAGTAACAATATTTCTACGGGTTAGAACCATAAAATATCTACTCGTGGATTTCTCCCCAGAGAATTCTGGGGGGAGGGGAGGGGAATTTGTTTATTTTTTTTATTCACACGGAAAGTAAAAACGATTATGTGTCAGTGTGATTGTTTCAGTGTTGAATACGAAGAGTGTAAATTCGATCACTTTGTAAGACCTAACGGCAAAATATACCGTACTGAATCTCTTCACGACGAGATGAGAAAACTAGCTCGTGGTTTTGAACGGATTATAACGAGGAATTACTGTCAAACGGTTTTACATTCCCGTCAGGTGCAGCTCATTTTGATTATTTCCAGGGAGTTTTCTCGGGTATTGAAAGTGCGCTGGGTATTTTAAATTATTTGGGCATCTCACTCACTCGATGACACGAGTGGCGATTATTGGGCCGCTGCCCGATTTTGATCAAACCGGATTCGCTTGTGTAGTGTCATTTCAGATCTCTAAGGGATGTCATCCAATTTTTTGTGTTTGCTTTGGTAGACATATGACTGAAAAATACTGGGTACCAATAGTGTTATTACGGTATTTGATCGATTGTAAAATATTGATATCGATGACTGTCTCTGAGGCAATTTTATCATTTCATGCTCTGACTCAAATCTGCTTACGCCAACCCGATAGTGTATATAGTATAATTAACGATTACAATGAAAAATGTCCTTCCCGCGACGAAGCAAATATTGTTAAAACATCCAAGGAGACCTCTGAAGTCCGAAATAAACACGCAACTGATCTGGGTAGAAGATTTATTGGTAAATTCACCCAGGGTGTAGCATATGATCACATGCAACATTATTCACGATAAATTCTAGATGATGCTGAACATGGCCTTATAATCACGGATGCAACAGCCAGAGATATATTTGTCAGTCATGAAAAAGGCTACTTGTCTGATGGAACACATTTCAGTACAAATGTTACTTACGTAGAAGTAGTTTGTCCCCAATACACACATCTAAGGGCGTCTATGTTGGTCTTTGCTTCTGTCAATTTGCTATCGATGATAAATAGATTTCCTGAATTAGCGGCTAGAGTCGCCACTGATTCATTTTATATAGATATCATGC
Source organism: Unio pictorum (assembly GCA_030141615.1). Taxonomy (NCBI): domain Eukaryota; kingdom Metazoa; phylum Mollusca; class Bivalvia; order Unionida; family Unionidae; genus Unio; species Unio pictorum. The sequence goes on along the minus strand of JARLTB010000163.1, from coordinate 1,902,795 downwards.
ATAGCTAATCAGTGACTGCATTTACAAATATCCGACGAGTGTTGGGAATCATGGTGTATAAAAAAGAAATGTTACGCAAATATTCTAAATCAGCAGATATTACGATTGAAACCAAGTACATTAAAAAAAACTGATACCAGAACTATCAAAAGCCCCTTCGTTATCTAATCCAATATGTAGATATAAAGCCAGTTACTAAAACGGATGTGGTGATTGCGGGAAGATGACTCGTGTTATCGAATTATTGCGAGGAAAATCAAACATGGCTGTGCTAACATCAACACACAGACTTGCAAGAGATTAAACAGTGAGGAGTTAATGCTTGCAATCATCGCAGTTTCTTTCGATGGAAAGGTGACACATGTACTTATGATCAAATGGGTGAGAAATATATTCCTGAAATTGGAATTTGGGATGAGATATGCACAGTGTCGTTCGAGATATTAAAATTGTTTCTCAGGTGGTTGTTACCGCAACATTCAGCTGTGATAAGGTGTGGTGATCACGGTCAAATACCACCATTTGTCGGTTTGTCTCCGCATCATTGGCCGAATAATTTTGTAGATTATTATGAAGAAATTATCACTGATCATAGATCTCTTGATAAAGAATTAAAAGAGTTTAAGAAATTAATTAGATTACAGCCAGATAAAATCCAGTTTGAAACAGCGAGTTAAATAGTGGCAGAGACAACTTCAGATGAAGTTATTTGAAACACACAAAAGAAAAATTAGCAACACTTCCAGTGCCATTGTGTTATAGGCCTATGGATACACGAAGACAAAATATCTAAGTTGATATTCCAGGACAGACTGAGCAGCAGGTTCTCGTGTTTAATGATACTGTGTCGGTTGATATCAGTGTTGTTGAACATGCATTGCTCGCTTATACATGGAAGCTATGATACGCAATGACGATACATTCTTAACAGGAATTAATTATTTCGATCGTAGATGATCGCATCTAGTAGTTGGATTTATTTTATCTCGCAGTGTCCAGAGGTACGAAGAATAAATCAACTTCGAAGATTTGTTTTAGATGCTAATGCCACCAGGAACAATAAAATTGTCGATGATATCATCAGAAAAAAACTCGATGGATATAAACAACAGAATACAAACAATAAACGAGAATTTGATATTGATGCTGAATTTATAATTACGCTGAAACAACAATATATATAAAGATCCTCGCCAATTTACCGCAGACAGAAAGGATAATAGTAGTGTTCATACCAGAGATAATGTGATGTTGACCTGTCTTGAGTGTAACAGACGCAAAGGTGCTAATTGCGATCACGCGGCGGTAATTGAGTATCCTCAGGTATCACTTGTAATTGTTCACTTGTGAATGAACGCTGAGGAGCTGTTGAATCTATTCTATAGATTGCGGGTCTACATGTGGATATTGTTATGTTAGATATTTTACGTGCGGTGACAATCCTAATAGGATCAGTAGGTTTTTTGTTACCGCCTTCAAGTTCACCCGGCTTGTACAAATATTTCACAGTGCTATTACCGAGTATTAGTTGTTTTGAAAAACCATTTTATGGTTTTCGTACGAGTATATACTGTTTTTGATAGCGTTAAAGGTTTCATATTGATTGTTCGAGTAATTTCATTATTTAGTGCAGCAATCACACCTGGCAATCTCTTAACCCATTCACGAGATCATTGATCCTGGATAAATTCCTTCGCGTATTGATATCCAAATAACCGCTCAGCAAGTGTCCGATTAAATCATTCAATAACTGCTTGATCACAGTGTATTGAAGTATGTCCTCGTCGTGTTGTGGTATTATGATGCTTCATTGTTGATAACACTGCACCCTGAAATTCCTTGCCAGGATCAACCTGTAATAGATTTGGCCACTGCAGAGGACCTTGTCGATAAATCCATTCAAATGGAAAAGCTACTTCAGTTGATGACTTTGTCGTTAATGGATCAGCATCCTTGTATATACTTGCAACATCAACTACGGTTAGCGCGTATTTATTTGTTTGTTTATTAACAGTATCATGCGGCAGAAATAGTATATCAGCCTGATGAACTTAATATGGGGCGATGCCATCAACATGTTGGAAGTTAATTTGTTTAGGCGGTGGAAGATAAAAATGTAATATCGCCTATTTGTATAATCAATCCGCTACGGTGGTATTTTTTAATTTTGCGGCGTTGGCGAGTTTATAGATTGCTGATTTACCCCTCGTGTATCCTCTTGGGGAATTATAAATAGATTCCATATTGTTATTAATTATCAGAACCCAACATTAAGTTACTTGTCATCGCTGATTTTATCAACCACGAAGCTAATTTTTCTTTGAATGATTAATCAGTGATATAATTCAACGCATGAATCAATTTCACATCTGCGATGCAGATTGCTTCTTTTATAAGGAACATCATGAGGATGACAAGCCTTATCAATAGTGTTTATTGGATATTTCCGGGTCGAGTTGGTATTGGCCAATTAAGTCTGATGTCGAGTCTGGTTCCAGGGCCACAATAACTATACCATGGAAGGTGGTATTCTCCTGGATATTTTGCCAATAGACTACCCGGATATTTTGTCAATTTCGCTACAATATCACATCCTCGGTTTCTTAAAAATTATTACCCGATTTTATAGAAGCAAATCTAACAATTTTTGTACCACATTGTACACTCTTACCAGCAAGTGTTGATCTGTTATAGCTTGTTGTAATTGTTGTCAAGTCGTTTGTGCTAGTACGCTTCTTACATTTCACACTATAAAGATCCATAATTTATTTATAATGACATGAATGTAATTGATTTTTCGGCGACAAAAACGCGAGAACCCGTTAAGCATCATGCAGCTCCGTCAAATGCTATTCGTATGATTATTATTGGACGATCTGGAAGCGGTAAACACAATTGTTACTTAATTTGATAACGAGATGGACGAAATGGGATAAACTATATATAACCGCCCCAAGTGCAGACGATCAGTGATGTTACGACGTATTAATGAATTGATATAACCGATATAAAAGAGGCACCGATTGTTGACTATATCAATGGAAGTATTAACAATTTAGTAATATTTGATGATGTGTTGTAAGATAAACAAACAAACTCTGACAGGATATTTTCCAGAGGTAGACATAAAAATACTGATGTGATATATGTTAGTCAGAGGTATACACAAATACCAAAAGTGATCAGAAATAACTGTAATATTCTTACTGTATTTAATGGAGTTGACACTGATGCGCTACGAAATATTCACCAGACCAGGTGCAGTGGAGATATGGATTAAAATCTTATGGATTTAGAACGATAACTTTGCATGACAAAAGATCAATACATCGTTTCGGAGTTGACAAAAATATTTGGTTAAAACCATAATAGTTACGGTCTCCGTAGAAGCTTTATTTTTGTTTGAAATCTTGATCCATTTACCCTCTCTCTGTAGATGAATGTTTGTGTTTGAAAACTCGGCCTATTTACTCTCTCTCCGTAGACGTATTTTTCATTGCAAACTTGGTCTGTTCACCATTCTTGCTGCTCGCCTGCACGTACACGCTTTCAAATGGAGATGTCTTAAATGCTCCTAGAGAGATTCCTATTACCTGATGATGATTTGGGTCAAGCATGTTCAAATATGATTTCCTAGCTGAACAAAAGGCAACAGAACAATAGCCTAGTTTACAGTTTGGAGCGGATAAATGTTCTATATAACTTTAGGACGACTTTTAATAGCACCCTAGACAGTGTTAGCATCTGCTTTAAATAGATCAAATGTTTTCAAATATATAGCTTTATAATTCTTGATGTGTGGAATAAAAGTCAGTTTTTTGTCGAAGGATTAATTGATTTATATTTAACGGCGCAGAACACCTTTGGGCGATTCAGCGCCATATAATATGTTTTATGTATACATGTTTTAAAAAAACTACAAGGTTTAAAATCGACAAGTGATATCAAAAGCAAAATAGTTCAAAAGCAAAACGGTAAGATGTAAGTAACAGTACATTATGAAGCTTCCCAAAAAATCGGGTGATGTGAATGGTGTATGTTCATGTGGACAGATGAAAAAAATGTCGAAAATAAGTGTCGGTATTTACTGTAGATATACAATATTCAATGTGATGGCATACAAGTTACAGTTTGAAATTAAAGTTTACTTCACTGAGGAAATTTAAAATATAAGTAATATGTATAGTATCAAAGCGTTCATTGATGTCATAACCATTGTAATACTTATGACGAGTATGTTGCATGCCATTACATTGTGTCAAAACGTGCTTCATAATGAATGGCTATTTGCAAGTAAGGCACTCTGGGGGACCTTTACCTTTTAGAATATGGGATTACCTGCGCCCTACGGATGGTTCTGTCTAACCCTAAGTCACGACAGCGTATAACTTCTTAAGACGTATTGAGTGAAGCATATGCGAATAAGTTCAGATAAAATATTGAAGAAAGTTTTTTTTTCTGTTTGACCATTTCGCTCACACTCAACAAGAAGGCAAACGGATTTAAATTTGTTGACACGTTTTGGTGTCCGTTCGACCCCATTAATATTTTCTGAAATACATAAAAATACAGTGATATTATTGGTGTTGCGGAATTGTTTGACTGTTTAATCACGAAGCGTGGGAATGACTCCACATTACAAGTTTCCTCATTAGAGTCGAATATGGGTTTGTTTCGTTTTTTTTTTTTTTTTAAAGGAATTTTCCATGATTTATATTATACTTGCATCACCCATGCTACCCGTTTACCATGAAGCGTAAGGAGGAGATACATTGCAAGTGACAGGGATACACAAATACTATGCTCGGTAGATACAATAACCTATGATTGACCCGTGAATGCACCTTCTAGGTTCAGTAAAATCATCTACCGATTTATCCGTGAAGCCATCGTTTTCGGAAAATCTTCTAAAACCGGGAAAATGAAAAGATTAAGGGATGAAATATAGGTGCGACGGTGGTGTCAAGAAAGATACAAGACAACAGAAGAAAGTGAGCAAGTAAATTTATACTTCCTAGGGCTAGGCGTAACAAGCCGATTTGTCGAGACCAACAACCCGTATAGGAGAAGTATAATACAAAACAGTAGATTACATCGGAAAAAAATCCGCTCATCCGCTCAACTACCAGGATCTTTTATTCCGCCGACACGGGTCGCAACCCACTGCAAACAGGTTGCTTCTACTTTGTCTCCAACGACACGCAGTGAGACACGTCAAGCAAATCATACCAACCGCATTGTAGTGAACTGGAACGCCGGAACTTAACTGCGATCATCATTTCCTCCACCGATACGAGATGTAACCCATTTCAAGCAGGGTGCCACCTCTTAGACGCCTTTTCGACACGTGGTAAGGCACGAAGAGCCCCTTGTCAAGCACCGTACCCGCAGAGATTTAATTGCATGACACTATTTAAGAAATGTATTGTTCTGTTTCTTAATGTTTGTTCCAACGGTTACAATAATCATTAGGATTAATTATTGAGATAATGGACGTTATTGAACGACAACACAAATGATGACCTGATACATGTGATGTTACCATATGTTGATTTATTGATTAAATTATAGATGATAAGCTTTACACAGTTTGTAACTTGAGTAGATCAATTGAAATATATACTAATATAAAATTTCTTTTCTTAAAATTCAAGTGCACAAAGTACAAGGAAAATTTTATATAGATATATAAAATATGGGAACATCTACGTATTAATAAGACAACTGGTGACTGAAAGTATACCATATGATCAGCCGAACACAAGTATACATATTATCTATTTATAAGGATACAAAATGAACATGATGATAATTTATATTAACAAAGATAAGCATTGTGGGGAATTAGGTATTACTGATGATATTTCTTAAACATATTAACCTGTATCGAAGTGCTTACCTCTGTGAGATCAGTTAAATAAAGACCTGACAAAAAAATCTATTAGAGAATGTACATGGCCTATCATTAAGCCGAGAGTTGCTTTCCAGATCCATCGCTACGCAACCGCCTCCATCAGAAGAGTTTGGTTCATCGAAGTCCCATAGAACGCTTTTTTCTGGAACAGAATCTCCTCTCACCGTTATATAGTTGACTTCAGGACTAGCCGAACTAGCTCCCATCCAGACATCGGAATCACATCCTTCTGGAACGAAATAATAATGCTATATTGTCCGCCTTTCCACATTAAATGTTACTATTTCTTCTATCTAGACATGTATTATTTGCCTGGGTAAACAATAAATTCAGATACTTAAAAAGTTCGTTTAAGGTCTTCCTGCTTATGTATGAAACAATGATTAGAGTCCTAATCCTTAGGTTTGTATTCTGCGAATTCTGTTTTATATGAAGAGTAATGTCAGTACATACCTTCGGTTTCAGCAATATTCTTGAAATAATCATAATAGCATGGGTCTACATTCAAAAGATCGCCTCCGTCACGTGCACACACTTGTCTTGCATTAGTAAAGGTAGCGCAGTTTCGTCTTTCTAACCGATAACAAAAAGGTCCACACCTGTCTGTGTACATGATATATCCTGATGGACATCCTGAAGAAATGTGAAGACAGAGATCTTTATAGCTTATTGCGCATCAGTTAGATTTGTTATGTTTGAGGGTTTTTCTAACGGCGCACAAGCACTTTTAGGCTATTTAGCGACATACAATAGGTTATATGTATACACGATTAAAAATGGTAAGATATATAACATCGTTCATCAGTATAAAAAACCAAATAACGTAAGCCGGTAAGATGGTAATAGTAAAATATGCAGCTTCCGATTATCGGGAGATTGATAGATTTATTGATTGAACGGTGTACCTGCGCTTTTATGTTATATATCGCCTAACAACAGGTTCTATACATACATAATACAATTATAAAAGGATTAATATCGACCAGCAATTATCCTAAAAAAACAAATAGATCAAATTAAAATGGTAACATATTAATATCAGTAAAATATGAAGTTTCCCATTAAAGTGGAAATGTCAACGGTTAATGTTAATGAGGACAGATGTAAAGATGATGACAATAAAGGGCAGTAATTACATTGCATACAAATGCTCAAGGTGATGTCATTTAATTTAGAAGCATTCCCAATATAAAAAAGTCATGTTTAAAATTCACATCCAACAACTGTGAAAATTATAACCAGATGTTTTCTCTATTGAAACTTAGGGAGGTTTTCGACATGTCCCGTTATACACCCGTCGGGTCTGATGAAGGACTTTACCGGTTCTTGAAACACATCCCATAATTATCACTGACAGGTCTTTTCAAAATCTAAAAAAAGTTGTGGATTGCTGGCACCCAGGATTTGGAAAAAAGCAACATTAAAACCAGTTCCACAAGCAAGCAAAGATATCGAAGATCCTATCAACTATCGACCCATTGTAGTAACTGGGTCTAAAATGCCGTCTGCCCTCTTTCATATCAAATGTTTTGTCAGACAGAAAATTCAGAGTACGTGTGGGCTCAACCCTCTACAACATGTCGGAGCATGAGATGGGTGTGCCCCATGGCAGTATTTTATCTGTGACGCTATTTAATAGCAAAATCAATAACATCACTAAGTGTTTGGGTCCCGGTGTGGATTGAACATTATACGCTGATGATCTTTCAATTTGTTATCGATTAAAGCACATACATACAACTGAAAGGCAACTACAAAAATATATCGACATAACTCGATCATTCCTAATTCAATACGTCCAAAGGAGTGATGCGCAGTCATAATGTGGCTGGAGTCAACAACACGAATATCATATAAAGGGTAAGCAGTGATGGTGTCATTTCAGTACGTATAATACGTATAAAGCGGAGAAACAATCTGACAGACACCAACAAATTTGTACTAACCTTCAACAAACCATCAGTACCCAAATTGGTCAAAATTGATTCGTTGCTAGTGAAGATAGATATCTTCATTCCGAACACTTTTCGATGATATAAGTGGCACAACATGGCCATTACAAAGACAAATGTTCAAATGTGAACCTATGTGGTCGACGCGGAGACCATGCACAGCTGGCAATCTAATTGTAGAGCAACTCAGCATTGTGTCTATAGCGGAAAGGAACATCACGCCAATTCCAAGGATTGTAATACTAGGAAACAGGAGGACATTCAGAGGGTAAAGTACACATCAATGATTCCATATCCAGTAGCCAAAAAACTTATCCAGGCAAAAACATCCCATCCTGGCCAGTACTTCTCCACTGTAGTGAGAAACAATCTATAAACCACGAAGGATGGTCAAACACTGACGGATAAACCCAAATCAATGACACGTATCAACCACAGACATACACTGCATCTACTAAAACAACTTTCAACAACACCCCACCATCGTACTCACCAATAAAAAACATACATGACAAGGAGAAAAGCAGCAAAAGGGGTCCGATGATCCCATCTAACTCTATAAAAACTTTGGAGACATTGAGAACATCTTTGCAGACGAAATTGATCCATGTACTCAAGGTTGCTCTATTCATACAAACAAAAGTACCTCCCCCCCAAACACACGTACTTTCTCCAGAAAAATAACCACCCAAATTGCCAACGCGAATTAACTAACCTGGCTCCATAATCTCCAGCTTAACCTTATAATCATGAACAACATCATACAGTGGAACTGTCGAAGTCTTAAAGATAACTATAATTATATTATTCTGCTTTTAAAACAACAGTATTTTGTTTAAAGGACACATTTCTTAAAGAGAAGGAAAACATTAAATTTAAACACTTTCCCTGTTTAACACATTCTTTCAAAACGCTGACAGGCCTTCAAGAGGAAATGCAGTTGTTGTGAACAATAGAGTCATCCAATCAAACGCAAATTTACAAGCCATTGCTATAAGCTGCACTGTACATCGAGTAAGTATATTTTGCTCTATGAACCTACCACCAACCACCATCCTAGGACGAAACAAATTATATAATCTTGTTTATATCGCCCATAACATTGTATGGGGATAAAATCAGAAACAACGGAGGCCACAAAGTACAATTTGGCATTTTTAGACACGATCTGTGTCTATATAACACTAAATTAACAATTTTACACCCTTGAAATGGTATATACACGTGAATAGATTTTAAAATTTGCTCTCCATCGCTACTTTTGGACTACTAATGAAGATCGCTTATGCATTCGCAGCAGTGATCACATTCCATCCAATCAACCTTGAAAATATAAACTCTAGAATTGCTGATGTAATTCCACAACGGAATATAAAGAAGCCGACTGGGCCACGTTTTGAAACACTCTGTTCACCTGCACGCAATGATGATGCAGTACTCAACGCTGTTAATACTATACGTCATTTTACTTCCATTCTAATGGAGATTGCAGTATAATTTACTCCAAAGTCCTCAACGAATACTAATTTTGGGTAACCAATGAATGTAATGAAGCCAATTGACAATGTCAAAAAGCATTAACAAAGTTCACCATTCTTCCAAAACCTTTTAATTTAACGAAATTTCGTATTACCAATGCTAAAACTCGCCGCACAGTCAACGATTGTAAACGTCTATCTTGGAGGAAATATATTTTTTCTTAAAACTCTCCTTTACTTAATTACTATAGATTGAGATTCGTTTCGAAACAAAAATGGAAAGAGAAAAAATAATTATCTCGACACCTGAAAACAAACAAGAATAATTTGAGTTGTAAATGTCACATAGCAAATATTCTTGAAGGCAGTTTCTCAAAAAATTCCGTGTCATCCAAGTATTCAGAAGCCTGCCGAATATAAAAAACTCAAAAAGAAAAGTTACGTTTAAAATTCACATCCATTAACTCTGAAAGTTATAACAACCGTTTTCTTTATTTGAGTTTAGATATGCTTTACACAAGGCCAATGACAAGTCCGAGGGGCTTGCTGAAGCACATTACCAGTCCTTGAAAAATTCATCATTAACAAATAGTTTGAAAATAGTTATTGATTTATGGATTGCTGGTAATGTACCTAAGAGTAGGAAAGAAGCAACAGTAATACAAATTCTCTAACCGGGAAACGAAATCGGAGATCCTAATAGTTATCAACCGGATGCACGGACTTGCTTACAAGTTTTAGGATATTATCGTCGAAACAAAACTGACCTTTGTTCCATCGATCACGAATTCGAAGAGAAATGCTTGAAATCTTAAGACATAATTAAAGTAGATGTGCATACTGAATGGGGTGCTTTGTAAAAGGTCATCCTCATCTTTTATAGAACAATTATCAGCTCCAATCTAGATGTGTGGTTTATGGATCAGGTACGGCGTCAGAGTTTATCTCATTTTTCAAATTACAAAAACGATCATACTGTAATTGGTTTTGTGGCATGTTTTGACTGTACAACCAAACATGAAGAGGGTTAATGAATCCATTGTTTGCCATCAGTGTAAGACTTCATTTTTGTCTATTTCAGTTGATATAGTTTTGAAATTTCAATGATGGTTGTTTAACACAGCATCCTTGCATGCCGACCACCATGGAGCCAAACGAGGGAAAACGTTGTAAGTGCCAGGGATTCACATATATTATACTAATTTGATGAAACTACCTATGATTGACCAGTTATTTGGTGTTAATGAAGACAGATAAAAAGATGCTGAAATTAAGGGGTGGTAGTTACATTACATGAAAATGCTCAAGGCTATATAATACAAGTTATAGTTGGAAAAAAAAGTTTAAATAGGTTCTCATTAAGGATTTGACTACTGGAAATGGATAAAATAATGTGCTTGTAATTTAAAGCAATAGGGAGAGAGAGAGAGAGAGAGAGAGAGACAGAGACAGAGACAGAGACAGAGACAGACACAGAGAGACAGAGAGTGACACAGAGTGAGAGACAGAGAGAGACAGAGAGAGAGAATTGTATGTTACCTTCAAGCGGCGGTAACGTAGTTATCGGGTCACTAGATTATCAATATTAATAATAATAGAGACCAAAGCTGAAGTAAAACAAAAAGGTTCACTACTTAAAATTATAAGACGATATCCAATTTTCATACTGGCAAAAGACTCAAAAAAGCAGACAAAAGTAAGAATATACAACTCATGAATGCAATGAATCAATCATGCAATCGCCTTAAAATGAACAAATTAAGAATTTTGTTTTTCAAACTTTGCGCTTCCCTCGTGAAAGTAAAAATGCGAAAATAAAATAACTGTATGCAAATCCGTTTGGAAAAACAAAAACGATAAATATATTTGATTTCTTGCAAAAACTGTATATATGAAAGACCTATAAATAGATTATTGAAAATCACCCTCTCTTGATCGAAAATCATAAAAATATTTTTATCTAAATGGGTGTGTGGTTTGAAATGTTTAATGGAAATTTAACATTTGTTTTAGTGAAATCACTACGATGTCCGCAGTGGAGCAGTTTCTAATGATGTATGTCACTAGATTATCATTCAGCAGATTTGTATCATGATGTCCCACCGGCGCATATTATACTCACACCATGCGGACCCTTCCTAATATTAATGTTGTTGTGCTGAGCGCAACGCGAGGCAGCTTTTAGTATCATTGTCGAAGTCGTTTGATCAACTCCGGTGGCTTAGTGTTCAAATGTCTGTCTCGGACGGTAATGTCCTACGTTCGAACCCTGGCCGAGTTGTTCCAAAGACATTCATAATGTGACTGGGTGAGAGATTATGCTACATGTCTGTGGCATTATGCCCCAGTGCTACACATCCCAATAAACGTCACACTGTAAATATTGTAGCAACATGACTGAAAAAATGTTAAAGCTACGTTAAACATCCTTATGAAACACACACGAACAAGACTTCGTTACGACTCGGCCGGAGAAAGAATGCGCTAGCTCCCTCATACATACCATACATCCATACATACATCCATACATACATACATACATACATACATACATACATACATACATACATACATACATACATACATACATACATACATACATACATACATACATACATACTTACATTCAAGCATGAATAAGGACATACATGCATGCGCACATACACAAAAAGTCATGAATATATTTATACATGTATGAACACATGCATAAATGATTGACTGATTGACTAATTTGTTTAACGACACACCATCACGGTTAGGTCATTTAGCGGCATACAATAGGTTGTATGTCTTCATGTTTAAAGATACTTAAAGGTTTTATATCGACCAGCGATGTAGAAAAAGAATAAATATTCCAAAGTACACTTTTAAGATTTTGCTAACAGTACAATTTGAAGCTTCCCAATCAACTGCACATGTCAATTCTGTATGTAAATCAAGACAGATGAAAGGACGCGAATAAGGAGCGGTATTTGCATTAAACAAAAATGGTCAAAACTGATGGCATACAAGGTACAGTTAAAAATGAAGGTTTTCGTCCTTGATGAAAGGTTTATTGGGAGTGTTATTGGTGGTATGAATAATTTACTTTATGTCATGCAAATTATAAAGCTTATTACAAGTAGGTTGCAGGTCTAAATAATGTCATACATTTCTTAACAGTGACTTGTTTATTGCAAGAAAAGACCTCTGGTGGAACTTTACCTTTCAGCATGTGTGAGTTGGTTATGTACGGATGACGGATGACCAATTCGGATTTATGCATTGACTACCTCGTTCCTATGGATGGGTCTCTAGGAAAAAGGCCATAATACTAGGTTGATTTGAAATTACAAATTAATCGCTACATAACCCACTCCCACATATTAAACGGTGAAGAACCACCAGAGTGCGTTACTTGCAATAATCCATTAACCGTTAAGCACTTTATGCCAGTTCTTAGGACTTTCAAAATACGCGTAATAAGTAATATAATTTGCATGATATCAAACTTGGTTTTGATAATATACATGTCACGTGTATTCTAGTTTTCCTGAAGGAAACAAAGGCTTATTCTCCACTATAACTTTGTGTGCCATCACCGAGAGGATTTGTATCTAATTTTGATCATCGTTATCTATCTCTACTTCAGCCACCCGGGACACTGCTCTGTTGTACTATTGGAGATAGTGTGTTGGTTCTAGTAACATTGCCTTGCGATTTCAGTTGCCTGCTTTTGGCAGTGTTGAGAAGGTCTTCGAATTGACCTAGTTTGTGCTTGATGGTGTTACGCACTTCTTCATTTGGGATGTGGTCCATGTAAGAGATGCCAAGGATGATTCTGAAGCGTCTCATTTCAGGTGCCTGGATTCGTCGATGTAATTTTGCTGTCAGGATCCAGGCATTACATGAATACGATACGATATTCAGTATTTTCCACATTTTCCACATTTGACTTTGATAACGGCAGCATTGTACCTTAAAGTTGTATCTCTCGATTCAAAGCAAACGCCACGGTTAATAATTAATATTCATTATTTCTTTTAGAAATACAAAGATAAATATGCATTGGAAAATGAATGCCAATATATTCAGAAATTAATAGTTATCATTCTAATGTGTGCTACTGTTTTTTTTTAATTTCAAGATATAATATGAATCTAATATAGTCGTTCAGTTCCATAAATTTGCTCTGTGTTTATTTTGATTGGCATTAGGGCACATTATTTAGGTAGTACACGATTTTGTTCTTTCTTTGGGATACTCGTGCGATTCTACGCTCTTCTGCCATGATCTGATGTCCGTAAAACGACAATGAAACATTTTAACAAAATAGGATAGAGTTCATAACGTTAACATATTTGTACTGAAATATCTGCTAATGTTAAAGAACCTGATAACGTTTTGCGTATAAATAAAAGAAGTGGTCTTTTTCATTATACCTCAAACAGCTATGCTATGAAAATGAAAAATGATATAAAGAGAATAAATCAGATAATCGAAATCTAAAAACCAATACTGAAAATAATCCTGAGAAAGACTGTAAGATCACAACGTATTCTATATTCACGAAGACTTTGGAAAATCAGCCTTAGCGATGTATGGTAGACCATGTTTGATAATGCTAAAGATAAGCTAGAAAAGGCTTACTGCTTCTTTTGCATTTGAATACCGTAAGAACTCTAATGTCTGATTTCGTACCATTCATAGAACAAACTAATGCATGTTGGTTTGGTAGTCGACTTGTCGAATCTGTCCATCTTCGAGTTTTATTACGACATGATTAAACAAATCATAATATTGTAAGCAATTTTCAAAACAAACTCCGGGCCTTTGACATCGCCAGTAAAATGGTTCTAGCAATTTTAAAGACGAATGCGCTTGTAAACCAATTTAAGAAAACGTAGGACTTCTCATCGAAATATGCTTTTTTGTTAATAAATCCAAGAAGATTAAAACGGTCAAAGTTTGTTCGTAGGGTTACTGTGCTAAGTGATCTCTTGCATCTGATGTGTGTGGAATGCATCCGAGAGTGTCGTGAATTTGATAAGGTCTCTGAAATATCAAAGTGGCGAATACAGATGCACCAAAGTGAAATTGTCAAGGTTTGATACATAGGGATGGATATTACCAGATGGTGCTACCATTTACACGTATTGGTATCATACAATTATTAATCGGAGTGCGACTCATTCGTAAAAGTGTTAAATTTAAACGTGGTGGCAGTTCGAACTCGTTGAAACGGCTTTCGTTATCTTGCACACTAACGCTGAGATTGGTTGAAGTCCAATCGACCTTGGTGCAACGATAATGTATTGATTATGTGTGAGTAACACTAAATTCCGAGATTGTAAATAAACCAATGAATAATTCCTGGCCAGTAGCACGACGTTATCTACCCCCATCTCCAATCTCCACATGCATACAGATACTGAAGCAAATACCACATGTCTAGATAGAAGAAATAGTAACATTTAATGTGGAAAGGCGGATAATAAAGCATAATAATTTCGTTCCAGATGGATGTGCTTCCACTGTCTGGATGGGAGCTAGTTCGGCTACTCCTGCTTTCAATTATATAACGGTGAGAGGAGATTCTGTTCCAGAAAACAGCGTTCTATGGGACATCAGTGAACCAATATCTAATAATGGAGGCGGCTGCCTAGTTATGGGTTCAGACTGTAACCATCGGCTTGTAGATAATACATGTGCATTAAATAGGCATTTTTTGTCAGGTCTTTATTTAACTGATGTCACGGCGGAAATCACTTCGATACAGGTTAATATGTTTAAAAAGTATCATCAGTAACACCTAATTCGACCCTATACTTATCTTAGTAAATATCAATTATCATCAGGTACATTTTATGTCCTTATAGATGGATGAATATGTATACTTGTGTTCGTCTGATCATATGGTATACTTTCAGTTACCAGTTTTCATATTAATACCTAGATGTGCCCATACGTTAAATATCTATATAAAATTTTACTAGTACTTTGTGCACTTGAATTTTAAGAAAATAATATTATATTAGTATATATTTCAATTGATCTACTCAAGTTATAAACTGTGTATGGCTTAATGTCTATAATTGAATCAATAAATCAACATATGGTAATACCACATGTATCAGGTCAGCATTTGTGTTGTCGTTCAAGAACGTCGATTATCTCAGTAATGGATCCTAATGATTATTGTAATCGTTGGAACAAACATTACCAAACAGAATAAAAAATGTCATATATTGTCATGCAATTAAACCTCTGCATGTCCGGTGCTTGACAAGTGGCCCTGCGTGCCTTACCACGTGTCAAAAAAGGCGTCTAAGAGGTCGCACCCTGCTTGAAATGGGATACATCTCGTGTCGGTGGAGGAAATGATGATCTCAGTTGAGCTGCGGCGTTCCAATGCACTACACTGCGGGTTGGTATGATTTGCCCGACATGTCTCACTGCGTGTCGTAGGAGACAAAGTAGAAACAACCTGTTTGTAGTGGGTTGCGACTCATGTCGGCGGAGAAAAAGATCCTGGTAGTTGAGCGAAGGTTTTTCCGATGTAATCCACTGTTTTGGATTCTACTTCTCCTATACGGGTTTTTGGTCTCGATTAATCGACTTGTTATGCCTAGCCCTAAGAAGTCTTAACGTGCTCACCTTTATCTTTTGTCTTGTATCTTTTCTTGACACCACCGTTGCACATATATTTCATCCCTTAATCCTTTCCTTTTCCTGGTTTTAGAAGATTTACTGAATTTGGTGGCTAAACGGATAAATCGGTAGATGATTTTACTGACCCTAGACGGTGTATTCACCGGTCAATCACAGGTTATTTTATCTCCCGTGTATAGGATGTGTGTATCCTTGTCACTTGAAAAGTATCGCCTCCTTACGTTTCATGGTAAGAGTGTAGCTTGGGTGATGGAAGTGTAATAAAAATCATGGAAAATTCCTTTACAAAAAACCAAACGAAACAAACGCCCATTCAACTCTGATGAGGAACCATGTGATGTGGAGTCATTCCCACGCTTCATGATTAAACAGTCAAAATATGCAGCAACACCAATAGCATCAGTCTCTTTTTTATTTGAGAAAACCTTAATGGGGTCGAATGGACACCAAAACGTGTCAACAAATTTAAATCGGGTTGCCTTCTTGCTGAGTGTGTGCGAAATGGTCAAACAGAAAATCTCAAGAGATTAAAAACTTTCTTCGATATTTTAACTGAACGTATTCGCATATGATTCACTCAATACGTCTTAAGAAGTTATACGCTGTCGTGACTTGGCTGGAATCAACGACACGAATATCATCAAGGTGATGAAAACTCAAGACGTCTTCTTGTCGTATTAACAACGATCATAGACAGAACCATCCGTAGGGCGGAGGTAATCCCATATGCTAAAAGGTAAAGATCCACCAGAATCCCTTACCTGCAAATAACCATTAATGATGAAGCACTTTTTGACGCAGTGTTACGGCATGCAACATACGCGTGATAAGTTGTACAATGTGTATGACATAAACGCTTGTGCGCCGTTAATCATCAATTAATTAATCATTCGACAGAAAACTGACTTTTATCCCACAAATTAAGAATTTTAAAGCTATATATTTGAAAACTTTTAGTCTATATAAAGCAGATGCACACACTGACTTTGATCCTGTTAAAAGTCGTCCTCAGTTTATGAAGCACAATTATCCGCTCCAAACTGTTAACTAGACTATTGTTGCGTTGCATTTTGTTCAGATAGGAAGTCATATTTGAACATGCTTGACCCAATTCATCATCAAGTAATATGGCAACATTCAAGCACGTCATAACACTAACGTCTTAACGCAGAATACCAGGCAGTACCATTTTTTTAATTTTTTGGTATGACTCGTTCGGCGATCACAGCCACAGCCTTATAAGCAACTAGAGCGTTCTACCAAAACATGGAAATGTGATAAAACATCGTAGTCCAAGTTAAGAAAAGAAACTTGATTGTCAATTTCCCAAATAAATTTCAATGTAAGTTGAACATTATTATCTTGATATTAATTTCCTCTGTTGTGACAGTAAAATAATTATTCAAAAGACTTGCTTTGTTTAGATTAGAATAAATACAATTGTTTCAAAAATACTGACTTACATTGTGCAGGTATACACAACCCAAAACTCATCAGGCGGACATCAAGCTGACCGTACAGACAAAATAAAAAATCAAGTTTGGAAAAAAGTACAATGTCTTGAAGATAAAACAATCATTCAAATTTGTCAGGTCTAGGACGTTGCGAGCATTGAGGTTAAATTTGCAATATACAATGCAAAGTAATTTAAGGTGTCGGTGACATTATATGAACACCTGAGGACATCAGTCAATAATATTATACCAAGAGGCTTTGAACTTCCTTCTTCAAGAAGATCCCGTTGTTTGGGAAGCTTCATAGTGTACTGTTACCAACATCTTACCATTTTATATTTAACTATTTTTTTTTTTTTTATATGGCTGGTCGATTTTAAACCTTTCGTATTTTTAAACACGCATAAATACAACCTATTGTATGGCTCTAAATAGCCTTAAAGTGCTGGTGCACCGTTAAAATTCAATTAATCAATCAACCAATCTTCAAGAAGAAATTTTTCTAATGTTTTTCATATGCATGTAATATTACAAGATTTCTGTCATATGATGTTCAATAATACATATTTTGGGTATTTATCATTTGTTTTAATAATTAGCTTTTTCTAGATTTTCTTTGCCTTCATCTGTCTATTGGTATGTCTCTCTGTTAAATACTTTGTTTAAAATTTAGGTTTTACAGTGTTTGCATAAGTTTTAGTTGATCATAGCCCCCCACCACCGATTTAAAAAACGAACACAATTGGTGTCATACAAATGCACAGACTTTAGTCATTTCATTCACTGGTTTATTATGTCTAACCCAACTCTGACCAGGAAGCCCATATAACTGTCAGCGTCTGTGGATTTTGTGCTTAGTGTACTTTCCTTAATAACACTGTGCCATATTTGTTTATGCTAAGATAGACGAGTGAAATAATTCATCATGTTTGGTAACTGCCAGATAATTCTACAAATTATCATAAGGTTGAGAGTTTTAGCATTTTTACACATACATATACATTATAACCGCTTGTAAAATCAATGTGAAAAACAAATTTGTAGCTGTCGTTCTTTTGCATAATTTGACGTTGTAAATATCAGAAGTAGATGACATAGTATGTACATTCTGTGTGCATATACATGTAGTTGTGCATCCATCGCTTCGCTAAATAGAGACGTGTCCACGAACTGGAAGAAGCATCAAGCAAGGTACACTTTTACACTGAAACGTCCGTTTGAAATGCAACATGCAGTCCCCTTAGTCATTAGCTGTTATAAATCAATACATTTAGCGGCAAAGTTCTAAAACAATTGTATTTAATTTATGTTTCTTTTTATTTTAAAAGTAGGAGGGGGGATTCAAAGCTATTGGGATGTATTTTCAGACTAAATGAAGAGCTACATCATGTGTAAAAAGTTTCGGACCTCTTGTAAATTGCCTCCAAGAAATTTATCAAATATTTCCACACAGGGTACAAAACACTTGTCTTCATTACAAGAGAACAATTTCGTAGTAATTAAATTTAAACATTGTTTTGAAAAGTGTGTCACTTTCATTTGTTATGCTCTGGTTTAGCTTGGATCGCTATGACAAAAATGATTTTTTGAATTTGCTAATGTTTTAAAACTCTTGTGATCATACAAATATAGTATACTAGATTTTGTTTTGGAAGTCATTCAAAGCGATCATGACCAGTGACCCAATAGGCATTTCCCAATCTTTGTGCAAGCACATATTCAGGAAATCCTGCATGTACTCCATATGAGTGATTTGGCCATACATTTAGCCAAATTTGGATTTATGAGAGTAATTTATTTAGGTTATACAAACGAAACGTAGCTGGCAATGGCCACTAATGTGCTAAGCATACATTTACACAACAGTACGGAATGAAAAATAACTAAAGTGGTTGGAAAAATATGGCTAATTATAGATCTTTTAAGCTTTTCAATTTTAACAGTCATGCATGCAGCTGTTATTAAAAATATGTTGCTGACGCTTGCTAACTTTCGCAAAAATGACATACGTTGTGCACCAGACTCACGGAGCATGGCAACAGGAATCCTTAGCCTAATTTTGGCTAATGATACATTTATTCAAAATTTGGTTTCTGCCTAAAATTCATACAGTACATTCTGGGGATGGACATGGTTACAGTTAGCCAAATTTTGGCTAATCATTTTTAAATAGGTTTTGGTCTTTTGCATTCATATATGAGGGTTATGCTAATATACACTAACTAAATTTTGGCTAAGCATTCATTTATCCAAGATTCGGTTCCTACCTAAGAGTGTGAATAACAACTTTGTAGGAATTAGCACAAAGAAACAGACCTGTCAAGCTATTAAATAGTTGTAGACCATATTGATCAAAGCTCTTACAAGAGTCTCATTATGTGCCTTTTATATTTTCGGTTATAAGATTTGAGTAAATGGAACAACGTAAGTGAAATCGGAAGCTGTGGATTATTTTTCACAACAGTGAAGGAAATTTGGCCAGGAAAGGATGGTTCTGCATGTACAAGTTGTCTGTCCTCTAAAAGGGGAATTTTCCATGCGTATTGTACCATCTGAATCGCCTTCTCCTGGTTCCATGTATCGCATTCATTGGAATTAGCTTGATGTTCTCTACTGCAGTTTACACAATGCGGAATTGCCCTTCATTCAGATTCCTGATGAGAAAGTTCTCCGCATTGGCCAGACATTTGAGCAGCGGTCTTCATGATGGCCATATTTCTGACACTTAAATCAGCGTAGCGGTATGTAGATCTCGACCTTAACTTGCAAAATCCAACTTTTTCTTTTGTGGGTACTGTTAGTTTGTTGAAGCTAAATACAAATGTATTAGTGTCTTGCAGATTGTTACTACAATTCCCCCGTCTTCTATGCACCACAGTGACATCTTCGTTTTTCATCCACCTCAATGATATTTGTGTCGCTAGCTTCATCCAACTCATGAGAGCGTATCACACCTTTGGACGAATTGAGTTTCGTATGAGCGAATGAGGTCACTGGAAATTCGTTGAATGGTTTCATTTTTTACATTTTATTTGTTTGACCTTTTCGCTGACACTCATCAAGAAGGTAACCGTATTTCAACTTATTTGCACTGTTTGGTGTGCTCATAGATCCCGTTTTAATCTTGTTACCAATTACAAAATAAGACAGTGCTGTAACTGGTTTTGTGGCATCTTTTGGCTATATAAGAATGATGAGTGGAAATATATCCACACTACATGGTATGGACACAGATATTTCAGTTGATGTTGTTTTGAAATTTCTATGACGATTTGTTTAACATTAAGAATCCGTGCTTTGCGCCCACCATCGATGCCCGTCGACGGGACATTTTTCATGTTCCATGGATACACATAAGCTATACTCAGTAGATAACTTACCTATGATTCACTAGTGACGTGATGTTAATGAAGACAGATGAAAAGATGTTGATAATAAGGGGCGGTATTAATGCTACATAATGATTTACATAATGGAAAACAAGTTATATATTAAAAATAAAGCTTTATATCTTTCCTGAAATCAATAATGCAAGTGATATGTATAGTATCAAAAGAGTCCTTTATGTCATGTACATTATAATACTTAACACGTGGAGGTTGCATGTCGAAACAATCGGACATAAAGTGCTTGACAGTGAAAGGTTCATTGCAAGTAACGCATTCTGGTGGATCGTAATTTTTTGTTATATGAGATTGAGTTATATACTTATGAACTTCAAACATACGTTATTAGCATATTTTGATAAATTATTGGGATTGGACATAAGCTCGTACAGGTTAATAGTTCTTCTACCTGTACTAGATACGATACTACATGATATCAGATACGATATCGACCTAACAATCAAAATCATTAAAATAGAGTAACTTATCAAGCAAAATAGTCAGACATAAGGGAAATTTAACAAGTGTAAGTAAACAGAAAGAAGCAAAGGAACACATTAAAGCTTCGACAAAAGGTATAATTAAACAAAAAGTAAGATACATTTGGTGTATTATACACATTTTTAAAACAAATAAAACATGTAATTACTAATCCGTAGAGCAGTTTGGAATTTTCAAATATAATAAATGAGTGATTTGCTTAAAGTTAATATTCTTCACACCGACACATACACTGCCATGTTTTGAATTCACAATCTCCACGCAAACTGTAGATCATTTAATTTGGACTATCCCATTCATGATTGTGCCTGATACATATTTGTACTTGAACTTAATCCCGATACTATTTTTATAAGATATACATGTATCGCTTTTTAAATTTGCAAATTATGTTTCCTAACACAGGTTGTCTGAGTTGTAGCTGGTACCAAATGTAACGATTAGCTGGTAATAGTCTCATTGACTCTTCTGGTCAGGTAAGCCTTGGACTTTACATTACAATGCATCAATTATTGTACAACGCGACAGAAACACTTTAATTTAACTGATGCTAGAAGGAGATTCATTAGATGGGAGTAGCTAAAACTGGAGACAATTTGGAAAAAAAAACTGTGAGTGCGAAACCAGGTACATGGAATATCCCATTTTATAGGGCCTTTTTGCATAATGTCTCAATCCGCTTTTATTCAGATATAGCAGGACATATGCATAAGCAGCATAGGGGATGAACAGACCAAACTATAGAGGTATCATTTTCTTAGACTAACACTTCCTAAACAACCAAAACCAAAATGACAACAAAAAACCTAAAGGCTTCTAACTAACCGAGAGTTTATCATACGGGTTAGTTAACATTACTACTGCTGGTTTTATTTGCCGTTATTTTATCGATATTGTGGGAAGGTTGAAAAATGTACGTCTCTAATTGAGGTAAAACCTCTGCTCATACGACTAAAATCATATCATATCTTAATAATGGATTCAGAACCATTAACTACCAGTTAGGCACGAGAAAGACTAGCGGCTATTAAAAAAGGTATTCACGTCCGTGATTCTGTAAGACAAACATTACAAGAAAGACAAGAATATCATGTTGATTTTGAAGAAGGTTCTCATCAATTGTTTAAACCTATTACTGTAACTACAAATGACGATATATGTGGAAAGAAAGTAGAAGAAGACATAAAGGTTCTCTCCCTGAACTTGGAAAGTAGCAAATCGAACTAAACAAACAAACAAGATTTTACTAGATCGTCCAACTGATATAGCTGTCTCATAATTACGTTCACACATAGCCGCAACTGACCCTATCTGAGAAGAAACACCCAAAGAAAAAGAACCGAAACAAGTTATATCATCTGAAAGATTCACTGATAGTGCGATTAATATAATTTAAAAAAATTGGTAATATGGATGACCTATCTGCTTTTGCACTTGATGATTTTAATCATTAAGAAAAATACTTAAAACCCGAACATAACGAATCTGTAAGCAGATATAACTGATTAAAGTGGATATATCGCATAAAATATGACAAAGATCGGGTTTCAGTGACTGATCCAATATATATGTTATACAAGAAAGACATTAAAAAATGGACATAGTTGTTCAGATTAAGCAAAAGCTCGGATCGCCACCTAGAGCTCCTATTTCTCCGCCATATAAAAGTCATCCTCCACCCGAACAGAAAAAGTCCAAATCTTTAAGAAAGGAGACATAATAATTTCATGATGCGCAAGGTGCTACTGGCAGTCGATTTTCTCGAGGAAGTGGTCTTATTGTCTGTCTTAATAATATTCTCTCCGACATAGCACGATTATAAATTCTCATAGGAGGAGCACTGGCTACAAATAACTCCCCGGAAATACTAAATGAAGCTGATGATATTTGTAGACGATTATGTTAAGGGGGGTAATGGAAATCGGCGTATTTGACAAATTTATCGATGAACTCGTTATCAATGCCATTGGTGAATAAGCGCCTACTTATAATATTGCCTTTAGGGCGTTTTCTGCAGCCAACGAAAGACTAACACGTTAAATACGACGAACACCGCAGGCAATACAAATGGCATCTACATATATCATGCCCGTGAATGTCAGTGAAATAATAAATCAAGCCTGGATAAAAAATTTAAAAAGAACTAGCAGCCTTGATAAATAAAGGATCCGATCAAGTGCAAAGAAAAACTTACTGCATCTGTACTAACATGAAGTGGTTTGAAAAGGTCATCGAGATCGCGATTTATATCGAGAACTATATAATACAATGTTCAAATATGCACGCGATGCAGCGTTTGATATGGACGAACCGGTCACGAAGATGAATCCGTACGTGCTAATCAAATGTATTATATTAACGCAATAAACCTGTTCAACGAGGAGGAAGAATTTAACTTCAAGTTCATGATACAAGACATTAATTCTTACCCGCTGATGCATTTATTGACGTAGAAGAGAACTTGTAAAGACGGACAATATTGAATATGAAGAGTATGCGCAAGTTGATTTATTACCAATGGGCTTATGGCCTTATTTAATAGCGTTACATATATGATTTATGGAAGTAAGATTGAATATATTCAGCATGATATTGATGTTGCCACAACATTTTCGGTTTTAGCGAGATATTCTGATGATTATACAAGATCAGCCGATGAATCAATTATGTTTGCTAAGGATATTACTGCTAACGCTGATAATGTTCAGTATGTTAAATGATGGACACCACGAGATACAGCAACTGATCCACAACCACTTGGATATGTTAGTCCACTTGGTAATTTTGATATTATTAAAAAAAGTGTTAGTGCTACCTACAACTTAGGATTTGCAACACGTGTATCAATATTGCAATGACCGCGTATATTATTTTCATGTGCAATTCCACTGTCTCATGTATTTGGATTTTGTGGAAATGTACGAACTTTTATCTTTGGAGCTAAACACACAGTAGTTATTGTAAGATTAAATGATGATAATGAGGCAATCTGGCGAGGTGCTGGTGTTGCTGATGCTGGAAGAGTAAATATAATAAATTTCATTGTGTATGCCAGTAATGACTCTAGCCATCACTGACGAGAATAAATTATTGTCATTTATTGATATTGGTGGTAAATCATTACGATCATGGCTAACAGCAAAAGCTTCAATGGGGAGTTTTCTTAACGGCATATTTACATGGCATATGGCATCACAACAGGGTGTTTTTGCGCTTCGACATACATTTGTTGCGCTACAGGATAAAAAACGATTCAATTCACAAACACGCAGCCATATGATATTTGATCATCGTTTGTTGACATTTATATGATTTGGTCTGGATGAAGACACCGGACTGGAAATATCGCAATTAGATTTTACAAACCTATATCCGATTTATTACTTTTCCTTGGGATGTCTTGATTTAGCAAGTCAGGATGTTGTTGATATACACATTTGATCTTGTGTGGCTCTTCCGATAAATGCAATAGGTTATATCACTCTCCCTACTTAAGGAGCAATAACTGTTATACACAGCGACAAATCGACGTTACTTAAGATGCTGGTGGACGAATGAGAGTCATTTAGGCACCATTGAAAAACGAGTAAATGTTTCCAAATATACAAAACAATTAGATCACTCGTATTATTAAAAATGTCATATATTCGCGTTAGTGTTATTCCGACTCCTTGTCAGATTAAACAGCTGCATTAAAATTCGGATAAAAATATGGAACTATAATAGCGCTAACCACGATCACTGGTTGTCAGAATAAACCATAACTGACATCGAGTCAGATTAAGCATTTTAAAGATGCAAACAATTAAACAAATTGTTCAGGTTACTCTCTCTGCGTGTTCCATTTCCGATATCATTAAATCAGGTGCTATACCCGCATTGATTGCCGCTGTTGCACATGCAGTCGCGAAAGCTGAGCCCATCTGCAGGAATGGCACTAAAATACTCATCAGGGCACGGATATACCAAATGGAAGGGGTCTAAGGCTACCAGGCAGTAGTTTTACTCAAGGACAGTCCTGAGATTACCAGGTAGTCGTTTCACTTATGGAAGCGGACTGAGATTACCAGGGAGTATTTATTAGTAGGAAAAAAAGTCTGACGGTTTAAAAACTCTGTTGTCAAATTACGATTTCATCGATGCTGATAACAAATTAGGAATAACAAACTTTAGAGGTGTTTTTGTGATAAACCAGTTACCTTTCATGCCAAAACGCGTTGAAAATATGATCCTTAATCTTGATAATTCCACAGGACCTAGAACTTACATATAAGATTGATCCACTAATAATTATTTATTTCGATTCGTATTGGTTAGCTCCACACAAAGAATTTCTAAGATATATTAAAACAGTACACGGCGATCTTGAAGACTAAAACAGGAAATGTTATACGATTATTCTCAATCCGAAAATGTTGTGGTTGAAGATACTTATCTAAACATTAATCAAATATCAGAATTATCATCAGCGCCATCTATATCCGATCTAGTATGTAGACATGAGACTGTTTACTTGAACGGATGTGGCGATTGTGGTAAAACGGCTCGTGTTATCAAATTATTTTGGTGGAAGTCAGATTTCCTTATCGTAACTCCTACACATAGACTCACACAAATAATCAAAGAACGAGGTGTGAAATCGTGTACATATCGTAGTTTATTTCGGTATAAAGGTGATGCATAGTCTCCTGGAGAGAAAATATATTCTCTAGGTTATCAGTAGGGAGTAGATATGCACAGTGCCGTTGGATATAATGAAAATGTTTCTCGGATGCAATTTATTGAAAACTACAGCTGTGATAATATATGGCGATCACAGTCAACTACCACCATTTGTTGTAACATCTCCGCTTGATTGGTTAAATATTATTTTAGATTGTTTTAAAGAGATAACTGAAGATCCTCGAGCGCTTAATCCAAAGTTAAACGAGTTCAAGAAATTAAATATACTACAGTGGACTATTTTTAATGTGAAATAGCGCGTCAAATACTATCAGAAACTTCCCTGAATGATTTTTGGGATAAATGGAGACCAAACGATTTGATAGTGGCAAGTATAAAGACAGTCGGAGACACACTCTAGCGGCAATTATTTATTACCAGTTTCCAGCGCTGCCAGAAACATTATGTTATTGATCAGCTGATAAACAAATACAGAATATTGAAAGTGAAATTCCAGGATTGTCAAGGAAACATAATCGCGTGTTAAATGATTTTGTCCAGTTTGATATATGTGCTGTCGAGGACTCGTTAGCGGATAAATCTCCCTGGACGATGTAACAGAATTGTTACCGAGTGGATGGTGGATTAAATGAACAACACAAACACAATATGTGAAAGATAATGTAAATTTATGAAAAAAATTATCAACGAAAAATAATGATGTAACAACATAATAACTCATGCATTCAACCCACAATCATACTTCACAACCATTTACAATTCAAAAATAAATTAAATATTAATACAAAATAAACACAGATCCAAGGAATCTCTTGGACGAAACACAGATCCAAGGAACTTCCTGGACTACACAAATGTTTCAAATAAAATGGAGTTCTTACAAAAGTTGTATTAACGAAAGTATATATTGCGATAACAAAGACAAACATCAAACTATACTATCGCACGTATGGATCGCGACAACAAGTACAAACATCTACATGTATTTTATCAAGTTGCTAACTGTTAATGAGATTCATGTAATCCCTTCAAATACTACTGTGATTCAAAGTAACTATGTGTAAATATAACAATGTATTCAATTGTAACTACAATTGCAACACACACATGTGTCTCGACTCTGTACAACCATACGATTCACCAACTGTTGAATCGCCGCCAAGCTTCTCCGAATACCTAGGGTTGGCCCAATACTTTTATCGGCCGCTTGCCCTTCACGGATCCACTACAATTATACATACAGACAGCATACAGCATCTACTAAAACTTCCGGTCGCAAACACTTAGATACTACCCCGGACGTTTACACCTCTAGACAGCTCCGACACTCGGATATTTAAACTTCTAGATTTCCGGATATTTACACATCTCGACAGACGTAGACGGACAGACAATCCGACAGTCAGACAGTCAGATACCTCAATTTGATCACACAATTTAACAGCACAATCACGGCACAATCAATCACATTCAGCCCTGTTGTTGGAGCAGTCAATCATATTCAGCTACAATTCAGAGACATTCAGAGACGTTCAGAGACGTTCAGCTACAATTCAGAGACATTCAGAGACGTTCAGAGACGTTCAGCTACAATTCAGTCACATTTAGAGACGTTCAGAGACGTTCAGCTACAATCCAGCTATAATAAAGAAACCAAACTAATAATAGTTGTTTCTAAAACAATCTAAAACTTAGATTACGCTATTGCATTTAAAGTCTAATTGTGACTAGTAATTCCAAATATTCAACGTTTCAAATCTGCATTGTAATAAATGCATCATTACATGAAATGATAAACTGAATAAAATTCACAATAAAACGAAATATAAATTTAACACTCACCCCTTTCGCTGGAGAAAGAATGACGAGCTATCTCTCCTTTTATAAGATACTTTTGGACTCGTAATCTTATCAGAATTATTCTGCCTTATATATCCTCAAATAGGTGAGCGGAATTCACGGCAAAATTCCCGTGCACCCAGTGATTCTAATGTTCCTGACTTCAAGTGATTTGTAGTCAGGAACATAACGCATGTACGACGAAACAAAAAAAATGGTGAAATTGGTTTGTAATTAAAGAAAAAATAAATTCAATTTTCGCCTAATTCTGTGACAGACATTATATTACGCTATGACGATACATTCACCTCAGGGATTAACTATCTCTGATACAGTTGTTTGGATCATTGATGATCTCATCGAGTGGTCAAATTAAGATTATCTCGCCGTGTCAGGAGCTCGAAGACTAAATCAACTTGGTATGGCTATTCTAAATTTTACTGACCCCAGCAGCGACATTTTTACCAATGACATTACAAACAAGGTGACGACACAAAATAATTGCGACTTTTATATTTATATTTAATTTATCATGATGCTGAAACAACAACAGAATAATCAATGTACAAGCTGTAATTGTGCAATGCTATGGCAGTATTCCGATAAAAATCCACGACGATTTACCGCGGATAGGAAGGATAGTAGTCGCAGTCGCACACGTGACAATACAATACTGACCTGTCGTGAATGTAAAAGACGAAGATGTACTGGTTAAGTGATCTACGTGGTAATTGTGTATCCTGGCGTGTTAGTTGCAACTGTTCACATATAAATCCACTCTTAGGAGTAGATTAATCTAATTTATATTTTACAGGTCTACCCGTGGAATCATGATATGTTAGATATATTGTGTGTGGTAACACTCCACATAGGATCATTTGCTCTTGTTTTACCACCTGCAAGTTCTCCCGACTCATATATAGTAGTCGCAGTCGCACACGTGACAATACGATACTGACTTGTCGTGAATGTAAAGGACGAAGATGTACTGGATAAGTGATCTACGTGGTAATTGTGTATCCTGGCGTGTTAGTTGCAACTGTTCACATATAAATCCATGCTTAGGAGTAGATTAATCTAATCTATATTTTACAGGTCTACCCGTGGAATCATGTTATGTTAGATATAATGTGTGTGGTAACACTCCACATAGGATCATTTGCTCTTGTTTTACCACCTGCAAGTCCTCCCGGCTCATATATAGTAGTCGCAGTCGCACACGTAACAATACGATACTCACCTGTCGTGAATGTAAAGGACGAAGATGTACTGGTTAAGTGATCCACGTGGTATTTGTGTATCCTGGCGTGTTCGTTGCAACTGTTCACATATAAGTCCACGCTTAGGAGTAGATTAATCTAATCTATATTTTACAGGTCTACCCGTGGTATCATGTTATGTTAGATATATTGTGTGTGGTAACACTCCACATAGGATCATTTGCTCTTGTTTTACCACCTGCAAGTCCTCCCGGCTCATATATAGTAGTCGCAGTCGCACACGTAACAATACGATACTCACCTGTCGTGAATGTAAAGGACGAAGATGTACTGGTTAAGTGATCCACGTGGTATTTGTGTATCCTGGCGTGTTCGTTGCAACTGTTCACATATAAGTCCACGCTTAGGAGTAGATTAATCTAATCTATATTTTACAGGTCTACCCGTGGTATCATGTTATGTTAAATATATTGTGTGTGGTAACACTCCACATAGGATCATTTGCTCTTGTTTTACCACCTGCAAGTCCTCCCGGCTCATATATAGTAGTCGCAGTCGCACACGTAACAATACGATACTCACCTGTCGTGAATGTAAAGGACGAAGATGTACTGGTTAAGTGATCCACGTGATATTTGTGTATCCTGGCGTGTTCGTTGCAACTGTTCACATATAAGTCCACGCTTAGGAGTAGATTAATCTAATCTATATTTTACAGGTCTACCCGTGGTATCATGTTATGTTAGATATATTGTGTGTGGTAACACTCCACATAGGATCATTTGCTCTTGTTTTACCACCTGCAAGTTCTCCCGGCTCATGTATATGTATATATATATATTGCAGTCACATTGCCAGGTATTTGTTGTTTCGAAAATTCATTTCGTGCTGGTATATATTTGCAGATTGATTGTACGAGCAACTTTTATTATTTAATTCATCAATCACACTTGGTAATCGTTCAACCCAAATTCGCTAGATTTCTTATCTTGAATACATTCTTTGCCTTATTGATATCAAAATTATCGCTAAGCAACTGTTCCATTAAATCATTCAACAATTGCCTGATCACGGTGCATCGCAGTGTATCCCCGTCTGATGGTGACGTTATGTTGATTCAGTTATGATAGCACTGCACCTTGAGATTCCTTGCCAGGATCAAAGTGTAACAACTATGGCCATCGAAAAGGTCCTAGTTGATAAATTCGTTCAAACGCAGAAGCTACTTCAGCTGCTGTCTTTGCGGACGATTGCCATTATTCTGTGTATCTGAGTGCAATATGAAAGAATGTTAACTCGTAATATTACTCGACGACTAGTATCATGTGATAAAAATACAATATCAGCCAGATGAACTTCAAAAGGAGCGATGACATCAAAATGAGCATAATCTTTTCTTTTAGGCGGTGGAAGATATATTTGCCATATTGCTTGTCTTAATAACCAATCTGCTGCATTAACACGTTTGACCGTTGCTACTTCGGCGTGTTTACTAATTGCTGATTTACCTCTCCAGTATCTTCTTGGGGAATGATAAATATTGTCCATACTAATATTAATGACCTGCCCCTAACACAAACTTACATTATTTCGAGGTTTTTATTAATCAGCTAGCTAATGATTCCTTAAGGATTTATCAGTAATATAATTTGACGCATGAATCAACTTTATGTATGTGCTGCATATTGTAACTTTTATAACACACATGATGAGCGTCACAATTTTGATCAATATCGTTTATAGAATTCTCATCGGGTTTTACTTCATCCTGATTATCAAGTTTGATATCATGTTTGGTTCCGGAACCACAATAATTATATCCCGGATGATTTTTTTCTCCTGGGTATTTGGCCAATACAGTTACCGGTAATTTTGTCAATTTTGCTGCAATATCACCTCTTCGTTTTCTTTAAATTCTTATTTGTCACCTGGGATGAATCTAAATTTATTTTGTACCGCATGGTTCACAATTACCTGTTAGTGCTGATCTATTATTTATTTTATAATAGTTTTTAACACAATTTAGATCCATATTATTTATTAATGGAATTGATATTTCAGCGACAAGCACGAGATAACCAATTAAACACCATCGAACGTTACCAAATGCAATCAGAATGATAATCACATGTCTGTCTGGTAGTGGAAAGACACGTTTGTTAATTAAACTGATAATGAGATGGCTAAAATGATACAAGTTGTATATGATGCACCATTTGTTGCGTATCAGCGGTGTTACGATGTGTTAAAATATTTTAGTGAAAATGCAAAATCTTTGGATGAGCGCGGTGATGATATTATTAATTGTATTACTGATATTGATTAAGCACCAAGTGTTGATAATATTGATGAAAGTATTAATAATCTAGTTGTATATGTTGATGTAATGTTGGATAAACAATCTAATCCAGCTATAATATTTGGTCAAAGTAGATATAAAAACACTGATGTTATTTACGTAACCGAGCGATATTCACAAATTCCAAAAGTGATTAGAGATAACTACTATTCTTGATGTGTTTAATTGCGTTAGTACGCACACATTACGAATTATTCATCATACCTGTTTTATCGATTATTACGACTAAAATCTTTTTTAAAATTACTTTAGCCACGCCCTTTCAACCCCACAAGGTTTTATAACAATACATTCTCATTTAATCCTAGATCAAGATTTCGTATTGTTTTTTACGAAGTGTAGTAGGATGGGCCAGGAAGGGATGTTTCTGCCAGGGTAGGGAATGTTTGGTGTGGACTTTGCCCTCTGAATCTCCTTCTCCTGTTTCCAAGTATCACAATCCTTGGAATTGGCGTGATGTTCCTTGCCACAGTTAGCACAATGCGGAATTACTCTTCAATCAGATTCCTGATGAGATTGGTCTCCGAATCGGCCATATATTTTGACTTTGCAACATCGGTCGTCGTGATAACTGTATTAGCATCCAAAGGGGTTTGAAATGTATAATAGATGGTTAAATACTCTTCTAAATAGACGACGAGAAAGTCGAACTGAATTGCATTTTCAGCAACTGATTGTATCCAATTTGTACGTGATAGTTCTGCAACACTACACTGCTGATCACTTACCATTACTGCAATTGTACCCCACTCGTCGCTAAATTGACATCATATATACACATAGTAGATTCGATTCTATCAAAGTATTTCATGTCCCTAACACTGAAAGTTTGATCTGTTCTTCCAAGTGTTGTTTCATCATGCCAGTGGAAGGATTAGTTTATGAACACAACCGAGTCTGATGTTTTACAAATGTATGCGATCTCATCATGGCTATATGTGACAGCCCTTATAAGCCTTACAAACAAATATAGAATATCAACTTTATATGCATACAAATTACCGCTTAGATTATAAAACACCAAACAATGTGCAGTGCGGACATCAACAAGAATCCGGTCGGTTAAAATGTTATTGTTAACCTGGATTGGAGAACATAATTTGACATTCTTTGGGTTGCATATGTGGTGTCTAATAAACATGAAGGCAGTTTGACTCTCCTAGACTTATTTTACCTGGCAGCCATTATTTTCTTCAACTATATTGATGCAAACTCGATTGGAGGTCCCCATAGGTGTCCATCGTGTTGCTGAGGACGCACGTGAGCAGGCACATCTTTGCTAGCCAAGCATTCTATACGGTAGCCATATGTACCACTTGGCTGTTTGGATAATTATGATGATGCTTCGTCCTAGGAAACATTATTAGATTTCATGACTTGCCTTCCTTGGTATGTAATGCCAACTAAATCATAATGTGGTGCATTATACAAGGCCGAAAATGATAGAAGCAATTACCATAAAGAGTTTAATGTATACACATGACATAACATGTATGAATATATAACATATGGAAGTCGCTACAGGTCTTTTTGAGAGAAAGTTGTTTGTGTAAACACGTTCCCGCAGTGGAAAATGAATTATACATATATGTCCATTAAGTCTTGGTTTTATGGAATAATGGTCAAATTTAAAACTTTAATATGGACTAAATGCGGTGGCTTGCCGCTACCTTGCATGATGTTAACAGATTCGATGCATAAAATATA
This sequence comes from Unio pictorum, assembly GCA_030141615.1. Lineage (NCBI taxonomy): Eukaryota > Metazoa > Mollusca > Bivalvia > Unionida > Unionidae > Unio > Unio pictorum. The sequence continues at coordinate 1,869,651 of JARLTB010000163.1, read as the reverse complement.
TGCCCGTTACATACAAGTGTAGGCAGGTTTATTACTTCGGAACCTTTGCTAGCTAGGTCGGCACTGTTCCGAATCCAAGCTTCCTCTTGTCAAATAGGACTTATTGAGTTACAAATAAAGTACATTTATTATTATAAATATTGTGCATTAACGTGTACAAACGTCATTAATATCCACGAGATTTCGATATTTAACATAAATACATGATAAAAATACTCGTCCATTTTCCTATCGCTAGTATTATAGTAATTGGGAACTGCATCGTCTTAAGTATGCTGAACCAAGTAATCGAAGACCACTTCCGATTGTATTCTATGATATTTTGTATGTAATCGATGTCATTAGCTAATAAGAACATCGTGTGCTTCCATGGATGATAGGTCAGGAATGTTTGCCCTGAAGCTATTCTTGACTTTGTTCCGACTTCTACTAGCATTGTCGCGTTTGCAATCATAAGAGTCACAGCTGTTAACAACGATCGTGTGGAAGTAAGGATACAAAATAATATGCTAGTGTCTGCAATTCAATTTCCAAGTAGTTGAATAATTTTAACATCTCCGAAGTGTTTATGTGTTTGGACGCGTTATACTGAAATTACTGGTACATTTAATTGTTTTAGGGAAGGCATCGTTTATCTTTCAATTGCGTCGTTTATCCTTCCCAACTCTGATATTCACTAAGGTTAACGTTCACATTGCGAATTGTACAAAAGTATTTCAATTACGTGCGAGAACCCTCGTTTGACCCATCCCCCCATAACAGCAGTCTTATCCGAAGGTACCACAGCACGACAACGATTACCAGCCGCACATTCACAGGAAAGAAAACTAATGCCGACGAGGGATTACCAGAACAACCAAATGTTACAATGAAAAGTAAAAAATCGATTACACAGGGAGAAACTCAGGATAACAAATTTAAAAACTAGTTTCTATGTTTTCATGTCAGTAGATATAATGTTACAAGTTGCGAGATGAACACATTACTTATCATAGCCATCTCTACGAAATTAGAGTGTTATAAATTGAATCTAAACTAATTCATTTAAAGGTGACTACAAGACATAAATACATGAAAGTGTATTATAAATTTTACAACCCAGAATCTACTTATCCTTCTCCCAAATTAACATTTAAATACAAATAATGTGCACTGCAGTTTCACTGAGTAGTTCAAACATGTTTTTGTTTTATAATACTATCAAACTATAAAATAAATTTCGTTCGGAAGATTATCGAAGGAAAACAATAATTGTTAAAACTCCAGGATCGGTATGAATCTGATTTCTCAGTACCAAACTTGTATACACCATTTATTGCGACTGTATTTCGCAAGAGACACCACACGTGACGAATCGGACTACTCATCGTGTGATCAATACCAGTTTTGCTTCAACTTTGCCTGTTCATGTGAACTAGCCCATCCATTAAGAATCGTTTGAAATATCTAGAAGCGTTAACCACCTATGAAAAAGCAAGAAATGAAGTCGAAAGTTCAATTTACAACTTATATTTAAGATATTTAACAAATTTCAGCACAAATTTATCCATCTACTTTTAGATCCCAAAACTATACTTTGAAGTATTTTTTTTGTTTCTTTGACTTCAAAAGATATTTGTCCAGTTACTGTCAAATATTGTTCATAACAATTATATAAATGATATGCAATTATATACCGTTAGTTACAAAAGCAAAGTAAAAACTATACAAAACACCAACAAACATGGATTCAAGAAGTCGGGTATTATCATAAATATACTACACTCTTCATGGGTATTAGGAATGCGAAATATCTGACGACAACTTAGCAAGCGGGACGGCCGGTCATCAATGGGATCGGTATCACGTACTTGGTGACTTATTAGGTGTATCAAATTCACCAACCAGTGCAAAGAAGATTCATGTGACTGGTTTAGTGCTTAAATACCGAATAAGGGTCTTCAATCTCTCAGTTCTTGCACATGATGATGTACGTGAACATAAAGAGGCTGAGACACTGAGGTCACAAGATTCTCCAAGTCTCGTTATTGCACTGAAACGCACGTGTACACGTTCACCATTAATATGGCTAAACGTATTGCAATGGACTGCTGGTAAAGTATGTATTGGATCTATAATTTTGCTTATGACGAAGCTCCAATTGCACATTAATTTTTCACATGGTATTATACAACATGAAAAAAGAACGAACCAGACAACGTTTTGCGGAGACACATGCATTGGAACGTGACTGCGACAAGTGATGGGAACTGGTTATATGTTCAGCGTCACAGCGCCTCAACGACCACACTCACTAGGTCAAGTGACTGATGATGATGATGATGATGATGATGATGATGATGATGATGATAGCAATGAATATCCGTGATATAATTGTAAGATACATACATGTACAATACAAATCAGATGTCAATATTGCTCAGCGATTTCCAGGTCAAACTAAAACATCATGGAGCATTTACAATAAGTCATAGACCTTATCATGTAAGTAAGGTGATGCTGAAGACCATCTTGAACAGACTGAAGCCAAATGCAGATGAAATAAGCGCTGAAGAACAGGCAGGGTTCCGGAGTGGAAGAAGCGCAACATAACAAATATTGAATGAAAGTATCTGAACGAAAGGACTAGAAACATCAACACGTCATCTAGCTTGTGTTCATAGATTTCAAAAATGCCTTTGACAGAGTGTTGCATAAGACATTGTGGGTACACATTGAAAAAATACAACATGGATCATATCATTTCAAATTCAATGCTGTGTTGATTCACATTTTGTATTGGTAGGACAGTCATTTATTTAGGATCCTCGATATGATTAATATTATATATTATATAACGTAATATTCTATAACGATGAGACATATCATTCACTTGCACTGCATTCAATATTAGATGGTTTAATGAAAGATGCTAATTCAATAATTCGAAAAGGCAGATTAGTTTTGAGGATAGATTTCGTTTTATGGCTCGATCACCATCAAATGATTACGAAGTTAGTTGACAAAATGTACAGAGATAATGAAACATTGTGAAAAAAGTGTAGCTAACGTACTTTAAATGGATACTTAACCTCATCGTAGCTGTTCAAGTGCAAATAAGTTATGTATTGATGACCTCATTATATAGGAATTATTTCTGCTCATTACCATGATTTTTGTAAGTATACTTCGTCTAAGCTAATAAGATCAATATGTATCATTAAGAAAGCTTATACCATATGGATACCTATTGAGATATAAACATATTGCCACAATGGTACTTGCGTCATATGCATGCATAAAGAAATATAGACCAATTATTCCTAAGTTCTTCATCATTGCTAATTTATTTGGACAATAGGCGTAAGGAATCCGATAATTTACAGCTTGTTTGCTCGGATAGAATAAACCGAAACTTCAATAATATTTCAGCTCACATGACCTCTTGCATTGTGCATATTTCCCTTATTTGCAGCATGTGTTCACAGTCTGCTTTAGCATTCACCATTTACATCTTGCGTTAATGTGGAAGCTTTATATTTTACTGTTACCATCTTACAGTTTTAGTTTAAACTGTTTGACTTATGATATCGCTTTACGGTCTTAAATATTTATATTTTTTTTAAAGTTTATACATATAAACATTTGTATGGCGCTATATAGCCTTAGGACAATACATCCATAAATCTCTCTTATGATTAATGCTTTAGGGCGACAGGTTTAAGGAAGCAAGCAATTTATATCTAATTTGTTCGGAGATAACGTACCGAATCTTACATAATAATTCAGCTGGCACGACTTGATGGATCGTGTCGATATTTCCGGAAATATTGAGTCCTTGATTCGTCTCTTTCAGACTATTACATACGATCTATCTTAAAGGTATATATATATATATATATATATATATATATATATATATATATATATATATATATATATATATATATATATATATATATATATATATATATATATATATATATATATATATATATATTGATCGACAATATGATACATACATTGAACTAAGAAGGCTCTACGGACTTGAAATAAGGTATGTTCGATTTATATAAACGGTTTAGTAATAAAGTAGGGAACAAATAGCATAAGATGATGAGGTTTCTTAAGGATTTGATCTGGGTCAGATACTATCGTCTAACAATATGATATACGTTTGAATAATAATTAAAGATGTAATCATGAAATGAACAGGATTAAAACGTAATGGTTAATCTCTATATTCAACTCGATGTCGTAATTTTAATTTAAAAGTTATGTTTGAGAATATCTTTTCAAGTATTGTACACTGCCAACGCAAGTAGCGGGATTCAGAATGTGCTAAATGCACATAGTTCTGAATAGTTCCTCATCACGGTGTCTTATCTTCTATTAAGACCATGTCTATGAAAACAAGAATGTGTTATGTATGTTTTTAGCAGTTATGTGCATGTCAACAAGTCAATATAGTAAGGTGTATGTCTTATACGTCTTACAAAGATGGATATTGAACTCCACCATGTGCATTTGTGAGACTTCTAACTCTAAATGTCTCGATTTAAATAAAACGGATTAGTCAGAAATATAATAAAGATTTTATGTTGAACGTCCTTTACAGTATTTTAGAAGGTATTGAAGAAACGGGTGGATAGTAATTTGGCATTGTTATATTTAACATAGATTAATATCTTTACTAAGGTTCAGTTTTGACTTGTATGTACTTGCATTTAATTTCCATTGACGGAATAAAGCAATAATTAAATAGCTTTTATGTCTTTTTATGATTAATTTGTTTTAGTTTATAGATAGGTTTTCCTGTCAAACATCATTACCCAAGAAAGTATATCCTTTGCAATCCATGTTCCGTTTTAGGCCAAGTGCAGCTTATTGAGTTCCTCAGTTCGAAATTGGTATGAAAAATGCCATCTTTTTACGTTTTCTTTTATTAAATATTAGTGGACATACCTACAAGGATTTGACATTTTGATTGTTCAAGCTTTATGTTCTGCAGAGATCCTTCTGCGATAATTACACAACATTTCAGTATCTTTTTTGAAATTGTCATCAATAAGTCCATTAGCTAGCGTTAGAACCAAACACTGTATGACTATATCAGTTTCGTGCTGAGAGCTTCTTTCAAACACTGCGATACATTTGTTTAAGTATCGCGTTTCTCATGTGATAAAGAATTGCTTCATGAAGGTGTAAGCAGCACTTCATCATTGTATCCTCTAAAAATTCATCATCTGACTTTATTGGTTAAATGCCATTGTCTACGAAGATGTAATTTAGAGTCTCAGGACCATACAAATTATCGATTGAAATGACCTAATGTGTTGCCACCAATGTATTACTCTACATACGCATCGGTCACTGCGCAAGCATGCATCGGCACTCGCCGAGACATTCGCACTATCGGACTAATTAATTTGCATATGATCAACCCTGCCATCAGGTATCAGTGACAAGTGTTATTCTATTCTTCGTGTTATACACGTTATGTTTTTAACCTCTTGAGACAGTCGAGTTAAAAATATGAACAACACAAATTGTCCCAAAATGCTATTAAATGTGTCAAATACAAGAGTGTCTGCCCGCCTGCATTTTCAGGGCGATTTTGCATTATATTACTATACGGTATGTGGAGAGCCATATGGTGCACAATATTGTTTTAAAATGCTGTATTTTTAGAGATAAGAAACGATGATCATTGGATTCCGTATCTCCTTTGGGGTGTTTTTGATGCTCTGTTCGTCTCAAATATCCAGCTACATTCACGGACAATTGATACTCCCAGAACCGATTAAACACATTCGTGATCCAGTAATTGTGAGTGGATCCCAATCTGGATTTTGATCAACGTTCCAGGTTTTAGGTTCCTATCTCCTCTCTACTTTTTACTTTTAATCAGTCTGTCTGTCTGTATGTATGTATCTGTATATTAATAATAATGTTATATATTAATGTTATTTAACCATTGGCTTGGCTCTAAATAGCTAGAATTACTGGTGTTAACAAACAATAAAACATATATTAATTTAATATGGATGTATTTATATATGTATGATTGTTTTTTTTTTCTTTAACAGCGCACCGGCACCTTTAGGCAATTTACGTGTTTCAATAGTTTGTATGTATACATGTTTAAAGATACCAAAATAATTATTATCGGCAATCGATATAAAGAAAGTTCAAAGAAAAATACTAAGATGTTAGTAACAGAAAAATATAAAGCATATTTATCAACGGGAAATATAAATGGTTCAAGTTAATGAGTACAGTTGAAAAGATGTTAAAAATTAGATAAAAATGCTCTGGGTGATGGCACAAAAAGTTATAGTTCAGAGGAAAGCTCTTCTTTCTTCATGAAAACTAGAATACACGTGACATGTATATTATCAAAACCTTCTTTTATGTCATGCAAATTATACTACTTATTACGCGTATTTTGCAGGTCCTAAGAACTGGCATAAAGTACTTAACGGTTAATTGCTCAATGCAAGCAACTCACTCTGGTGGTTCTTAATATGTGAGAGTGCGTTATATAATGAATAATTTGTACTTTCAAAGCAACCCTAGGATAATGGCCTTTTTCCTACAGACCCATTAGTAGGAAGGAGGTAGTCAATGCATAAATTCGAATTGGTCATCCGCCATCCGTACATAACCAACTCACACATGCTAAAAGGTAAGGTTCATCCAGAAGGCTTTTCTTGCAATGAACAAGGCACAGTTAAGAAATTTATGACAGTATTTCGACCTGCACCCTACTCGTAATAAGCATTATAATTTGCATGACATAAAACAATTTATTCATACCACCAATACCAGTCGCAATATACCTTCATCAAGGATGAAAACCTTCATTTTTAACTATACCTTGTGTGCCATCATTTTTTACCATTTTTGTTTAATGCAAATACTGGCCCTTATTCACATCCATTCATCTGTCTTCATTTATATACACCATCGACATGTGCAGTCGATTGGGAAGATTCATATTTTACTCTTAGCAACGACTTACCATTTTACTTTGGAATATTTGTTTTTTTTATATCGCTGGTCGATAAAAAGCCTTTTTAGTATCTTTAAACATGAATACATACAACCTATTGTATGCCGCTAAATGACCTAAACGTGATAGTGTGTCTTTAAACAAATTAGTCAATCAGTCAATCATTTATGCATGTGTGCATACATGTATAAATATGTTCATGACTTTTTGTATGTGCGCATGCATGTATGTCCTTGTTCATGCTTGTATGTATGTATGTATGTATGTATGTATGTATGTATGTATGTATGTATGCATGTATGTATGTATGTATGTATGTATGTATGTATGTATGTATGTATGTATGTTTGCATGTATGTATGTATGTATGTATGTCTTTCTGTCTTTCTGTCTGTATGTCTGTCTGTCTGTCTGTCTGTATGTATGTATGTATGTATGTATGTATGTATGTATGTATGCATGCATGTATGTATGTATTTATGTATGTATGTATGTATGGATGTATTGTATGTTTGAGGGAAGTAGTGCATTATTTCTCCGGCTGAATCCTACCGAATGCATGTTCGTGTGTGTTTGATAAGGATGTTTAACGTAGTTTTAACATTTTGCGGTCATATTCCTACAATATTTACATTGTGACGTTTATTGTTATGTGTAGCACTGGGGCATAATACAGCAGACAAGTAGCATGTCTCACCCAGTCAAATCATGAATGTGTTTGGAACGACTCGTGCAGGGTACGAACCTACGACATTTGCGTCCGATACAGACATTTGAACCACTAAGCCACCGGAGCTAATCAAAAGACTTCGACAATGGTACTAAAAGCTGCCTCGCGTTGCGCTCAAAACTATACCATTAATATTAGGATGGGTCCGCATGGTGTCAGATAATATGATCTGGTGGGATATTATGATACAAATCTGCTCAATGATAATCCAGTGATAGACATCATTAGAAACTGCTGCACTACGGACATTGTAGTGATTTTACAACAAAAGTGTTAAATTTCCATTAAACATTTCTAACCACACACCCATTTTTATATAAGAATATTTTTATGATTTTCAATCAATAGAGAGGTTATTTTCAATAATCTATTTAGAGGTCATTAAAAAAATATAGTTCCTTGCAAGAAATCGAATATATGAATCGTTTTTGTTTTTCCAAACGGATTTGCATACAGTTATTTTGTTTTCGGCCTTTTACTTCACGAGGGAAGTGCAAAGGTTGAAAAATAACATTCTTAATTCGTTCATTTTCAGGCGATAGCATGATTGATTCATTGCCTTCATGAGTTGTATATTCTTTATTTTGTCTGCTTTGTTTGCGTCTTTCGTCATTATGAAAATTGGATATCGTATTAAGTTTTTAAGTAGTGAACCTTTTTGTTTTGCTTCAGTTTTGGTCTCTGTTGTTATTAATATTGCATGGGCCCTCCCGAGAACGACTTTACCTCCGGTTGAAGATAACCTACAATGCACTGTCTCTCTCTTTCTGTCTCTCTGTCTCTCTCTGTCTCTCTCTCTCTCTCTCTCTCTCTCTCTCTCATTCAATTACAATCACATCATTTAATCCATTTCCAGGCGTCATATCCATAATAAAACTTATTTAAACTTTTCTTTTGAACTATAACTTGCATTATATCACGTTGAGCATTTTTATGTAATGTAACCTCCACCCATTAATTTTAACATCTTTTTAGCTGTCTTCATTAACACCAAATAACTGGTCAATCATAGGTAATTTCATCAAATGAGTATAATATCTGTGAATCTGTGGTACTTACAACGTTTCCCCTCGTTTTGCTCCATAATGGTCAGCAGGCAAGGATTCTGTATGTTAAACAACCATCATGGAAATTTCAAAACTATATCAACTGAAATAAACGAAAATTAAGTCTTACACTGATGGCAAACCATGGAGTCATTAACACTCTTCATGTTTGGTTGTACAGTCAAAACAGGCCACAAAACTAATTACAGTATGGTCGCTATGGTAATTGGGAAAATGAGATATATCCTGACGTCCTAGTTGATCCATAAACCACGCATCTAGATTGGAGCGGATAAATGTTCTATACAAGATGAGGATGACCTTTTAAAAAGCACCCCATTCAGTATGCATAATTACTGTAAGTATGTCTTAAGATTTCAAGCATTTCTCTTCAAATTCGTGATTGTGGAACAAAGGTCAGTTTTATGTCGACGATAATACCCCAAAACTTGTATTTCTCAACCGCTGGAATAACTGTTACGTCCAGCGTGAGTTCAGGGTCGTTATGATGTTTTCGCAACTGACAGAAATGCATGCATATTGTTTTCGATTTCGAAAATTTGAAATAATTAGTACTGGCCAAATTTTGTAACTTGTTGACAATTTGTCCAAGTTGTCTGTCAAGTGTTTGCATTTGCTTTGATCGACAAAAAAATAAGCAATAGTCAAAGTATAATGTGCAATCAACACACGGAGCTAAACAATTGGTGAGGCTATTGATTGTGATATTAAATAGCGTCACAGATAAAATACTTCCCTGGGGCACACCCATCTTTTGATCGTGTATATCTGAGAGGGTAGAGCACATCCCGTACTTTGAATTCCCTGTCTTAGAGAACATTTGATATGATAGAGAGCAGACGAACTTTTAGACCGAGATCTTGCAGTTGATTTAGTATCTCTTACTTTTATAATATGTAAAATTCCTTTTATCAATAAAAAGCAATGCTACTAAATAATCCTTCTTGAAAAATGCATCGCGAATAATTGTTTCCAGTGTAACCAGATTATCGTTGGTACTAAGACAAGAACGGAAACCACGTTGTAAAAGAGACATTTAATTGTTACTTTTGACGTACCATACAATCCGAGACTTAATCATATCATTTGTTCTATTGTTTCGCACATACAGCAAGTCCGTGCATCCGGTTGATAACTATTAGGATCTCCGATATCGTTACCCGGTTAGGGAATTGTATTTACTGTTGCTTGTTTCCTACTCTTAGGCACATTACCAGCAATCCATAAATCATTAACTATTTTAAGACGATTTGTTAATGATGATTCTGAGAGGTTTTCAAGGACTGGTAATGTACTTCAGCAAGCCCCTCGGACTTGTCATTGGCCTTGTGTAAAGCATATCTAACCTCAAATAGTGAAAACGGTTGTTAGAAATTTAAGAGTTAATGGATGTGAATTTTAAATGTAACATTTCTATTTGAGTTTCTTATATTTGGAAGCCTTCTGGATACTTGGATGACAGATTGTCTAATAAATGTTCCCAATCTAACCACATGATCGTTGGTACTTCGAGCAGAATGGAAGCCACACTGAAAAGGAGATATTAAATTGTTACTTTCCATGTACCATACATGCCAAGAATAAATCATTTGTTTCATTGTTTTGAAGACACAGAATGTCAGTGCAATGGGTCGATAGTTCCTAGGATCTTCGATCTCTTTGCTTGCTTGTGGAACTGGAATTAATGTTGCTTCTTTCCAAATCCTGGATGCATTACCAGCAATCCACAACTTATTTTAGATTTTGAAAAGACCTGTCAGTGATAATTATGGGATGTGTTTCAAGAACCGATAATGTGCTTCATCAGGCCCGACGGGTGTATCATTGGTCATTTCGAAAGTCTCACTAAGTTTCAATAGTGAAACAGCTGATTATAAGTTTCACAGATGTTGGATGTGAATTTATATTTAACATGACCTTTTTATATTTGGAATGCTTCTAAATTGAATACCATCACCTTGAGCATTTGTTTGCAATGTAATTACCGCCCTTTATTGTCATCATCTTTTAATCTGTCCTCATTAACATAAACCGTTGACATGTCCATTTTATTGGGAAACTTCATATTTTACTGGTATTAATATGTCACCATTTTAATTTGATCTATTTCGTTCTTAGGATAATTGCTGGTCGATATCAATCCTTTTACGATTTTACTATGTATGTATTCAACCTGTTGTGAGACGCTTTATAGCCTAAAGGCGCAGATGCACCGTTCAATAAATAAAACTATCAATCTCCCGTTAATCGGAAGTTGCATATTTTACTGACACCAGCTTACCGTTTTACGTGACCTATTTGGTTTTTGATACTGAAGAACGATGTTATATATCTTACCATTTTTAATCGTGTATACATATAACCTATTGTATATCGCTAAATAGCCTAAAAGTGCTGATGCGCCTTTAAAAAACCTCGAACATAACAAATCAAACTAATGCGCAATAAGCTATAAAGCTATCTGTCTTCTAATTTATTCAGGATGTCAATCAGGATATATCATGTACACAGGCAGGTGTGGACCTTTTTGTTATCGGCTTGAATCCCGAAACTGCACTTCCTTTACTAATGCAAGACAAATGTGTGCACGTGACGGAGGCGATTTTTTGAATGTAGACTCATGCTATTATGTTTTTTTCAAGAATACTGCTGACACCAAAGGTATGTACTGACATTACTCTTCATATAAAACAGAATTCGCAGAATACAAAGCTAAGGATTAGGACTCTAATCATTGTTTCATACATAAGCAGGAAGACCTTAACCCAACATTTTAAGTATCTGAATTTATTCTTTACCCAAGCAAATAATACATGTCTCGATAAAGGAAATAATAACATTTAATGTGGAAAGGCGGACAATATAGCATACTTATTTCGTTCCAGAAGGATGTTCTCTCGATGTCTGGGTGGGAGGTAGTTCAGCTACGCCTCAAGTCAGTTATATAACGGTGAAAGGAGATTCTGTTCCACAAAACAGCGTTCTTTGGCGCATCGCAGAACCAAAACCTGACCCTGGAGGCGGTTGCCCAATTATCGGTGCGTTCGATAACCGTCGGCTTAGAGATGCCCCATGTGCACTAAATTTTAAATTTTTTGTGCGGTTTTTATTTAACTGATGTAACAACGGGATGCCCTTCGATACAGATTAATATGTTTAAAAAATATCATCAGTAACACCTTATTCTACCCTATGCTTATCTTGGTAAATATCAATTATCATCATGTACATTTAATATCCTGATAGATGGATGAATATGTATATTTGTGTTCGTCTGATCATATGGTATACTTTCAGTCACCAGTTGTCTTATTAATACGTAGATGTGCCCATATTTTATATATCTATATAAAATTTTCCTTGTACTTTGTGCACTTGAATTTTAAGAAAAGAAATTTATATTAGCATATATTTAAATTGATCTACTCAAGTTACAAACTGTGCATGGCGTAATATCTATAATTGAATCAATAAATCAACATATGGTAATACCACATGTATCAGGTCAGCATTTGTGTTGTCGTTCAAGAACGTCCATTATCACAATAATTGATCCTAATGATTATTGTAACCGTTGAAACAATCATTAACAAACAGAACAATAAATGTCTTATATATTGTCATGCAATTAAACCTCTGCAGGTCCGCTGTTTGACAAGTGGCCTTATGTGCCTTACCACGTGTCGAAAAAGGCGTCAAAGAGGTCGCACCGTGCTTAAAATGGATTACATCTCTTGTCGGTGGAGGAGATGATGATCACAGTTAAGATGCGGCGTTCCAATGCACTACACTGCGGGTTGGTATGATTTGCCCGACGTGTCTCACTGTGTGTTTCGTAGGAGTCAACAACCTGTTTGCAGTGCGTTGAGGCCAGTGTCGGCGGAGTTAAAGATCCTAGTAGTTGAGCGGAGACTTTTCCGATTTAATCCACTGTTTTGGATTCTACTTCTCCTTTACGGGTAGTTGGTCTCGACAAATCGGCTTGTTACGCCGAGCCCCAGGAAGTCTTAATTTACTTGCTCACTTTTATCTGTTGTCTTGTATCTTTCTTGACACCACCATTGCACCTATATTTCATCCCTTAATCTTTTCCTTTTCCCGGTTGTATAAGATTTCCTGAAAGCGGTGGCTTAACTTATAAATTGGTAGATGATTTTACTGACCCTAGAAGATGCATTTACGAGCCAATCATAGGTTATTGTATCTCCCGAGTATAGTATGTGTGTATCCCTGTCACTTGAAAAGTATCTCCTCCTTACGTTTCATGGTAAGAGTGTAGCATGGGTGATGTAAGTGTAATAAAAATCATGGAAAATTCCTTTACAAAAAAACCAAACGAAACAAACGCCCATTCAACTCTGATGAGGAACCATGTAATGTGGAGTCATTGCCACGCTTCATAATTAAACAGTCAAAACATGCCGCAACACCAATAACATCACTGTCTCTTTTTGTATTTGAGAAAACGTTAATGGGGTAGAACGGACACCAAAACGTGACTACAAATTTAAATCGGGTTGCCTTCTTGTTGAGTGTGAGCGAAATGGTCAAACAGAAAATCTCAAGAAAATAAAAACGCTTTTCGATATTTTAACTGAACTTATTCGCATATGCTTCACTCAATACGTCTTAAGAAGTTATACGCTGTCGTGACTTGGCTGGAATCATCGACACAAATATCATCAAGATGATGAAAAATCAAGGCTTCCGTTATTGTCGAATTACCAACCACCATAGGGTTAGACAGAACCATCCGTAGGGCGGAGGTAATCCCATATGCTAAAAAGTGAAGATCCACCAGAGTGACTTACCTACAAATAACCATTAATTATGAAGCACTTTCTTTTTGACGCAATGTAATGGCATGCAACATACGCGTGCTAAGTATTACAATGTTTATGACATAAACGAACGCTTTGATACAATACATATTACTTATATTTTAGATTTCCTGGATGAAGTAAACCTTAATTTCAAAATATAACTTGTATGCCATCGCATTGAATATTGTATATCTACAGTAAATACCGCCACTTATTTTCAACATATTTTGTTATCTGTCTACATGAACATACACCATTCATATCACCCGTTTATTGGGAAGCTTGATAATCTACTGTTTCTTACATCTTACCGTCTTGCTTTGAACTATTTTGCTTTTGATATCACTTGTCGATTTTAAATCTTGTAGTATTTTGAAACATGTATATATAAAACATATTATATAGCGCTGAATCGCCCAAAGGCGTTGTGCGCCGTTAAATATCAATCAATTAATCATTCGGCAGAAAACTGACTTTTATTCCACACATCAAGAATTATAAAGCTATATATTTGAAAACTTTTGACATATTTAAAGCAGATGCTCACACTGACTGGGGTGCTGTTAAAAGTCGTTCTCAATTTATATAGAACATTTATTCGCTTCATACTGTAAACTAGACTATTGTTGCGTTGCTTTTTGTTCATCAAGAAAGTCATATTTAAATATGCTTGACCCAATTCATCATCAGGTAATAGGAATCTCTCTAGGAGCGTTTAAGACATCTCCATAAGAAAGACTTTACGTGAAGGCGAGCAGCAAGAAGCGTGAACAGACCAAGTTTTCAAACAAAAACAAAACAAATGTACGTAGAGAGGGAAAATAGATCAAGATTTCAAACAAAAATAAGGCCTATACGGAGACTGAAACTGTTATTGTTTTAACCAAATATTTAATCATGTCCGATACGATTACTTGATCTAGGATCAGGCAAATTTATAGTTCTAAATCCATGTGGGACCTATTTAGCATGAAAAATTAAATTTCTAAAGAGAGTATAATCCATATCTCCACTACACCTGGTCTGGTGAATATTTCGTAGCGTATGAGCGTCAACTCCATTAAATACAGCAAGAATATTACAGTTACCCCTGTTAACCTTTAGTATTTGTGTATACCTCTGAGTAACATATATCACATCAGTATTTGTTTGTCCACCATTGGAAAATATCCTGGAAGAGTTTGTTTCTTTATCTAACATCACATCATCATATACGACTAAATTGTTAATACTTCCATCAATAGAATCAACAATCGGTGCTTCTTTCATATCGGTTATCAATCCAATAATATCCTCATCGATTTCCGATTTTGATTTCTCGGTAAAATCCTTCAACATCTCGTAACATCGCTGATTGTCTACACTCCAGGCGATCAAATATAGTTTATCATATTTCATCCATCTCGTTATCAAATTAAGTAACAATTGTATTTAACCACTTCCAGATCGTCCAATAATAATCATGCGATTACAGTTTGAGGCAGCTTCATGATGCTTGACGGGTTCTCGTGTTTTTGTCTCCGAAAAATAAATTACATTCATGTCATTATCAATAAAGAATGGATCATTATAGTGTCAAATGTAAGACGAGTACTAGCACAAACGACTTGACAACAATTACAAAATGCAATAACAGATCAGCACTTGCTGGTAAGAGTGTACAATGTCGTACACAAAAATTTAGATTTGTTTCTATGAAATCGGGTAATGATTTGTAAGAAAATGAGGATGTGATATTGCAGCGAACTTAACAAAACTTCCGGGGACTCCATTGGCAAAATATTCAGGGAGAAAAACACCTTCCATGGTATAGTTTTTGTGGCCCTTGAACCAGAGTCGACATCAGACTTAATTGGCCAAGACCAACCCCGATTCGGGCAATATCAAATAAACGCTATTGATAAGTCTTGTCTTCCCCGTGATGTTGCTCAGAAAAGAAGCAATCTGCATCGCAGATGTGAAATTGAGTTATGCCTTGAATTATATCACTGATAAATCATTCAAATAAAAATTAGCTTCGTGGTTGATAAAATTAGCGATAAAAAGTAAATGAATGCTGGATACTGGTAATTAATAACAATATGAAATATATTAATCATTCCCCAAGAGGATACAGGAGGTGTAAATTAGCAATCAATAAAATCGCTAACGCCGCAAAATTAAAACAATCCACCGCGGCTGATTGATTATCCAAAGATTCGATTTGGCAGGTTTATCTTCCACCGCCTAAACAAATTAACTTCCCACATTTTGATCTAATCGCCCCTAATGAAGTTCATCAGGTTGATATATTATTTCTGCCGCATGATACTGTTAATAAACACACTAATAAATATGCGCTAACCGTAGTTGATGTTGCGAGTAGATACGATGAAGCTGAACCATTCGCGACAATGCTTTCAACTGAAGTAGCTTCTGCATTTGATAGGTTTTATCAACAAGGTCCTCTGCAGTGGCCACATCTATTACAGATTGATCCTGGCAAGGAATTTCAGGGTGCAGTGTTATCAACAATGAAGCATCATAATACCACGACCTCGCGTTATATTGATTCAATTTCTCTTCCGTCAATGAGATATCTCGCGGATTCAAATAGCGCCATGATACCATTATTGACTAAGCCGACTTTGGTACCATCTGGATACTCGCTGGTACATTAGGGGTATCAGTACGTTGTACAAGTTTTCATTCTACTTCGATAAACGCTTCACACGGCAGCACGTATTTACTGGTATCTTGAACTTGAAGTTTAATTCGCGATCGCAGGTCGGGTTGTATTGCATGATAGGAATAGTATTGATAATTACGGACATAATCGTCTTTGCGCACTGGGGCTTCCATATCAAACGCGGGATCAGCTGTTCGTTTAAACATTATATTATTTACACTAGTGTTTCCAATTGTGAAACTCTTGGTAATCATCGTCGTTTTCGTTTTCGTTTCAAACCACTTCCTGCTATCGCGTTCATGATATCGCTATCTGTTACCGGCGAAGCCGTCAATGGCGACGGAGTCACCGAAGCAGTCAACGACGCTAGTTTTTCTTCAACTGCGCTATTTATTATTTTGCTGATTTTTGCAGGCATCACTGCAGTAGACGGAAGCACTGGTGGTTTCACCACCGACTTCGTCGCTTATTGGTTTCTTTCGCGCCAATAATGTTATTATATCTTTCGCGGCAGAAAATGCCTTTCCGGCAAGATTTCCAACAGCGCCGATTTCCTTATCACGAATAGCATCAATGGCTTTCATTGATAATTGTTTAGCTAACGGCGCCACCTTGGCAGCTATTCTTGCAAATAACCCCGCAATGGTACTGCCGAGACCATCTCCGTACCACGCGCGGTAAACAGGCAATCGTGAGTTCACCACGTAGACGCTTACGGGTTAATCATGGTTGTAGTGTATAATCATCTTGTTATAAAACGATTAGTTTTTAAATTAGTTAATTGCGTAGTCAATTCCATTGAAAACTCTTTGACTTTAATCGCTAAAATCCATAGGATTTTCATCATAACCATGGGCGTCTCTGTGATTTTCAACTAATTCAGCAACGAGTTCTCGATATACATCAATGTCCATGATACCGCCGGCAAATAATCGTCTACAGATATCAGCTGCTTCATTAATTATTTCAATGGAGTTGTTTCCGGCTCGCTTTCCCCCCATAAGTACTTCTAGCCGTGATATATCACTGAGAATATTACCAGAACATGTCACGGTTGCGTTGACATCTAAAGAATTTCCAATCGAATATCCGCTAGCAGTAACTTTTTTAGTTGTACCAGTTTTATCATACTCATCAATTCCCTTTCTAAATTCTTTATATCCCAATTCTCTTTTATTTAAACGGCCAATCCCCTTATTCGTTTTATACAACCAATCAGCCCCATTCAACTCGGTTTATTTTACTGTTTTTATGCTCGTCTTTTAAAAAGCCCTTTTTAGAATGAAAGCTTTGGGCTGCAAAATTACCAAAAATCTTATAATGTTCGGGTTTTATTAATTGAGGTCGTTTAATTTGTGTTATAGATTTTTCGGTGAGTTTGTCTATAAAGGGAACGCCTCTTGGGGTGACACCAACAGGTTCTGGTTTAGGTGCAGAATCATGAATATCAGCTAATCGTTCATATTCGTGTTGGGTTTTTATATCACTGGATAGCTGTTGTATCCCTGTGCGTGTTTGTTCGGTCTCTGCTGCTATCTTTTCGAGCGTATCAAGCAGCGGCGACTTCTTTGCTCGTTCTTTTTCAGGAATATCTCCGTATATCGCTGCTTCAGTTAACTGTTTCACATCTTTGGTCGCACTTGTTATCGGAGTAAACAGTCGTTCACTTGACACAGAAAAGTCAGTTTGCATTTGTTGTCGTTGTTGAAGTTTTTCGCAAAATATGTCGAACCGGTATAAACCCACTCTCGGGCTAATCTAGTTGTAAGTGATTCACCTACCAAATATTGTTTGTGAGCGGAGTTTTCAAATGTGAAACCCGGGTTTCCACGTGAAGACTATATCACAATTAAAAGCTGAGTTATCAAATAATGTACTATCAAGCTAGAGTATCCATCTCCGACAAGGTTAAACTGTACGATGCTATCCGCGAATGTTTCAGAAATAACATCGCTGGGAGTTTCAAAATTGTAATATCTGAGCGCGGCGATAAACGATTTTTGTTAACTCCGCGGCAACAACCACAACTACATGAAAATGGAGGCGTCGCGGTGATTACTTGCTACCACGACCAGATCATCCAGTACGCACATAACTGCATGAGCCAGCCCAAACTGATGAGAATTCTTTCAGGAGAAAATCCTATGTAACAAGTGTATAAAGTGTGCAAAAAACGCTAAAAACAATTTACTGAAAGCCTATTTTTTATAGTAACGCCCACGTGGTTAGGACACGGGTTTTTCCACGTTTAATATTTTTCTAAGATCACGAACCTTAGAACTAATTTAAGTTCGTTTTTGATACTCTTGGCCGAGCTTTTAACGTTTAGCTTCAACGGTGCTAAATAGAGTTATAAATGCATTAATGTCGTTACCGTACAAACAAGCATTGATGGACTTTTGAATTCCTTTCACGAGCTTGTACATCTTAGGTAAAACATAACGACCCTTACTAGACTGATGTTTTCATATTCCGAGGTAATCCTGTCGCAGTCGAGATCTTCAGATAATACTATTCCTCGGTTTTGCAAATTTGAAATTTCAGCGATTATAGCATTTACATTGCTGATATCCATTATTTATATAATGCATTTTATCTTTATTTTAAAAAAAATGATAAAACACTCATTTGGCAATCTCGCTGGTGTCCTATGACGTCAGAGAGACCCAGAGGTTACTTTATTAACTTAATTAAGGAAAGCACATACATGAAAACCCCATTTGGCAATCTCGCTGGCGCCATATGACGTCAGAGAGACCTAGAGGTTACTTTATTAACTTAATTAACTTAATTAAGGACAGCACATACATGCAAACACCATTTGGCAATCTCGCTGGCGCCCTATGACGTCAGAGAGACCCAGAGATTACATATACGACAACACATCTTTGGAACTCCTTGGTTGCCTTCACATCCAAGTAAGCCGAAGGGGACCCCAAGCACACATCTCCGGAAGGGAGGCCTAAGGTGACAAACGTCATCTTAGACCGCCCAGAATATATGCTTGGGGGGACGTCACAACATGTACTTAATTAACTTAATTAAGAATGGATTATATTTACAATGAAACGATATAATTTAATTTGTAATGTGATGATGGGACAGCACAAGACAGCACAAACATGAAACGATGGGGCGGATTTAACGGCCAATCCAAAGAATCAAAAGCAACCCAATTAAATTAACCCGGTTGCATGATTGTGATTAAAGACCACCACACGCCCAGGTCAATGGCGTGGGTTAGTTTTGATCGGTCGAACTGACTTTCAAAAGCCCCAAATTTATTACGAGTCATAACGTATATAAGGTGACTAATACAGCAGCGTCAATCCACAGGATGTGTCACTTTATTTCCTTGAATTACTTATTAATGCTGTTTCACAACATTTAAATGAGACAACATATTTAAATAAAACACTAAACAAAAGAATACAGCTGTTAGATAACAGCGTGTATTTTATTAGTTTTCATCGTAAAATGATTAATGAATCGTAATATTAATTGGACTTCAAGGGACGTAACTCTGTCAGGCGATTTTATCATTGTGCGATTTATCTCCCTTGATATATGAAAATTGTATACTGTGTGAACGCAGAGTAATTTGGACTTCAAGGGACGTAACTCTGTCATGCGACTTTAATTTTGTACGAGTTATCTAACTTGATATATGAAAATTGTTTCCTGCGTGTGTTTTTCTTTGACACAGCTGATTTTTGTATTCCTTCTGCAACAAATCGTATTGAAGACCTACAAATATCGAAGTATCGACTGGCTTCATTTATTGACTGAAATATTTTTTCTTCGTTGGTTTATGTATCAAATGATTTGACATTTTTGCCTGTTTTGCGTGTTTGCCGGTTCCACCTAATTTCGCATTCTGACTTTGAGTAACAACTCTTAAGTTATCCAATTTGTTATTTTGAGGAAATCCATCAATGTGATCAATCACAAATGCGTTCTTGATCAATCCGTAAAATGCTTCATATGCGATTTTGTGATAGAGATATATTTTATTTCCAACACTGAACATCAAATACCCTCAAATATTTACCCATCCAACCGGCTTCTTTAGTCTGCGTTGCCTGACTACACCATCACGGGATGCTTCATAATTAACAAGCACTGGATGGGGTCTGAAGTCTTGGCTCATTTATATAATACTACTTGTCTAATTTATATCTGCTTTAATTATAAACCTCTGGATATAATCTTGAGGGGTTTTTATGATTTTGTCGCTAACACAGTCATCGGTAGGATCAATGACTGCATTTTTTATTCGTTTGTCATAGTGGCGTTTTAGTTCCCTGTAACGTTTGCCGCCACAACTGAGACACAACTGCGATTTCCCCTTACCCCCACCCCACATCGGAGGCACAGAAGGGGGCCAAAGGAACCGTTGCGAACGACATGAACGACAGCAACGCAGCCATGATGTTATCACAACTTGGCAACAAAAATTATTTTTTTAGAGTAAAATTCATTATCCGAGTTGAATCAGGAGGTTGGATTATACGAGACAAATTTGAACCAATTCTAAGCCGGGTCTGTTAACTGGAATTGACAAACCATACTATTAACGAGCATATCCTGAAACAGCAGTTGTGTATGGGATATATCCGTTAAATGAAAAACCCGATATAGGAAAACTAGCGCCGATGAAACAGTCGTCGCGGCAACTTCATCGCTGAATTGTGTAGCAGCACGAATAACAGAACATTTTACAAGTGCATCCCGAGGGAACAAACTTACCGATCTACGGCGTAGCAAAATAGCTCAATGGGAGTTAACGGTGAAAGACTGCGGAGCAGCTATTAGCGATATAGCAAAATTAGAAACGTCGCTGAGATTTCCAATAACCGTTACAACGATAACCGGAGCAGTTTTATACGAATCAAAATATAAATTAAAATGAGTTCCAATCAAAATTATTGATTTCCACGAAACAGAACAATAAAGTATATACCTGACTAATTCTTACGAGAAGAATTCTCCAGGGATGGTTTTCTCGTTGAAGAGAAACTATTCGATGCTATTACGTATTTGAGTAAAAACGACCCCGTGTCGGTGTGGTTACTTCGCAGCACTGAAAACGACACGGATACGTTTAAGTCGTTTGTAAGACCAAACGGTGAATTATACCGCACTAAAGCATTTCACAATAAAATGAAAAAAACATCAAGTGGCTTTTTAACGGTGGGCGACGGAGTAGCCAGTGGCGAAGCCACCAGTGATGAAATTATCAACGACGAACATTTATTGACAAACTGTTTTACAATCCTGTCGGTTGCAGCTCATTTTGCTGGAATCGAAAACGCATGGAAACCAACACGCGTAGAATTCTTGCCAGACATTGAGGCTAGTTGTTTAGAATTTAATCATGGCGGTTTATGGAATAACAAAAACGACCGTGATAATATCATTTCAGTTGATATGGTTGCTTGTTATCCAGCGAGTTTTCTTGGTTATGGAGAGTGTCCTGAGTATTCTAAACGATTTGGACACCCCGTACATGAAATGTCTCGTGTTGCAATTAATGGGCCGCTGCCTGATTTTGATTTAACTGGATTCGCTCGTGTAGTATCATTTGAGTTCGCAGCAGGACTTCGTCGCGCTTGTTATATTTGGATAGGTAGACACATGTTTGAAAATAAGTGGCTGCCAATAGCGTTATTACGGTTCATGATTTATACAAAAATGATAGTTTCGCTGACGGTCAGTGAAGCAATTATATCATATCGGAATCAAACCAATGTATGGTTACCAACACCGGAACGTCTTGATAGTATAATTGAGGAATCCAGAAAACATATTGATGCCGACGAAGAATATATCATTGAGTGGTCCAAACGGTTATTTAATCAACGAAACGTCGATGCAAAAGATCTCGGTAGAAGAATAATCGGAAAATTCACTCAGGGAGGAAAAAATGCGACTATAAACGATATTGTTCACGATTGATTATGGATAACACCGAATACGACTTTGTAATCGCGGATGTAGTATCCAAAAACATATATGTGGATCGTAAAGATGCTTTTTTGTCCTATGGAACAAAATTGGGTACAGTCGTTACTAACAGCGACGGTTAGAGATCCCCGTATACACATTTGAGGTCGTCGATGCTGGGTTATGCTTGTATTAATTTATGTTCAATGATAATAAGATTTCCTGACACTGCGGTTAGAGTTGCCGTTGATTAATTTTACATTAACAGTAAGTACAGTTGCGCAGTTGCTGAATTCACTAATCCGGATGAAAGTTGGGGATCATGGAGAATTAAAAAAGAAATGCTGCGTGATTATTCCGAATCAGCAGACGTTGAAATTAAAAGTAATTACTTACGCGGTGATAATTTATCAGAGCGTTCTAATGAACCACCGATATCAGATCCAATTTGTAGATATAAAACAGTTTTTTTAAACGGCTGTGGCGGGCCAGGAAAGACGACTCGTGCGATTGAATTATATCGTGGGAAAAATCCTACGGATTTCACAAACATGATTGTGCTGACACAGACCCATAGACTAGCGCGAGAGATAAAACAACGAAACGTTGAAGCTTGCACTTATCATAGTTTTTTTCGATACAACGGCGACAAATGGACCCTTGAACGAATGGGTGAAAAATTCATCACCGCGGTTATTATTTGGGATGAGATATGTACGGTTTCGTTACATGTATTAAAAATGTTTCTTGATTGGTTGCTGCAAAATAATACAGCAGTGATAATGCGTGGAGATCATAGCCAGCCACCAACATTTGTCGGCGCGGGTCCACATGATTGGTTAAAAGGGTTTGTTGACTATTATTAAGAAATCGATACTGACTATAGAGCACGTGATGAACAATTACGTGAGGTCAAAAAATTAATTAGATTACAACCGGATAGAATCCAATGTGAAATAATCAGAGAAATAATTCCTGAAACTCCCATGGAGGAATTTTGGGAAGCATGGAGACCAAACGATATTGTAGTGGCAAGTAGAAAGATAGTAAGAGACACACTTCAGAAAAAGTTGTTTAAGCTTCACAAAGAAAAATCCGAACGCTTCCAGTGCCGCTGTGTTATAGACCCTGTGATACACGGCGACAGAATATTGAAGTTGAAATTCCAGGACGTTTGACTTCGTCAGGACCCGAAAGACAAACACTAGTGTTAAATGATATTGTGCTGGTTGATATCAGTGTTGTCGAAGACGCATTGCGTGCTGATAAATTGCCATGGACGCTAGGTTACGTAACGACGATACATTCCTCGCAGGGATTAACCATCACGGATACAATTGTTTGGATAGTCGATAATCGCATTGAGTGGTCAAATTTAGTCTATCTTGCAGTGTCTAGAGTACGGCGAATAAATCAACTTCAAAGAATTATTTTTGATGATGACACCACAATGGATGATGCTAGCATCGTTGATGTTAAAAATTATTGATAAAAAACTCTCTGGTTACAAACAACAAGACAATAAAAAAGAACGAGAATTTGACATTGATGCTGAATTAATAATTACACTAAAGCAGCAACAGAATAATCACTGAGCGAGTTGCAATTGTATAATGCGTTGGCGTTATTCGGATAAAGATCCTCGCCAATTTACCGTAGACAGAAAAAATAACAGTCTCGGTCATGTAAACAACAATGTGATGTTGACTTGTCTTGAGTGCAATAGACGCAACGGCGCTAGTTAAGACCATGCGGTGGCAATTGAGTATCGTCAGGTATCACTTGTAGTTGTTCGCGTGTAAAACCCCGCTGAGGGGCAGTTGAATCCAATTTATAGATTGGAGGTCTACCAGTTGATCGTGTTATAGTATAGTAGATATGCTATGCGTAGTGACACTCCAAATAGAATCAGTAGCGCTTTTTTTACCACCTTCGAGTTCTCCTGGTTCATATAAATATATCACGGCGACATTGCTGAGAATTGGCTGAGAAACGCCATCCCGCTGTGGTTGTGGTATATACTTTTTTTATTGCGTTGTTAGGTTTCATATCGATTGCTCTGGTAGTCTCGTTATTTAGCGTTGCAACTACTCCTGGTAAACTGTTGACCCATTAACGGGATCGCTTGTCTTGGATGAATTCTTTTGCGTATTGATATCCAAATAACCGCTCAGCAAGAGTCCGATTGAATCGTTCAACGATTGCCTGATCGCGATGTAACGCAGTATGCCCCCGTCTGATGGTGACATTGTGATGTTTTATTGTAGATGCAACCACACCCTGAAATTCCTTGCCAGGATCAACTTGTAACAGATTTGGCCAGCATAGTGGGCCTCGTCGATAAATCCTTTCAAATGCAGAAGCAACTTCAGGTGATGATTTTGTTTTTAGAGGTTCTGCTTGTTTGTATCGACTCGCAACATCAAATACGGTTAGCGCGTATTTGTAACCGTTGCCATGTGGTAAAAACAATAAATCAGCTTGATGAACTTCATTGGGTCCGGTCACATCAAAATGCGAGAAATTGATTGGTTTAGGACGTGGTAGATAAATTTGCCATATAGCCTGTTTGGATAACTAATTAGCCACAGTGGCCTTTTTCACTTTTGCGGCATTGGCAAGTTTATTGATTGCAGCGTTACCCATTCAGTATCCTTTTGGAGAATAATAAATAGATTCCATTATTATTAATTACCAGCGCCCATCATCAATTTGCCTCTCATAGCTGATTTTACCAACCACGAAGCCAATTTTTCTTTGAAAGATTTATCAGGAATAGCATTGAACGCATGAAATAATTTCACATCCGCGAGATGCCTGTGTTGCAAATTGCTGCTTTTATATGCAACATCATAAGCATGACACGCCTTATCAATGGCATTTATCGGATACTCGCCGGGTCGGGGCTGATTTTGATCATCAAGTCTGATATCTAATCGTGTTTCGGGGCCACAGTAGCTATATCATGGAAGGTGCTTTTCTTCTGGATACTTTACCGACGGCGTTCCAGGGAGTTTCCAGGGAGTTTTACTAACTTGGCTGCGATATCACCGCCTCGTTTATTTTAAAAACATCTCCGGATTTCATAGAAAAAAATCTAAACTTTTTTATACCACATGTTGCATATCTGCCAGTAAGTGCTGATCTATTATTGCTAGTTGTAATCGTCGTCACATCATTTGTGCTAGTACGCGTTTTACACTTAATACAATATAGATTCATAATTTATGTATAGAGATATAAATATAATTGATTTTCAGCGACTAAAACAAGGGAACCAGTTAAGCAACATACAGCGCTACCAAACTCTATCCACGCAATTATAAACGGGCCATCTGGATCCGGCAAGACGCAAGTGTTGCTCAATTTAATAATGAGATGGATGAAGTGGTATAAGTTGTATTTAATTGCCCCTAGCGTAGATGATCAACGATGCTATGAAGTGTTAAAGGATTTTAACGAGAACGCATCAGAAATTAAAGGTGAGAACGTCATTGATTTTATAACTGATATTGACGAGGCACCATCCGTGGACGACCTTGATGGGAGCATTAACAATTTAGTCGTATACGATGATGTAATGTTAGACAATCAAAAAAAAAACCAGCTAGAATATTTTCCCGAGGCAGGCATAAAAACACCGACTTGATATATGTCACTCAACGCTACACTCAGATTCCAAAAGTGATCAGAGATAACTGTAATATTCTTGCTGTGTTTAACGGCGTTGATACACATACGCTACGAAATATTTGGCAGACATAGTGCTCCGATATGGGCTTTAATCAATTTCGAAATTTCTTTGGTCATGCTCAGTCAACCCCACACGGATTTATAACAATAAATTTACATGATCCTCGAACACGATATCGTATCGGACTTGATCAAATATTCGGTTAACCTGTAGCAGCAGGGAGGGGGGATGGCGATGACAACATCGTTGCGACGTTTTATGGTTAAGCAACGAAAACGCGAATAGAGTATCACCCGCGATAACTCATGTTTTGATCAAGAAATCAATAAGTCTCCGTTTAGCACCATACAATAGATTATATGTATAAACGATTAATAATGGTAATATGTTTAAAATCGACCAAATATTAATGAGATTGAAGTAAAGAGGGTATGATGGTAGCACTAAGTAAGTGGAATACGTTAATGAGGATAGATGAAAATATCAGTGGTCAACAGTGAAATCATTACTGACTTGAAAAGGCCCTAATCTGTAGTATTTTGGTGTGCCGAACACGAATATAGCTGTAAATTTTTTTTTATTGGCTCTCGTTTTGAAGATATTCATATACCTCATTTCCTATGTTTCACAGTGTAAATTTCTCCAGTAGGACTGCAGCAACATCCGGAATAATGATGTAACATTGCATAATACCATCATGCTCACATCATCCACAGTTGATTGCATCATTTTCTGATGCAATGCAATACTAATGCCATGCGGCTGCTGAAGTAAGTTGACGTCAGCAGTGTACTATACATGTGTAGGCCTATTATACTAATGCCAGGCGGCTGCTGAAGCTGACGTAAGCAGTGTACTATATAAAGCCCAATCAGATAGGTTCAGCATTTAAAATATTTTAGACGTTGTGCGAGACAGTTCAAGCTACTGTTACATAAAACTTATTATTTTATCCATTTACGTACAATAAAGAACAGTAATGCCTCGAAAGTGTGTTAATACCGCGGACAATTTTTGCTATATTTGTGGGGAAGTGACATTTGCCAATCAGAAGAAAAGTATCAATTCTCAAGTGAAGAAGGCATATCATCTTTACTTCGGATGCAAGGTCGGTGACCAAGACAAGCCCTGGGCTCCGCATATATGCTGTGCTACATGTACAACACAGCTGTCAGAGTGGTTGAATTGCAAAAGGTCATCAATGCCGTTGGCAGTCCCAATGGTGTGGAGAGAGCCAAGCAACCACCTAAATGACTGTTACTTCTGCTTGGTTCCTCCTCTTTTCGGCGGAATAACGAAGCGAAAGAAGTCGAGAATAGTCTACCCAAACATTCCGTCTGCATTGAGACCAGTTCCACATGGTGAGGGACTTCCTATTCCAGAACCTCCAGCAGAATATTCTCTTGATTCATCTGACGAAGACAAAGGTGAGTCGACCTGTTCTTCTCCTGGTCCATCAGCATGCAGTGATCCATATTTTCACTGTGGTGCATCATCAACCCCACACAGAATAACACAGGAAGAACTAAATGACCTGATTCGTGATTTGGACTTATCAAAGAACAAGGCAGAATTGTAGGATCAAGACTCCAACAATGGAATCTTCTAGAAGAAGATGTCACAATTACTGCATATCGAAAGCGCCACCAGCAATTGGAGCCTTTCTTCAGAAAGGAAAGTAATCTGATATTCTGTTCCGATATTGAGGGCCTCATGAATGCTTTAAAAATCACTCATGACCCACAAGAATGGAGACTATTTGTGAACTCTTCGAAACTGAGTCTCAAGGCTGTGCTTTTGCACAATGGAAACATTCTTCCATCTATTCCAGTAGCGTATGCTGTCCACATGAAAGAGACATACGATAACTTAAGGCAGCTACTGAATTCCATTGAGTATAACAAGTACAGCTGGCACCTCTGTGGTGATTTGAAGGTAGTTGGCCTTTTAATGGGACTGCAGCAAGGGTATACAAAATACATGTGTTTCTTATGCGAGTGGGATATCCGAGCAAGGGAAATGCACTACATGAGGAAGGAATGGACTCACAGGCAGAATGTAGCCATTGGAGAGAAGAATATCCAACACCAAGCTCTGGTTGAGGCTCAGAAAATCTTGCTACCACCCCTTCACATCAAACTAGGTTTGATGAAGAACTTCGTGAAAGCCATTGACCGGACTTTGCCAGCATTCCGATACCTGCATGAAAAATTCCCTCGACTCAGCGAAGCAAAGATTAAAGAGGGAGTTTTTGTGGGTCCTCAGATTCGAGAGCTTTTCAAAGATGACCGGTTCAACAACTTGCTGGAAGGTGACGCGAAACAAGCATGGAATGCTTTTCGCCTAGTTTCTACAAACTTCCTCGGAAATGTTAGGGCAGAAAACTATAAGGAACTAGTAGAAGACATGTTGATGAAGTATAAGAAACTTGGCTGCAATATGTCTCTAAAGATTCACTTCCTTCATTCCCATTTGGATTTCTTTCCTAGCAACTGTGGTATTGTTAGTGATGAACACGGCGAACGTTTTCATCAAGATATCGCAACAATTGAACAAAGATACCAGGGAAAATGGTCCACTACAATGCTGGCTGACTACTGCTGGACACTCCTCAGAGATGCTCCCGAACAGCTGTACAAGAGACAGGCGAAGAAACCTAAGATGTAGTCAATGACTTGATTTTTTATAGGTAGGCTATTACAGTTGACCCTTTACTATTGGAATGCATTTCGTTATGTAAACATTAATTTCTTGCAGATTACAAAAAAACTAGAGCCAATTTTGCAATTTGACTGTCATATTCGTGTTCAGCACATAAAAATTGATAAGAATTGACTAATTTTATTTAAGTAACATGACTTTTGTAAAAATTTGTTGTCCAGTGATATATGTTGAAATTAAGGGACGGTATTTACATTATAACAACCATGCTCGAAGTATTGGCATGCAATTTATAGTTTACATTTTTGCAGGAATTCTGAAAAACGGGTGACATGTATAGTATCAAAAGTTAATTTCATATCATGCACAATATAATATTTACCACGAGTAGGTTGCAGGTCGAAACACTAAGTCATGAAGTATTAATATGATGAATGTTTCCATGCAAGTAACGTACTCTGGTAGATCTTAGCCTTTTATTATGTGGGAGTGGTATATCTACGTATGACCAATTCAGATCCTGAATTGCAATGACTATCTACTCCTTACGGATGTATATGTAAGAAGGAATTCATTCTCCTAGGATTTGTTTGTTTATTTGTTTTTTTATAACGGCTCAGCTGCACCATTTGGCTATTTAGCTCCATTCAATAGGTTGTATGTATACCACATTAAAAATAGGAAAAGGTTTAATATGAACCAGCGATATAAAACACCAAATATTTCAAATGTAAAATGGTAACAGTAAGTAGTAGAGAAGGCGAACCCTAAAATATTGTAGAGCCCTCCATTTCAAAAGAGCACGGTTATTTTGTGTTATCAATGCTGGTTCCCTTTACCCAATAATGGTTTTACCGGGGGCACGGTCACAATTAAATAACCGTTAATTTTATATATAAAATGTCAAAAGTCGGAAAAGCACAAATAACTAGAACAACTAGAGAGAGATTGGAAGCAATTAAGAGATTCCTTCAGAGATAATTTGCAAGCTCGACAAAAATAAAAGTTAGATTTTACTGCCCATACTGAACAATTGTTTAAACCGATAACTACATTATCGGAAAAGATAGCAAAAGGAACTAAAAAAAAATTCAAAAATATTTAAAAACTCTTCCCCGTGAAATAGTTACAGCTGCAACCCCTCGTCATGTTACACCATCTAAAATATATAATGTCCCACCATCTGAATCTATTATTGCGCCACCACCTGAACCCGTTGTTGAAAGTCCTGAACCTCCGAGGGAGAGGATATATCAACCTGAACAAATATTTACGAGAGGCAATTTATAAAATTAATAATTTTTATACGGATGTTGAATTAGCTGATTTTGCTGCTAAAACATTTCAAAAAAAGATCAGAGAAAAATATATGAATGTTGGATATGAAAAATCTATAAAAGATCCTGAAGCTTGGAATACAAAAATATATTTGGCAAAACACTGTGGAGAGAGAACCTCAGAGGATGACCCTAATTTTATCACATATACGAATAAAATAGAGGATCATACGAGGAATCACTGCTCATTCCCGAGGAAATAATAGTTGGAGCTGAAGCTGATCCCATGCAAGGTATATCTGAACGAAAAACTGCTGCTGGATACCACTGTGGTTGTGTCATACACTGTTCACGAAGTATCCTCGATGATATATCACGGTTAGAGGTTCTCATCGGGGGAAACGAGCTGGAAATAATTCTCCGGAGATAATTAAAGAAGCTGCTGAAATCTGTCAGCGACTATTTCAAGGTCGTGTAATAGATGTTGGATTATATCGCAGTTTTATAAATGAATTCAATGACTATCACAGCGATTGATTTATCACCACATTAGATAAATAACATCTAAATAAAATGATCATATATCGTAGTATGAGCAGAGCAAGACCAGTGTTTGTCATGCATTCAAGGTTACCCATATACAAGAAGTATTACGGGAATGGATTAGGTGACGTTGTCTCGGGAATGTTTACTAGAATTGCTCCGGTAAAGAATTAGCGAAACAAGCTATTGGGGCTATTGGAAGTAAAGCTATTAGCGCTGTCGGGGATCTCGCTGGTAGAGCATTTAATACCGCAAAGGAAAAACTCAATTCATTATTCAAGAAAAATCAACCGGTATAACTACCGTCTACAAATCAGATGCCACCTCAATTAGGTAGGGAAATTAATGAAATTGTAAATCAAAGATTAGCTCCACTAGTACAATCAGTTACAGATTCTGGTCTAAGAAGATTATGATTTAGATCGTCGACTCTATAATAAAATGTTTAAACATGAGACAGATGAAGCTTTTCATATGGATGCTCCTGTATTGAAAATGGAATCCGTTTGACATTATCAATATTTTTCATATAATGACCCAACCCTTAATGCAAGATCACGAATTGAACGTAAATTCTATGAAACATCTAAATACTTCTGGCCGGGTAAAGCATATATCGAGGTAGAGGGACAACTAGTACAAGGTGGTGCTGGTGCTGCTGCTGGTACACCTTATCCTGATCACGATGGTACCCAGATCTGTTTTGTCAAAAATGGTATAATGTCGTTATTTAGTGTTGCACAATATATAATTAATTCAACTAAAATAGAATCCATCCATAATGATGTTGATGTCGCAACCACAATCATGGGTCTAGCTAGATAATCTGATGATTGTATTAAGTCTGCGGTTCATTCTATGATGTTCGCGAAAGATATCACTGATCACGCTGATCATAATCAGTTTGAAATAAGACGACCAAAGAATGCAGCTGGTGCCGCTGATAATGCTGAAGTTGTACCTGTTGTTGTTAATATTAATCCTAATAACAATCCTGGATTTGCAGCGAGAAAAAGGATGTTAAACGACGACGGTAGATTTTTGTGTACGATTCCTCTCTCTCATATATTTGGATTTTGCCGAGATGTTAGAAAAGTTATCTTTGGATCTAGTCATACTGCAGTTCTCATTAGAAAATCTAATGATAACGATGCTCTTTGGCAAGCTGCTGGTGTTACTGATGGTGTTGTAAATATAACAAAACAAGCTCTGTGGATGCCAGTTATGACATCATAGCTAACCGTAGAAACACGATTGTTATATTTTATGGATCACAGAGGAAAATCACTGTTGTCATGGTTGGATGTCACAACATCTGCCACAACAGAGTACAGTTGGAAGATTTACCAGGCAGGTTGCGTTAGCGAAATGTGTCAACGCGCCACAACATATCTTTATCGCGTTACAAGGTAAACAACAAGGATACCCTCTACAAACATTCAGTCACATGATATTTGATAAATTGAACGTTAGCGAGGTATCACTGCGAGTGAGTAATCAGCAAGAAAAAGCTGCAAATCTTCTCATCGACTACACTAACAATCAGGTAGGTAGAGTTTATCATTGTTTTAGTCTTATATGGGTCGTGATCAAAATGTTGATACGGGACAACATATATCAGAATTGGATTTCCCAAATTTGTATCTGATCTACTACTTTTCACTACAACATCTCGATATGTCTAGACAAACAGTCTTCGATGTAAAGTTTCAAGCTCGTATAGAAGTGTTTCCTCCGGGTGGATCGTATAGAGCAATTGCTGTTGTTCTCAGTGATAAATCCATGACACTCGAAGGTGGTGGTGGAAAGATGAGAGTTGTTGACGCATACATTGAAAATATGTAATATTTTCCAAACATGTAAATGTTTTCCAAAAGTATGTAACAATTAGATGATGTATTATCTAAATAAAATTTCGTTTAGTCAAGTTATTGTCACATTAACACCCGGTCAAGTAAAAAAAATACATTCGGAAATTTCTGCTACGTGCGGTGCAAAGATAAACTTGAAACATGAACAGTTGACAGGTGGACCAAATAAAATATCGTTGACAAAAACTCAGCTTAATCGTTTCAATAAAGCTAGAGCTACAGATACAGGAGTTCAGTTGGATCTATCATCTGCGGAAATTTCTCATATCACCAAAACCGGCGAAATACTTCCTTTTCTTATTCCTGCCCTCGCAGCATTAGGAACTGGTGCTCTCTCCGGTGTTGCCAATCGGGGTGCAAAATAAATTCTAGATAACGTTACCGAGTGGATACAAAAAAGGAAAGGGGTTCGGAATACCCCGAAGCAGATTCATGAGATACTATGGGCCAATCTAACAATAATTTCGTAGATAACTCCTATGTCCAATTTTGATTTAATCAATGAGGTAAATAAACTCCAAATGAAACATTTCAGAGGTGTATTCATGAAAGATCAATTACCAAAAAAAACAATCATCCAATTCATAAACCGGTATAATTAATCTGGATGATAACACTGGACCTGGAACTCACTGGGTCTTATACGCAATTCATCCTTCGTCAATTATTTATTTTGACTCGTATGGGCTACTCCCTCCCCACCCCACAACCCCGAGAAAAGAGAATTTATCAAATACGTGTCCCAGTTAAATACAATCGGGAAAAAGATTCCGGTTTGGTATTCAGCGTTACCCACGGAGACGTTAACAGTTCCACCAATATATGGACGAGAGGTTCTTAACTTGTTAACGGCTATCTCAACAAGTTCTAAATAAACTCAAAAGGCTGTCCACGAATACACCAGTAATAGCTTTTTAAAGGAACAATTATAACATAACAATGGTTGATATTTGGGGAAGATCATTACCACGTATAAAACAACAACCCGATGATGGAGTTTCCATTAAAGAAGTAAATAGTCTTATATCGAGAGCGATCATAGATAGATTAACTGCACTAGGTGACAATTATTTATCGTTGGTGGATGCATTAAGAAAACTCGGTGACAATATAAACTCTCAATTAAATCAATGTACATGGGTGCAAAAATCTGTCACGGATGTTCAACTCCCCTTCGCTATTTTTTTGGGGGGTTCCACCGGTGAACAAAACACCACTCACAGAGATAAAAACCGTTTATGATGAACTAGCAGCGCTAGAGTCCGCGTATAACGATCACGTAAAACAACTTGATACATTTCGGAAAAATATTATTACGACCTTCTTTAAGGTTCCACCGGTGACCACACCGAAACTTGCGGATATTAAAAAATCTCTCGATAATCTTAAAACGACCAACGATGCCATCAACGCTGATCTATCAAGGGTGATAAAAGTCGTTGAAAAAGTAAAACTTCCTCACGAAAAATAAAATATTATAAATACCGTATACACGATCCAACATAGATCAATGAATGGACCGTTGATACCAATGACAGGTTACGTATCCACGCGACCGTCAAAGGTATTTATCGAGTAAATATGATATCAACTAAATCGTTTCGTACCAATGCAAGAATCGATTCTCCAGATATCCTTGCTGATCCAGAGACTCCTAATATTACATTTATATCAAGTAATAATAATATAATAATAATTGAAAAAGATTAATTTATACCAATTGATATATTACCAATCGATAATACCGTAGTTAGGGTACCAATAAAATTGTAAGTAGAACTCGTAGTAGATCTAAGTAAACAACTGAATTGAAATTTATTTATTGTAAATAAAATGACAACAACAACAACGATACAATCGGCTTTGTCGTCTCAGCATTATCGCTATGATCAGGTCAGAGAATTTAAAAAAAAACCTCAAACCACTCACCGAGGAATATCAAAGATAAAACAAATATCGACGAAGGATCGCCGTCGTTGACGTCACCGTGTGCTCGGTGAGTAATGTACTCACCAGTGCAGGTATAATTGTATCTTCGGTTACAATGGTTGCCCCGATTGGTCTTCCAAATTGTATATCCGCGGCGACAACCTCGAGGGAGTACTCTCAAATATAAAAAAACAATATCATCGTGTTCTCCGCGTAAACTACAAGACTGCACGGTTACATTTCACACGGTGTCCGACGAGTACGCGCAATTATCCTCGATGATCTCCTCATCAATCGACGACTCGTTTATATCCGACGATGAATTCTCGAAGATGGTTCGCGTGTATGATTCCACGATGTCAAAATTAGAAAGGGACAGCGAATATAATGTAACAAGAACTATTTCAACGAATAGTGGAAAATACTGCCCCGGTCAAAACATTGTTGATATCAATAACATCGATAAAACCAGAATTTAGTGTTGAATATCCAACGCCAATCCCAGTTAAAGAGATCGCGTTAACTCAACTGAGATGTTATTATACTTGGCCAAATATTCGATCGGAACCATTCAAGGGTAAACCAACCAATAACAGTTTTGTATTCGCGTATAAGAATAAACCCACCGGTGAACCCGATTGGCAACTAATACACCTTCATCAAGGTGTTTACGATATCGAAGATAGCATCGCGGAGATTAGATATAACATAGAATTAATCACGGGGAAAAATCCCCGATAAGGAGAAATCTCCCACTGAGATGAAAAGACATGAACCATTTTTGTCAACAACCATCGAGAAAAATTCCCCTGACTACGTCGTTGATATATATAACAGCTCAATTATAACTCTGTTAGGTTGGGACTAATATCCACCGGGAACCGTTGATAAAAAGATTTAAAACGAGAAGCTCAAAGTTCTGATTACAGAACCGATTTACGTGAATACGAGGACACTAATTTCTCGTATGCGGGCCCTCTCTCACTGACGAAATCCTCAACGAGCTCACACATAACCTTTCCAAATCCAAATTTTCATGAATTTAATTTTCTGTTTGAGGACGTTGATGGTACACGATATCCTCTTATATACTCGTCAAACGATTTTACCAATTATTTCACGGATATTAGTCATCCATATAAAATACATCTAGAGAAAATGTCTACGTTACAATCCCAGGATGAAATTCTAAAACATCTAAATATTTTAAATCAGTTGGTGTACAACAACGATGACTTAAACTCTCAGGTAAAATCAGCTGTATCAGGTACTGATTTCATCCAGGCGAAACAACAATTTTTATCACATTTTAATATATCTGAAGCTCAACAACAAATTTTTAAGTTTCCGGGATATAACACGTTTCAACTAGAAAAATCCCAAGATGAGGTCCATAAACAGGTTCATGACGCATTGTGGAAATATTTTCAACATTCTCTTCT
The DNA here is from genome assembly GCA_030141615.1 of Unio pictorum. Lineage (NCBI taxonomy): Eukaryota > Metazoa > Mollusca > Bivalvia > Unionida > Unionidae > Unio > Unio pictorum. Next base: position 1,834,006 of record JARLTB010000163.1, on the reverse strand, counting down.
CGCTGATGTAACAATTACACGTGATAACATTATTTAGCACGTTGAAATGTTAAATCGAATTATCGCCGACATGAACTATCTAAACAAGGTATTACTCGAGATGATAATAAATGATGAGTACGCTAGCGTTTCCAAACAGGATCTTTTAAGACTATTTTCATTAACCGATGAAACCTTACCCGATTATAAGTTCCCGGGATGGGATGTACCATCGCTGAGGAAGTCAATCAACGATCTCGTTGAAGAATGTTTAGTCACAGATCTATTCGCGTTGGTTTAAAACGATTCCCCCAGAAGAAATTCTACTATGGAATAATTCAGCATACAAAAACAACAAAAATACATCGCCAGGCAACGCTGATATATCATCAACTATCGCGATACATCTTATATGTGATGTCATATTAAACAGCTATAGCGTTAACGCATCAATGGCAAGGAGAGTGGATAAAGGTTATATCATATATACGTTTTCCCGGGATGTTTCCCAGCGGAGATTAATCGTAAAAAATCCGAGTAAAATAACATATTTGGAGGTAATTAATAATTCGATATCAAAAATGAATTTTAGATTAGTTGATTAAGATTTTAACCTGATTGATCTTCGTGGAGAACAATTACAAATTACCTTGGATGTGGGATCGTGAAAACGCTAGGGTTTAAATTGAAATCAAAGATTTAGAAATCTGGGATTTAAATTACTGGTTATTTTAATAATGTATCAACATGCACTAGTATTCGTTTACGATAAGGATAAATTTCAAGATGCTACGGATGGAAACGCTAGTGTATGGCACGCTGAACTCGTCATAGATAGACTCGGCAATGAGCATTTTTTGCTGACTGATGATCAGGTGCAACAACTAGACCGAGATGTAATAACGATGATTAATTGTGGTCACGATCAAATAATACAATACGCTCATTGATGTATATCCGTAGACTAACTCCCGAGAATACTAGGAGGAAATTAATCAGAAAAACAATTCTTTGAATTTTTAACATGTGATTGTAATTTTCGAGTATGATTTTTGAGTGTAATTTTTAACTTTCTGTGATTTTTTATTAATATTTTTAATTATAATTCTCGACAATATTTGATTTATGTTGTCAAATTTATAATACCCAATGACAGCTCCATCATATCTTACCGCGGACGACGAAGAAAAATATATCCTTGAGAGGCTGAAGTTTCCAAAGAGTTCAATTTTGGAATAGGACGAATATACAAATTGTGGTCAAAGAATCCAATATCGGCGACATCGAAAGGAACTCCCACCAAACACAACGAAACAAAACAACAAGAACGACAAAACGACAAGAACTCCAGCGAGAGACTCTTTTTTTTTGTATTCCGTGTTAAGATACTCGGTAGTGAATATTTTACTATCGTGGAGATGTCGTATGCGGTCGAGTTCGAATTTCAATTTGGTGATATTTTCGTCGTTCATTGTTTGTATATATAAATTTATTTATTTAATTGAATTCGTACAACGAAATTATCGTAAAACAAATTTTATCAATTCATTATTATCAAAGGACTAATTTTATTGATGAATTTATTAACCTGTGATACAAATTCGATGTCATCGATGTATTTCAACGAGTAAATAATCTATCTAACTCTATCAATGATACTTAGATATCTATTTATACATACTCGTATTTGGTAATGTTCCGTGGGCGGGTTTATAAGAAATGGTTCCAATGTATCATAATCATGTAATATACGATTAAATTGATTTTCAATTTCATCATCGCGAAAACAATAAGGTTTGTTTTAATACTTTTATAATCTCATCGTGATCTTTGCGCGCATTTGGTCCATGTTTGTAAAAATATTTTAATCGCAATATATCTGATTTATCCCCGTAGTATAAATACATCATCACGCGATAATTCAGTCTATTATGAAAAATATCAATGCTGGAGTCAAAGTCATCATCTGCGGGATAATATTCATAATTACACTCGTTGTTGAACATCACCGGGAACTTCATATCATCGTGAAGTCCAGGTTGGTCATAGGAAAAAATATTTATCTAAATTAACTATTTTGATATTTAAAAAAATTACGCGAATGTAAATGAAACTCTACAGTCGAATCTTTTTGAGTATACTGTCAAAAATATACCATCTGCTGCTCGTCTCACAGATTCCCTATGAATATCAAACTATTTAGCAGCTGAGTTCACCGATGTAAATGGTTTAAGAATACTGTCCATTAACGCTGTTACAGGTCTCGGTTTATAATTTTTATTGTTTTGTGGATTTGCATTGAGATTGCTTTCACGAGGGGAGTCACAAATTCTCAAATTTGTTACACGATTATCTAGTTTATTTATATTTATGTGTCCAATTACGAGACCTTCATCGACGCTCTCTATAAAACATTCAACGATAAATCGATCAGCTTGATTTTTTTTTCTTCTTTACCGTTTCTAACGGAAAATGTTATACACCCGATATTATTAATTTTATCGAGTGGAACTTTTCATTGCTTATGACGGACAGTTCCCTCTCGTGATGTTTCATAATGAGTATAGATTGGATGAAATACGTATTCTTTACTCATTATTTTTATAGAAATTCCCTTTATCTAATGTAACGGTTCGATTAGGATAATCCTGTGGTGATTTTATTGTTAAAAACCCGGGTTTATTTGGATGACGATAATATTACCATTTCAGCGCAGTATAATGTTTTAGCCCACAATTTTACATTTTTCAGCTTTTTTTCGTACACCGACACCACAACCGATGCAAGGTTGCGGACCTGAACTTCCTTGTCGGATATTTTTTATGTGATTACTACAATACTCTTTTCTGCAAGATATACCACATCTGGTAGTCTCACCAATAAATAACCAATTACAGGTATGCATGTGTATATATATATAATAAATAAATATTTTTTATTTAAACATACTTTATCTTAATATACTATATGAAGAATAATTTGACATATCCGCATTTCGAGATAAATGCTCGAAACAGAGTAAGATTCAACCTCGGCGACAAAATAAAATTTCCTGCGGGGATATCAGCTACCCAAAATAGTATCAGAGAGGCTAAGAGAGAGTTTTACGAGGATGGTGTTAAATATGTGTTTTCGACATTTCGGACACCGGGTCTTGAATACCGGATGACGGAAGCTCGTGCAGCGTAAAGCTTATCTCGGATGGATTTTAACAACAATACCTTATACACAATTCAGTTTAAACTTAGCAAACTTTATAACGGTTAACGAGCTGCAAATTATAAATCCTGGAGAATTTTTGATCATCGTGAACGAGTATTAACCTCAGATCGAAATATTGTAATTGTTACCGCGAAAACTAAACTGGGATTATTAGTCGGAATTGATGGTCAATATTATTATAAAACTTACCCGGAAACATTGCTCGTGTATGGATTTTATAGGATAAATACCCCGGATATTAACAAGTTATCGAGGATGAAAACCTCAACGAGATTAAACTGTGTTGAAGAACGAATCATGAAACACTTCATGAACGCTAAACGAGGAAACGGGTTGACAGATTTACGAAAAAATAATATTACCACGTGGAGGAAATCTGTTATGGACAATGGGCCATCGATAAAAGATGCTGCTGAATTGGAAAAGAAATTAAGATTTCCAAATACCGTAAACACAATCACCGGAGAGGTCTTAGACGAGGCAAAATATATAAAAAATGGTGCTCCAATCGAATTTTTGATCATAACTCTCATGCATGGACTTATTCCGGACGAGTATTTCCATGTTCTCGAACAATAAAATAGTACCAAGGGTATATAGTTGATGCTATATACGAAATGAATAACATAGATGTTATTTCTGCGTGGTTACTTAGTAGCAGCGACGATGAACAATATGATCAATTTGTCAGAACCAACGGAGATCTATATTGAACTGAAAAACGTCAAACGGAAATGAGTCACCTCGCTTTGAAGTATACTGATGATCCCTGTCAGATTACAACAAAATTGTTTCACGGTGCTATCATTTGCAGCTCAAGAGAAAAATTCGTGGAAACCTACCAGATATGACTTCATCGAAGATGTTCAAAATTCATGCGTAGAATTTGGTCATGGTGGACTGTGGAACACAAAATATAATGTCGAGGACATGATGTCCGTAGATATGGCAGCGTTCCCGGGAAGTTTTCTGGGGATGGAAGAGTGTCACGAATACTTTGAGCGATTTGGTCATCCCAAACATGAGATGACTAGAGTATCGATTAATATTGTGTTACGTAATATTGATCGTGTTGAATTTGCCAGAATAACATCGTTTAAACTAGCTAAGGGACTCCACGATATATTTTATGTGTGGTTCGGAAGACACTTCTCGGAGAAAAGATGGGCGCCATTTGTGTTGTTGAGATTTATGCTTGATGAGGGAATATTAACCTCTTTGACTGTGTCTACGGCGATAATCTCATATACAAAACAGACCAAGGTTTAATTACCGACACCAAAAAATTTTGATGAGCGTCAAGTAAAGGATTTAGAGAGAAAAATAATCGGAAAATTTACTCAAGGTGTAAAAACTAATCATAAACGAAAAACCACTAGAATATTTTCAATGACGCACATTTAGATTTTATCATCTTGGACACAATTAAAAATGAAACATATACAAAGGGGATTCCCGCGTATTTATCCAACGGTGAAAAACTCGGTACCATCGTTGAATATCTCGATGGCGAATCTCCGCAGTATACTCATCTGAGATCGTCTATGTCAGTTTATGTTTTGATAAATTTAACAGCGATGATAAATCGATTTTCTAACATCGCGGTCAGAGTTGGAAGTGATTAATTTTATTTTCATAAGGAACATTTTGATATCATTGAGGAATTTCTTACAAATAGCGGTGATTGGGGAGCGTAGCGAGTAAAACAGGAATGGTTATATGAGTATAATCGGCTGATAACCCCGTTGAAGATAATTACCTCGAAGATATCAACAAGGATATATCAGAATATTCATCTGTGAACGATCCAATAACACTCCATAAAACTGTTTATTTGCATGGTCCTGGAGGTTGCGGACAGACAACTCGAGTAATCGATTTTTTGGGGGAAAACTCTGACATGATAGTGTTAACTCCGACTAATCGTCTAGCCCGCGAGATGAAATCCAGAGGCGTTGAAGCGTGTACGTATCATAGTTTATTTCGACGGAAGGACGGAGATGAATGAATCCCGGATCGTATGTGAACAAAAAATATTCCTACGATAAATATATGATACGAAATATGTACAGTATCATTAAAAACACTAATACCATTTCTTGGTTGGTTGTTAACGAAAAAACACCTCGGTGATTATGTGTAGTGATCATGGTCAACCACCACCAATTAAGGGAAAATCACCTCATCGATTTCTAATGAATTCCTTTGACTACTACGAGGAAATGAACGAAGATCGTCGTTCAATTGATGAAAAATTAACCACGTTGAAATCTGCGATAAGATTACGACCGGATCATATTCAATGTTTAAAAATGTGTGATATGATTGCTGAAACTCCCCTTAACGAGTTTTGGTATATAAATTTATGATTAAGATATATGTTTTCCCCAGCATTAAGTCTGAGATACCCCTGATTGGTGATATCCCCTAATTTCCATTTCAGCCAGCGGTGTCTGACTACACCATCACGTGATGCTTCATAAATGATGATCACGGGATGTGGTTGACATTTTTGATTAATTTATATACATATATATTAGTATTGATTGTTGAGAATCTAATAATATAGTCTTGAGGTGTACTTATTATTTTGTCAGTCAGATACAGTCTTTGATTTGTTTATCATAAAACCTCTTAAGCTCCCTGTGTTCTTTACCATCGCAACTCAGAAACAGCTGTGTATTGCATCGTATTCCAACACCACATCGTATTCAGGGTTTCGGATATATGCTTCCTCGTCGCACACTTAGTGAATTATATTCACATAATTCGTTTCTGCACGATTTGTTAAGGAACGGTTACTGATCTTATCATAAGCCATTTACAGTGATTCATTATATATAAATTCTATATTTGAATAATTGTTTTAAATTATAATATGAATGAGTTTGATAGATTATACTGTTAGGTCTATTTGATTTAAGTCATTCATTTTTGTTTTAATTGTTTATTTGTCAGATTCAAATTTGACATTTTAAGTTTAAGATTCATTCATTGGGAGCTATTTTTTTAGAAAGTGGGATGAGCTGTACACTACGAATAAACACCAGGTGTTGACTTCATTTCTGACCTTGCTTCAAATTTGTAAACAAGCTTTAAAATGATTAGTTGATTCCATGGACATTATTGAGCTTTGTTGTAATCATCTTTCTATTTCTAGTTGGGTCATACGGTGTGTACGAGATTATTTGAACGTAAATTTGTTCTAAAGATTCTAGAAGATCAGGTGACCCCTTTCTTGTTTACGTATATCAGGTATATAAATGATGTTATAGAGCGAACTATTTAGTAGAAGTTGGACTGTTAGAATACTAAGTTGTGTGTCGTTTTGTGTTATTTTAAATTACCTTATACTGAAAATTATTTCAATTTGTTTGGTCCAAGAGGATTTATTTTGTTATTTATCTGGAAAGTAATTGTGCTCATTGGATTTCATAAGACCAGAACTGACTTCATCTGGTGACATCGTTTTCCATCTTGGATGCTTCGCCAAGATTCGAACTGGGAAGAATTAGGACATTTTATTACCAGAAATTTTGCAGTTACAGTAGTTGATTAAATTTTGAATTATTTTTGGATTCATTTTGGAAATGATTCTTAAAACCGTAAGTTTATTTTTCTTTTCTGGAAATAGTTGTGCTCAATAAATTGTTTATTAAGTTTTTACAAGCTTGTTATTCTCACTCTTTCTATGTTGCTGTTTATTCGAGACTAAGCACGTAACATAGAACTTGGGGGCTAGTCCGAGATTGGTATCAATTGGAATTTTGCAGAATTTTTTTTCAGAAATCTTTTGTTTTAAATTTGAATTCAACTAGTTTTTGAAATTTATTAAATCTTTTGTGAGATTGACAGGCTTGTTTTAAAATGACATCTAAAGTAGAAATATTTCTTTCCAATACTACTCAGGAGCAATTAGATCTTTTCAAAAAGGATGAGCTGATTCAACTTGCAAGAAAATAACATCTTTCTGAAGTCAAGGCCTCTTTAACGAAACAAGATATCAAAAAGATTTTGGTCCAATATTTGGCAGAAAAGAGTGTTTTGGGAAAAAGTGCTTTGATTTCGGTCAGTAAGTCTGCATCAGACTATGACATTAAACTAAAGGAATTACAATTAAAATTCAAGATGGAATTAGAGTTGATGAAGTCGGAATTTCAGGAAAGGGAGAAAGAAAGACAGTTACAATATGAAAAGGAGGAGAAAGAAAAACAATTACAATATGACAAAGAGAATGAAAGACAATTACAATATGAAAAAGAGGAGACAGAAAGACAATTACAATATGAGAAAGAGGAGATGGAGAGAAAGGAAAGGGAGAAAGAAAGACAATTACAATATGACAAAGAGGAGAAAGAAACACAATTTGAGTTACAAAAAGAGCAGGTGCACATTCGGTTACAAGAAAAACAAATTGATAAAGAGAGAGAGAAGGAAGAAAGGGAATATTAATGTAGCATAAAAGAAATAGAGCTGGCTCGTGAAAACACCTTCATACTTCAAATCCAAATTTAAATTTTGATTTAGCAAGGAATATTAGATTAGTGCCCCCATTCAGAGAAAATGAAGAATTTAAATACTTTATTTGTTTTGTTAAAGGTGAAGAAAATTTAAAGTGGCCAAGGGATCATTGGACTCAGTTATTTCAATGTGTACCCACTGGTAAGGCTAGTGAGACGTGCACTTCACTGTCTGTTCACCAAAGTGGTGACTATGATGTGGTTAAAGAATGCATCTTAAGGGGTTATGAGTTAGTTCCTGAAGCTTATCGGCAAAACTTCAGAAATTACAGAAAAGAATCTGGACTATCTAATGTCGAATTTGCTAGAGAAAAAGAGCAATTGTTTGCTAGATGGTGCTTAGTTAAGAAAGTCGAACAAGATTATCAATATTTCAAGCAAATGATATTAATTGAAGAGTTTAAAAACTGCGTCCATACTTACGTTAAATCTTATCTCGATGAGCATAGTATTGAAACCTTGGATAAATCTTCTCGAGCTGCTGACGAACATTCTTTGACACATAAAGTTCCTTTTGTTAACAAGACTTCTATTCAACAGTCTTCTGGCAGAAAAGTATTTCAGCTTAATACCAGCCCTTTTACAAATCAAACTAGCACAACTTTCAAAATTCAAACTTCAAAGAAGCTTGATTCTAGATCCTTGTCTCTTCCGACGTGTACCTATTGCAATAAAAAAGGACACGTTATTTCTGATTGCTGCAAATTGAAAAAAAGACATCAGAATCAAGACATACCTGTTCCAAATGCTCTTTTTTCTAAGAGGTCGAGGTCACGGTCATATATTGAAAGCAATACATTTGTTAGGTCTAATAAATCTCAGTCTGATTTTATTATGGAGAATTATAAACCATTCATATCGAAGGGTTCTATGTCACACTTGGGTGATTCAGACAATCCCACCCCTATTAACATTTTAAAGGACTCATGAGCTTCTCAGAGTCTTTTCTTGTCAGGTTCTTTGCTTTTTTATCAGAAGTCTTCATCTAATGATAGTGTTCTTATACAGGGAGTAGAGTGCGGCTTTGTTAATGTTCTTCTCCATTGTGTAAATTTGTCATCAGACTTAGCATCAGGACCTCTGACAGTCAGAACAGTCTCGGTTTTACCCGTTGACGGCATTCATTTATTGCTAGGCAACGACTTAGCTAGAGACAAGGTTGTGGTTCATCCATTTGTAACTGACAGGCCTGATTTGGATTAGAAAGTTGATCAAATTGAAAAATAATTCCCTGAGATATTTCAAGATTGTGCAGTTACCAGAGCTATGGTAACGACAGTCCTTGAGAATGATGATGACGGAGACAGTATTCCTTTAGCTGAAACGTGTATAGATCTGGCTTTTGATGAGGTCACTTTTACTCTTTGTTTGGATCAATCAGAAGGTATTGATCATAGTTATCCTCTTTTAACAACTCATTCTCTTTATTCTAATCAAGGTGATAAACGACTGTCACTTGTCGTCGAACAGGAAAAAGATCCTGAGATCTCCTGTTTGTTTCAAAGGGCCATAAGTGAGACTGAAGCCAATGAATTTCATGTCTGTTATTTTAATAAAAATGGAATTCTTATGAGAAAATGGAGACCTCCCGATGTACAAACTGGTGATGAGGGGTCGGTGAACTATCAAATAGTAGTTCCAAAACCTTACAGACAGGAAATAACTTAATCCGGCCCATGAAACTCCTTTGACTGGTCATTTAGGTATTAATAAAACTTATCACACAATCTTTACTCAATTATATTGGCCAAAAGTCAAAAGTGATGTTGCCAAATACTGTAGATCTTGCCATAGTTGTCACATGGTAGGAAAACCCAATCAGAAGATACCTAAGGCACATCTACAACCTATTCCTGCCTTTGACGAACCATTTAGTAATATTATGGTAGCTTGTGTAGGTCCCTTACCTAAGACCAAGTCAGGTAACCAATACCTGTTTACCATTATGTGTGCGTCAACAAGGTTTCCAGAAGCAATACCGTTGAGGAATATAAAATCTAAAACAATAGTAAAAGCTTTGATAAAGCTGTTTACTCAGTATGGCCTTCCCAAATCAAATCAGTCTGAACAAGGTTTAAACTTCATGTCTGGAATTTTCGAACAAGTTATGTATGGATTAGGCATTTAGAAATTCAAATCTTCTGCCTATCACCCAGAGAGCCAAAAGGAATTAGACAAATTCCATCAGACTTTGAAAAATATGATCCGATCATATTGTTTTGATACGAATAAAGATTGCGATGAAGGCATTCATTTAGTATTATATGCTGTTAGAGAATCAGTTCAAGAATCTTTAGGCTTCTGTCCCTTTGAACTGGTTTTTAGACACACTGTACGTGGAACATTGAAGTTATTGAAACAGAAACCATTTTAATGAAGATACGGAGATCAATCTTCTTGATTATGTTTCCGATTTAAGATACAAGTTGTCCAATGCCTTTGAGGTCGCAAGAAAAAATCTGCACTCTGCTCAATCTAAAATGAAATCAAGATCTGATAACAAATCGAAGGAAAGGAGTTTTCAGCCTTGTGGTAGAGTCCTGCCTATATTACCAATGTCACAAAATCATCTTCTGGCCAAATATTATGGTCCCTAAACAGTTGATAGGAAAACGAATGACTTAAATTACATCATAAATACTTCTGGGTGGCGCAAACAAAAACAACTATGCCATATAAACATGCTAAAAGAGTATATTGAAAGAGATAGCCATGTTAAACATGTAATTAATTTAGTTGCACCTGTCCGTCTCAGTGAATAATATCATCAGATTCTACTGATATTAAAATGACAAATCTTTATAATTCAGAAGTTATGAAAGATCTAATCCAGAAAGTTTCATATTTACAAGTGCAAGAATCAAATGAACTGAAACAGTTATTATTTGAATATGAGCATTTATTTCCAGATGTTCCTACAAGGACAAACAACATTTTTCATGACGTTGAAATTGTAAATTCCAAACCATTCAAACAACATCCATACAGGATGAATCCACTCAAACAGGAATACTTAAAAAACGAAATTCAGTATTTGCTGGAGAATGATTTTATCGAGCCCAGTAAGAGTAATTGGAGTTCACCATGCATTCTTGTTCCAAAACCAGATAAAACTTTCCGTATGTGCACTGATTATAGGAAGTTGAACAGTGTGACAAAAACAGACTTTTTCAAATTAACAAGAATTGACGATTGTATTGATAAAGTCGGGAATGCCAAGTATGTCACCAAATTTGACCTTCTGAAATGATTTTGGCAGATTCCACTAACGAAGAGACCCGAGGAAATCTCGGCCTTTGTGACTCCAGATGGACTTTACCAATATAAAGTAATGCCATTCGGGATGAAAGGGTCACCAGGTACATTTCCACGTCTCATGAATATGATCACCTCTGGTATAGAAAATTGTGATGCCTATTTAGATGACGTCATCATCTACAACGACACCTGGTTAGAACATCTAGCAACAATTTAAAAATTCTTTGACAGACTCACTGATGCATGTTAGACAGTTAATTTATCTCAAAGTGAGTTCTGCCGTGCAATTGTGACTTTATTAGGACATATTGTGGGACATGGAAAAGTTAAAGCAATAGATTACTAAGGTGGAATTTGTTATTGCAGGAATATAATTTTGATATCCGGCACATCAATGGAAAAGATAATTTAATAGCAGACGCTGTTTCCCGTGTATAACAATATATTATTTCATATACACTGTGTAATTTATACGAGTTCTTTTAACCTCAGGTGTCAATCGGTTTGTGGTAAAAAATAAAGTTTTATCAAATAAACCTTTCTTTTTATTTTATGGAGGAAGGTATTACGTATATTTGAGTCATTTTTTTTTTGTTTTAATTTTGTGTTTGTCAGATTCAAATTTGACACTTTAAAAATAAGATTCATTCATTGGGAGATATTTTTTTTTAGAAAGTGGGATGACCTGTACTCTACGAATAAACACCAGATATTGGCCTCATTTCTTACCTGGCTTCAGAGTTGTAAGCAAGCTTTTAAAATGATTGGTTGATTTCAAGGACATTATGGAGCTTTGTTGTAAACATCATTATATTTTTAGTTGGGCCATACGGAGTGGACGAGATTTTTTGAACTTAAATTTGTTCTAAAAAGTCTAGAAGATCATGTGACCTCTTCCTTGTTTACGTAAAAACAGGTATGTAAATGATGTTTTAGAGCGAACTATTTAGTAGAAATTCGGCTGTTAGAATACTAAGTTGTGTGTCGTTTTGAGTTTTTATAACTTACCTTCTACTGGAAATTATTTAAATTCTTTTGGATTAAGAGGATTAATTATTGTTATTTATCTGTAAAATACTGTACTCATTGAATTGTATAAGACCAGAATTAATTTCATCACCTGACATCGTCTTCCATATTGGATGCTTCACCAAAATTCGAACTGGGAATTATTAGTACATTCTATTACCAGGACTTTTGCAATTACACTAGTGAATTATTTTTTGAATTAGTTTATAAATCCTGGAGGGAGGGGAGGTAAATTTGTTTAATTGTATTCATAAGGAAAGTAAAAACGATCATAGGTCAGTGTGATTGTTTCAGTGTTGATGACGAGGAGTGTAAATTCTATCAATTTGTGTGACCTAACGGTGAAATATACCGTACTGAATCTCTTCACGACGAGATGAGAAAACAAGCTCGTGATTTTCAACGGATTATAACGAGGAATTACTGACAAACTGTTTTACAATCCCGTCAGTTGCAGCTCATTTTGCAAGAAAAAAATCTTTAGAACCAACAAGAGCTGAATTTATCTCAGATGTTCAAGCCAGATGCTAAAAGTATAGACATGGTGGAATATGGAATACCAAATATGATACCGAAAGTGTTTTTTCGGTTGATATGTTTGCGTGTTATCCAGGGAGTTTTCTCGGGTATGGAGAGTGCGCTGAGTATTTTAAATTACTTGGGCATCCCACCCACTCGATGACACGAGTTGCGCTTAATGGACCGCTGTCCGATTTTAATCTAACCGAATTCGCTCGTGTAGTATCATTTGAGATCGCTAAAGGATATCATCCAATTTGTTGTGTTTGGTTTGGTAGACACATACTTGAAAAATACTGGGTACCAATAGTGTTATTACGGTATATGATCGATTGTAAAATACTGATATCGCTGACTGTCTCTTTGACTACCAAAACCCGATAGTGTAGATAGTATAATTAACGATTACAAAGAAAACATACCTTTCCGAGACGAAGCAAATATTGTTAAAGCATCCAAGTAGATCTTTGAAGTCCGAAATAAACACGCAAATGATCTCGGTATAAGAATAATTGGTAAATTCACCCAGGGTGGTGCATATAATTACATGCAACATTATTCATGATTAATTCTAGATGATGCTGAACACAACTTTATAATCGCGGATGCAACAGCTAGAGATATATTTGTCAGTCGTCAAAAAACCAACTTGTCCGATGGAACACAATTCAATACAATTGTTACTTACGTAGATGGAGATTTTCCTCCAATACGTACATCTAAGGGCATCTTGTTACTTATGCTTCTATCAATTTGCTATCGATGATAAATAGATTTCCTGAATTCGTGGTTAGAGTCGCCACTGATTCATTTATATAAATATAAAACATACCTAAGCAGTCAGTGGATGAATTTACAAATTACGACGAGAGTTGGGAATCATGGAGAATAAAAAATAAATATTACGCGAATTTTCTAAATCAGCAGATCTTACGATTGAAAACAATTACATAAAACAGTCAGATATCAGGACTATCGCAAATCCCTTCGTTATCTGATCTAATATGTAGATATAAAACCAGTTACTAAAACGGATGTGGTGGGTGCGGGAAGACGACTCGTGTTATCGAATTATTTATTGGAAAATCAAACAATTTATGCGAACATCAACACACAGACTTGAAAGAGAGATGAAACAGCGAAGAGTTAATTCTTGTACTCATCACAGTTTCTTCCGACGGAAAGGTTACGCATGGACTTATGATCGAATGGGTGAGAAATATATTCCTGAAAGTATTATTTGGGATAAGATATGCACAGTGTCGTTCGAGATATTGAAATTGTTTCTCAAGTGTTACCGAAAAATACAGCTGTGATAATATTTGGTGATCACAGTCAACCACCACCATTTGTCGTTTTGTCTGCGCATGATTGGCTGTAGAATAATTTTGTAGATTATTATGAAGAAATTAACACTGATAATAGATCTCTTTATAAAGAATTAAGTGAGTTTAAGAAATTAATTAGATTACAGCCAGATAACATCCAGTGTGATACAGAGAGTGAAATAGTGGCAGAGACACACGTCAGATGAAGGTATTTGAAACGCACGAAAGAAAAATCAGCAACACTTCCAGTGCATTGCGTTATAGGCCTATGGATACACGAAGACAAAATATCTAAGTTGATATTCCAGGATAAACGGAGCAGTATATTCTCGTGTTAAATGATGATGTGATCGTTGATGTCAGTGTTGTTGAAGATGCATTGCGCGTTTATACATCGCCATGGAAGCTAGGATACGCAATGACTATACATTCTTCACAGGGAATGACTATATCCGATACGATTGTTTGGATCGTAGAAGATCTCATCGAGTCGTCGAATTTAGTTTGTCTCGTAGTGTCCAGAGTACGAAGAATACATCAACTTTGAAGAGTTGTTTTAGATGCTAATGACACCAGGAACAATGGAATTGTCGATGATATTATCAGAAAAAAACTCGCTTGTTAAAAACAAGAGTATACAAAAAATAAACGAGAATTTGATATTGATGCTGAATTTATAATTACGATGAATCAACAACAGAATAATCACTGCGAGAGTTATAATTGTATAATGCGTTTCCAGTATTCGTATAAAGATCCTCGCCAATTTACCGCAGACAGAAAGAATAATAGTCGTGTCCAAATCAGAGATATTGTGATGTTGACTAGTCTTGAGTGTAACAGACGCAAAGGTGCTAGTTAAGACCACGCGGCGGTAATTGAGTATCCTCGGGTATCATTTATAATTGTTCACTTGTAAATCTACGCTGAGGAGCAGTTGAATCTATTCTATAGATTGCTGGTCTACTCGTGGATTTTGTTATGTTAGATATTTTATGTGCGGTGACACTCCCAATAGGATCAGTAACTCGTTTTGTTACCGCCTTCAAGTTCACCCGGCTTGTACAAGTATTTTATGGTCGTTGTACGGGTTTATACTGTTTTTGATAGCGTTAAAGATTTCATATTGATTGTTCAAGTAATTTCATTATTTAGTGCAGCAATCACACGTGTCAATCTCTTGACCCATTCACAAGAACGTTGATCGTGGATAAAATCATTCGCGTATTGATATCCAAATAACCGCTCAGTAAGTGTCCAATTAAATCATTCAATAATAGACTGATCACGGTGTATTGCAGTATGTCCTCGTAGTGTTGTGGTATTATGATTCTTCATTGTTGATAACACTGCATCCCGAATGTCCTTGCCAGGATCAACCTGTAATAGATTTGGCCACTGCAGAGGACCTTGTTGATAAATCCTTTCAAATGCAGCAGCTACTTCAGTTGAAGACTTTGTCGTTAATGCTTCAGCTTCCTTGTATCTACTCACGTATTTGTATTCTGCGAGTTCTATTTTATATGAAGAGTAATATCAGTACGTACCTTCGGGGTCAGCAATATTCTTGAAAAAATCATAATAGCATGGGTCTACATTCAAAAGATCGCCTCCTCCGTCACGTGCACACACTTGTCTTGCATTAGTAAAGGAAGTGCAGTTTCGGGATTCAAGCCGATAACAAAAAGGTCCACATCTGCCTGTGTACATGATATATCCTGATGGACATCCTGAAAAGATTTGAAGACAGATAGCTTTATAGCTTATTGTGCATCAATTTGATTTGTTATGTTTGAGGGATTTTTAACGGCGCACAATTACTTTTAGGCTATTTAACGACATACAATAGGTTATATGTATACACGATTAAAAACAGTAAGATATATAACATCGTTCATCAGTATCAAGAACCAAATAGGTCAACGTAAAACGGTAAGATGGCAACAATAAAATATGCCACTTCCGATTAACGGGAGATTGATAGATTTATTGATTGAACGGTGCACCTGCCCTTTTAGGCTATATACCGCGTCACAACAGGTTGAATACATACATAATAAAATGGTAAAAGGATTAATATCAACCAGTAAATATCCAAAAATCAAACAGATCAAACGAAAATGGTAAGATAGTAATATCAGTAAAATATGAAGTTTCCCAATAAAATGGACATGTCAACGGTTTATGTTAATCAGGACAGTTTAAAAGATGATGACAATAAGGGGCGGTAATTACATTGCATATAAATGCTCAAGGTGATGGCATTCAATTTAGAAGTATTCCGACTATAAAAAGGTCATGTTTAAAATTCACATCTAACAACAGTGAAATTTATAACCAGCTGTTTTCACTATTGAATCTTAGTGATGCTTTCGACATGGCCCTTGATACACCCGTCGGGACTGATGAAGGACATTACCGGTTCTTGACAAACATACCATAATTATCACTGACAGGTCTTTTCAAAATCTAAAATAAGTTGTTAGTTGTTGGTAATGCACCCAGGATTTGGAAAGAAGCAACATTATTACCAGTTCCGCAAGCAAGCAAAGAGGTCGAAGATCCTCGCAACTTTCCACCCATTGCACTGACATGCTGTGTTTTCAAAACAATGAAACAAATGATTTATTCTCGGCATGTATGGTACATGGAAAGTAACAATTTAATATCTCATTTTCTGTGTGGCTTCCATTCTGATCGTAGTACCAACGATCGTGTGGTAAGACATTTATTAGCGATACATTTATCAAGAAGGAACATTTGGAAGCAGTCTACTATGATTTAAAAAAGGTCTATGATACAGCATGGACTTAAGGGTTACAAAATGACCTGCATGATCTGGGTCTAAAAGGACGTCTGCCTTCTTTCATATAAAATGATTTGTCAGACAGAAAATTAAGAGTTCGTCTCGGCTCAACCATCTAAAACATGTCGGAGCATGAGATGGGTGTGCCCCATGGCAGTATTTTATCTGTGACGCTATTTGATATCAACATCAATAACATCATTAAGTGTTTGGGTCCCGGTGTGGATTGAACATTACCCGCTAATGATCTTATACTTTGTTATCGAATAAAGCACATGCATACAATTAAAAGGCAACTATAATAAAATATCGACATAACTCGATCATTCTTAATTCAATACGTCCAAAGGCGTGATGCGCAGTCATAATGTGGCTGGAGTCACCAACACGAATATTATAGAAAGGGTAAGCAGTGATGGTGTCACTTCAGTACGTATAATACGTATAAAGCGTAAAAACAATCTGCCGGACACCAACACATTTGTACTCACTTTTTACAAACCAACAGCACCCAAAGAGGCCAAAATTGGCTCGTTGCAAGTGAAGATAGATATCTTCATTCCGAACGCTTTTCGATCCCATAACGGTCACAGCATGGCCATCACGAAGGCAAATGTTCAAAAGTGAAACTATGTGGCCAACGCGGAGACCATTCTCAGCGAAATCTGATTGTAGAGCAACTCCGCATTGTGTCAATAGCCGAAAGGAACATCACGCCAATTCCAAGCATTGTAGTGCTAGGAAACAGGAGATGGACATTCAGAGGGTAAAGTGCACATCAAAGATGCCATATCCAGTAGCCAGAAAACGTATCCAGGCAAAAACATCCCTTCCTGGCCAGTACTTCTCCACTGTTGAGAAAAACAATATATAAACCCCGAAGGACGGTCAAACACTAACGGATAAACCCGAATAAATGACACCTATCAACCACAGACATACATTGCATCTACTCAAAAAAATTTCAACAACACCCCACTATCGTACTCACCAAGAAAAGACATGCATGACAAGGAAAAAAGCAGCGAAAGGGGTCAGATGATCCCATCAAACTCTAAGAAAACTTTGGAGACATTGAGAACATCTTTGAAGAAGAAACTGATCCATGTAATCAAGGTAGCTCTATTCATACTTACAAAAAGTACCCACACACACAAACACACACACGTACATTCTCCAGAAAAATAACCACACAAATCGCAAGCGCGAATGAACTAACATGGCTCCACAATCTACTGCTTAACCTTATAATCATGAACAACATCATGCAGCGGAACTGTCGAGGTCTTTCAGATAAATACAATGATATTCTTTTGTTTTTAAAAGAACATTGTCCGGCAGTATTCTGTTTACAGGACACATGTCTCAAAAAGAAGGATAACATTAAATTTAAAAACTTTCCTTGTTTAACACATACTTTCAAAACGCTGACAGGGCTTCAAGAGGAAGTGCAATTGTTGTTAACAAGAGAGTCATTCCTTTAAACGCAAATTTCCAAGCCATTTCTGTAAGCGGCATTGTACATCGAGTGAGTATATTTTGCTCTATTAACCTACCACCAACAACAAACCTAGGACGAAAGGAATTATACAATATTGTTTTTAGAACGTCCCGCGCCCGTTTTGTTACTCGGCGATTATAATGCCTATAACATTCTATGGGGATGAAAGCAGAAACAACGGAGGCCACAAAGTACAATTTGGCATTTTAAGACACGATCTGTGTCTATATAACATTAAATCAACAATTTTACACCCTTCGATGCTTTTGGACTACGAATGAAGGTCGCTTATGACCTTCACAGCAGTGATGACATTATTTCCAATCAACCTTGAAAATATAAACTCTAAAATTGGTGACGTAATTCCACAATAGAATATAAAGAAGCCGACTGGGCTACGTTTTGAAACACTATGTTCACCTACAGTAAATGACAATGCGGTACTCAACGTTGTTAATGCAACACAGCATTTTACTTCCATTCTAATGGAGATCGCAGTATAAATTATTCCAAAGTCCTCAACGAATAGTAGAAAAAAAAAGAAAATTTAGGGTAACCGAGGAATGTAAAGAAGCCAATAGACAATGCCAAAACGCATTAACAAAGTTCACCATTCCTCCAACACCTTTTAATTTAACGAAATGTAGTATTACCCATGCTAAAACTCGCCGCACAGTCAACGAATGTAAACGTCTATCTTGGAAGAAATATATTTGTTCTACAAACTCTCCGTTACTTAATTACAAACGTTTGAAATACTTTTCGAAAAATAAATGGAAAGAAAAAAAATAATTATCTCGACACCAGAAAACAAACACATCCATTAACTCTGAAAGTTATAACAACCGTTTTCACTATTTGAGTTTAGATATGTTTTACAGAAGGCCAGTGACACATCCGAGGGGACTTCTGAAGTACATTACCAGTCCTTGAAAACCTCTGAGAATCATCCTTAACAAATCGTCTGAAAATAGCTAATGATTTATGGATTGCTGGTAATGTACCTAAGAGTAGGTTAGGAGAATCAGTAATACCAATTCCCGAACCGGGTAACGATATCGGAGATCCTAATAGCTATCAACCGGATGCACGGACTTGAAGTATGTGCAAAACAATGGGACAAATGATATGATTAAGTCTCGGATTGTATGGTACGTAGAAAGTAACAATTAAATATTTCTTTTCCAACGTGGCTTCCGTTCTTGTCTTAGTACCAATCATAATTTGGTTAGACTGGAAACATTTATTCGCGATGCATTTATCAAGATGGAACATATAGTAGCATTCTTTTTTATTGATAAAAGGCCTATGACACATCAAAAAAGTACGAGATATTAAATCAACTGCAAGATCTCGGTCTAAAAGTTCGAATGCCCTCTTTTATATCAAATGTTCTCTAAGACAGAGAATTCAAAGTACGGGATGTGCTATACCCTCTTAGATATACACGAGCAAGAGATGGATGTGCCCCAGGGAAGTATTTTATCTGTGATGCTATTTAATATCACAATCAATAGCATCACCAAGTGTTTAGCTCCGGTTGTCGATTGCTCATTATACTTTGACTATTGCTTAATTTTTTATCGATCAGAGCAAATGCAAACACTTGGCAGAAAACTACGACAAATTGTCAACAATATCCAAAATTTGCAAGTACTGACTATTTCAAATTCTCTAAATCGAAAAAAATATGCATGTATTTCTGTCAGTTGCGATAACATCATAACGACCATGAACTCACGCTGGACTTAACAGTTATTCCAGCGGTTGAGAAATACAAGTTTTGGGGTATTATCGTGGACATAAAACTGACCTTTTGCTTCCCCCATCACGAATTTGAAGAAAAATGCTTGAAATCTTAAGACATACTTACAGTAGTTGTGCATACTGAATGGGGTGCATTTTAAAAGATCATCCTCGTCTTGTATAGAGCATTTATCCGCTCCAATCTAGATGCGTGGTTTATGAATCAGCTAGGACGTCAGGGTTTATCTCGTTTTCCCACTTACGAAAATGACCATAATGTAATTCGTTTTGTGGCATGTTTTGACTGTACAATCAAACATGAAGAGTGTTAATGACTCCATGGTTCGCCATCAGTGTAAGACTTAATTTTCGTTTATTTCAGTTGATATAATTTTGAAACTTCTATGATGGTTGTTTAACAAACAGCATCCTTGCCTGCCGACCAACTTGGAGCCAAACGAGGGGAAACGTTGTAAGTGCCAGGAATTCACAGATATTATACTCATTTGATGAAACTAGCTATGATTGACCATTAATTTGATAAGAAGATGTTGGAATTAAGGGGTGGTAGTTACATTACATAAAAATGCTCAACGTGATATCATACAAGTTATAGACAGACAGACAGACATACAAGCAGACAGAGAGAGAGAAAGACAGAGAGACAGACAAAGAGAGAGAGAGAGAGAATTGTAGGTTACCTTGAAGCGGCGGTAAAGTGGTTCTAGGTTGGGCCCGTGCAATATTAATAATCACAGTGACCAAAGCTGAAGCAAAACAAAAAGGTCCATTACTTAAAAACTTAATACGATATCCAACTTTCATACCGGCAAAAGACGCAAACAAAGCAGACAAAATAAAGAATATACAATTCATGAAGGCAATGAATCAATCATGCAATCGCCTTAAAATGAACGAATTAAGAATTTTGTTTTTCATCCTTTGCGCTTCCCTCTTGAAAGAAAAACGCCTAAAACAAAGTAACTGTATACAAACCCGTTTGGAAAAACAAAAACGATTCATATATTCGATTTCTTGCAAAAACCGTCTATTTGAATGACCTCTAAATAAATTATTGAAAATCACCCTCTCTTGATCAAAAATCATAAAAAATATTCTTATATAAATGGGTGTGTGGTTTGAAATGTTTAATGGAAATTTAACATTTTATTTAGGAAAATCACCACGATGTCCGCAATGGAGCAGTTTCTAATGATGTCTCTCACTGGATTATCATTCAGCAGATTTGTATCATGATGTCCCACCAGGTCATATTATCCTGACACCATGCGGACCCATCCTAGTATTCATGTTGTAGTGCTGAGCGCAATGCGAGGCAACTTTTAGTACCATTGTCGAAGTCTTTTGATCAGCTCCGGTGGCTTAGTGGCTCATATGTGTATCTCGAACGCTAATTTCGTAGGTTCGAACCCTGGCCGAGTCGTTCCAAAGACATTGTTTGCCAAATGTTGGCGGCATTATGCCCCCAGTGCTAGACATCCCAATAAACGTCACACTGTAAATATTGTAGCAATATGACTGAAAAAATGTTAAAGCTACGTTAAACAACCTTATCAAACACACACGAACAAGACATCGGTACGACTCGGCCGGATAAAGAATGCCCTATCTTCCTCATACATCCATCCATATATACATACATCTATGCATACATACATACATACATACATACATACATACATACATACATACATACATACATACATACATACATACATACATACATACATACATACATACATACATACATACATACATTCATACATACATACATACATACATACATACATACATACATACATTCAAGCATGAACAAGGACATACATGAATGCGCACAAAAAGTCATGAACATAGTTATACATGTATGCACACATACATAAATAATTGATTGACTAATTTGTTTAACGACACACCATCACTCTTAGGTCATTTCATGGCATACAATAGGTTGTATGTATTCATTTTAAAGATACTAAAAAACAAAAAAAAACAAAATAATATTTTTTATCGCTTGTCGATAAAGAACCCTTTAAGTATCTTTAGAAATGAATACATACAACCTATTGTATGCCGCTACATGATCTAACCGTGATGGTGTGTCGTTAAACAAATTAGTCAATCAGTCAATCATAATTTATGTATGTGCGCATACATGTATAAATATGTTCATGACTTTTTGTATGTGCTCTTGCATGTATGTCCTTATTCATGCTTGTATGTATGTATGTATGTATGTATGTATGTATGTATGTATGTATGTATGTATGTATGTATGTATGTATGTATGTATGTATGGATGGATGGATGGATGGATGGATGAATGGATGAATGGATGGTTATATGGTATGTATGAGAGAGGTAGTGCATTCTTTTTCCGGCCGAGTCGTACCGAAGTCTTGTTCGTGTGTGTTTGATAATGATGTTTAACGTAGCTGTAACATTTTTTCAATCATATTTCTACAATATTTACAGTGTGACGTTTATTGGAATGTCTAGCACTGCGGCATAATGCCTCAGACATGTAGCATGATGTCTCACCCAGTCACATTATGAATGTCTTTGTTACGACTCGGCCAGGGTTCGAACCCACGACATTCGCGTCTGAGACATAGATTTGAGCCACTAAGCCATTGGAGCTAATCAAAAGACTTCGACAATGGTAATAAAAGCTGCCTCGCATTGCGCTCAGCACTATAACATTAATATTAGGACGGGTCCGCATGTTGTCAGGATGATATGACCTGGTGGGACATCATGATACAAATCTGCTGAATGATAATCCAGTGATAGACATCATTAGAAATTGCTCCACTGCGGACATCGTAGTGATTTTACTAAACAAATGTTAAAATTCCATTAAAAATTTCAAACCACACACCCAATTATATAAGAATATTTTTATGATTTTTGATCAAGAGAGGATGATTTTTAATAATCTATTTAGAGGTCATTCAAATATACAGTTTCTTGAAACAAATCTAAAATATGAGTCGTTTTTGTTTTTCCAAACGGATTTGATTACAGTTATTTTGTTTTCGGGGTTTTCTTTCACGCGGAAATTGCAAAGGTTGAAAAACATTTTAAGGCGATTGCATGATTGATTCATAGTCTTCATCAGTTGTATATTCTTTATTTTATCTGCTTTGTTTGCGTGTTTTGCCAGTATGAAAATTTGATATCGTATTAAGTTTTTAAGTAGAAAACCTTTTTGTTTTGCTTCAGCTTTGGTCTCTATTATTATTAATATTGCACGGGCCCACCCGAGAACTACCGCCGCTTGAAAGTAAACTACAATTCTCTATCTCTGTCTCTGTCTATCTGAATGTATGTCTGTCTCTCTCTCCCTCTCTTTCTATCTCTCTCTCTCTCTCTCTCTATATATCTCTCTCTTTCTCTCTCTCGCATTCAATTACAAGCACATCATTGAATTCATTTCCAGTAGTCATATCCATTATAAAAACCGATTTAAACTTTATTTCGAACTATAACTTGTATGATATCACATTGAGCATTTTTATGTAATGAATCTACCACCCCTTAATTTCAAAAAAGTTTTATCTGTCTTCATTAACACCAAATAGCTAGTCAATCATAGATAGTTTTATCAAATGAGTATAATATCTGTGAATCCCTGGCACTAACAACGTTTCCTTTTGTTTGGTTCCATGGTGGTCGGCAGGCAAGGATGCTGTATGTTCAACAACCATCATGGAAATTTCAAACCTATATCTACTGAATGAAAAACGAAAATTAAGTCTAACACTGATGGCGAACCAGGAGTCATTAACACTCTTCATGTTTGGTTATACAGTCAAAACATGAAACAAAACCAGTTACAGTATGGTCGTTTTTGTAATTGCGAAAACGATATATACCCTGACGTCCTAGCTGATCCATAAACCACGCATCTAGATTGGAGCTAATAAATGTTCTAAACAAGATGAGGATGACCTTTTTAAAAAGATCCCCATTCTGTATGTACAGTTACTATAAGTATGTCTTAAGATTTCAAGCACTTATCTTCAAATTCGTGATGGGGGGGAACAAAGTTCAGTTTCATGTCGACGATAATACCCTAAAAATTGTATTTTTCAACCGCTGAAATAACTTTCAGCGTGTGTTCAGGGTCTTTATGATGAAATGCATATTGTATTCGATTTCGAATATTTGAACTAGTTAGTACTGGCCTAATTTTGGAACTTGTTGACAATTTGTCGTAGTTGTCTGTCAAGTGTTTGCATTTCCTTTGATTGATACAAAATGAAGCAATAATCAAAGTACAATGAGCAATTGACACCCGGAGCTAAACACTTGGTGATGCTATTGATATTAAATAGCATCACTGATAAAATACTCCCCTGTGGCACACCCATCTCTTGCACCGACATGTTGTAGAGGGTTAAGCCCACACCTACTCTGAATTTTCTTTCTGACAGAACATTTGATATGAAAAAGGGCAGACTGCCTTTTAGACCCAGATTGTGCAGGTCATGTTGTATCCTGTATGTCCATGTTGCGTCATAGATCTTTTCTAAATAGAAACAGACTTATTCTAAATGTTTCTTCTTGATAAATGTATCGCTAATACATGTTTCCAGTCTAACCACGTGATCGTTGGTACTACGAATAGAATGGAAACCACATGAAAAAGAGATCTTAAATTGTTACTCAAGAACCGTTAATGTCCTTCATCAGACCCGGTATCACGGGTATCAGTCACCAGTTTTCATATTAATTCGTAGATGTGCCCATACTTTAAATATCTATATAAAATGTTCCTAGTACATTGTGCACTTGAATGTTAAGAAAAGAAATTTATATTAGTATATGTTTCAATTGATCTACTCAAGTTACAAACTGTGTATGGCTTAATATCTATAATTGAATCAATAAATCAACATATGGTAATACCACTGTATCAGGTCAGCATTTGTGTTGTCGTTCAAGAACGTCCAATATCTCAATAATGGATTCTAATGATTATTGTAACCGTTGGAACAAACATTAACAAACAGAACAATACATATCTTATATATTGTTAAGCATTTAACCCTCTGCGGGTCCGGTGTTTAACAAGTGGCTCAACGTGACTTACCACGTGTCGAAAAAGGCGTTTAAGAGGTAGCACCCTGTTTGAAATGGGTTACATCACGTGTCGGTGGAGGAAATGATGATCGCAGTTGAGCTACGGCGTTCCAATGCACTTCACTGCGGGTTGGTATGATTTGCTTGACGTGTCTCACGGAGTGTCGTAGGAGACAAAGTAGAAACAACCTGTTTGCAGTTTGTTGCGACCCGTAAAAGATCCTGGTAGTTGAGCGGAGGTTTTATCAATGTAATCTATTATTCTGGATTCTACTTCTCCTATACGGGTTGTTGGACTCGACAAAATCTGCTTGTTACGCCGAGCCCTGGGAAAGTCTTAATTTACTTGCTTACTTTTTTCTTTTGTCTTCTATCTTTCTTTGACACCACCGTTGCACCTATATTTCATCCCTTAATAATTTCCTTTTCCCGGTTTTAGAAGATTTCCTGAAAGCGGTGGCTTAACGGATAAATCGGTAGATGATTGTACTTACCCTAGAAGGTGCAATCACGGGTAAATCAAAGTTTATTGTATATCCGGAGTATAGTATTTGTGTATCCCTTTCACTTGAAAAGTATCTCCTCCTTACGCTTCATGGTAAGCGGGTAGCATGGGTGATGGACGTATAACATAAATCATGGAAAATTCCATTGAAAACAAAAAACAAACGAAACAAACCCCAATTCGACTATGATGATGAACCATGTAATGTGGAGTCATTCCCAAGCTTCATGATTAAACAGTAAAAAAAATGGCGCAACACCAATAACAGTACTGTCTCTTTTTGTATTTGAGAAAACGTTAATAGGGTCGAACGGACACCAAAACGTATCAACAAATTAAAATTGGGTTGCCTTCTTGTTGAGTGTGAGCGAAATGTTCAAACAGAAAGTCTTAAGAAACTAAAAACTTTCTTCGATATATTCGCATGTGCTTCACTCTATACGTCTTAAGAAGTTATACGCTATCGTGACTTAGCTGGAATCAACGACACGAATATCATCAAGGTGATGCAAAATCAAGGCTTCCGTGCTTGGTATTACCAACGATCACAGGGTCAGACAGAATCATCCGTACGGAGGTGGTAATCCCATATTCTAAAATGTAAAGATCCACCAGAGTGCCTTACCTGCAAATAACCATTATTTATCAATCACTTTTTGACGCAGATTTATATCATGCAACATACGCGTGATAAGTATTACAATGTGTATGACATAAACGAACGCTTTTGATAATATACATATTACTTATAATCTAGATTTACTGAATGAAGCAAACCTTACTTTCAAACTATAACTTGTATGCCATCACATTGAATAATGTATATCTACTATAAATACCGCCCCTTATTTTCGAGATTTCTTCATCTATCCACATGAACATACACCATTCACATCACCCGATGCTGGAGAATGCTTCATAATTTACTGTTACTTTCATCTTATCCTTTAGCTTTGAACTACTTTGCTTTTGATATCACTTGTCGATTTTAAACCTTGTAGTATTTTAAAACATGTATACATAAAACATATTGTATGGCGCTGAATTGCCAAAAGGCGCTTGTGCGCCGTTAAAAATCAATCAATTAATCATTCGACAGAAAACTGACTTTTATTCCACACATCAAGATTTTTAAAGTTACATATTTGAAAACTTTTGATCTTTTTAAAGCAGATGATCACATTGACCGGGGTGCTGTTAAAAGTCGTCCGCAATTCATATAGAACATTTATCCGCTCCAAACTGTAAACTAGACTATTGTTGCGTTGCCTTTTGTTCAGCTAGGAAGTCATATCTGAACATGCTTGACCCAATTCATAATCAGGTAATAAGAATCTCTCTAGGAGCATTTAAGACATCTCCATGTGAAAGCCTTCATGTGCGAGCGAGCAGCAGAATTGTGAACAGACCAAGTTTTCAAATAAAACAAATCCTCTACGGGGATAGAGTATATAGACAGAGTTTTCAAACAAACAAAACAATCTACGGAGAGAGGGTAAATAGATAAAGATTTGAAACAAAAAAAGCCTCTACGGAGACCGAAACTGTTATGGTTTTAACCAAATATTTTATCAAGTCCAATACGATATCTTGATCTAGGGTAATGCAAATGTATCGTTATAAATCCATGTTGGACCAATTTAACATGACTAAATAAATTTCTAAAGAGATTATAATCCATATCTCCACTGCACCTGGTCTGGTGAATTTTTGGTAGCGTATGAGTGTCAACTTCATTAAATACAGCAAGAATATTACAGTCATCCCTGATCACTTTTGTTAGTTGTGTATACATCTGAGTAACATATATCACATCATTATTTTTATGTCTACCTATGGAAAATATCCTGGCAGAGTTTGTTTGTTTATATAACATCACATCATCATATACAACTAAATTGTTAAAATTTCCATCAATAGAATCAACAATTGTTGCTTCCTTAATATCGGTTATCAGTTCAATAATATCCTCATCGATTTCCGATTTTGCTTTCTCGTTAAATTCGTTTAACAACTCGTAACATTGCTGATCGTCTACACTATCTAATATAGTGTATCCCATTTCATCCATCTCGTTATCTAATTAAGTAACAATTGTGTTTACCTCTTCCAGATCGTCCAATAATAATCATGCCAATAGAATTTGATGGAGCTGCATGATGCTTAACGGTTTCTTGTGTTTTTGTCGCCGTAAAATCAATTACATTCATGTCATTATAAATAAATTATGGATCATTATAGTGTGAAATGTAAGACGCGTACTATCAATAGCTGAGTACGCGGACTTCACAACAATTTCAACAAGCAAAAACAGATCAGCACTTGCTTGTAAGAGTACAATGTGGTACAAACAAATTTAGATTTGTTTCTATAAAATTGGGTAATGATTTTTAATAACACGAGGATGTGATATTGCAGAGAAACTGACAAAACCTCCGGGGACCCCATTGGCAAAAAATCCAGGAGAAAAACACCTTCTATGGTATAGTTAATGTGGCCCTGGAACCAGACTCGACATCAGACTTAATTGGCCAAGACCAACCCCGACCCGGGGAATATCCAATAAACGCTATTGATAAGGCGTGTCATCTTCATGATGTTGCTTATAAAAGAAGCAATCTGCATTGCATATGTGAAATTGATTCATGCGTTGAATTATATCACTGATGAATCCTTCAAATAAAAATTACCGTCGTGGATGATACAATTAGCGATGAAAAGTAACTTAATGCTGGGTGGTGGTAATTAATAACATTATGAAATCTATCTATCATTCCCCATTAGGATACTGGAAGGGTAAATCAGTAATCAAGAAACTCGCTAACGCCGCAAAAATAAAAAAATACCACCGCGGCGGATTGATTATCCAAACAGGCGATATAGCAGGTTTATCTTCCACCGCCTAAACAAATTAACTTCCCACATTTGATGTCATCGCCCCTAATGAAGTTCATCAGGCTGATATATATTGTTTTATACCACATGATACTGTTAATAAACACACAAATAAATACGCGATAACCGTAGTTGATGTTGCGAGTAGAACCATTAACGACAAAATCATCAACTGAAGTAGCTTCTGCATTTGATAGGATTTATCGACAAGGTCCTCTGCAGTGGCCTAATCTATTACAGGTTCATCCTGGCAAAGAATTTCAGGGTGCATTGTTAGCAACAATGAAGCATCATAATACCACGACACGACGAGGACATTCTGCAATACACCGTGATCAGTCAATTGTTGAATGATTTAATCGGACAACAGCTGAGCGGTTATTTGGACATCAATACGCGAAGGAATTTATCCAGGATCAACGATCTCGTGAATGGTTCAAGAGATTGCCAAATGTAATTGCTGCACTAAATGATGAAATTACTCGAACAATCAATAGGAAACCATCAACGCTATCAAAAACAGTATATACCCGTACAAAAACCATAAAATGGTTTTAAAAAACAACTAATACTCGGCAATATCGCTGTGAAATATTTGTATAAGCCGGGCGAACTTAAAGGCGGTAACAAAAAAAGCTACTGATCCTATTAGGAGTGTCACCGCACATAAAATATCTAACATAACATAATCCACTGTAGACCCGAAATCTATAGAATAGATTCAACTGCTCCTCAGCGTGGATTTCCAAGTGAACAATTAAAAGTGATACCCAAGGATACATAACTAGCACCATTGCGTCTGTTACACTCAAGGCAGGTCAACATCACATTATCTCTGGTATGAACACGACTATTATCCTTTATGTCTGCGGTAAATTGGCGAGGATCTTTATACGAAT
Source organism: Unio pictorum (assembly GCA_030141615.1). Taxonomy (NCBI): domain Eukaryota; kingdom Metazoa; phylum Mollusca; class Bivalvia; order Unionida; family Unionidae; genus Unio; species Unio pictorum. Next base: position 1,804,693 of record JARLTB010000163.1, on the reverse strand, counting down.
AGAGCCACCGCATTATACAATTACAACTCTCGCTTTGATTATTCTGTTGTTGTTTCAGCGTAATTATAACTTCAGCATCAATATCAATTTCTCTTTTATATTTTGTATCCTGTTGTTAATAACCAGCGATTTTATTTCTGATTAAATCATCGACAATTTCATTGTTCCTGGTGTCATTATCATCGTAAAGAACGTTACTCTTCGTACTCTGGACACTGCGAGATAAACTAAATTCGACGACTCGATGAAATCATCTACGATCCAAACAATCGTATCGGATATAGTCAATCCCTGTGAAGAATGTAACGACTTTGCGTATCCTAGCTTCCATGGCGATGTATAAGCAATGCATCTTCAACAACAGTGATATCAACCGACACAGTATCATTTAACACTAAAATCTGCTGCTCAGTCTCTCCTGGAATATCAACTTCGATATTTTGCTTTCTTGTATCCATAGGATTATAACACAATGGAACTGGAAGTGTTGCTAATTTTTTGTTTGTGCGTTTCAAATAACTACATCTGAAGTGTGCCTCTGCCACTATTATACTTACTGTATCACACTGGATCTTATCTGCTGTAATCTAATTAATTTCTTAAACTCACTTAACTCTTTATAAAGAGATCTATGATCAGTGTTAATTTTTTTATAATAATCTACAAAATTATTCAGCCAATCATTCGGAGACAATTCGACAAACAGCGATATAAATATTTTACAATCGATCATATACCGTAATAACACTATTGGAACCAAGTATTTTTCAGATATGTGTCTACCAAACCAAACAACAAATTGGATGACATCCTTTAGCGATCTCAAATGATACTACAAGAGCAAATCTTGTTAGATCAGAAAAAGGCAGCGGCCCATTAATCGCAACCCGAATCATCGAGTGGGTGGGATGCCCAAATAATTTAGAATACCCAGCGCACTCTCCATACCCGAGAAAACTCCCTGGATAACACGCAAACATATCAATCTAGAAAAGCACATTCGGGATCATATTTGGTATTCCATAGTCCACCATGTCAATGCTTTACGCATGTGGCTTGAACATCTGAGATAAATTCAGCTCATGTTGGTTTCGAATGATTTTTTTTTCTTGCAAAATAAGCTGCAACTGACGGGATTGTAAAACAGTTTGTCAGTAATTCCTCGTTATAATCCGTTGAAAACCACGAGCTAGTTTTCTCATCTCGTCGTGAAGAGATTCAGTAAGGTATATATCGCCGTTAGGTCTTACAAATTGATCGAATTGACACTCTTCGTCATCAACACTGAAACAATTACACTGACATATGACCGTTTTTAATTTCCTTGTGAATACAATTAAACAAATTTCCTTCCTCTTGCACCAGAATTCTCTGGGGAGAAATCCACGGGTTGATATTTTATGGTTCTAACCCGTGAAAATATTGTTGCTGCATTAGACCGCGCGTATGCATTATGATCAACAATCTTGATTTGAGAAGCTCTGTATTTATATTTCGACTCGTATAATACTTCTCCTGTTATCGTCGCTACGGTTATTGGAAATTTTAATATCATTTCTGATCCAGCTACATTTTGAATTGTTGCCCCATTATTCTTGACTGCTAGTGCCCTTCATTATTTATTTTTTGCGTCTTAGGTCTAACAATTAGTTTCCACGCATCGCATTTGTAAAATGCTCTATTATTAGTTCGGCTATACAATTATTCCTCAATGACAAAGTCAGCGACAACAATTTCATAGGTTTTAATTTTTCAACACTCGGTTTGTCATTTATCCGATAGATAACATAAATAACCGCTCTGACGTGATAATATTCCCCATAATACGGTTTGTCAATTCCAGTCAACACTCCTTGTTTGGAATCCTGACTCACAGTGACAGTCTTTTTATTTTTAATACAGGATCACATTTAACACGAATAATCCAATTTCTTGTTTCTGAACAGATAATGAATTTCACTGTAAAAAAATACTTTCTGTAGTCAAGATGCCATATTATTCATGCTGCTTTTTGGTATTTCATGGTAGCATCAACACTATCATCAATTTGAAATGTTGACCAACAATGACAATGCACCGTCGGGCTTCAATTCGTTCAACCTTTCATGGATTTTACCTAAAATGATTCTATCACCTATTAGACCCTTATTTGGTGCATCTACGGATACTCTATCGAGATTGAATTTAGAAGTAGACCTTACGGGTTAATCATAGGTAATTGTATCTACTGAGTATAGCATATGTTTATCCTAGGCACTTGAAAAGTGTCCTCTCGTTGGGATCCATGTTGAACGGGTAGCATGGGTACTGAATGTTCAACAAACAATCATGAAAAGTGCAAAAGACAATCAGGACAAACGTACCAATCCACTAACCGACCCTGATGACGACCAATGACGACCCATGTAGTGTGGAATCGTTTCCACAGTTCATGGTTATTCAGTCAAAGGAAGACAGCAAACCACTTGCTGCAATGTGGCCATTTTTTTATATAAAAGACCATTACTATATATATTAGCACAGCATAAAGCGTAAAACAAATTGAAATCGGGTTGCATTCTTGTTGAGTGTAGTCGAGAAGCTCAAAATGAAAAAACAAAAAACATGAAAATGTTCTTCGACATTCCACTAACCTCATTTGTTCACACTACACTCAAAATGTGCAAAGGCGTGATGAGCTGTCGTGACATGGCAGGAGCTAACGACACAGATATCATCGAAATAATGAAACATAAAGGTGTCAATCCAGTGCGTAGAATACGTATTAAATGTAATACCAATCTGCAGGACACCAACCGATTTGAACTCAAATTCAACAAAATAACAGTACCCAAAGTGGTCACAGTTGGGGTTTTTGCAAGTGAAGGTCGAGATCTACATGCCGAACCCCTTTCCATGTTATAAATTTCAAATATATGGCCATCACGAAGACCGATGTACATTAGTGAAATCATGTGACCGATGCGTACACCATTCACATTATGATTCTGATTGTATAAATATTACTGGACATGTCGACAAGGGTTGACATTTTGATTTTTCAAGGTTTCTGAATTAGTTTGTTCTGAAGAGATCCCTTTGCGATCATTCCAAAAGATTACAGTAACTTTATTGAAAGTTGCATCAATAATCCATTGGTTAGCTTCAGAAGCAATCACTGGATGACATTACAAATTTCCTGATGAGATTTTCGTTCAAACACTGCGATACAACACTGTTGAGACAGTAGAGCTAAACGAAATGTAAAATATAAATCATGTTCGTAGAAGCTATGAAATGCAGGCAATACACGGGTGTCCCAAGACCTAGACTGCAGGTTGGTGCCCATATTTGCATCATGTCATTAGACCGTACATGAACAGACATAAGGTAAACAACATTGTTTTAAAACGCTGTAATTTAATAAAAAAGAAAAGATGATCAAGGGATTCCGTATCTAATTCGGGGTGCATGTGATGTTCTTTTCGCCCCAAATATCTAGCTTCATTCAAGGACAATTGATACACCCAGCATCACTAATACCACTGCTGGTTTGAGAAGTTGTGAATGGACCTCATTCTGGATTTGGATCAACGTTCCATGTTTTAGGTTTCAATCTCTACTCTCCATCACTTTGTCTGTCTGTTTGTATGTATCTATATAGTAATGTATATATGTATGTATATAGGTATGTTCGCAATGTATGTATGAAGAAAACAGGAGAAAACTTTATTATTAAACCTCCTGCTTAAAACTACTGAACTGAGTTCTTTTAACCATATAGTATAATGTTGGTTACCTAGCTTAATGGTATTAAAGGCAAAATAAAACACAGATCGCTGATAAAGCGACCCTGTACCAAGAACCATCTGAATTTGAAACACTTTTAAACAGTTACTGATTTTAAACCTAACATGAAGTTTGACACCAGACATGGCAGACATCGGTGAATAATGCAGTGAATAACACACTTCGCGGAATCAAACAAACCTCACGAATATGGCATCATTCCTACAGGACCATCTTTAGACAGGAAGTAGTTGTTGCATGAGTTGGAATTGGCCATACGCATATAACACAGTCCCACATACAACAAGGTGAAGTTCCACAAGAGTGCGTTATATGCAATGACCCATTCACAGTGAAGAGCGTCCGTACAGAGTGTTTCGACTTGTATAATATGCGTGATAAGTATTACAATGTATTTGTCATGAAAGAACGTTTTGATACAATATATATCACTCGTATTATAGATTTCCTGAAGGAAGAAAACTTTTATTTAATGTTTTTTTTCTTGTTTGCGATCACCTTGAGCATTTTAATGTAAAGTAAATACCGCTTCTCATTTACATCATCTTTTCATCTGCTTATATTAACATACACAATTTACGTCTCCCTGTGATCGTAAAGCTTTATATTTTATTGTTATCATCTTAACGTATAACTTTGAAATATTTTGGTGTTAAACCTCACTTTTCGATATTAAATATTTTATCGTTTTTTAAACGTTATAGATATAACAAAAATTAGGGCGCCTAGTAGCCTAAATGTGCGGGTAAATCACTAAAAAAAATGAATCAATCTCGTATGTGTGTGTGTGCATGCATGTATGTATGTGGGTATGTATGTATGTATGTATGTATGTTTTTATGTATGTATGTATGTTTTTATGTATGTATGTATGTATGAATGAATGTATGTATGTATGTATGTATGTATGTATGTATGTATGTATGTATGTATGTATGTATGTATGTATGTATGTATGTATGTATGTATGTATGTATGTATGTATATGTATGCATGTATCGTATGCATGAGGGAGGTAGTGCATTCTTTCTCCAGCCGAGTCGTACGGAAGTCTTGTTCTTGTTTGTTTGATAAGGATGTTTAACGTAGCTTTAACATTTGTTAAGTCATATCGCCACAATATTTACAGTGTGACCATTTATAGTGATGTCTAGGACTAGGGCATAATGCTGCAGACATGTGGCATGATGTCTCGCCCAGTCACATTATATAAGTCTTTTGTATGACTCGGCCAGGGTTCGAACCTACGAATTGAACGTTCGAGACAGACATTTGAACCACTAGGCATCCGAAGCGGATCAAAATACTTAAATAATGGTACTTAAAGCTACCTCGCATGGAGCTCAGCACTACTGAAATAGTATTAAGACGTGTCGGCATGGTGTCAGGATAATATGACCTGGTGGGGCATCATGCTACTCATCAGCGGAATGATGCTATACATTATTAGAAACGGACCCACTGCAGACTTCGTATAATTATAATAATTTTAAATCTTCATTAAACATTCCAAACAATACACATACATGTATGTACATATCTATTTATGATTTCCTACCTAGAATGGGTGATTTTCAATAATATATTTAGAGTATTTTCAATAATATATTTAGAGTTCATTCAAATTTATAGTATCATGCAATAAATCAGATATATGAATCGTTTTTGTTTTGCCTAATGGATTGACATACAGTTGTGTTTTCTTTTGCCGCTCAGATTTGCACATATGAAGCGCAATCGTTGAAATATTTTTTTCATAAATAGTTCATTTTCAGGCGATTGCTTGATTGTTTTATTGACTTCATTAATCGTATGTTTAGGATTAACTGCTATATTTGCACCGTTTGCCAGTATAACAGTTGAATATCTGTATTAAATTTATAAATTTTCAACTTTTCTGCTCTGATTTAGTTTTGATCTATATTATTCTAAATATTGTACGAATGAACCAGAAAACTTCATTGACGCCGCTTGAAGGTAACCTACAATTCGGTCTCTTTCTCTCTCTGTCTCTCTCTCTCTGTCTCTCTCTCTCTCTCTCTCATGGAATTACAAGCACATAATTGAATCCATTTCAGTCAGACAAATCCATAATATTAACCTATTTAACTTGTAATGTCCTTGCAATATTTCATAACTGTTTAATGTACACAATTATTTAATGAGAGTCTGGCTACATGCGTTAGCAAATTAAACGAAATGTATACTTGAATTGCATGCAGCAGCAGGCCAAAATACAGAGGTATATATTTCCTAAACAAACACTTCCTCCAAACCCGAAACCAAAAATGACAACAAAAGTAAACAAAGATTCTAACTAACCAAACGTTTACCATACGGGTTAATTAATTATCTTACTGTTTGGTAGTTACATTTTCCGATAATGGATGCATTGTTAGTTTGACAAATGGACATCTCTAATTGAGGTCATACCGTCTCTGCTACTGTGGTTTTATTCAATATGTTATCAAGTCCGATTCGATATCTTGATCAAGGTTCGTGTAAATGTATTGTTATAAATGCGTGTGGAGTTGATGGAGCATGAATGAAAAAATTACAAAAAACATTTTAGTCGTAATCTCCGTCGTGATGAAATTGTTTTTAAATGTATGCGTATCAACTCCTTTGCACACAAGACTATTACAGTGATATCTGATAACTTTTGTAGTTTTTGTATATTGCTGGGTAACATAAATCATATCAGTGTTTTTATGTGTGCCTCGAGAAAATATTCCAGTTGGATTTGATTGTTCATCCAGCATTACATCATTATATACAACTATATTAGTAATAGTTCAATATCATTAACACTAGATGTGTCATTATATCAGAAATATTGCTATTAATAGCATTACCGCGCTCATCCAACATCTTTGCATTTTCATTAAACTAACTGAACATTTCGTAACACCTCTGATCAACAGCTGACGGAGAGATAAAATACAACTTGTTCCATTTGTGCCTGATCATTAGCAGATTAACTGTGCTTTGCCACATCCAGTTGACCTATGATAATCATTCTGATAGAATTAAACGGTTCTTTCATTTTTTTTCTCTGAAAATCAATGACATTCATGTTATTATAACTAACGTTTGGATTTATATTGTGTTAAAAGTAGAGCACATACCCCAACAGATACACTAACAAATATTATAACAAAACAAATAGATCATCACTTACATGTAAGTGTGAACGATGCGGTACAAAGAAATATAGATTTATACCAGGTGACAAAACTTTGTAAAACAAACGAGAAGATTATATTGTAGCAAAATGGACAAAATGAACATGGACTCCATAAATAAAACACCAGGGAGAAAAACATCTTCCAAAATATAATTATTGCGGTCCCGGGAAGAGGTTTGATCTCGGACTTGACAGCAAAGACCATCCAAGACCAGGTGAATATCCTATAAATGAAACTGATCGAGTTTATCACACTCATGTCATGATGCTGCTTATAAAAGTAGCAATCTACAACATAGACATATTGCAGATGTCAAATTGATTCACGAGTTAAATTATATTACAAATAAATCTTTCAAGGGATCATTAGCTAACTAGTTAGTAAGATCCGCGATGAAGGGTAAACTGGTATTAGGCGCTGGTAATTAATAGTATTATGGAATCTCTTTATTATTCACTAAGAGGACTGAGAGTGTAAATCAGCAATTAATAAACTCGCCAAAGCAGCAAAGAAAAGAAAAAGGTTGTTGTAGCAGATTGGTTATCAAGATAGGCCATACGGCAGATTTATCTACCACCGTCTAAACAAATTCACTTCGCAGATGTTGATGTCACCGTTCAAAATGAAGTTCATCAGGCGGCTATATTATTTGTCCCTCATGATAATGTCAAAAGACGGATTTACAAGTTATCTGTAGTTAATGTTGCAAGAAGATACAAAGAAGCTGGACCATTATTGGCAAGGGCAGCATCACTAGTAGCTTCTGCGTTTTAACGAATTTATCGACGAGGTTGTCTGCAGTGTCCACATCTGCTACAGGCTGATCCTGGCAAGGAAATTCAGGGTGCGGTGTTATCGTTAATGAAAGAACATAATGTTACCATCAGACGGGGACATACTGCAATACACCGCAATACGGCAATTGTTGAACGGTTTAATCGAACACTTGCTCAGCGGTTATTGGGATATCAATACACAAAGGAATGTATTCCCGACTAGAGATCTACTGAACAAGTAGCAAGATTACCAAGTGCGATATCTGCGTTAAATAACGAAATTACTCAATCAATCAATATGAAACAAAATAACGCGATCAAACTATATATCCACACGAAATGATTTTTCTAAACATAATAATCTCGATAATGTGACTGTAAGATATTTATATGAACCAGGTGAGCTCGAGGGAGGTAAAAAAAGAGTTACTGATCCTCTTTGGAGTGTTACCGCACATAACTTATCTAACATAGCAAGATCGACGGGTTGACCCGCAATCTATAGATTAGATTCAACCGCTCCTCAGCGTGGATTTACACGTGAAGAGTTACAAGTAAATCCGGAGAATATTAAATTATCACCACGATCATTTAACTAGCACATCTGCGTCTATTTCATTCAAGACAAATCACCATAACATTTTCTCGTGTATGACCACGACTGCTATATTTTCTGTCTGCTGTAAATTGTTGTGGAATTTCGTCTTTAGACCAACACTATATCATTATACAATTACAACTCTCACTGTTATTATTCTGTTGTTTCTCAGCATCATTATACAATCAACATCAATATCAAATTCTCTATTATTTTTAATCGCTTTGTTTATAACCAGCGAGTTTTATTCTTATTATATCAACGGTGACAATTTCATTGTTGCTGGTGTCATTAGAATATACAATGACTCTGCGAAGTTGATTTATGCTTCTAACTCGTGACACTCTGAGATAAACTATATTCTAACTCGTGACACTCCGAGATAAACTATATTCTAACTCGTGACAATACGAGTTAAACTATATTCTTACTCGTGACACTCCGAGATAAACTATATTCTAACTCGTGACACTCCGAGATAAACTATATTGTAGCTCGTGACACTACGAGATAAACTATATTCTAACTCGGGACGCTACGAGAGAAACTAAATTCCATCACTCGATGAGATCATCTACGATCAAACATCTGTATCAGAGATGCCTAACCCCTACGATGAGTGCATCATCATTGCGTATCCTAGCGTCCAGGGAGATGTTTCAGCGCGCAATGCATCTTCGACAACATTGATGTCGACCAGATCAATATCATTTCATAAGAGTCTGTTTTTTTCTGTTTTACCAGTAATATGAACTTCAGTATTTTGTATTCGTGTATCATCTGGTCTATAGCATAATAGTACAGGCAATTCTGACAACTTTTCGTTATGTATATTGAAACAACCGCTGTTGAAGCTTGTCTGTGACTATCTATCTACTTGCCACTATCAAATCGTTTGGTCTCCGCGCTTGTCTCACGCGCTATCAAATCGTTTGGTCTCCGCGCTGGTCTCTCATCATTTAATGAGGTTTCTGAAATTATATTACGTGCTTTTTCACATTGGATTGTATTTGATTGCAAACTGGTTAAAACAGCGTCTGATTTCACTTTAGCTTTTCCATTTACTCAAATCAGACCTCTGCTGTGGGCTAAAATCTCGTAATCAAAAGTGGAAAAGGCACATAATGAGATCCTTGTGAGACCTGGACAGGTTTAAAATTGGAACAAATTTGGCTAAGGATTCCTGTTATCATTTTCAGTGAAGCTGGTACATGATTAATTTCATTTTAGCAAAATTAAGCTAACTCCTACAACTTTGGTCTTCACACTTTTAGGTAGAAACCAAATCTTGTAAAATCTTTGCTTAGCCAAAATTGTGTCAGCGTCATCAGTGGCTTTTGGTACAAGTAACATGTATAGCTGTTCGAAATAAAAATCTCAAAAGCTGTTTAATTAGCCGCATTTGGCTATTCGCCTCAGTCTTTCTTATCATAATGTACATATATGACATCAAGGCACAAACCAATTAACCTCCGTCTTTCTTACCATAATGTACAAACCATATTTTTTAGAAATATATATTTAGCAAATATTTGTTTAATAACTGAAAAACTATTGTCATAAATTGAAGGTGTGGGTCAAAGAGAAAAATATATTTGGGATAATTGGATGATCTGCCAACATTTGGAAGAATTGAGATTAAAGCTTTAAAAAATAACAATGTTTATATATTTCTGAGCAAGTGTTCATACAGTAGACGCATGCTGTATGGCACCCTTTTTAATGCATGCGGAGTTTTGTATTAAGTAGTCGAAACCTGGTTTAGTATCCACTTGCTTATAAACCTCATTATTTCCATTTTCAATTTTCTATCACGTTTGTCTGCAGATTGTGACTACCCGATCAGTGACCACTCTTATTCTCTCATGGTTTATTGGGTACTTTGACCGTGATTATCTAAGAATGTGTATTTCCCCATCACTTAACTAATCAATCCCACTTAAAAAGACTTAGGTGCAATCTCAACTGCCTGATTTCAACAACTGTTTCCAATTAGATTTATTGCATATACAGCTCAGTTTATTGCAATCTTGCAATGTGTTTCGTTTAACTTATCTGTTATAAATCGTTTTACCTATCCATCAACTTATATATACTTGGCCAACTATTATTTCTTTTATTTCACTCAAACGGCTGCCTTCCTCGCACATTTCCTCTCTCTCTCATTCTGTTGTGTCAAGCTTATCTGTTAAATGCTTGCACATTACACTTATTAATATAAAAGGACATATATAAAGAGCACATGTGATCCTTGTGTTGGACTCCTAATGTTGTATGCAATTTTAAAATGTATAGACTTGAGCATAGGACGACTTACTGTGTAACATTCAAATTTAATGAATATGATAATGCTAAACCATTCCAGTGATTCATATAAGGTTAGTATTTTTATACAAATTCATGATGTAAATTATCTATTTTACCCATATTAATCAACATTCCATTCTAATATGTGCCAGCCCTATTGTTAATAAATGCGTAATCAGAATAATCTCTAGTGAATAGACATGTTATGTGCTGTAATACAGAGGAAATGAATAGAAAATCAAAATGATTATATCACATTATTATTAAATATCCATATTTGGAATGATAAGAACAAGAGGATGTTTATGTAATGTAAATACTGTCTTTTTTTCAACTGATTTTCATCTCTTTATTAACATAGACCATTTATACATTACCCGTTGATCAGGAAGATCTAAAATATATGTTAGGATTACCATCTTACCATTTATATATCAACTAATTAGTTTTTTATATCACTGGTCGATATTAAAACTTTTACTTTTTCTAAACTTTTATTCATATGACAGATTGTATAGCGCTAAATAGCCTAAACCTGCATGTGCACCATAAACATTCAATCAATCAACCATATGGACTTTAGATATCCTTATTATCAATGTAAATTTTTAACTTGCTCAAATTGTATTTTTTCAGGCAGTGTTTTGTCACGTTTTGCCATAAAATGATCTCATAACATAATTCCTGCAACTTTAAAATTCAGTATACTTGACATGTGCGTTTCCTGTATATTAATCTTTGTAAGAAACAAGTTAATTGGCTTTGACCGTCAGAAAACCATAAACATTTGCAGCACAGAAATTAGGTACATCTAAAATATATAATCTGTTCAACCAACAAATCAGCAAAAAGAATGTAAATGAATGAAGGAAAAGCTTGCAATTGATATTATATCTTTATTTTAATATTTTTATAAAAAGGGATAGGAGGCACATGTTGGATGATGGTACTTAGGTCCGACAGAGTAATAAGAAGCAGATTATCAAGTATGAATCCTGGTAATCCATTTTATGTTTAATTCTGACCTGACATCACATAAGAGAAGTGACTGAAGCTTTAAATATAAAAGTAAACACGAACATAATGGGTTTTTTGTTTCAAGTTCAAATGTACATGTTAAAAATTATGTAAAACTTTGCTTTTATATGACGATATTTTGTAACATATTTAAATCTTAACATAGTTTTAACAAGATAAATTCTATATATTAACAGCATAAACAATTCCCTCTCAAAGATTGCAAGATTTTATTCTTTAGTGTTTTAATGGCAAGTGGTTAAATGTATAAATTTATAGACACTCTAAAAGACATGTAATATTTGTATCACTCACTAAACCCTTCATTGGTGCGTCTATAATTATATCGAGATTAAATGAATAGATTTTCCTAGGCTGGATTTTGGATAACCTCGTGAATTCCTCCATACTATAATTAAGACCAAATTTAAATAAAACATATTGTATATAATGAATCACTGCAAATGGTTGATGATTGGATCCGTAACCAATTGTACCAAATCGTGCAGAAATGAATTATGTGGATATTATTCACAAAGTGTGTGACGAGGAAGTGTAGGTCCAAAACAGTGTATATAACTTGGTGTTGGAGTAAGAGAAAAATACAATTGTGCCTCCAATGCGGTGGCAAGCGATACAGAGAGCTTAAATGCTATTATGATAAAAGAAACATAGACAATGAAAAAACTATAAGAACCCTTGATGATTATATATCAAGGTTCTCAAGTAGACATCTATACAAATAATCAATTATATATAAATGAGACGAGAATTTCACCGCATCCCATGATCAAGAATTATGACGAATCACGTGATGGTGCTGTCAGAAACTGCCTGTTGAAGAAACATATGGTTTTTCTCAATAATGCTGGTTATTTAATGTTTACTGTTGGAAAGAAAAGTTATTATCGTCACAGATTTATATACAAAGTGTTTAATGGAGAAATCCTTCATGGCTTTGTGATTGACCACATTTACTCAGCTCCTAAACATGCTAACTTATCTAGCGTTCCAGCTATCACACAAAGTGAAAATACCAATCGCGGGCGGACAGGAAGATATTCAAAACATGCAAAATCTAATAAATCCATCAATACAAAAACGGGTGAAGAAAAGACATTTCAATAGATGAATGAAGCCGGCAAATATTTTGATGTCTGCGTACCCTCGATTAGACGAGTAGCAGAATGCTTTTGTAAATCTGCCTTTTCTAAGAAATATAAAAAAAAATATCCTTTCAATATTGTTAATAAAAAAACTAGTAGGTTATTTAGAATATATTTACTCATCTTTATTTAATTGTTTGATTTGTTAAATTAAGGCCTCCTACGTAAACAAAACAAAATAATAATGTCAAAACACAAAACCAAAGCTTCTATCTAACCGTGAGTTGTTTTTTTTCTTCTTTTGTCTGTTGTTTAAATTATTACGGATGTGAGTATTTAATTTTGACCCATATTCGAAGTTGCACCCTCTGCTGCTATGACTTAAATCATATCATATAACAATAATGGTAGGAGAATCATTAACAACTCGATTAACATGAGAAAAAAAAACTATCGACTATTAAAAAATGTATACCCGTCCGTGATTCTGTCAGACAAAAATTACAACAGCAACAGGAATCTCAAGTTGAATTTGCAATAGGTGCTGAACAATTTTTCAAACCCGCCACTACAACTATCAAAGAGGTTATATATGGAAACGATGGAGAAGAAGTAAAAATGTGTTCTTCCTGAACTTATAAAAAAGCAAACAGAACTAAACAAACCAAAAAAAGTGTACTAAATCTTCCAACTGATATAGCTGATGAACAATTACAACCAAAAGCGGTAGCAGGTGAATCTATCAGAGAAGAAGAACCTAAAGACAAATAACCAGACAAAATTACCCAAACTGAAAAATGTAATGATCGGGCGATTAATGTGATTATGAAATAATAATCTGATTGATCTAGCTGGTTTTGCGCTCGCAGGTTTTGTTATCAAGAAAGATACTTAAAACCTGAACATAATAAACCAATAAGTAGAAATAACTGGTATAGTTGGATATATCGCATAAAATATGACAAGGAGAGAATTCCATTTGAAGATCCCATATTTGTAATATACTTTTAAAAAAAACAAAAGAATTTGACATAGGTGTTCAGATTGAACAACAATCCATCTCACAATCTACACTTCCTCCTCCATTACAAAGAACAAAATGAAATTATTATATGAAGAAAGAAGAATTTCATGATGAGCATGAACAATCTTGTGAAGCATTTTCTACGAGTGGAACTCTATGCTGTGCTCCAAATGGAACTCGAGGGAGTGGTTTTGTTGCCTGTCCTGATAATCTTCTCTCCTACACAACACGATTAGAAATTCTCATAGCGGGTAAATAAACTTTCCATTACTTTCCATAACTTTCCAAAATAAAATTAATGAAGCCGCTGATAAATGTAAACGATTATTTCAAGTAGTTATGATGGATATCGGCGTATATTGAGAATTTATCGATGAACTCGTTGATGGTTATCACAGTGATTTATTATCAACACGATTAGATAAACAACATTTAGATAAGATGATCATACACTTTCACAATAATAAACAAGCCATGGCCTACGTAGTACTCTCACGATTACCCCTTTACAGAACGATTTATGGACATGGTCTTGGCGATGTTATTCAGTGCTTATTTGCAAGGATGCCTCCAAAAAAGCACCAATCGCAAAACAATTATCGATGAAAGCTATTAAAGTTATTGGTAAAAACGCTCCTGGTGCTATTGGTAATATTGCCAGTAAGGTGTTTTCTGTAGCAAAAGAAAGACTAACACGATTAATGCAACAGCAACCACCGTCAGTAAAATTACCATCTACAGAAATCATGCCCCTCGAATGTTAATAAAATAATAAACTAAACTACGGATCAAGAACTAGCAACGCTGATTTTAATCAAGTATCTGATGCACAGGAAAATATTACTGCAAATTTAATAGCAGGAAGTGAGTTTTGCTAGATATTCTGATGATTACTCAAGTTCGGCTGGTTCATCTATGATGTTTGCTAAGGATATTACTGATCACGTTGAACATGCTCAGTATGTTAAAGTAAAAGCAACACAGGATACTGCATTCGACCCATTGCCAGCTGGATATACGAGACCAGCTGCTGCTCTTCATGTTATCACATGCGTATCAATGTTGCAAGGACCTCGTTGATTATTTTCAAGTGCGATGCCACTGTCTCATATATTTGGATTTTGTAGAAATGTACGAAATGTAATCTTAGGAGCTAAACAAGCAGTAGTAAAAGATGATAATAATGATACAATCTAGCATGGTGCTAGTGTTGATGGTAAAGTAAAAATAAAACAGCTTTCATTTTAGATGTCAGTAGTAACTCCATCGATCTTCGCAGAGGAAAAAATACTATAATTTATGGATACTGGTGGTAAATTATTGCTATCATGGTTACCAGTTACGACGGACACCATGGAAAGTTCTATTAACGGTTTATCTACATGACATATGACATTTGTTGCGCTACAAGCACGATTAAATTGACAAACACGCAGCCTAATGATATTTGAAAAACTCGGCGTTACCGCGGTCTCGTTAAGAATAAGCGGCCAACAAGAATCATCGGAGCAAATTTTGCTTAATTACTACCAAAACCAAAATAGCACACGCATATCTTTGTTTGCTGACATTTATGGGACGTGATATTAATATAGATACTGGTCTGCAAATATCACAATTAGATTTTAGAAACCGATATCCGATTTATTACTTTACGCTGGAACATCTTGATTTAACCAGACAGCATATTGTTGATATAAACTTTCGAGCTCGTGTAACATTTCCAATCGCTCCAGCTGCACTTATTTCTAATGACAGAGCAATTGTCGTCACACTCAGCGACATATCGATGCTACTCGAAGGTGAAGGTGTTGGTGGACAAATGAGGGTAGTTGATGCTCCCGTTGAAACCATGTAACACAATTACATAACTCGTATTATTATAAATGTCGTGTAGTCACGTTAATGTTACTCTGACTCCTTGTCAGATTAAAAAGGTACACTCGGATTCAACTAAAACATGTGGAACTAAGATATCAATAAAACACAATCAGATCACTGGTGGTCAAAAAAAGCATTTCAATTATGCATTATTTTCTAATGGCGCACCATCAATTTTAAAACTAAATAGCGCCATACAATAGGTTATATGTATAAACGTTAAACCATCTTGATGAGACAGGGTGTATGTCATATATTGATCCTATTAACTAAGACAACGTATACTTACAAAAGTCCTGAAAATGATCAGAAAGAATTCCATTAGTATGTAGTCATCAATACAAAACTTATCTACACTTCAACAGCTAAGATGAGGTTAAGTGTCCTATTGAAGTACGTTAGCTTCAGTTTCTTCAAAATGTTTCATTCTGTAAAAACAAATGTTGTCAACTAACTTCGTAGTCATTTGCTTGTGATATAGTCATCAAACGATAGATATAAACAAAACTTAAGCAGTCATTTCGCATTGTTTTCTTACCATCTTTCATTAACCATCTAGTATTTATTGCTTTGCAATTGAAATATATTAATCATCGTTATTCAGACTTAATATATATTATATAACGCTATTAATATAAATCACTTTTAAGATCCTAAATAAATTAATATCATACCAATACAAATTAGGAATGAACAGAGCTATGAATTTGAAAGATTTTGATTTCAATTGCAGAAGTTATTGGCAGAATCTCTATACAATCCAAATGATCATCGTCATTTTATCTTCTTTAAAAGTTATAATTGGTCAAATATTTAACATGTGCCAGCTAAATTGTAATGCTCCTCTACTTAAACTATATTTTATAGTGCGGGTGTAATTTCGATCCAGTTTGTTTTTCTCTAGTCTTACTACTGTTGCTTAACCACCGTTAATATACCATATTACAGTCAATACCTTTTAAAACGATTTGCTAGCAAGGGGTTTGTATAAATCTGGGGACAATAAACAACCCTGAAAGAAGGTGATGAGCTGGGGTGGTGGAGTGGGGTGAGTTGTGCTCAGCAGCAGAGTGTGTGAACAGACCAACTTTTTTAGGCGTCAATTTAGTAAACTGAGGCTTCCCAAAATTGCTTATATAGGCCTCAATTTAGTAAACTGAGGCTTCCTTGAAAATACTTAATTAATTTTTTTAATAATTTGAGTAAAAAAAAAAAAAAAAATTAAAAAAAGGACGCCATTGTCGTTGGCGTTCACCAACTCTGCTGCTATATGTAACAATTTTTTTTTCATTGTTGACATTCGAAGAATTTTCACGATTTCACAAACAGACTAATTTGTAGAACCTCACCTCGCAGATCAATCAAATTATTAGATTGGTCAGTGAGTTTGAAATTAATTCTCGTTAAAGAATTATTATGACATCGCATATAGACTGGATTAGTTGGGTCTTCAATAATTAGAAATCCTGGAGGAGCCGTTGGTGCAAAGGAATATAGAATATATCCCTGCTGAGCTTGATTTGATTTCTCAAGATTTATTTGATAGCTTCCTTCGATAACATCACACACTAAATTCAATGATATCACCGAGGATATATTCACATTATTCGGAGCGATATGTCTACCACCGCCATCTGGGTCGTTATTAAATGTCAGAATATTTGTTTGTTGTCGTGATAATTTCTTCCAATCGTCGTGGATTTTCTTAAACCCAATATCGATGGCATAACTGAGATATTTTTTTAATTCGTCGGGTTTATAGCCCGGAATTTTAAATGTTTGAATATCCTCTACGCGGATATTGTATGATTCCCTAAATATCTCCTTATGACTTTCGTTCATTAATACTTCTTGAATAATTTGCGTATGAAATGTTTCCATATCGTTGATGATTTTGTTACCTGTTTGTACTACACTAATAAACTCATCTTTAGTGAGAGAGCCGGATTTAAGGGATATTAACAATAATGAAAAATCATTATTCATCGCTGTTAAATTTTCTTCGATTAAACCAACGTGAATAAAGTAATTAGAGATGTGATATCCCATAAACTTGTTGGGAGAATAATCTTGATAACTTTTCAAAGGATTATCGGGTTTTATCACGTTGGAGACATAATCAGATTTTACAGGTTCTGGTATATCAACGGTTTCTTTCTGTCGAGGTGGTAGTTCAGCCATCCTAACACTGATCTTATAGAACTCTGACAAATATATCCAACATACCCAGGGGAATTAATCTCGATCGCAGATGATAACGTCGGCTCGTGAACCGTTATAGCGATTTTTGATTCTTTTCCAGTGATAGATTTAATTCTTCGTTGTAATTCATTATTGATTTGTTCGATTTGATATGATCCTGTTGGTAACGAGACAACGTTCCAGTCTGGGGTTCCATCTTCACGATTTTTCCACGCGAACACCAAAGAAATATTTGGTTGTTGACAACCAAATGCTACGGATCTGATATTGGGCCAGCTATGATACACTCGTAGTTTTGCTAGTGCGATCTCGCTCACGGGAACGGGAATCGGAAAATTCACACTGAATTCAGGACGCGTTGAGGTTACTGATATCATGCTTGTTTTCACCGGTGTTGTATTTTCTACTATTTGTTGAAGTAGTTCTTGCGACGACATTGTTATTATCATTATTCTGCTCTAATTTTAGCATTGTCGATTTATACAATTGAGCCATCGTTGAGAATTCGCTATCTGATATTGTTGTGTCGTCGAGTGACGATGATATCAACGAGGACAATTGCGAGTATGCGGCAGATGCAATGTAAAATTTAATTACATAATCGTGTAGTTTACTCTGGCTACACGATGATAGTTTTTTTGTGATCCCAGTTAATATACCCGCAATTGTAGCTACCACAGAAATAGCGATTGGAACTACGACCGGAGCAATCATTGTAACTGAAGATAGTATTATCCCAGCAGCAGTGATTACTCCCGACACCGAATACACGGTGATATCAACTGCGGTTATTCTTCGTTGGTATTTTTTTATTTTTATTTGATACTCCTCACAGCGCGAGCTGAGTTTAGTTTGAAATTCTCTGACCTGATCATAGCGATACTGATACACTGAAGGGATCGTCATTTTATTTTAAAAACGCTAGCGTTTTCAATTGCTAGCGTTTTCAGTTTAATTGTTTACATAAATCCACTACAAATTCTACGTACCACGTTACTGAAATCCTGGCTAGATTTCTATCTACGGTCGTTATCGTGAATTGTTCAGATACATCCTTGTCGATGATCGTTGATACCGTATTATTGACTCCAGATGAACTACTTGATGATATATTGAATTGAGTCGGTGATACTATTGTTAATCGATAAATACCCTTGACGGCTGCGGTTACGTGTAAAATGTTGTTTGTGGGAGTCCACGCAAATGATCCGTATTGAATCGTGTTTACGATATTGTTGGTGCTCTTATGAGGAATTTTTATTTTTTCAACAACGCTTATCATCCTCGCTGCATCATCCTTCATTGCGTTGTTAAATGTTTTTAGATCATCGATGGATTTTTTAATATCAGGAAGGGTTATTTCAATTTTATCAAATGGGGTTCCGATAAATTTATCAATGATGTTTTTACGAAACATTGAAAACTGTTTCACGTGTTTTTCATATTCGGATTGAAGAGTTGCTAGTTCCAATATAGAATCTTTTATAGAGGTGAGTTATGGTGTGGTCACTGGTGGATTTCCAAAAAATTCTAGCAGGGGTTTATCAATTTTGTCAATTATATTTCTTTGTAATTCACTAAACTGATCAAATACAACTATATGATCGTCATACTTATCATTGAGCGATTTCAATGAATTCGCCTTGTTATCGAATGTTGCTAATTTATCAGTAATTGTTGAAACAAGTACACCTGGTTTGAGTTTACCCTGATCGGAAAATAACGCGATAGCATCCTCTGCTGCGTCTCGTCGTTTAACTAAAATATCATCGAGAGAGACATTACTAGTTTTCAATTTACCCTGACGATCTTGAAATACAACTATTTCACCAGGATCAACACTTGCTAGGTTTAACGTTTCGGCTATTTAATCTTCGATTAGTTTTTTAACACCCTTGATTTTAACTCAACTCCACCAGTATCGGGTTTCTTCAGCGTTGATAAAGGTCTTCCCCAAATATCAATCATTGTTATCATAAAAATCCTTTCTCTGTTTAAAATCTAAAAGATTTCATCAAAGATTTCAATCCAACGACCGCTAGTATACTCATTTACTACTACATGGGGTGGGTTTGATTGTGATTTCATCAAAGATTCTCGTGAAATAGCATCAAGTACGTTTAATACTTCATTGCCACATATGGGTGGGTCAAGCATTGTTTGTGTTGGTAACGTGGAATACCAACGGGGTATTTCTAATTTAATTACATAGCGGTTACATTCTTTCGGCGGCGCTAGTCCATATGAGTCAAAATAAATAATCCCACGTGGATCAATCGCGTATGCAACCCAGTGAGTTCCAGGTCCATCGCTGTTATCTAGATTAATAATACCGGTTTCAACATCATTTGGTTGTGCCGGTAATTGATCTTTCATAAAAACACCTCTGAAGTTTTTAATCGCGAGTTTTTTAGCGGCATCAATTAAATCAAAATTGGACATTGGAATCGAAGATTCCCGAGTTAGTAAATCGGTCCTAGTCTCAGGCCGCTTCCGCTGTACCATGAATACGGGGTTCCTGGTAGTCTTAGACCCTTTCCTTTTTTTTTACCAGCGCGGACGGATCCACCTGTTGCTTTCTATAGTGCCATTCCTGCCGCGGTACCAACGGCTCATAACGCTGCCGCTTTAGCCACCGCTGGGGCCGCTGCGGCAATCAACCCTAGAATCAACCCTAACAGCGGGAATATACCACCAGTCTTTTCCATGTTTTTAATCGCGCTCGCAGAAAGAGTAACCTGAACTCCTTTTTTTTTCTTTAAACGCTTTATTAAAATGATTAATCTGAGTTTTCGTCAGCGATAGTTTATTCGCCCCGCCATTCATTTGATTAGGTTTCAGCGTTATTGTGGTTCCACATTGCTTAGTTGATTTGGATTGTAATTTTTTTAGCTGACCAGGTGTCAACGTGACATTGATATTACTATACGACATTATACAAAACAGATTGATTCTAAATCGCAAGCGATTCAATGGTGAAATTGCACAGCAATTTCCAATCAAAGGAATTTTATTGCACAGTAATTTCCAATCAAAAAAAATCCGAAGGATTTCAATCAAAGATTTTCCACTGGTGCATCTACCAGTCTCATTCGTCCACCAACACCCTCGAGTATCATTGATTTATCACTGAGAATGACAGCAACCGCTCTATAATTAGCAATACCACCAGGACGGGTTACACGAGCTCGGAAGTGTATATCAACGACGGACTGTCTCATCAAGTCAAGATGTTCCAACGAAAAGTAATAAATCGGATACAGACTTTTAAAATCCAACTGTGATATTTGTAGACCAGTATCGACATTTTGATCGCGTCCCATATACGACAGCAACCGATGATAAACTCGTGTAACGTGGTTGTTTTCATAGTTAAGTTGTATATCCTCTGATGGTTCTTGCTGTCCGTTTATTTTCAACGAGACTTCACTACACCCAATTTGATCAAATATCATGTGGGAACGTTCTTGATTATCTAATCGCGCTCTATTCTGTAGCGCAACAAAAATATGCCGTGGAGCTGAAATACCCTGTCGTGCTGCCAAGTGCCATGTAAGTGTACCATTAATATCAGAATCCATGGTATCTGTGGACGTTGTCAACCAACTTAATAATCTCTTTCCCCCCTGATCCATAAATGATAGTAACCGTGGTTCTGTTGACAACGACGGAGTCAACACAGTGTTAGTTTTGATAAAACGACCTTACCGGAGGGAGCGCCAGCACCGCGCCAGATTGCATAATTATCAGTACCCCTTCTCATTAGCGCTATAGTATGCTTTACTCCATAGATAACTTTTCTGACGTTTCTACAAAATCCAAATATGTGATGGAGCGGAATCGCACATGAAAACCGTCGATGTTGTCCCTGCAACGTTAATACGTGTGTTGCAAATCCTAAATTGAAATTATTATTAACACCTCCGAGAACATCAAAGGCAGCAGCTGGTCTATCTCTATGTTCAGGGGTATCAGGTTGTGGATCAGCTGCAGTAGCTCTTGCAGTACCTATTTTAATATGCGGAATGTGATCAGCGTTATCAGTAATATCCTTCGTGAACATCATAGACGGACCCGCTGATCTAGTATGGTCATCAGAATATCTCGCTAACCCGATTATTCCGGTAGCAATATCAACTTCACGCTTAATAGATTCGATTTATTTTCCATCAATGAGATATCTAGCACTTTCAAATAACGCCATGATGCCATTGTTAACAAAACCAACTTGGATAGTTGTGTCATTTGCATATGGTGTATTAGCTGCAACATTTGTTACGAGTTCACCTTCGACTTCAATAAAGGCTTCAGCGGGTAAAAAGTATTTACTGGTATCATGAACTTGAAGTTCGATTCTCCCCCGAAGATCAGGTTGTACTGCGTGATAGGCAAAAAATTGATAATCGAGTACAGAATCATCTTTAAGTACTGGGGCGTCCATGTCAAATGCACTATCAGGATTCTGTTTGAACATTTTTATTATATACCCGCTGGTCTAAATTGGAGGTGAAATCGTAAATTGCTTGGAAAATCCTCCATTTTTAATTTCAAAGATTTTCACCGATGACGACTTTGTCGTTGTCTTTGACGTTTGTAAAAATTCTTTGAATTTCCAAGGCCACTTCCCGCTATCATATTTGCTGTTATGTTATTCTGGGTGTTAGTCAACGATGATGAAATCATTGACTGTAGTTTTTCATCTACTGCGTTGTTTATTATTTTACTAACCCGCGCAGGCATAACCTCTGTTGATGGCAGTGAAGTCATTCCTGGTTTCTTTGAAAATCTAGATTTTCCCCGTCGAACTAGCGCTGTTAGTTTATCCTTCGCGGCTGAAAACGCCTTCGTGGCAAGATCACAACAGCGCTAATACCCTTATCCCGGATAACATAAATGGCTTTCATTGATAGTTGTTTTACTAGCGGCGCTACTTTTGGAGCCATTCTTGAAAATAATCCCATTATAGTATTACCGAGACCATCTCCATAGTATGCTCGGTATTTTGGCAATCGTGAGTTTACCACGTAGACGTTAGTTGGTTTATAATGGTTGTAGTGTATGATCATTCTCTATTCAATTGATATTTATCTAATCGTGGTGATTAATCACTATGATAACCGTGAAAATTCGTAGAATTTTCTACTAACTCTTCAATAAAATCTCGATATGTTGCAATATCCATGATACCACCTTGAAATAATCGCCTACAGATATCAGCTGCTTCATTGATTATTTCTGGTGAGTTATTCCCGGCTCGTTTTCCTCCTACGAGTACTTCTAATCGTGCTATATCACCGAGAATATTGCCAGGACATGTTACGCTAGAGTTTCCAACTAAACCACTGCCTGTTTTTTCAGTGATACCAGTTGCACCTTGAGAAGAGGGTTGTGTTATTTTAAAAAGTTTTGATTGTTCTGGTAATCTAAGAAATCCAGGGTCTGATTGCGTTGTTGTAGATGATTCAGCTTTTTTTACTGCTTCCATAAAAATCTTATACGTTTTATCAATTTCTCTTGCCTGAGGTGCCTTTGTTAATATACGATATAACCCCTTATACCATTCCTTTTTACTAGGTTTTTTATAATCATCTTGGATATAATTTCTTCGTTGATTAAAACTCCTAACAACGAAATCGGCTAATTCTTCCATAGAATTAAATTGTTTTTTTCTTAATTCATCTAATTTATCCGGGTGGAATTTATTATTGAATACAACTCTTTTACTAGTAGTATCACCCTCTTCTTCTTGTTGTTGTGGTTGTTCTTCTTGAAATTCTTCTTGAAATTCTTCGAATTTTCGTTCTGGTGGTGGTGAGGAAATATCAACATCACCTAATCGTTCAACTTCTTCCTGAAGTTCTCGTTCTTGTTTTTCTCGTCGTTTTGCAGTTGTTATTATATCACCAGGAAGTGTTTTTAAATATTTTTTTGTTTGTTTAGATCTTTTTGCTTTTTTTTCAAGTTCACCAAGAAGAGGTCTCTCTACTCGTTTTCCTTCCTCGGGGATATCTCCGTATATAGATCGTTCAGTAGCTGTTTTCACATCTGTAGTTGCAGTAACAATCGGCATAAAGAGTTGTTCAGAATCCTCTGTAAAATCAGTCTGAAGTAATTGTCGCTGTTGAAGTTTTTCACGTATACGATCACGAAGGGGTAATAGTTTATTAAGAGCGCTAAGTCGCTCTTTTGCGTTTCGTGTGGTCAATGATTGTCCTACCATTATTGAAAGAGTATCAGTATTGTTAAATTGCAAGCAATTTCAATTTGAAACTCAAAGAGTTTCCCAAGTAAAAAAAAAGAGAAATCACTAGATTATATACACCAACCCATTATACTTCCCTGTTGTTGTACGGGGTTAATTCACATACACACAATTTTACTTCCTCGTTACATGCACAGGTAGTGATATACATGTCATACAATTACCCGTACCAGTTATACAAACAAAGGAGGCTCTCTACACGTGGGGCTCATCTTGCTCCATTAACGTTTTCATTTGTCTCACCTTACAATTGATAAGTTTTCTGCTTTCATAGTCTAAGCTTAATTGCCTACGTACATGTTCGACTATCTTACATAATGGTACAAACACATTAACGTCTTCGGTATTAACTAAACTTTCACGTATAAGTTTTTGTAAGCGCTTAATTAAAAAATATTTCTTAGCGAGTACATATTTTCCATTTTGTTCTGCAAATTGTATGTCCTCGAAATCGGTCATAATTTGATCACAATCTAACCCTGAACATAATTTTACATTTTGATCTTTAAGCTCGTTGATTTCAATAACAATATACTTGAGATTTTCAAGATTCATATTATATAAAAATATGTTTGTTGAATTGCTTGAAATAAACTCTGAAAATTCTTTAGAATTTTTCGAGTTTCACAAAATGAATTCTGGACACGCTAAGGTGTTGTTCATCTTAGCATATCCAGAAGCTTAATGCGATTATAAACGATTATGATTATATACAATGGATGACGACGGCACATCAACCCCTGATCTAGTGAATAGGCGGTTGTATTATACATATACGACGGCACAATTATACATCACCGTTTTGAACCCCCTTGATGTTTACATCAAGCGGCGCTCAACGGTTACACATATAATCACGAAGCGTATTCCCCCACGAGTAGATCTAACTCATCAAATAATATGTTTGACCTACAAGAGGATACGTTTGATGCGTGGACCGGACAAACACATAACAATAGATTATAGGCGATTATGGTATTTACAATGCAATGAATGACGACGGCACAACAATAGATTATAGGCATTATGGTATTTACAATGCAAACAATGACGACGGCACAACAATAGATTATGAATGAATTGATTCAATGACAATGAATGATAATGGTATGTACAATGAATTGATTTCAATGACAATGGATGACGCGGGCTATTCTACATTCAAGTACAAAACAAACCTCAAAATCAAACCTGGTTTGAATGTCAATAATAACGTTCACACCACGTGTGACGGTGTGGTTTGATTTTTACTTGAACTTCGGCTAAGCCCAAATATATAACAGACGGATTTGTATATAACCACTCATTACAACGAAGTGACATAGAGAAATGTGTACTTGTAATTGTTTGTTGTGTTTAATAGCGATCACTGACAACGTTGAAATAACACATAATACTTGAAAAACACATTTAAAAAAATGTTTAAATACGACGTGTATATAAAACAGTTCTGTTAATACTTGAAAAAAGACGAAATTGATTATATGTTATTGATATTTGTGACAATTATAACATCCAATCAAAAACTACTTCCTCGTTCACAAACGGTAACTCTGTCATTGGTGATTTGTCGCACTAGCGTTACCTAACGGAGTTATCTCCCTTGTGAAATTGCAAAGCAATTTCCAATGCAAGTTTACATATTATACATAAGAAAACTGAATTTTGTTTTTAAAACACTTTGAAAAAGCCGTCCTGGTTATAATATCTGAAACGCATTGAATAGAATACGGATAAATATCGAAATACCTACCAGCTGCGGTTATTGACTCCGTGTTATTTTCAGTATTAAACGATCTTACGGGTCTAGCATTTTTCGAGTATTTTCCAGTTCCTCCTCGTTTTGTGTTTTCACGTTGTGAAATAGCTTGTAGATTCGATAAAGGATTATTAGTCTTAATGCGATCAATGTGATCAATAACAAAACCATCCTTGATCAATCCGTTAAATACTTCATAAACGAAACGATGATTGAGATACTTCTTCCCTCCAGCACCAAATATCAAATATCCATGATTAGACATACCACAAACAGATTTCTTGAGTTTACAGTGTCTGACAATACCATCACGAGACGCTTCGTAATTTTCAATAACAGGATGTCTTTGAAATTCTTGGTTCATTTATATACATAATATTTTATTTGTTTAAATCATTATTTGGTTTAGATATATTATTTGAAAATCTTTCTTTGTAGTCTTGAGCAGTTTTTATAATCCTGTCATTGACGTTGTCATTGACAGCGTCAGGATTTTTGATTCTTCGCTTGTCATAATAACGCTTCAACGCTCTATAACGCTTACCCCCGCAATTAATGCATAACTGCGACTTGCCTCTTACACCTACCCCACAATACAGACACGGAAGAGGATCATTGCTCCCCCGACGAAAACTTTGCATATGATACCCACAGAATTCATTTCTGCATGATTTGTTACACGGAGTCTTTGATCCAATCATAAGCCATTTGCAATGATTCATTATATAAAAAACTTTCTATTTAAATACTTGTTTTAATTATAATATGAAAGAATTCAAGAGATTATCGAAATTTAATCTCGATAGAGTTTCTGTTAAACCAAAACGTCTAAAGGACGATAGCATGAAGCAGTTTAAGAGATTATTGAAAATTAACCCCCGATTTAATCTCGATAGAGTTTCTGTTAAACCAAAACGTCTAAAGGACGATAGCATGAAGGAGTTCAAGAGATTATCGAAAATTAACCCCCGATTTAATCGGGATACTAAATTCGATCTCGATAACATCTCTGATATGAAAGAATTCAATATATTATCGAAAATTACGCCTTGGAAAAATGCTAGATTTAATCTCGATAGAATCTCTGATATACCAAAAAGTCTAATAGATGACAAAACCCTGCTGAGTAAAATCAGCGACTGTTTTAATGAATTTAAGCGCGATGGAGCATCTCATACGTGGTCGACATTTCGAATTATCCACAACATCGAAGATATCGGTGTCAATGTACCCGTAATTGATGCTACTATGAACGATACAAGAGCAGCTAAGATAATCTCACATCTTGGCGAACCAAGGGGGAAATCCAAGGGTGTAGCATCCAAAGGTGGAAATCCAAAGGATTTCAAACAAAGCAATTCTCAGCAGAGGTATTTTTTTAGAATAAAATTCATTATCGAAGACGAAGGTGAATGGGTTATCAGAGATAAATTTGAACCAATCTTCAAGGATAAAACATTTGTTATTGTGACTAGAGGTTCCAAACCAGGAATTCTAACTGGAATTGACAAACCATACTACGAGAAATCTTACCCTGTAACAGCAGTTGTTTACGGAATATATCAGCTAAATGATAAGCCAAGTATTGCAAAACTAGCACCTATGAAAACATCGTCGACGTTGAATTGTGTAGCAACACGGGTACTGGAACACTTCACAAATGCATCCCGGTGAAATAAACTAACTGAACAACGACGAAAAAAATAACCGAATGGAAACTGACAGTGAAACAGCGAAGGGCAACAATTCAGGATATAACCAAATTAGAAGCATTATTAAAATTTCCAATATCGGTAGCAACGATAACCGGAGAAGTATTATACGAACCGAAATATCAATCGCGAGGAGCTCTAATTGAAATTATTGATCATAACAAACACGCGTGGACGGCTGCAGTAAATGTATTTTCACGAGAACGAATCGTGAGATATATCCCGGTGAATTTTACAAGAATGTTTTCCACGAAGGGAGGTTATTCGATGCTATTGTTGCGTTGTGTAAAGATGATCCCGTGTCAGTGTGGTTACTTAACAGCGCTGAAGATTCCGAATTAGGATTTGATCAATTTGTAAGACCAAATGGTGAAATATAGCGCATTGAAGAATTAGATAACAGAATGAGAAAAATCGCTAATGAATTTTCACCGGAGATTTTCCATGAAAAACTACTCACGAATAACTTTACAATTCCATCAGTGGTAGATCATTTTGCAAGAAAAAAAAACTCATTGCGTCCAACACGAAGTGATTTTCTCGAGGATGTTAAATTGAGTTGCGTCACATTTGGTCATGGAGGATTGTGGAATACAAAATACTCACGTGATGGTATGATTTCAATTGATATATCCGCGTGTTATCCTAAATGTTTTCTCGGGTATGGAGAATGCTCTAAGAATTTTAAACGATTTGGACACCCAACGCATGAAATGACTCGTGTTGCGATTAATGGTCGTTTGCCTGATTTTGATTTAACCGGGTTCGCTCGTGTGATATCATTTGAAGTTGCTGCAGGGTTACATCCGTGTAGTTATGTTTGGCTTGGTAGACATATATCTGAAAAACACTGGATGCCAATAGTGTTACTACGATATATGATCGATTGTGGTATGCTAATATCGTTGATTGTCGGTGAAGCTATTATATGCTATCACGCGCAGAAAGAAGTTTGGTTACCAAAACCTGATCTAGATCGTATAATTAGCGAACAGCGAAAACAGTTTTCAGATGGAAAATCGAAGATTTTAAATGAACAACAAATCATGAATTGGTCTAAGGAGTTATTTGAAATTAAAAACAAAGAAGCCAAAGATTTCGGACGAAAAATAATTGGTAAATTCACTCAAGGTGGAAGATATGACAATGCAAAATACTCTTCGAGGTTGATCATAGACGTCGCTGAATACGATTTTATTGTAACCGATTTAACGAAACAGGGAAAACTTGTATCCCGTAGGGATGTTTTTCTATCCAATGGTGAAAAATTAGGTACGGTTGTTACCTATTGTGATGGATATAATTCCCAGTACACACATTTGAGAAGTTCTATGCTAGCTTATGCTTGTATTAATCTATTTTCGATGATAAATAGATTTCCAGATACCGCGGTAAGAGTAGCTACTGATTCTATGTATATACATAACAAATACAAATCAGATGTAGCGGCATTCACAGATCCCGAGGAAGCGTGGGGACGTTGGCGATTTAAAAAGGAAAAACTACATGAGTATTGTGAATCCGCAGACGTTGCCAACGACGATAAATACTTGAAAAGGAACCAATTATCAGAATTATCTAATGCACCACCGGTATCTGATCCCGTATGTAGATACAAGACAGTTTATTTAAACGGTTGTGGTGGGTCAGGAAAGACAACTCGTGCAATTGAATTATTTCGTCGGTCAACCATGATTGTGTTAACACCAACTCACAGACTCGCCAGAGAGATGATAGCGCGGGGGGTAAAAGCCTGTACTTATCACAGCTTCTTTCGATGGAAAGGTGATACATGGACTCCTGATCGAATGGGTGATAAATTCATTCCTGAAATCATAATCTGGGATGAAATATGCACGGTATCGTTGACAGTATTACAGATATTTCTTGAATGGTTGTTAAATAAAAGCACAAAAATCGTCATGTGCGGGGATCACGGCCAACCACAGCCATTTGTTGGTGGATCTCCACATGAGTGGTTGAAGAATCATATAGACTATTATGAAGAAATTAATACCGACCATAGATCACTTGATGAACAATTACGAGAACTCAAAGCGCTAATTAGATTACAACCGGATAAAATCCAATGTGAAATAGCGCGTGAAATAATTTCAGAAACTCCAATGAATAATTTTTGGGAAACATGGAAGCCAGATGATTTGATATTCGCAAGTAGAAAAATAGTCAGAGACGCATTTCAGATGAAGTTATTTGAATTGCATAAGTGTAAATTTGCAACACTTCCAGTACCACTCTGTTATAGACCAAAAGATACCCGACGACAAAATATCGACGTTGACATTCCTGGACAACAACAAAAACAGAATTTAGTATTAAATGATATTGTGCTGGTTGATATTAGCGTCGTTGAAGATGCATTGGGGAACTCAAAGAATTCTGCTGATAAATCCCCATGGACGTTAGGTTATGCAGCAACAATACACTCTTCACAGGGATTAACTATCACAGACACAATTGTTTGGATAGTAGATAATCGCATTGAGTGGTCAAATTTAGTTTATCTCGCAGTGTCCAGAGTACGGCGAATAAACCAACTTCGAAGAATTGTTGTTAACGATGATATCACTGGTGATTTTATCACTGGTGATATAATCAGAAAAAAACTCTCTGGTTATAAACAACAGGATAAAAAAAAACAACGAGAATTTGACATTGATGCTGAATTAATAATTACGCTGAAGCAACAACAGAATAATCACTGCGCGAGTTGTAATTGTATAATGCGTTGGCAGTATTCGGATAAAGATCCTCGCCAATTCACCGTAGACAGAAAGAATAGCAATGTAGGTCATACCAACGATAACGTTATGCTGACTTGTCTTGAGTGCAATAGACGCAGAGGTGCCAGCACCTTAGGTGCTAGTTAAGACCACGCGGTGGTAATTGAGTATCCTCAGGAATTACCTGTAGTTGTTGTCGAGTAAATCCTCGCTGAGGAGCAGTTGAATCCAGTCTATAGATTGCTGGTCTAGAAACGCTACCCGTTGATCGTGTTATACCGGATATCTTGTGCGTCGTGACACTCCAAATAGGATCGGTAGCTCTTTTTTTACCACCCTCAAGCTCTCCTGGTTCGTATAAGTACCTTACAATGACATTACTACCAAGAATTGGTTCTTTGAAATCTTTTTGTGGTTGTACGGGTATATACTTCTTTTTAATAGCGTTGACAGGTTTCATGTTAATTGTTCTAGTAATCTCATTATTGATTGCGGTAACTACACCTGGTAATCTCTTGACCCATTCACGGGATCGTTTATCCTGGATGAATTCTTTCGCGTATTGATATCCAAATAACCGCTCAGCAAGTGTCCGATTAAATCGTTCAACAATTGCCTGATCGCGATGTAACGCAGTATGCCCTCGTCTGATGGCGACATTATGATGTTTCATCGTTGTTAAAACAGCGCCTTGAAATTCCTTGCCAGGATCAACTTGTAATAGATTTGGCCAGCGCAGAGGACCTCGTCGATAAATTTTTTCAAATGCAGAAGCTACTTCAGTAGATGATTTTGTCCTTAGCGGTTCTGCTTGTTTGTATCGACTCGCAATATCAACTATCGTTAACGCGTATTTGTAACCGTTGTCATGCGGCAGACATAGTATATCAGCTTGATGAACTTCATTAGGAACGGTCACATCAAAATGCGAGTAGTTAATTCGTTTAGGCGCTGGTAGATAAATTTGCCATATAGCCTGTTTGGATAACCAGTTCGCTGCAGTGGTTTTTTTCACCGCTGCAGCGCTAGCGAGTTTATTGATTGCTGCGTAACCTCTCCAGTATCCTCTCGGAGAATAATAAATAGATTTCATATTTTTAATTACCAGCACCAAACATCAATTTACCCTTCATAGCAGATTTTACCAACCACGAAGCCAATTTTTCTTTGAAGGATTTATCAGGAATAGCATTTAACGCATGAATTAATTTCACATCCGCAAGATGTCTATGTTGAAGATTGCTGCTTGTATAAGCAACATCATGAGCATGACATGCCTTATCAATAGCGTTTATTGGATACTCGCCGGGTCGGGGCTGATTTTGATCATCAAGTCTGATATCTAATCGTGTTCCCGGTCCACAGTAGCTATATCCTGGAAGGTGCTTTTCTCCTGAGTATTTTGCCCACGGTGTTCCTGGAAGTTTTGCTAACTTGGCTGTAATATCACCTCCTCGTTTTTTTTTAAAGGTTTCGTGGAAACAAATCTAAATTTTTTCGTACTACATTGTACGCATTTACCAGAAAGCGCTGATCGATTATTTTTCATTGTAATCGTCGTCAAGTCATTTGTGCCAGTACGCGTCTTACACTTCACACAATATAGATCCATAATTTATATATAACGGCATGAATGTAATTGATTATTCAGCTACGAGACGACGGGAACCTATTAAACACCATGCAATGTTACCAAATTCTATTCGCGCGATTATCATCGGACCATCTGGAAGTGGTAAAACACAATTGCTACTTAATTTGATAACGAGATGGATGAAGTGGGATAAGTTGTATATGATTGCTCCGAGTGTAGATGATCAGCGATGTTATGAAGTGTTAAAGGATTTTAACGAAGCCGCGCGAGAAATTAACGGCGATGATGTTATTGAGTTTATAACCGATATCGAGGAAGCACCGAGCATTGACTCCATCGACGGAAGTATTAACAATTTTGTCGTATATGATGATATCATGTTAGATAATCAAAAAAATCCTGCTAGAATATTTTCCAGAGGCAGACATAAAAACACCGACGTGATATATATATCACTCAACGTTACACTCAAATACCAAAAGTGATCAGAGATAACTGCAATATGCTGTGTGTATTTAATGGAGTTGATACTCATACTCTTAGAAATATTTGGCAAACTTGGTGCGGTGGCGATATGGATCATAATCAATTTAAAAATTTCTTTAGCCGCGCTCAGACAATCCCACACGGATTTGTGACGATAAATTTATCAGACCCTCGGACAAGATATCGTGTCGGACTTGATCAAATATTTAGTTAAGTATAGCAGCAGAGTGGGTGAACGCCAACAACAATGGCGTCCTTTTTTTAATTTTTATTTTTTATTTTTTTGCTTAAATTATTAAAAAAATTAATTAAGTATTTTCAAGGAAGCCTCAGTTTACTAAATTGAGGCCTATATAAGCAATTTTGGGAAGCCTCAGTTTACTAAATTGACGCCTAAAAAAGTTCTGTTCACACACTCTGCTGCTTGCTCCAATCTAGGCCACACAAGCACACACACACACATTGTTTCCCAGGGCATCGCTCATGATGCGTTTTAAATAGATGTTGCAAAACTGTGGATGACAGCATACTGCCTTGACGTACTCCAACTGTTCTCTTGAATCAGTCCCCCACATAACCTTGACTATTTACTGCACTGCAATCTTGGAGTACAGCTTCTTGATGGTATTGGTCAACATTTGATCCATGTTGTACTCCATCACTGTGGCCCACACTCTTTCACCTTATAATCTAGATGTTGTTGAGTAAGGAAAATACTCTTGCAAAAGTATTCTAGAATGTTTTATTATTCGTGTATTGTATGATTGTCAGATTAAGTGGCTTTGCATGTGATACAAATCAAGTATCGTATGAAATTGAATGCATTTATTCTGATACGAATTGTGAGCATTAACTATCGTCATAAATGATTTATATCATGTATGATGAGAACTGATTTCCCTATGTCTGGATGTGCAAGACAATGAGTCTCTATGTATCAAGGTAATGTTATTGGGACAAACAATGCAGAATATATTTTTTTAGGAAAATAATTTGTGAATTCCTTTTAACTTAACATTGATGGAATTAGCATGAGGAACATGTGTCAACAGATATAGTTAGCAATGTACAACACAAAGCGACGAGTGATAGTTTATATGTGAGGGCTACGTAAGTTGTAGTTCCTTTTAAGAATGCAAATAACTAACGAAAATATAATTTCTGAAGGTAGGGTGTCTGTGTCAGTTTTCGGTTACGTGTTTTCAACCCCCCCCCCCCCCTCTTTTCCCATAGCTCAAATCTGTTTAATTTTGATAGATTCAGAAAGTGAGAGAAGATTGTATGATCCCTGGAGATGAAAACATCGAATAATTATTTAGGCTCTGCATTATATTTTTATTTGAGAGAGAGAGAGAGAGAGAGAGAGAGAGAGAGAGAGAGAGACAGCCAGACAGACAGAGAGACAGAGAAAGACAGACATACATAGAAAGAGATGGCAACGACGATATAACACCAATTGTTGCCTAGAAAATACCGAAAGCTACAATGCCATGCACATATCACAGCAATTTTAATTCGACCCGTCACACGAATATATGATAGTCTGTAAGTTCTCTTTAATATTTCACTTATAATTCTAGAGAAATGATTCATATTTTAATTTTCCCAAAGGTGTTCGTTATCGCTCAATATAGTATTTAGTTTAAGACAATTGATTCGTACCTTTGCCGTGTGCTAGTTTTAGTACAATCAAGCGTTTTTCTATTTTCTTTTTCGTTCTCTTGCAATTAAATGTCTATGCTAACTAAATTCTTAATATGGAAAACTGGATAGGTTCTTGTTTTTTAAAGATAAAATATGAGTCGATATATTTCATAAAAATACCTGTCTACTGCAGATCAAGGTATGCGACCATTACACGGCATGTTACTTAACAGAGTGTATGTTACGAAATTGTGTGAACATTTAAACATTTGTTTTAGATATTGCTTAGTTTTCACTGAACTAAGAAAACGTAATATATTTAAGTTGATATGCTTCATCAAATTTTAAACTTGGCAATTTCTTTGAAATTTATCCATACATCTATAAGTACAAATTAATTCGTAATGTTTGTATTCATTTCTTTGAACCTAAGATTACTAGGCAAATGAAACAAGATTATCATTAACAATACATTTTGTAATGGTTAAAATTAAAGCGACAATGATATCGTTATTATTAATTTGCAACATATTTCAACCTGTCACGTTACCTATAGTGTATTACTCTCGTTTACAGTAGAGTATAATGCCACCTCTTTTTGATTTATATAATAGTACGCAATGCTTCCTCCAACTTTTTGTTTCATATAATATTACTCATTCATCCTCCCAATTCTATTTCACTGTCATATAACAGTGCTCAATTCGTCCTCCTGTCTCTCTTTCAGATTTATATGATTGTACTCATTCATCCTCCCATTGTCTTTTACATTCATATAATAGTATCCAATGCATCCTCCTGTCTCTCTTTTACATTCATATAATAGCACTCATTCATCCTCCAACATCTCTTTCAATTCATATCTTCTACATTTATATAATAGTACTCATGTATAATCCCCTTATCTTTTAGATTCATTTAATAGTATTCATTCATCTTCTCACCTCTCTTTTATATTCATATAATTGTACCCAACGCATCATATTACGTACGTGATATGTTATACATGGAAGTGGGAGCTATAGTGAATTAGTGGTGAGCATGCTCGATTGGTAGCCAAAGGTGGCCAGTTTCAGATTATACTAATATCTTAGCCCGATTATAGAATATCACTGTCTGTCTTTGGGTTTTGTGCTTTACTTCATTTGCTTTAGCAGTAAATGACCTGTGTATTGCACTGCTTTCCCATTTAGCAACCAACATAGCCTCATTTATTAACATTTTGAATCTTATATGATGATGTCACAAGATTTATTGAGAGGACGTGAAATGGCAGTGGCAGTCGCTTTATCTGCTCGGGAAAAGGACGCACCCTCCTGGATTGCCAAAGGCTAAGGGAGTAAACCCTAAAATAAAATCTAGAGTGAAGTGCGTAAGGCAGTTGGACGATATACAACATTCCCTTATGGAAACTCCTTGGTCTGGAAAGGGATAGGCTCCGCCTGACGACTTTTGCCCAAGACCCACTGATAATGCAGGACAAATCTGAAGTTACCGTACCGGATCGGCGGTCACCAGGGTCAACAACCG
This sequence comes from Unio pictorum, assembly GCA_030141615.1. NCBI lineage: Eukaryota > Metazoa > Mollusca > Bivalvia > Unionida > Unionidae > Unio > Unio pictorum. Next base: position 1,769,074 of record JARLTB010000163.1, on the reverse strand, counting down.
CGCCTACCGTTGTCTACCAGGACGGATGTGACAAGTGTGCTAATGATACTTTGCATAAAATCCGAGCAAGAGACAGCATTGCCATCGCCACCTGGACCAATAAAACTCTGGCGTAAATTGGAAGACTTCAAGAGTTTACCCAAGATATGGACACCTTCGCATGGCAGATCCTGGGAATCTGTGAAGTAAGATGGAAAGCCCTGGGATAACACCAAACTAAAGATGGGCATATATTATACTATAGTAGAGAATTTGACAAATCCATAAATGGACTAGGCTTCCAACTACTGATCATGATGACAAAGATATAGAAGAATTTTACAACAAAACTCCAGGATATTAAAACATGGCAAATGAGTAGGTTATCCTCATCATCCAAGTAGATTGAAATGCAAAAGAAGGCAAAGATACTATAAAAGACTGGGATGATCATTGTAGACCATCTTGTAATCAGCTTACAAACGAAAGAAGGATACGGATAGCAAGAGTTCGCAAGCTAGAACAACTTAGTACAAGCCGACACTCTGGGCCAACATAAGCTTCACGATGCTGGACATGACATGCACTAAATGGAACACACCATGACCAGGTCGACTACATACTGGTTCAATACCTTAATCGATCTTTCATCAATGGAGGAAAATTAAGAACTTTCCTTGGTAATGATGTAGTGAGTGATCGCGACCTTGTCACTATGTACTTCCGAGTGAGTCTCAAGCAAATTAGGAATCCAAAAAGGATCAGGCTCAAATTAAACTTCTAACAACTGAAGGACTCAAACATCTGCAAGTTATCACAAGCCAGATTCGAAGGAACACTTGCTCCACTTCTTGAGATAGATGTTGATGTTAAAGGTGTACTGGCGTCAAAAACACATTATATATCATAATGCTCGTTTTTTGATAAATAACTCAGAAATGTACATTTTAGATCTAGGTTTAAACTCATTGATGAGAAAATTATAATATTGTTGAGCATAAATCGATGTTTTTCGGGAAACGCTCCTGAAATATTTGTACACATCCGGTGAAAAATAGAATTTCCGAAAGTGACGCGCAGTCGGGAAGTCACTCGAGTTTAGCACGTGTGGTGATTATTGCTGATAGGGACGGTACTAGCGAATTTATGTCAAATTTGACATGTTCAGTTTCGTGGTTTGTAGCTTGAATCATTGGACTCCCTTATCATGGAACACTCATCTTCAATATCATGAGCATCAGTATCAGGGTCTGTGTCCGGTTCATCAAAAGTATCTATTTTGTTCTCAATTTCACTATCTGTGTGGATAAGAACACTGAATGCCTTTGCTCCTTCTCTGCACATGGACATTTACCTGAAAACATGTGAAATATTATACATGTGCATTCTGATCATCATGGTTTTCAGACAATTGAGTAACTCATGAATATGCTTATCAATAACAGTGTAATATTGCTCAGTAACAAAAAGTGGACAAGTATATTGTATACAGAGACAATTGCTTACACTATTATAGTGAACGTAATTATTATATTGTTACATGGTTCATTTACTTGTTTAATTCTAATGGTGAGATTATAACAATGAAGTATACGAAACAAAAGCGATACATGAAAAAATATATTTGGCAATTCTAATAAATACCTTTGCATTAGATTAATCGGTACAGCTTTAGTGGTCATCCTTTTATGTTTGATGCATGTTGAACAAAGACAAATGCCTCAAACCACTTTAGTTATTTAGAGAAACTATGACTGGTCATAATGTTTGACATATAACCAACACATTGCATAGCTTTCCCACAATAAATAATAGCATATTTTTATTGATTTACAAGAAAGTTTTCATATATGAGGTCATATGAAATCATATTAAGTTATACCATAAATTTGAACACTGGAAATGCATGGAAAGTTCTCTGTGACATCAATAAGCCAACCAGGGTATGTCGCACCATCTACTGTTGACTGTGAATGGTGTAGTTTGGGTCTTCTCTTTTACATTGTCTTCTGGATGTTTGTTTTAAAAAATCTCATTCAACATCTAACAAAAAGATAAAAGTTAATCAAGCAGCATTAGAAGTTTGCAGTATAAACATAATTAAAGCATAATTCTTCTTATATTACCTTTTATGATTCTGTACACAATCTGAATAATTATAAAAATAATAATAATAATAATAATAATAATAATAATAATAATAATAATCCACTGATATAAATAATGTAAACTAAACAAGGAAGGTAATTTACTCCCAGATCCTCAGAACTAATTAGCCCTTACAATTAAAAATATCAATGCACCAACTATTCACACCATTTAAGTATGAGATGAACACTTGTGCCCGATCTTTTCTTGTCTTTCGTATCTGACTAATCCATTCTTTCCCTGAAACAGGATTAGTAGGAATGGGAGCAAACTCACTCTGTCTCATGCTGTATTACTACAACCCCCTAACAAAAATCTGCAACAAGATCTGGCAGACTCAGTATAACACTCCCAAAAAAAGGCAATCTCCAGCTGTGTCAGAATTACAGAACTATCAGCTTATCAGTTTGATCAGCAATGCTAGTAAGGTGAATGCTGAAGAACATCTTGAACAGACTGAACCATCAAGCAGAATATATAATCGCTGAAAAAGGCAGAGCTCTGAAATAGAAAAGAACAACATAACACATATTCAATCGTATAGTTCTGCGTAAAAATACTTGCAACCTCAACAGGTCATATATCTTGTGTTCATAGATTTCAAAAAAGCTGTTGACAGAGTATGGCTTTAGGCATTGTGGGCCAAAATGAAGAAGTACAACATGGTTCAAACATTGACCAATACCATCAAGCAACTGTACGCCAAGGCTACCACTGCTCAATGTCCTCTAGAGAACTGGTTCAAGACAACAGATAAATTAAGTCAAGGCTTTCTCATGTCAGACACGTTTTTCAATATCTACTTAGGGTACATCATGAGTGAAGCACTGGAACACATCTGTGGGACTTTCAGCAATGGAGTTCGTAACATCAACAACCTCCGCAGGCAATGAAGACAAAAGAAACAAGGAACCATTAAAGAGGACTCAACCTCATCGCTTTGCTAGCTGTAATGTGCGTAACATGTGCACAAGCATCTCCGGTGACCTCATGAAAGTCGACGATACCATGAAAACGGCCATCATCGATAAAGAACTCACCATACTAAATATCAGCATTGCTGCCCTCCAGAAAACCAAGTTAGTCTCTAGTTTCTCGCACAGAGAGGAAAACTACACCTTCTTCTGGAAGGGTCCGGAACTGGAGGAGCACCGTCTGCACAGAGAGGGCTTCGCCATCAAAAAGAATTCTTGCATTGGTTGAAGTACCCACAGGGGGCACTGAGAGATTCTTGTCCGTTCGCATCACCACTGGTGGAGGTCCATTCAACATCTTCAGTGTCGACGCCCCCATCATCACTTCTTCAGAAGTCATAAAGAATCAGTTATATTGGCAGCTGGACGAACAGATCAAAGGATTCCCCAAACATGAACCAATATTCCTCCTCGACGACTGTAATGCCATAGTAGGTGAGGATCACGTGTCATAATCTACCTGCCTCGGACATTATGGTACTGGAAAGACTAACGAAAACGGTCAGAGACTGCGAGAGCTGTGCAATTATAATGGCCAGTTCATCACAGACACCTTCTTCAAGTATAGTTCACAGCACAAAGAGTCATGGAAACACCTCAGTTACCATTACTGGCACCAACGCAACATAGTCATCACCAGGCTCTCTGACCTTAACAACGGCCTCTCCACCAGAACCCAACATAGTGCAAACTCGTGAGCAGCAGTGAACGACTACAGCCACACACACTAGACCACTCAAAACCAAAATCAAACCTAAGCAAAAACACTTCACAGATGTCGGTCCCCTCCGAGGTGCAGGAATATGTATCCAACCTGAACAAGGTTTTCCAGGACATGCCAGAGGACAATGCCAAAGCCAAGTGGAACGACATGCAGGGCGACATCTACAGAACAGCCATGTCCGCGTTTGAAAAAACGGAGAGACCCAGTCAGCACTATTTCAACGCACACATATCAAGGTTGGAACCACTAAAGCGAAAAGACTTTATACTTCGTACTGCTCTTAAATGTGCCCGAAGCAACACCCAAACCATCGCTAGACAGTGCGCGATCGAGTACTGGCAACAACTATGCTAAGGAATACAGCGCTGTGCCGTGCTCGGACACATTCAAGGTACGTACAGTGGCATCAAACGGGATCTGGGATCTACAGTGCAAGGCTCGCTCCCCTGAAATATCTGATGGGAGAGAAGATCACAGACCGTGAGTAACAGATGCCCAAATGGGTGGATCACTACTCAGAGATATACTCCCGAGAAACATCAGTCGTCAATGCAGCCCACGGCAGCATAAAGAATCTCCCCACCATGGAGGATCGCGACAAAGCGCCAACCTTAGAGGAACTCATGGAAGAAATTGACTCCCTCCCAAACGACAAAACACTATTTAGTGACAGCAACCCGCCGTAAGCTGTCAAACGTGGGAAACCATCACTGCTTCAACAACTGCACGAGCTACTTTGCCTCTGCTGGGAGGAAGGAGCAGTCTTCCAAGACATGCGCGATGCCAGACGTGTGACCCTTTATAAAAAACTATGGCGACTGCAGTGACTGTTAATATTACAGAGAGATATTGCTTCTGAGCATCGTTGGTTAAGTATATGCCCGCATGATACTCAACGGGCTGAGGTTGCTGGCAGACCGTTTGTACCCAGAACCCCAACGCGGCTTTGGAGCAGACCGGTCGACGACAAGCATGATATTTTTCTAATGACAACTCCAAGGGAAGAGCAGAGAGCAAGTTCAACAACTCTAGATGATGTTCATCGAACTCACCGAGGCCTTTGATTTAGTCAGCAGAAAGGGCATTTTTGAAATTCTCAGTAAGAGTGGCTACTCCTCACAACTCCTCCGCATGATAATCTATTTCCATGCAGATATGAAGGGAACAACCCTGTATGATGGATCTTCCACAAACACCTTCCCAGTAAACAGCAGCGTGAAACATGGCTGCGTGCTGCAACCGACACTATTCGGGATATTCTCCTCCTTGCTTCTGTCCTACGCCTTTGACTTGTCCACTGATGGCATAAATATACACCCCAGATCCAATGAGATGCTTTTCAACCTGGACCGACTGCGCTCGAAGACCAAATTGATGGCTGCTCCTATCAAGGAGATGCTTTTGCAGATGCGGCTTTTGCGATCCAGACCGAGGAATTCCTCCGGAGACTAAGAAACCGTTTCGATGATGCATGCATGCAGTGTGGGCTCACTATCAGGCTGGTAAGGACAAAGATCAGCTTGCAAGATATTAACATTGCCCCTTCAATAACAATTGACGGAGTCACCCTGAAAGAGGTCAACCATCAGCATTCTCTCGCTTGATAAGGAGCTGTACAAAAGGCTTGGAAAGACAAACAACATTACGTCACGACTAACGAAGAGGGTGTGGGAAAACAACGCGCTGTCCAAGTTTACCGGGCCTGCATTCTCATCACCATTCTATATGAAAGAGAGACATAAAAATCAACTGGCAAGACAGTGTTCCGCACAACGAGATCTTGCAGCGTGCATATACTCTCAGCATGTTCTCACTACTAAGCAAACGTCGCCTTCGATGGCTGCGACACGTCCGACGCATGGAGGATGGGAGGCTGCCGAAGGACATCCTATATGGGCAGCTGTTTACTGGCACGAGAAGAGTCGGCCGCTTTCACTCCGTTTCAAGGATGTATGCAAAAAGAACATGAAGGATTGTGACATTTCACTTGATGGCTGGTTAGAAGCAATCCACTATCATCCAATCATTAGTAGGCGATCAAATCATTCCAGCCATCTCAGTCATTGGATTTAATTACGGAACGATCCATCCATATAAACATGTATACAATCATTTGACAGTTGCAGAGATCATAATGATATATTTTCCATCCTTTCAGGCCTACAAGCATATAATCAAGCACATATTGGGAACATATAAATTGACCCATATGTTTCACTGGGTATACAGTTTCATCTCTGGATAATTACAATATTGAATATATATTTGTCTTTCCTAACATACTTATGGCCACAATGATATTTGGGAGGATCTTAGTCTGTCTCCCAAGGTATACTGTTTCATATATCAACATCAAAGAATGTTTTAGTGATAGTTCTGTCTGTCTCCGCAGGTCTATTGCTCTAGATCTACAGTTAAGGAGATCGTTTTGATCGATTTATCTGCATCCCCAACGAGATCTTATTGATATCACAAAACGCCTTCCACATAACTGGTAACTATTGTATTCATACTTTATGCACTACGTACCTGTAATATACTGGAAAAAATGCGTGGAAAAAATATTATTGTATCATGGATTCCACATGAATGATTGTATCTTGATATGGCAGAACCAATTAACAACTCCGTTACATGACGCGTTTCATCGCTTAACATCACTGAAGTTTCAGCGTTAGATAAAAATTAAATGGCGAATAACATACTTGCCCGTACTTATTATACAGTAGATTAAAAACGAAAAGTCCCATACTATCAGAGTTGATTCAATACATTGTCCTTAGACTTCCCATATTAGATTTGGCCTCTCTGGCAACTTTCTAACTAGGTTAAATACTCAGTCAACCAACATGTCTCGGAGTTGATGCCCCCAATAGCTATGGTCATTTACACAGCAGCTCGCCATGTGATTGTAAATGTATTCATTGCCTCTGCCAATCTTTACTTGATTCGATGTAGTGAGTGTTTCCACTCCAGAAAATAACAATGTTCTGGCTTTAAGGATGACTGTTGCACTTTTCATTGCCTTAAGATAGCAGATTTGTATAAGTTTTGAGACATTCAGCTCCAGAACTATTGCTCAAACTTGCTGAGCAACAAGTATCTAGGTTTTAGAAACCAGCTATCCATGTAACATTTTATGGAAAATGGACACGCCAAGCATTGGAACATTTTGCATTCCAAGTGCAATTCAGATCTCAAAATTATGCCATCAGACAATAACTTAACCAATTTAGGGAATACTTTTTCAGAAGAGGTAAGAAACCAAGTTTCTCCGTCCCCAAGCCGTATGGCTCCTACAGTTGGCTTATCATCCCTACTTTTTGCATATCATCTGTTTTGGAGCGACATTTTCCTGCTATTCCAGTCACATTTTATTCACATGTTATTGTTGAACGAACCATTGATGCATAGAATTTAGGAGGTCTTTCATATTTTGTTTATTTCACTCCTTTTTCTCTTCCGTTTTAATGGGTCTGCAATGGGATTGGCTAATTATAAAATACATTAGCTTGTTATACAGCACTTTTCAACAAATAGGATGTGCCGATTGTATAAAAACCAAAGTACCTAGTTACTATCCATGGCTGTTTCTTAACCAAAATGGGCCAACGAAACGTCTTCAGTTTCCTCTATAAATTTGCCTCTCTCTCTTTCTCTCTCTCTCTCTCTCTCTCTCTCTCTGTCTCGCACTCTCTCTCTCTCGCTATCTATCTATCTATCTATCTATTTATCTATCTATCTATCTATCTATCTATCTATCTATCTATCTATCTATCTATCTATATATCTATCTATCTATCTATCTATCTATCTATCTATCTATCTATCTATATATCTATCTATCTATCTATCTATCTATCTATCTCTAAATCTATCTATCTATATATCTATCTATCTATCTATCTATCTATCTATCTATCTATCTATCTATCTATCTATCTATCTATCTATCTATCTATCTATATATCTGTCTGTCTGTCTGTCTGTCTGTGTGTCTGTCTGTCTGTCTGTCTATCTATCTATCTATCTATCTATCTATCTATCTATCTATCTATCTATCTATCTATCTATCTATCTGTCTGTCTGTCTGTCTGTCTGTCTATCTATCTATCTATCTATCTATCTATCTATCTATCTTTCTATCTATCTATCTATCTATCTATCTATCTATCCATCTATCTATCTATCTATCGATCTATCTAAACATTAAAAACAGATCAGATTCGAGCTTACAAGTGCTCATTTATCCGGCATCGCGAAAGTGTCTTTTGTCTCATTTATGTTGTAATTTTTGTAGGGTTTAACGCCTTTTTCAACAAAAGACATGCTATACTGGCGGCCAGTATTAATGGAGGAGGAAGAACCCAGAACACCCAGAAAGAACCAACGATCCACAAGAAGCTACTGGTAAGATTTCTCAAATACCCACTTTGACCAAATCCGAGACTCGAACCAATGCAAAGAGAGGTTAATTGGCAGTGATACGTAACGGAGAGGGTTTATTACCACTCGGACACTCGGAGTCAGATTGATTGATGAAACAAACATTTGCTAATTTGGACTTCTTGATTCAGTTGCATTATTAACTTATATGTCTTTAAAATCCATGGTTGGCATCATCATCCTGTTCCAGTCGACTTTCTCAATGGCAAAAGCGATGTATTTGGACAAATCATCAAAATGTATGGCAAGTTTTGTGTTCCATCAAGGCAATAGTTATGTCTAGCTCTCTTGAATCGTGTCAGGTTTCTCGTTAATTAAGAAAATATACAACCGTGACCCAGCCAAGTGTTTCTTGCACCTGGTAATGGGGTTATGGCCAAACTCATTCATGTACATCTATTTAATGTCTGCGTCATTTGGATTGTCACAGTCGCATAATCGTTTCCAAACAAACAAACAGGAGTTTCAACAAGATATTTATTGAACCTTTTGGCTTTGCTAAGCAGCAACAAATTGTTCAGGCTGGGTTGCCTCCATATGCATCCATTACAATTGACCTTGGCAGCTTAATGGTTTACTCAACCAGTCCTCTCAGTAAACGTGTCTCTATCAGCGATAAAGTGTAATAGTAATGTGTCAGAGATACAGCACATGTTGCTGGCGTTTAAAACTGGACAGTGGAAAGTAAACAGGGACGAACCACCTAATCACATTGTCTTGCATACGGAATTTATCATAAATACTTCTCAGCTGTACAAGAAAAGATGGCGAGGTCAGTACTGATAATGTCACAAACAAAACTATGATGTTGACTTGCCTTCTCGAAAATTGGTCAACTAGTCCCCAAACCTATGTGAGTTGGTTCGCATGTTTCTTTGTCAGTGTTCTAATTTCAGAACAGCATGGTAATTACACACATCAAAAGCAGACACAAGGTCCTGGCTGGTATTCTCATTAGAAAGGAACATCTGAAAGATTGGGTGGGGGGTCTTATGATTAATCTTTTGCTGCAAGGTGGAATCACAAATGGGCTTTCCTGTCTCATTGTATGATTGGTCCATATATGTTCTGTCCATTCAGAGGAATTATGTACGTTTGCCTACACCTAATAATTTTCGTACTGAAGATAATGCAGAAATTAGGTGGAAAATATTGCATGATATTTCTGATAGGACAATACTGGGTCAATAATGTATTTAGTGAAATGGAAGACCTGTTTCTGGAATATCATAGCCCAAAATGATTGTCTTCAAACATCCAGTCTCAAGTATTACACCCAAGAATGGATTTGTAGCTCTTTCATGGCTCTTTTAAGAGCACCCTTGCACACAAACTAATTTAGATTTTTGATTATTGAGAGAATCGCAAGTTCCAGAAGGTCTTCCAGTCTAAATACTTATAGGGGAAAATGCATGCTTTGGGGAATAATTCCCAACTAATACAATAGACTCTCTGAGTATTTATTACTATGAAAGGGTACTGCTTTATGATATCGGACACGCTCAGACGTAATTACAAAGCATATATCAGTTCTGTTAAAGTTCTATCAATCCTACTAGCCATTTTTTTTTTGAATACGCAAACGTCATCGTTCTGCTTTAACTGGAATGTGTCTATAATCGTATCATAGTTCAATTTAGAAAATATTTCATCCATTAGTCCAGACCATGTTCACTTGTTTCCTTCAATCCACCTATTACCTATGAAACTAATGACAACGTAATCGGGAATGTATTTGAATTAGAACGCAAAGCGAAATTGTACTTAACTTAGGTTTCTCAGAGAATACCTGAGATATCACATAACTTCCAAACCATCCGAACAACATTGTCATGCAACTATCATGATTATTATATTGTTTGTGGTGTCAAAATCTGGAAATGGACAAGAGTAATCGTTCTTTTTTTAGTAGATCAGGATCCAGGAGATAACTGGCTTATATCCTATTGTTACTGTGATCAGGTTAGTATTCTCTTCGAAATATAATCTATTTAATTGTTTGCTTTTTTGCAGTAATGCATCCGCAGGGTGGTTCCTTATTTGTCCAGGAATTCTTAACTCTACAGGAAACTAAAGAATGCTTAAGACTATTCTGGGAAACACTATCACTATATTGTAAATTGTTCAACTCGTTTTCTTCAATATTCAATCCCACAATGACTGATATGCTTTTAATAATATGGCTGTCAGCAGGGTAAAATGGTCAATGCAGGCAGTTGTGTGTTCTTCGTGAATTTGCCAGGAAAACAAATTTAATGGGAATATAGGTATGGTTCAAGGGTGTTAGCGTTGAAGAATAAAAGAAAGACCACAATGAGGATTATTCACTTTCGGTGTCAACAGAGTAATGACGTTTTCAAAATGTGCAACTATGTTCACCGATAAATCACAATTTCTCCCGAATTATTGGGTTATCCCACACTTGCATCGGCTCCACCCACCATTCCTGGATCCACGATGCACATAAGTTTACAAATCCGCGGCTTCGTCTTTACATGTCCTTAATGATTGTATCATCTTCCATGCCGATAAAGAAGCGCAGACGGCAAGAAACAGCATTTATATCCGCACACACATAAGTACCCAAAGCTACAATGAAACCAAACTGGTCATAAAAACAGTAGGAAATTAACATATCTAAATACATGCTACTAAATTAACCACGTTTCAAATCCGAGTAGCAGTAAACTTATTTCACGCTACAAAATTAGAGACGACATATGCTTTACATATCAAATAAAATGCAAATGTAACACTTAACTATGCGGCTGTTGAACAAACACGGACAACATATACTCCTTGATACGATTCAAAGGACCAGTGTCAGAAATGAAAGTTGTGTTCAGTCTGCAGGAAAAAGAGCATTAGTAAGGGTGACACACCAGTGCATACCGTGCTTTTTTATGTCTCCGACGCAAGCGATCAACGACGATATTCATGCTAGTTTAGTTGCTTATCGAGAAAACCAATTATACACCCAAGGTAACATAAAACGAATGTACGACGAAACCTGGTCAAATCGTACTACGGCGAAACCACGTTAGTCTTTGCTTTATTCTGAAAATACCGCACACCAAGAGAAACATGTGCATTGTGTTAGCTTTCAAAGAATAAAAGATAAAAACTACTGATAAGACTTCACTGTATCAACATGGTTTATACAGTAACCCAGATTTTATATTTACATACTACTCAAATAATCCATAAATACGTTTTCAACCCGTCTGATTCGCGCAACTCGAAGACGATAGGATTGAATTGTGAATGCTCAAGGCGCCAACCGAGCAGTGAGACCATAGCTTTATTTATATACAAAATTGGATGATAGTCGTTTTCGTGAACAAAATCTCTCACATAAAGAAAGACATGAAACTTACTACTCCACCATACTACAGCTAATCATGCTTTGTAAATCACTGAATAATTTAACAGCAGAGAGGGTGAACATAGGTTTTGCAGACACGTCACTTGCTTAAAAATAATGCTTCCTACGAAAATGAAAACTTAAAGCATTAACATTAAGCCAAAGCATCTGACAGAGAGTTTCTCTGACTGGGTTAGTGTCTTGTTACTTTATCAGTTAATGTGCTTTCATATTTTTTTTATGTTTTGTGTATCCATAAGACCTTCTGTTAAGGTCGAACCCTCCCTGCTGATATAATGTAATCATTATTATATCAATAATACGGCACTGGCTATGGAATCCTAATATAGCTCGATAAGCTCGAGAGCGACTAGAGACAATCGAAAAATATATTCCTTCCGTGATTCTGTCACACAAAAATTACAAGTGCATCAGCAGTCTCGTGTAGAATTTGCGGAAATGTTCAGAACAATTATTTAAACCGATCGTCCAACCAGGAAAATTGATATAGAAACAGAGGTAACACAAAACGTTCTTGAAATATTGCCTGTTAATATGACTTGCCGTCTTAAAGCAGGTCAATCACCACCCCAGCAATCTCATAAACCACCACCCGAGGTTTAACCACAACACCAAGAGCCAAAACAAGGATAATATATACTTTTATTCCTGATGGTATTAAATATATCAAAAACCCAAAACAATAACTTGATATTTCAGCAAGTGGATATCATGAAAAAGATAAATATGAAAAACATGAATATGTTAAAACTCTAAAAGCTGCCAATTATGTTAGGGATGTATATCGCATCGTCAATAATAGACCGCAGATTATATCTTAGGAAGATAATGCAGTAGGTGCGCAGATGAACAAAGGAGACAAAGAGACGAAAAAAAGAAATTAAACAGCAAGTTAAAGAGTTTGAAAAAAAATGAAATAATAAGATTTATAACTAATAAATAGAGAAGGATAAACGAAAAGGGACCAAAGCGAAGAAGATTTGGAATCTGAAAAAATAAGACGAATAAAGAAATTACGTTTACCAGGTTAGAAATAAGTAGTAGGAACAACTGGAAGTGGTCTTGTTACTCGCGGAAGTCGTCTTAGTACTTGTCCTGACAATATTAATTCTGATGTTGAATGACTAGACATTATGATTGGAGGAAAATGAGCTGGCAATCTTAATCCCGCAATTATTAATGACGAAGCTGGTATTTGTCAACGATTATTTACTGTTGGCAGTATGGATATCAAAATGTATCGTTCTCTCATTTATGAAATGGCTGATGATTATCACATTGATTAAAAACATGAATAGAAAGTAAGGATGCTCACACACAATCTTTAATGTAGACCGAAAACGGTCAGAGTTTTAAATAAAACAGCGATTACTAATATAGAAGGTGATATACGGTGATAGAATTAGTGATGCTGTTTAGGGTTTGTTTTAGAAGGGTAGCCCCAAAATCAATATCCATTGCAATGCAACTAGGAATGAAAGCTTTTGTTTTAGTTTGTGACAAAGCTCATCGTGATGTTAGTATTATTGCCGTTCAATCGTTTTAAGTAATCAAGAAAAGACTAGAACGATTAATACGTCGAAAACCTCACACAGTACAATTACCCAACACTGATTTTACGCCTACAAATGTTAGTAAAAAAACTAATCAAGCTGCAAATCAGGAACTAGCAGAATTGTCTGATTATACACAAAGAAATTTTACTGCAAATTTAATATCAGGAATTGGTCGTCGTACTAGAAGAAAATAATTATAATAAACGTTTAAAATTTATTTCCGACCCAGCATATGATAAGGACGCGCAAGTAAAACCGATGAATCTATACACGAATATCACTATTATTTGTATGACGCACGACGTTCAGATCAGCGTAGAAAAATCAAACTAAGTTTCCAGTAAAAGTGGATATTTCTTAACCGCTGAAGCATTTGTTGCAGTAGAAAGAGAATTCGTATCAAACGCTGCAGCTAATACGCCATATATGGCTGATATCTGAGTCAGTTTTGTTAAATAATAATGGTATTGCTGCATTAGTTAGATGGTCTGTATATATGATTGATGAAACAGAGATTAAAATAATTCAGAATAATGTTGAAGTTGTTACAACAAGAATAGGTTTAGCTAGATATTCAGACGATTATATAAGATTAGCCGGCCTGACAATGATGTTTCCAAAGACATTACACTGACTCTCTCGACGATATATACGTATTAAGTACCACAGCTGGAACTGAAATTGCATCAATAAACAGAAATTACAATTTAGGATTCTCAACGCGCCGATTGACGTTAAGAGGTACTAAAGATTTTCATGTGCATATCCACTGTCTCATATTTCTTGATTTTCCAGAAATGTTAGAAAATTCGTTTTCAGTGCTAAGCATACAGTTGTACTAGTACAAAAGGAGATAACAACGATGCAATCGGACTACATGCCGGGCATGCTACGGATTAATAATATTATCAAAACTTTAATTGCGGATGTCAGTACTGACTCCAACAATTGCTGAATAACCAATATTACTTTCATGGATCAAGGCGGTACATTAGCGTTATCATGGTTAACAGTGACCCGATATAGCCTTAAGGGCGCATATTAATGGTTAATTACCTGTCATAGAGCATCATTACCAGATGTTCCAGCACCACGACACATATGTATTGCTTTACAAGATGTTGCACGAGTAAATAATCAGGAAGGAAGTAGAACTATATTTGAGAAACTTGAAGTTATCGACTTTTTCTAACAAATAAATGAAGCATCCGAATATGTTACTTAATATTGAACAATAATATATAGCACGTGCATATCATCGCTTGATGACATTTATTTATAGTAATCAAAATAAAGATACTGTTCTACAAATATCACAACTAGAATTTCGAAATCTATATCCGATCTATTACTTTCGCTGGAACATCTTGATTTAGTTAGACTGTCTTTAATTGGTATAGACTTCAAAGCTCGCTGAAGTGTTGGTTTTCTTCCTAATTATAGAGCAATTGCTGTTACTTCAGTTAACCGATGGACGAATGAGAATTATTTACGCCACAGTGGCAAAAATTTAACGTCATTTACATAACGATGTGTCATTAAATCGCTCATTGTATTAGAAAATGTCATATAGTCACGTTTATGTCACTCTGAATCCTGGCCAGGTAAAGCTATTATCACCAAAATTTGCAAGAAAATGTGGAGCAGCAGAGAGGGTGAACAGACCAACTTTTACAAGCCTCAATTTAGCAAACTGAGGCTTTCTCTAAATTTCTTAATAGGCCTCAATTTAGCAAACTGAGGCTTTCTCGAAATCTGCTTATATAGGCCCCAATTTAGCAAACTAAGGCTTTCTCAAAATTTCTTAATTAAATTTTTCAGTAAAATTAGCAAATTTATGAAAATACTTAATTAAATTTTTCAGTAAAAAAAGACGCTGACATCTTCGATGTTGTATATGGCGTTCACCCTCGTTGCTGCGTTGAAAATCTTCGATGCGCTAACTGAAACAGCTATAGATACAATGATGAAACAGCAATTGAAAATCTTCGATTTTTATTTATATAAAATGTCAAACATTGGAGAAGCACAAATAACTAGATTAACACGAGAACGGTTGGCCGCGATTAGGAAATTTCTCCCGGTGAGGGATTCTTTCAGAGATAATCTTCAAGCGCGTCAACAGGCAAAGGAAGATTTTACCACTGACACTAAAGAATTATTTAAGCCTATAACTGCAGCAACAGGTGAAGTTGTAACCGCGATAAAAGAGTATAAACCTGTTGTTGCTCCACCAGTTGCTCCTGTGGTTGAACCTGTGGTTGAACCTGCGGTTAAACCTAAAAAAAATCGGCGGTAATAGAGTTCAAGAACTCCGAAATAGATTTACCGAAAAAACTTTAGAATTAATCGATGAAACTAAATTAGATAAATTAACAGATTTTGCCGCGCTAGGATATTATCAAAAAGATAGGTATTTAAATCCTAAACATGTAGGTTCTATTTCAATTGTAAAAGAGTTTTCTGATGCGGTTTTTAAAATTAAAAATCAACTACCAAAAATTAATAATAATGATCCTTCATATCAAGCATATAAAACTGTCATTGGCACAAAAGATTTTCAATATCAACAACAGCTAGGTGTGTTAGAAACTGAACAACAACGACTAGCAACAGAACAACAACGAGAAAAACAAACACGAGCAGAAGAACGAAAACGTGTACAATCAACTCCAAAAAAACGAGGACGACCACGAAAACAACCAGAACCTGTTATTGAAGATCCTAAACAAGAAGAACCTGAAGAAGAAAAATCCGGCGAGGGATATCGCGGTGGTAATATACCCTGTTCAAGAAGTGTCCTCGATGATATATCACGGTTAGAAGTTCTCATTGGAGGAAAACGAGCTGGAAATAATTCTCCGGAAATAATTAACGAAGCGACTGAAATCTGTCAACGGTTATTTCAAGGACGAGTAATGGATATCGGACTATATCGAAGTTTCATCGATGAACTTACCGATGATTATTACAGTGATTAGACATATAGCATTTAAATAAAATGATAGTACATCGTAGTATGAACAGAGCAAGACCTGTTTACGTTGTAAACTCGCGACTACCGGTTTGCAAACTCACGTACGGAAATGGACTTGGTGATATTGTCTCTGGATTATTTACTAGAATTGCTCCAAAGCTGTTACCGGTTGGTAAGGAAATAGCTTCAAAAGCTATTGGTGTTTTCGGTGACCGAGCTGGTAAAGTTATCGGTGATAGCGCATTTGATATGTTAGGTACCGCGAAAGAAAAACTTATGTCGTTGGCAGGAGGTTTTACCTCCAGAGGTGGAAAATCCAAAGGATTTTCAAAGAAGAGCGGAAATGGATTTCAACGAAGAAATCAAACATCTAAAAGATTTTTACAACTACAGTCTACGGAACAAATGCCACCAAAAATAGGTAACTCGATTAATAAACTTGCAACGGCGAGGTTAAGAGCAATTGATGGCTCTGGGTTGGCGCGGTTAAACATTTAGATCAACTACGTTAATATAAAATATTCTGAGATGATATTGATGATGCTTTTAAAGTGAATGATCCCGTATCAAGAAATAGTTCTATTCGCGATTATCAGTATTTTTAATATCAAGCACAGGATCCAAATACAAGGTCACAAATTGATCTTAGATTCGATGACACATCTAAATACTTTTTATCATGTGAAGCATTCATCGAAATAGAAGGACAACTGCGGAAAGGTGACAATACACCGTATGCAGCCGGTGATAATCTTAAAAATATCCCGATTGGGTTTGTCAACAATGGTATAATGGCGTTATTTAGCAACGCTCGGTATTCGATTGGTACTGCTAAAATATAATCCATCGATAACGATGTTGATATTGCAACAACAATTATAGGTTTAGCTAGATACTCTGTTGATTTTATTAAATCTGCGGCTCATTCAATGATGTTTGCAAAGGATACTACCAATAACGCTGAACATCGTCAGTATATTAAAATACGGACAGCAAGAGATACTGCAGCAGACCCACAACCCGACACCCCTGAACACCGAGCAAGACCAGGTGCCGCCTTTGATATTATTGCAGACGATAATCCTAATTACAACGCTGGATTTGCAGCACGTAAAAAGAACATTGACGCCGAGGGTAGATTTTCATGTACGATTCCGTTGTCGCATATATTTGGATTTTGCCGAGATGTTCGGCGAGTGATATTTGGTGCTAGTCATACTGTAACACTTACACGAAGATCAATTGATGAATATGCTCTTTGGCGTGGTCCTGCTCCTTTAACAGATGGTCGTGTACAATTAACAAAATTAGCGTTGTGGATGCCACTTATGACTCCATCGTTGACTGTTGAGACTCAGTTGCTGTCGTTTATGGACCACGGAGGAAAATCGTTGATGAGCTGGGTTGAGGTTACAACAGCTACTACGTCTAGTCCTTGAGTTTTTACTTGGCAACTTGCGTTGACGAAAAATATTTCCGCGCCAAGACATGTTTCTGTTGTATTACAACACCAAAATAGAACTCAAAAGACAGCTGCAGATGACAGTCTACAATTACGATCTCATATGATATTTGATAAATTTAGCGTTAATGAAGTATCATTGCGGATAAGTAACCAACAAGAACCCGTGGAAAATCTTATCATCGATTACGAACATTATCAAATAGGACGAGTTTATCATCGATTATGGTCGTTTATGGGTCGTGATCAAAACATCGATACTGGACTTCAAATATCACAGGTGGATTTTAAAGAATTATATCCGATTTATTACTTTTCGTTGCAACATCTTGATTTTTCTAAACACTCAACCGTTGATGTAAAATTTCAAGCTCGTGTTGGTCCTGCCCCTAACGGATTTAGAGCAGTTGCTGTTCTTCTCAGTGATAAATCTATGATACTTGAAGGTGGTGGTGGAAGAATGAGAGTCATTGATGCACCAGTGGAAAATCGATAAGTGAAATTCTTTCAGAATTTTCATTCAAAAACCTGTAATTGAATCAATCAATGTTATATAAAAATGTCGTATAACACTATTAATGTCACATTGACACCCGGTCAGATAAAAAAACTTCAATCGAGTTCAGCTAAAAAATGTGGAACTACTATTACGCTAAAACCAAATCAGATGAATGGTGGACAAAATAAATTATCGTTGACGAAAACACAGGTTAATCATTTCAATAACGCGCTCAAAGATAAAAAAGGAGTTCAGATTACGCTATCTGCAGCTGCAATAGCAAATATGATAAAAACCGGTGGGATATTTCCGCTGTTGGCTGCAATTCCATCGTTGATTGCATCAGCGGCTCCAGCGCTTCTTGGCGCGTTAGGAACTGGTGCAGCCGGAGCACTTGCTTCTGGTGTTGTCAATAAGATAATGGGTAAAGGTCTAGCGGGGAAATCAACGAGAAAAAAAAAGGGGCGGGGATTCAGACTACCAGGAAGTCGATTCACGCGATACTACAAAACCAATTAGTGGAAAATTTCAACGAAATTTCACCAATGTCAAATTTTGATTTACTTGAAGCTGTAAAAAAAACTACCAATAAAGCATTTCAGAGGTGTATTCATGAAAGATCAATTACCAGCAAACCCACAAATACCAGAAACTGGAATAATTAATCTTGATGATAACACTGGACCTGGAACTCATTGGGTTTGTTACGCGATATTTCCAACGTCGATTATTTATTTTGACTCATATGGATTACCACCTCCGATTGAATTTGTCAAATATACTTCGATTATTTCAAAGAAAATCCCGAGAATCCAAAGGATTCCAATTTGGTATTCAACGTTGCCCACGCAGACATTAACAGATCCTCCAATTTGTGGGCGAGAAACTCTTAACGCGTTGATAGTTATCTCGGCAAATCCTAAATTACCTCACAAAGCCATCCATGAGTACACGACTATGACAAGTCAACGTCGATGATTTTAACAAATAAATATGTAGTATATAACAATGTCAGATATTTTTGGAAGATCAGTACCACGTGTTCCTGAATCGGTTACTATCGCACAGGTAAAAAAAATAATCAACAAAGCTATCTCCGCGATAGCAAACTTAGATGAATTAAAAAAATGATCTGATCAAATAAGCGCTAACACACAATTACAAAAAACCATTGATGACATTAAAGTCACTGCTGGTGACTCCGCCGCGGATACGAAAAAACTACGTGACGACCACAACGAAGTCGTGGCCAAGTTTAATCAGCTCCAACAAGATATCATTGATGCCATTGAAACTCCCATCGATAACTTCTTTGGTGTTCCGCGTGTGACTGCACCAAATCTCACAACGATAAAAGATTATATATTAGAACTAGCAACACTTCAAACCAGATATGAAGAACATGTAAAACAGTTTTCAACATTCCGAAGAAATATCGTTGATAAATTTCTCGGATCTCCACTTGATAAACTCGATATAAAACTTCCTGATATTAAAAAATCTATCGATGATCTTAAAACGACCACCAATAACATCGTATTGGATGCAACAAGGATGATATCAGTGCTTGAAAAAAAAAAAATCCCTCATGATAAATCTATCATCAACAACGTCGTATACACGATTCAATATGGATCATATACGTGGACACCTACAAATAATATTTTACACATAACCGCAACCGTAAAAGGAATTTATCGATTAACGTTAGTAACACCAACGTTGTTTAATATATCATCATCGAGTTCATCTGGAGTCAATAATACGATATCAACGATCATCGACAAGGATATGATTGAACAATTCACGATTACATCCACTGATAATAATCTAGCTAGGGTTTCAATGACATGGTATGTTGAATTTGTAGCTGATTTAAGTAAACAGTTAAATTAAAATCTATCGGATTTTCAAAGGGGAAATCTCGAAAAGATTCAATCAGAGAATTATTGACTGCGTCTATGATATATCATAGTAGATAAAATGTCAACAATGTCACTGGCACCAACGGTATTTGAATATCGTTATAACACCGTCAAAGAATATCAAAACAAACTTGAAGCGTTAATTACAGAGTATAAAACAAAAAAGAAAAAATACCAGCGTAGAATCACCGTGTTAGATGTAACTGTTTACTCGGTGTCAGGTGTAATTGCCGGCGCTGGAATAATACTATCTTCGGTGGTTATGATATCCCCCGTTGTTGTACCAATTTGTATATCTGCGGCTGCAACAATCGCAGGAGTATTCACCGGAATAACAAAAAAAATATCATCGTGTTCTCAACAAAACTTACACGATTACACCGTTAAACTAATTACTGCGTCAAACGCTTATTCGGAATTGTCAATGCTGATCTCGTCAGCGATTGATGATCAAATAATCACCGAAGAAGAGTTCTCGAAGATGGTCAAGTTGTATGATTCAACGATTTCAAAACTGGAAAACAACAATAATAATGTCAACAATGTCAACGACATCGTCGCAAGAAATCCTTCAACGAATAGCAACAAACACCGCCACGACTAAAACAAAGTTGATCTCGGTGGTAACGAAAACACCAGAATTCAGCGTTGAATTTAATCCTCCGTTGGCTGTGTCTGCAATAGCGCTAACGCAATTAAGATGCTACTACAGTTGGCCTAATGTGCGATCAGAACCGTTCAATGGTAAATCTCCTAATAACAGTTTCACGTTCACGTATAGAAAAACTAACCCGGCTGGTGATACCGCAGGAACAAAATCCGAACCAGCCACACATACAATACATCTACCAACTGGCGTATACGACATTGAAGATATCAATGAAGCAATCATAGAAGCTATCCAGGCAATCACAGGACCGAATATCATCGAAGTCAAAGATGAACCTGATAAATACCCAATTGAGATAAAGGGACATGAACCGCTGTTGTCAACGGTCATAGAAGTTAACTCACCGGATTACTCCGTAGATATATACAACATCTCAATTAGAACATGATTGGGGTATCCCGAGTTTATTCCAGGCACCGTCGATATAAAAGATTTACCAAGTGAACCATTAAAATCTGACTTTGTATCCACGAAGGAAAATTATCATGGGTTTAATGAAAATATAGATAGTCATGATGAATACAGTGATCATCTGGTATGGAGTCATGAAAAATTTGGTCACTACATAAGTAGTCCTAAGTTAACATATATTTTACCGTTAGATGATGCTTTAGATCGTTTACGAGCACAGATAAATAATGACCCTGTTACTGGAGACTTGTTATTAGATGAATCATATATTACTAAAGAGTTCACAGATATGAGCGCTGATTTAAATAAATTTTTAGGTTATTTTATAACAGAAATCAGTCCAAATCCACCACATCGCGATAAGATCATCATGATCATCGAAGTATGTAATAAAATTATCTCTGACATGGAGAGATTTAATTCACAATTAATTAAATTTATCATAGATAGTAATCCTTCAACAAAAACAAAATTTGCAACAAAACATAAAATCTCCATTGATGACATCTCAACGTTTAAGTTTCCAGGATATAATGCGCCTCAAATGCGTCAAAATCTCAACGATGCCATCGATGAAAATTTCACACAGATTCACAAAGCATGGCTTGATAGTCTTCCTGCGTTTCACCCAACATTACCAGAACCTAAATATGTTGACTTCATCGATGATACACCTAGTGGTTCACAATTAAATTACTCCGATAATGACTTCTTTCGTACAGTAACGGCCGCTGATGTAATAAAAAATTATCGTGTGATAACAAACGAACAGAGTTCCGAGTATATCACAGATGGTCCAGTCACGTGGACATTTACATCAGCGTCTACAGGAAAAAGTTTCACCGTGTCATACAATACTTCATGAAGCGATTATATCAAACTCACCAACAACAACTTCGAAATCTTATTCAGGGGTCCATCGGAAATTATTTAAATATTTCATCAGCGATTACACGTAATTTAATCAAGCAACACCAACAACAACTAAATCAAATTCTCGCTGATATGAATTCGTTATCTAAGACACTACTTGATGTGGTATCATCCAATAAAGATTTTCAAAGGGTTTTTTCGCTAACAGAAAAAACTCTACCTGATTGGAAACCTCCAGGGTATGGTTTACCAGCGTTGATCGCATCAACGAAAAAAATCATCGATGATTTCTTTCCTTAGATTCACGCGCTATGGTTTAAACTGATTCCACCAGAATCAATTTTAACGTCAACGAATTCAATATACCGCGGCAACAAACATAGATCCCCGGCAACGTTGATATATCTTCTGTGATTGCAATACATGTTATCTGTGATGGTATCTTGGGAAGTTTCGCAGTTGATACTTCAAAATCAAATAGCGCAAACCAAGGATATATCATGTACACGTTCTCCCCTGACGTTTCGCCCGGCAGCCTCATAGTGAAAAACCCACCTAATTTGACTTATCTTGAACCTGTTAATGAATTCCTGTCCAGGATGAATTTTTCAATAACCGACCAAGATTTTAACTTGATTGATCTCCGCGGGGAAACACTACAAATAACGCTAGATGTGAAATCTTTCCAGTGAAGAAAATCCAAAGGATTTTACTTTCAGAATTTCACTTTTAGATTTTCAACGAAGATTATTATAAAAATGTATCAACACGTGCTAGTAACGATATATGACAAAGATCTTCTTTGGAACGCTATCAGAGATGTATTTGTTGGATCACCGACAAATGAATACTATGTGGATATAGTTATTGATAATCTCGGTGATGACAAAGTCATCAAAGACAAATTTCTATTAACGAAACAGCAAATAGACGAACTTAGCAATAATGTTATTGGAAAATCGAAGATTTTCACGGTAAGATTATCCCGCGATCAATTATACCAATACGCACATTCGTGTTTATCCATGCAAAATATCAAAGAGATTTTGAATAGAAAATAGAAGTTTAAAAACAAATCTTACATAAATTCACTGAATGAATTTTTCAGCTAAAAAAAATACATGTAGTACACATAAGTAGTATTACTTGTTTGTTGTCAAACAGGTATCACAACACAATACACTGTTCCGCTTCACAAACGGGGGTATTCAAATGCGTTTTACCTGTACTAGGTTATACAAAAGAGGCTCTCTACGTTTGGGGCTCAGGTCGCATTGTAATAAGTTTTGTTGCAAAATAAATGGTATCAATTATGAGCGATTATTCATTCATGAGTCCCTTATTCAGGCCTTTGTGTCTTTGTTAGGGTCTTTTCTATTGGCTATCCATTTCGGATGCTCTTTTCTTTTGGCTATCCATTTCGGATGCTCTTTTGTGACCCTAACACCGTTTCTATTAGCCGGTAGCCCATTCTGTGCTACCCTGTGGGGTTCCTCATGTGAATGTAGAGCTTTTTGCATCAATTTATATCATTTATTATTGGCGTGGGCGTGGTAAACCAAACCAACATGGCAACCCATGAAATCAAATTCATGGTTGCATGAGTTGGAAAAAACACCAACCCACGCTACCGAGAATGCGATAGCATGAGTTACAATGTTGGTTTGGCTGAAGGGGTCCGCCCCTCCCCCCCCCCAATTAATAGAAAAAACATCTTCCGTTTCGCCATCAAATAATGTATCTGCTATGGGGACCGAACACGTAGTTGATAGATCTGTGTTTACAAGACAAACACGCTACCATCACACCACGGAGCTGTCATACAGAACAGAGATTTTTTAATATATATATATCTTCTGATTATACTTAACAATAAGAGATTTTTAAAATAGACAATTTTACTGTATGAAGAGAAATTTCATCGTAATTAGGAAATCAAGTACACAAAACGAATAATAATTTAACTGTTGTTTAAAATATCACCTTATCGTAGATCACAAAGAGCTGTATACAATGAATGGGAAACACTGTTCCGGCTGAGCGAACATAGGTATTGCGTTAGATTATAAAGAACGTGTTTGGTAGCGATCACTGAAAACGTTGAATTAACACATAATACTTGGCGCGGTTACTAAAAAAAAAGAATTATATACGACGTGTATTTAAAACAGTTCTGTTAATACTTGAAAATGTAAATTGCTTGGCAATTTCAACGAAAATCAATTATGTGTTATTGATATTTATGACAATTATAACATCCAATCAAAAACTACTTCCGCGTTCACCAACGGTAACTCTGTCATTGGTGATTTGTCGCACGCGTGTTACCTTACGGAGTTATTCCCCGTGTGAAATCCGTAGGATTTCCCCATTTCCAATGCAAGATTATGACTTATGCATAAGTAAATTGAATACTGGTATTAAAACGCTTTGAAAAGGCTGTCTTGGTTATTCCCTCTGCAACGCAGTGAATAGAATACGTATAAATATCAAAATACTTACTAGCTGAATACAAGGATTGAAACTCTATCTCCGTGTTATTTTCAGTATTAATTGACTTTACAGGTCTAGCTTTTTTCGAGTGTTTTCCAGTCTCACCTCGTTTTAAATTTTCACTCTGAGAGATAGCTTGTAGATTCGATAAAGAATTATTCATACGATTAGAGTCAATATGATCAATAGCATAACCATCCTTGATCAATCCATGGAAACACTCGAATGTAAAACGATGAATGAGATGCATTTTCTTTCCAGCGTTAAAACTCAAATACCCTTGATTAGTCATAACACCAACAGATTTCTTGAGTCTACAGTGTCTAACAACACCATCACGAGAGGCTTCGTAGTTTTCAATAACAGGATGTCTTTGAAACTCTTGGCTCATTTATATACAATATATTTTATTTGTCTAAATCATTATTTGGTTTAGATATATTATTTGAAAATCTGTATATGTAGTCCTGAGCAGTTTTTATGATTTTGTCGTTGGCAACGTCATTGACGTCATTGACAGCGTCAGGAGTTTTTATTCTTCGCTTGTCATAATAACGCTTCAACTCTCTATAACGCTTACCGCCGCATCTAATACATAACTGCGATTTGCCTCTAACACCTACCCCACAACACAGGCACGGTAGAGGACCCTTCGAACCGTTTCTCACGCTTTGCATATGATACCCACAGAATTCATTTCTGAATGATTTGTTACACGGGGTTGTTGATCCAATCATAAGCCATTTGCAATGATTCATTATATAAAAAACTTTTTATTTAAATACTTGTTTTAATTATAATATGAAAGAATTCAATAGATTATCGAAAATTACGCCTTGGAAAAATGCTAGATTTAATCTCGATAGAATCTCTGATATACCAAAAAGTCTAATAGATGACAAAACCCTGTTGAGTAAAATCAGCGACTGTTTTAATGAATTTAAGCGCGATGGAGCATCTCATACGTGGTCGACATTTCGAATTATCCACAACATCGAAGATGTCGGTGTCAATGTACCCGTAATTGATGCTACCATGAACGATACAAGAACAGCTGAGATAATCTCACACCTTGGCGGGAAATCCAAAGGTGGAAATCCAAAGGATTTCAAGCAAAGCAATTCCCAAACAAAGCAATTCGCCAAGGAGGTATTTTTTTAGAATAAAATTCATTATCGAAGACGAAGGTGAATGGGTTATCAGAGATAAATTTGAACCAATCCTCAAGGATAAAAAATTTGTCATTGTAAGTAGAGATTCCAAACCAGGAATTCTAACTGGAATTGACAAACCATACTACGAGAAATCTTACCCTGTAACAGCAGTTGTTTACGGAATATATCCGTTAAATGATAAGCCAAGTATTGCAAAACTAGCACTTATGAAAACATCGTCGAAATCACAAGGTGATTCAGTGTTGAATTGTGTAGCAACACGGGTAATGGAACACTTCACGAATGCATCCCGGGGAAAGAAACTAACTGATCTGCGACGTAAGAAAATAACCGAATGGGAACTGACAGTGAAACAGCGCGGGGCAATGATTTCCGATATAGCTAAATTAGAAGCATCATTAAAATTTCCAATATCGGTAGCGACGATAACCGGAAAAGTATTATACGAACCGAAATATCAATCGCGAAGAGCTCCAATTGAAATTGTTGATCATAACAAACACGCGTGGACACCTGCAGTAAATACATTTCCACGAGAACGAATCGTAAGATATTTCCCTGGGGAATTTTCCGGGGATGTGTTCCACGAAGAGAAATTATTTGATGCTATTATTGCGTTGTGTAAAGATGATCCCGTGTCGGTGTGGTTACTTCGCAGCGCTGAAGATTCCGAATCAGGATTTGATCTATTTGTAAGACCAAATGGAGAATTATATCGCGTTGAAGAATTAGATAACAGAATGAGAAAAATCGCTAGTGAATTTTCACCGGAGAGTTTCCATGAAAAACTACTCACGAATAGCTTTACAATTCCATCAGTGGTAGCTCACTTCGCAAGAGAGAAAAACTCATGGCGTCCAACACGAAGTGATTTTATCGAGGACGTTAAATTGAGTTGCGTCGAATTTGGTCATAGAGGATTGTGGAATACAAAATACTCACGTGATAGTATGATTTCAATTGATATATCCGCGTGTTATCCTGGAAGTTTTCTCGGGTATGGAGAATGCTCTGAGTATTTTAAACGATTTTGACACCCCACGCATGAAATGACTCGTGTTGCGATTAATGGTCGTTTGCCTGATTTTGATTTAACCGGGTTCGCTCGTGTGATATCATTTGAATTAGCGTCAGGATTACGTCCGTGTAGTTATGTTTGGCTTGGTAGACATATATCTGAAAAGGCCTGGATGCCAATAGTGTTACTACGATATATGATTGATTGTGGTATGCTAATATCGTTGATTGTCGGTGAAGCTATTATATGATATCACGCGCAGAAAGAAGTTTGGTTACCAAAACCTGATCTAGATCGTATAATTAGCGAACAACGAAAACAGTTTTCAGATGGAAATTCTTCGAATGGAAAATCGGAGATTTTCAATCAAGAACAAATCATGAATTGCTCTAAGGAGTTATTTGAAATTAAAAACAAAGAAGCCAAAGATTTCGGACGAAAAATAATTGGTAAATTCACTCAAGGTGGAAGATTTGACAATACAAAATACTCTTCGAGGTTGATTATAGACGTCGCTGAATACGATTTTATTGTAGCGGATTTAACGAAACAGGGAAAACTTGTAAATCGTAAAGATGCTTTTCTATCCAATGGTGAGAAATTAGGTACGGTTGTTACCTACTGTGATGGATATAGTTGTCAGTACACACATTTGAGAAGTTCTATGCTCGGTTATTCTATTATTAATCTATTTTCGATGATAAATCGATTTCCAGATACCGCGGTTAGAGTAGCTACTGATTCGATGTATATCCACAACAAATATAGATCAGCTGTAGCAGCATTCACAGATCCCGAGGAAGCGTGGGGACATTGGCGATTTAAAAAGGAAACACTACATGAGTATTGTGAATCCGCAGACGTTGCCAACGACGATAAATACTTGAAAAGCAACCAGAATCTCTCAGAGATTCAATCAGAATTTTCTAATGCACCACCGGTATCTGATCCCGTATGTAGATACAAGACAGTTTATTTAAACGGCTGTGGTGGGTCAGGAAAGACAACTCGTGCAATAGAATTATTTCGTCGGTCAAACATGATTGTGCTAACACCAACTCACAGACTCGCCAGAGAGATGATAGCCCGAGGGGTAAAAGCCTGTACTTATCACAGCTTCTTTCGATGGAAAGGTGATACATGGACTCCTGATCGAATGGGCGATAAATTCATTCCTGAAATCATAATCTGGGATGAAATATGCACGGTATCGTTGACAGTATTACAGATATTTCTTGAATGGTTGTTATTGAAAACTACAAAAGTCGTCATGTGCGGGGATCACGGCCAACCACAGCCATTTGTTGGTGGATCTCCACATGAGTGGTTGAAGAATCATGTAGACTATTATAAAGAAATTAATACCGACCATAGATCACTTGATGAACAATTACGAGAATTCAAAGCGCTAATTAGATTACAACCGGATAAAATCCAATGTGAAATAGCGCGTGAAATAATTTCAGAAACTCCCATGAATGATTTTTGGGAAACATGGAGACCAAATGATTTAATAATCGCGAGTAGAAAAATAGTCAGAGACGCACTTCAGATGAAGTTATTTGAATTGCATAAGTGTAAATTTGCAACACTTCCAGTACCGTTGTGTTATAGACCTTCGAATACACGACAGCAGAATATCGACGTTGACATTCCTGGACAACAACAAAAGCAGAATTTAGTATTAAATGATATTGTGCTGGTTGATATCAGCGTCGTCGAAGATGCATTGGGGAACTCAAAGAGTTCTGCTGATAAATCCCCATGGACGTTAGGTTATGCAGCAATAATACACTCTTCACAGGGATTAACTATCACAGACACAATTGTTTGGATAGTAGATAATCACATTGAGTGGTCAAATTTAGTTTATCTCGCAGTATCCAGAGTACGGCGAATAAACCAACTTCGAAGAATTGTTTTCGATGATGAAATCATTGGTGACGATATTGTCAGCGCCGATGATATCACTAGTGATTTTATCACTGGTGATGTTATCACTGGGGGTATAATCAGAAAAAAACTCTCTGGTTATAAACAACAGGATAAAAAAAATAATAGAAAATTTGACATTGATGCTGAATTAATAATTACGCTGAAGCAACAACAGAATAATCACTGCGCGAGTTGCAATTGTATAATGCGTTGGAGTTGGTCGAATAAAGATCCTCGCCAATTTACCGTAGACAGAAAAAATAACAATCTCGGTCATTTCAGAAACAATGTGAGGTTGACTTGTCTTGAGTGCAACAGACGCAACGGCGCTAGTTAAGACCACGCGGTGGCAATTGAGTATCCTCGGGGATCACTTGTAGTTGTTGTCGAGTAAATCCTCGCTGAGGAGCAGTTGAATTCAGTTTATAGATTGCTGGTCTACCAGTTGATCGTGTTATACCGGATATCTTGTGCGTCGTGACGCTCCAAATAGGATCAGTAGCTCTTTTTTACCACCTTCAAGCTCTCCTGGTTCGTATAAGTACCTTACAGTGACATTACTACCAAGAATTGGTTCTCGGAAATCTTTTTGTGAAATTCCTTGGATTTCCATTTTTGGTATAGACGCTTTCCTAATCGCGTTGACAGTTTCATGTTTATTGTTCTAGTAATCTCATTATTTAGCGCTGCAACTACACCTGGTAATCTCTTGACCCATTCACGGGATCGTTTATCCTGGATGAATTCTTTCGCGTATTGATATCCAAATAACCGCTCAGCAAGTGTCCGATTAAATCGTTCAACAATTGCCTGATCGCGATGTAGCGCAGTATGCCCTCGTCTGATGGTGACATTATGATGTTTCATCGTTGTTAAAACAGCGCCTTGAAATTCCTTGCCAGGATCAACTTGTAACAGATTTGGCCAGCGCAGAGGACCTCGTCGATAAATTTTTTCAAATGCAGAAGCTACTTCAGTAGATGATTTTGTCCTTAGTGGTTCTGCTTGTTTGTATCGACTCGCAATATCAACTAACGTTAACGCGTATTTGTAACCGTTGTCATGTGGTAAAAATAGTATATCAGCTTGATGAACCTCATTAGGGACAGTCACATTAAAAACCGAGTAGTTAATTTGTTTAGGCGGTGGTAGATAAATTTGCCATAGTGCCTGTTTGGATAACCAATCCGCCGCTGTAGTATTTTTCACTTTTGCAGCGCTAGCGAGTTTACTGATTGCTGCCTTACCCTTCCAGTATCCTCTCGGAGAATAGCAAATAGATTCCATATTTTTAATTACCGGCACCTAACATCAATTTGCCTTTCATAGCTGATTTTTCCAACCACGAAGCCAATTTTTCTTTGAAAGATTTATCTGGAATATCATTCAACGCGTGAATTAATTTAACATCTGCGAGATGACGCTGTTGTAGATCGCCGTTACGGTAAGCTATATCATGTACACGACATGCTTCATCGATAGCGTTTATAGGATTTTCTCCCTGACGTGGATTGTTTTGATCATCAAGTCTTATATCTAATCGTGTTCCTGGTCCACAATAATTATACCCGGGAAGGTGTTTTTCACCTGGATATTTTGCCCATGGTAACCCTGGAAGTGATGTTAACTTGGCGGCAATATCACCTCCGCTTTTTTTTTTACAAATCGATATTTTTTTGTACCACATATTTCACACTTGCCGGTGACCGCGCTTCGATTATTTTTTGTGGTAATAGTCGTTGGGTCATTAGTCGGTGTACGCGCTCTACATTTCACACAATATAGATCCATAATTATATTTATGTTATATCAACAAATGGAAGTAATCGATTTCTCAGCGTTGAAAAAACAACTGCCGGTAAAACATCATCCGATGTTACCAAACTCGATTAGAATGATAATTATTGGACCATCAGGAAGTGGTAAAACACAGTTGCTGTTAACGATGATAATGAAGTATTTAACCTGGGATAAGTTATATTTGATTGCACCCAGCGTAGACGATCAACATTGTTATCAGGTGCTAAAAGATTACAACGAAACTGCTTCAGAAGCTTACGGCGGAAGCGTAATTGAATTTATCATCGACATTGAAGAGGCACCATCCGTGGAAGACTTAGATGTGGGGGTTAATAATCTTGTCGTGTACGACGATGTTATGTTAGACCAACAAAAAAATCCCGCCAGGATATTTTCCCGAGGACGCCATAAAAACTCCGACGTGATATATGTAACCCAACGTTATACACAAATACCAAAAGTTATCAGAGACAACTGCAATTTATTATGCGTGTTTAACGGAGTTGATACTCATACGCTACGAAATAATTGGCAGACCTGGTGTCCTGACATGGATTATAATCGATTTCAAAATTTCTTTAGTGGTGCTAGGGATACCCCTCACGGATTTGTAACGATAAACATACACGATCCTCCGACACGATATCGAATTGGATTAGACCACATCTATAGCTAATTAACCTAATTGAATTTATCATGTAAAAAAATCATAAAAAAAATAATTATTGTTTTTTCACAGAACAAATACTACAGATTTTTCAATTCATACAACGGAATTGATCACTCACTGCGTATTAAAATTTTCTTCAATATGTGAAATTTTCAACGATTCATCGTAACCGCGAATAAAATTATTAATTGCGTTTTCTCTGTTAAATATATCACCGATTTTTTTTAACATCGTTGTTAACAGCGTTGACACTGTTTTAAACTCGTTTAGCGCTTCAGGATTAGAATCTTTCAACGTGAAAAGAACTTTATTTCGTTCTCGGAGCAATATTTTTACGATACGATATTGTGATTTATATGTGGAATTTTTTTTTACTCGTGCCAATAATAATTTTTCATATTCCGGTTGAAGATAATCAGATGTAAATGTTTCATTGTTGTGATATTTTTTTAATCGATCGAGTTCGTTTGCTAGTTTTTCTTCGTCAGCGAAATTCATTATTGTTATAATTATATATTTTTTTTAATTTAATTCAAAATATATCGCTAATTCATCATTGTATCTATAGCTGTTTCAGTTAGCGCATCGAAGATTTTCAACGCAGCAACGAGGGTGAACGCCATATACAACATCGAAGATGTCAGCGTCTTTTTTTACTGAAAAATTTAATTAAGTATTTTCATAAATTTGCTAATTTTACTGAAAAATTTAATTAAGAAATTTCGAGAAAGCCTTAGTTTGCTAAATTGGGGCCTATATAAGCAGATTTCGAGAAAGCCTCAGTTTGCTAAATTGAGGCCTATTAAGAAATTTAGAGAAAGCCTCAGTTTGCTTGTAAAAGTTGGTCTGTTCACCCTCTCTGCTGCTTGTGGGAAAAAAAAACAATTAAAAATAACAAATTGCTAGTGGCGGTCCAGAACAAATAATCAATGACTAAAACTCAGCTCTAATATTTTAAAAATGCTTTAGAATCAAAAACCGGAGTACAACTTATTCATTCCCCGACGTCTATGGACAATTAAATAAAAAGGTGGTACATTTCCACTTATTGCAGCGAAGCGAGTGTTAATAGTCGCTGTAGCTCCAACTGTCTTAAAATCAGCAGCATTTGGTTGCTGCCGCTTCAATTGCATTAACAAAAGCAAGAGGAAAAGGAATACAAACTTCGATAACATGAAAATGATCTACGTCTAATATGAACTCTCCAGTGTTGAAAACAATGTCTGATACTTTCATAAACAGTTCGATAGTAAAATCATTAGTTGTTTATACCAATGTCATTTCATAACTGCCGCAACAATAATAAATATCAAACATTTTGGACGTGATTTAAGTCGTGATCAGTTACCTTCCAGTGCCAAAAATGTTATAACTGATATCATTAATCTTGATAATAGTTATTGTCCCGGTACTCATTATAGCATACGCTAGTGATCCACATGGAATTGTTGTTTTTTGCATTCGTTTGGGCTAGCACCACCAAAAGAAGAGTTTAAATAAGTCGGAAGATAGTAAAGCACTCCGCTTCAAAATATTCCAATCCGGTATTCAACATTAGCAACACAAACAGCAGCTTCTCAGTGTTCGTTGTTACAATATTTCCGACAGCTACTACAATTGCACGACACTATCCACTAGCAAAATCTTCTGGATGTATTTCATTATTACTAGATCAAAACGACGAAATGTTCTGCTTAATTTACAAATGGAGTTAGTAGAGTTAGCTGCTCAATTAACGTGCAACATTTTAGATACAATCATGTACGTGTATGGCAACACATAATTAAAAAGGTTCTTGATGAGTATACAGAGAACGTAAACAAATATCGTATGCTGGAACAGATGCATTACTATGAGCAATAACACTATTACCAGCAAAGGCAATAAAACAAATAATTTGTGTTTTATCTGCATCAACAATCAATGCTATTCTTAATGGCAAGGAATTGTATAAACCCTTTTTATTTATTTTTTCTATATTCGTGTATTAAAGTTCCGATTTTGGCGTACAACTATATCCGAGGGTGAATAATGTATATTGTGTCTGATTTTTTAATATAGTGATGTCGGTCCATCCTATGCCGCACGTGCGATGTGCTTTTGATGAGATAAACCGAATGCCTTCAGTGCACATACAGTACCTGTGTATAAATACCTCACCGCATGTAAAGCGATTTACATTACGAATTGATTTGTCAGTTAGCGGTCTACTAAAAGGACTCGCACATATCCAGCTGTGGAGGTATGCAAGTTAATCATTTATGGTATATACGATAACACTACTTCACTACCACGTCAGTTTTTTCCTTGTATATTTAGCTTTGACTTTGAATATGTTTTTAGCTGTCCAGTATCTGGAATGTCCGGATTTGTCCTGTGCTTTCCAGATTATAGCGTCCGGAGTGTCCGGAAAGTGTAGAGCTGTCTCGAGTGTCCAAAGTGGCTGGAGGTACCCAAGCGTTTCCAGTATCGGAGTGATCGAGGTCAACGTGGTGCAAGCTGTATAGTCAACCATAGGAATTATTCGCAGTAGCTCTAAAGCTGAACCTTAGCAGCCGTAGAGCTGAAGAAAGAAAGTGTTCTGTCAACGGAGTGTATCTCCTTGCATGTAATCTTGTAGCCGTCAGCTAAATTTCGGGGTTTGTAAAACGTATTCAATCTTTCGGAACTGAAAAGATAAGTTATATATATATATATATGTCCTTCTTCTGTCGTATAATTTCACTATGAGTAATAATACCAAATATTGAGTTCTCAGAAGTGAATCAGAATTACAACGAATCAATGACTACGTTTGATAAAGAAAATAATATTAATAGTATTAATAATACTAATTAATATTAATAAAATGATAATAATAACAATAATAATTATAATAATAATAATAAAAATAATAATAATATCGTCATCTCAAGAACTACTACAAATGATGGTCACAAGTACAACATAAAAAACAATCATGATATAAGTAAGTTTGACCGACCCTGAACATAACGTCAACTTTCTGAATGCAATTATATAGAAACAAATAGCAATCGGACAATCACCAGTTAATCATAGTTGTCCAAATATTAGATCAACATTATTCGGTGGATTACAGTTTAAAAATTCACTCGTTTTTGTAAATAAAACTAAACCAGATGAAACTCCCGATTAGTTCATTGTTGGTATGCTCACATTTTTGTATCAAATTGAGCAAAACATCTATGAATTGAAGCGCATATTTAACTATATTACAGGAAAAGAATCAAACATTGCTATTACAGTTCACAAAACATCTTTATGAGCTGCAATTGAAATAAACGTGCTATGTTATGGCGTTCATATATATCAATCATTGATCAGCTATGTTTTCGGGTGCAGTGAAAATCAGCCAGAATATCAAGGACCAAAATAACCTCAAAGAGATTATTTCACCAATAAGGAAACAAAATTTATAACAACTCCAGTATATCGAAATAACTATCCAGAGGTTCATAATACAGATAAATGTTTTAAATATGATGCTAGAACATTTCCTAAATTGCCGTTTGAAATAATTCATTATAATAAAAAAAATTACAATATTTGAGTTATGAAATATATTTCAGATCATTTAAACTGATCATGCAACTACATTCATGAGTGCAAATTTAAAAAGAAAAATATATCTTGGAGTATTATAATAACGACCTAACAAAATAGAAAATAATTTGAACAATTCAACATTTAAATAAAATTGTGCCAGACCTTAAATCTGTCAATCAAGATATTATCGAAATAATAAATGCTAGTATTTGTAATTAAGAGTTTTAATTAATAACAAGAATCAGGGAAATGTATATTAATCATTATAAGATAGTATTTAATAAACATTTGTTTTACCAGGATTTAACACTGGCGAACTAAAGAGAAAACTCAAATATATCATCAGGGAATATTGTATCTAAAATCGTTGAGTCACGAAGAAAAATAAAACCACCAGCATGTATTTCCAAATATAAATATAATTCGAAAGGCAGGTGTCGTCATTTTTCACCAGGAAATAGAACATTAACCATTGCACTTAATCTTGTATGTGATGGAATTCCTGGCAGCTATCAAAGCAATCTAGAGGAATCAAAACAAGCTGAGCAAAGATCTTTAATATTACGTACGTACTTCCGGGACATTTGATTGCCCAAGAACATATTACTCCGGTTTATCTACGATGTCATAATCAGTTATTATCAAGAAATCATTTCAAACGTACTAACCAGAGCGGACACATTATTGATTTGAGATATAAATATTTATATTTTAACCTTTACCCCAAATATTTATTGTTTCACGATCTTATGTATTTGATCCTAAGAATATTTATGTCTTAAACATAATATAATCACAAAAAAATCTTATAGATTCGAAACAAAATTTATGTTTTACTGTGTCTAGTCCAATTTGCAGGTAAAATGGTACTAAAAAATACAAATCAGCCATATATAATAGTTTGATACGATGACAGGTACCAAACCTTGACAAAGTCAAGGCAGTTCGATTTCCTAATTCGATAGAGTAAATAGTACTAGACCTTGAAAAAATCAAGGCAGTCAGAGTTTGAAATTTGATACGGTAAATAGAATTAAAGTAAAAAACATCCCTCATATTCCATAACTTGATAGGGTAAACAGAACTAAGGCAAAAAAGATCCCTCACATTTCATAATTTGATAGGTCATTTGGTACTTAAAAAAAGAAAATGAGTAAAATATCATATTGTATTAGGGTAAATAATTCTATACTAATGACAATCCTACTGCAAAAAAAAAAAAATTGCTTAATGCATATTAAAAAAATATAAACAAGTGTTATTCCTTAAACACAAAACATGATAATTATAGGACCAATTTCATAAGTTGTTGGGGGAAATAGTACTAAAATAATGAAAACCGTTCCGATACTAAAACCTAATAGGGCAATAGGTACTAAAATAATATATATCTTACCGAAACTTTGAAACATTACATAATTTAAAAAAAATCTTAATCCTTTGAACCGCAACAATCACGAGGATAAATCTTATACTCTGAATAATTATTCACTTTCACAATCATGTCTTTGTTAATATTTGCAAATTGACTATGGATCGTTTTCCAATATGACATGATCTTTCTTCATTGTCTCACACATGTGTTCATGATTCAAACTCAGAAATATCTGTTCATGATTAAGTTACTCTGATCATGTTTTGATGTTTTGTCTTAAACCTTTTAATTTCAGACATAACGTCATTAATATGTTCAATGTTCGTTATATATACATTCAAAATATCATAAGATCAACGTTGACCGTTTTATATTTTAGATGGCACAAATTAAAACTGCCTAACTTAATTCGGATGGCACTATATACATTTTTGACATCATTATATCACAGCACAACATCTAAATTTATATAACAAAATTCGGACGGCGCTACATAGAGTTTTAACATCATTATATCACAGCACACCATAACAAATTTCTATAACAAAACTCGGACAGCACTACATACAATTTTGACATCATTATATCACATCACAACATACAAATTTTCTATAACAAAATTCGGACGGCACTGCATACAATTTTGACATCATTATATCACATCACAACATAAAAAATTTCTATAACGAAATTCGGACGGAACTACAGACAATTTTAACATTATTATATCACAACACAAGATAAAAAGTTCTATAACAAAATTCAGACGGCATTACATACAATGTTTGACATCATTATATCACAGCAAAACTGAAGTTAAAACACAACTAATTTAGTTCTAACGGCACAAAGCTCAGGAAATGACGTGGCTTATTTGTTGTCTCATAGTTTCTTGAAAATGCGGATCATGTTTCATGATTTAAAAAAGCCCAAATAGAAACAACCGAAATATAATTTATTTAACAACATAATGGCGACAAAAACAATAAAAATATATAATTTATCTATAAACAAAGGAGATACAGGGGAAAAATTCTAATCACTAAAACGATACTTGACAGAGTTAGTTCTCTTTTATAATGCTGGAAATTGTTACATCAACGATTAAAACTTCAGATTTAGCGATGTAGAATATAAACCCAAAACAAATTAAATAAATAAATAGTAATTATGATTTTAGTAGAAACTACCGGAGATATCTTCCTTCAATAATAATGAAAAATTATTTTATGTTCATACTTTCTTGAATGAATGAATTTAGTATAATTATTTCCAACACGTTGTACCGAATGTGTGCAAATATCAAAATCTTTTCCAGCTGCATTCATTGATTGAAACAGTATTTCGTCACTAGACTCTGTCTTTACAGATTTATCAACCTAACAAATGTTGTCATATTTCCTAAAACCACAAAATGTGTCATTCTGACTCGGTGTAATAGCTCTTAGATTACATACATTGTTATGGAGTTTGCGGTCGTTGATATGAACGATCTCAAGACCGTCTTTGATTAGACCATGACTTTAGGATAGAGTTCATTTTACCACCATATTGCACACACAACTGCGTTTCTCATCTACCTCAAACAATACATTTCAAACACAGTTTAGCTCCAAACTCTCTCTAAGTACACTTCGTAAATGAAATACTCAAAATTCATTCACGCAGGCTTTGTTACAAGTTGTAGAATCTATCATTAGCCAAATCAAAGGTATATATGTATATATATATATATATATATATATATATATATATATATATATATATATATATGTGTGTGTGTGTGTGTGTGTGTGTGTATGTGTGTGTGTGTGTGTGTGTGTGTGTGTGTGTACTGATTACAATATGGAAGAGTTTGGAAGATTATCTACAACCGAGTCTTCTAAAGCCAGATTAGATCTTGACAGAGAATCCCTTGACTTGCTGAGGCCAGCTCTGGTTGATCCGATGAATTCTCTGACCAACAGTATTCGTGACGATGGTGCATCTCATGTGTGTTCGACGATTAAAATTATTTTTTAAATGTCATTGATTGTACAATGAACGATTAAAATGTATTGCGACAGTAGACGATACTCGGATTATCCATGACAATCGTGACCCTCTCTGAGTTCGAACTGGAATAAATTCTTACGTTAAATAAAATTCCAAACTAGGACTGTGGACTGGTATTGACAAACCATATTATGATCGAATGTATACTGTTACCGCTTCTATTTATCCAATATACCCTCTGAATGAAAACCCCAGCGTTAATGATCATAAACCAATGACAATTTCTTCCTTTACAATGTCAAGGTCAAATTGTCTCGACGAGCAAATTACGGAACACATCACAAACGCGATACTTAGAAAGAACCTAACAGATATACGACATGAAAAAAAAAAGTGTGCTGAATTAGAGATGAAAGAGCTACAATAGACGATATTGCTGAGTTAGAATGAAAATCACAAACATTCCCAAATAACAGTAAAAATAATGACAGGAAAAGTATCATACGATGCAAAATAATTATCAAATAGAGCTCGGATAAGTATTGTTGATTATAATATGAACGCTTGGACATATTCATTGACAATATTCCCAAGAGATAAAACCGTTAAGTTCTATAAATCTGATAAATTTGATTTTATTATCGAAATAAGTATAAAGTATAATGTATCAATGTAATTATTTTAAACCTCATATGATGGAAAATGTGCTCAATTTGGCGGCCTAATAGAGATATTTCTCACGCAGAATCGCTTCACGAAGAAAGGAAACATATTTCGTTAATATGCACTGACCCTGACTATCTCAGGACTGAACAATTAATGAATATATGTTTTACCACTCCGAATGGCTGTTGCTCATTCTTCTAAAGAGAAACGATTACGGAAGCCACTCGATTTGATTTTCTCATGACGTAATATCCAGTAATGTCGAATATGAGCATGGTGGATTATGGAACACTAAATACGATTATAACAACATGACTTGATATGTTTCCATGTTGTCACGGACATTTTCATGAAATGGGAGAATGTTCTAAATGCTTAAGGAGATTTGGACGTATTAGATGACCAGAGTATTGATAAATGGACCATTAAATGACCTTGACCTGACTGTATTTGCTGGTATCTAGTCATTTAAGTTTGTCAACGATTCCATATGATTTGTCAAGTCTGGTGTAGCAAAGCTTTTTCAGAGAAAATGTGGGCATTAATAGTTTCAATATGATATATGCTTGATTAAGATATATTATATTCGTCGGTTGTAAGTGATGCACGTATATCATATAATTCACTGAAACAAGTTTGGTTACCACAACACAAATATTCTGATGATGAAACTCCTGATTAAACCGATTATGAGATTTAATTCCAAATCATAGTTGGTAAATATACCCAAGGAAGATCATATGATCATAAATAGCATTGCACGAGATTGATTACAAACGATGCTGAACTATGTTTTATAATTACTGATGCAACAAAGGAACTTGCTTTTTTAAGACACTATAATGTTAATTTATCAGACGGAACTAAATAAGGTACATTTGCAACTTATATTAATGATGCGTCAGCGAAATTTACCCTTCTAAAATTTGCTACGTTTTGATAAACTTATTATTGATAGAGAATATTGTTTCTATACTTGCTGATTGAGTGACCACAGATTCATTTGATATCGATACAAATACAGGTCTGCTCAAAGAACTACATATTAGTATTGGTTTGATTGGCGGATAAAACAAGAAAATATCCCTAATTATTCTAAGTCCACCTGCGTTGAAATCAACAATATGTATTTCCAAACTAATGCAATCTCACGATTATCATCAACACCATCTGTATATGATTATGTGAATAGCCATGAGACTGTTTATTCCAAAGGACCATGAGGTTCTGGCAAGAACACACGTGTTATCGATTAATTTCATCGCAATACTTTGTATTGTGTTGATATGGTTGTTGAACAACTAAACACAGACTCACCAGATAAACCAACGAACGAGGAGTCAAATCTTGTACTTGACATACCGTTTTTAGATGCAAAGGAGACATGTCAACTCTCCAACGTATTGGTGAGAAATATTTTTCGAGTATCATCATTTCGTATGAAATATGTACAGTGTCGCTCGATTCATTAAAATCAATTCTTGATTAGCCTTTGTTGAAGACTACTGACGTAATATCGTATGGTAACCAACCGCCGTCTTTTGTTGGATTATCTCCACAAGAATGGCTAACAAGTTTGTGGCTTATTATGAAGAGATACCTGATGATCATAGAGTTCCATGTCTAGAATAAAGAGATGTATACAAAGTTAATCATACTTAAGTCGAATAAACTTCATTATGAAATAATGCGAGAGATAATTTCAGAAACTCACATTAAAAACGTTTGAAATTTATAGACACAAGATGATTTGATAGTTGCAAGTAAAAATTTAGTCTGATACACTTCGGCAAAACAAATTTCAGTTACAACGTGAGACGTTTTCAGAATAGACAATGCATTTGTGTTATCGACCTGCATATACGCGATGACAAAATATTGAAGTTGATATACCAGGAACCTTTACGGAGCCAAGTAATAAACAAATTATTGTGTTAACTAATATTTTATAGTTCCTGACAGTGATGTTAAGAGTTTATTGCCCATGCAGAAAGCTCCATGGATACCAGGATAAGCTATATAAATTCATTCGTCACAGTGATTATCTATTAATAGCATAAAAGTCTGGATCATCGATGATCGTATGGAATGGCTCAATTTTGTTCATATCGCTTTGATTCGAATTAGACAACTATTTTATTTTCAAATGGTTATCATTGTGGAATATATTGATCAAATTAAAATAAACTAACCATGATATAGTTAGAACAATTAGTTATAAACGTGACAACGAAATAAACGTCACTTAAATCTCGATGTTGAATTTATCATGACATTAAAAAAACAGCACAATACAAACCATTGTAAAAGCTATAACACAGTAATGGTGTGGTGGTATTCAAGTACCAATCCAAGACAATTGTCAGTGGAGAGTTCTGCCCGGAGATCTACCAATCTGGACATTGTGTGTGCTGTAATGCTCCAAATAGGTCAGTCGCTCTCTTTAATCACCTAC
The DNA here is from genome assembly GCA_030141615.1 of Unio pictorum. Lineage (NCBI taxonomy): Eukaryota > Metazoa > Mollusca > Bivalvia > Unionida > Unionidae > Unio > Unio pictorum. The sequence goes on along the minus strand of JARLTB010000163.1, from coordinate 1,727,896 downwards.
ACGTTTACCAGATTTATATAAACACCTCACAGTAACATTACCTAACAATGGTTGTTTTGAAAATCCATGTCGCCGCATTGGTATGTGTTTCTGTAATTGCATTAGTAGGTTTCATGGCTGTTATTCGAGTAATTTCATTATTTAACGCAGCTATTACACTTAGTAATCTCGAGATCTCTTGTCGGTCAGAAATATTTCCATCGCATATTGATATACAAATAACCGCAAACATTCGACAAAATATGTCACACAGCCTCGTACAGCACTGTCATCTTTTGTTATTGAGAAAATTATAACGGGATTTATGGCACAACAAAATGTTACAAAACTGAAATCAGGTTCACTTGTTGTTGAGTGTGAAAGACGAGGTCAAACAGACAATAACAAGAAAATAAAAAAATCCTCTGTATTCCACTGACCTCATTCGCTCACACGACACGTAATGCGTCCAACGGTGTCATACGCTGAGGTGACTTGGCTGGAGTCAGCGACACGGATATCATGGAAAAGGTAGGTTTCACGTCAGTCTGTAGAATACGTATTAAACAATAACAATATGCATGACACCAACACCACACACTCACAGTCCCAAAAAGGTGGCCGATGCGGAGTCCATTCTCATCTGGAATCTGAGTGTAGAGCGATGGAATTTGGTAATAGTCCATCCCGCATTCCAAGAATTGTGATACTTGGAAACAGAAGAAGGATATCCAGATGGTAAAGGACACATCTATCAATCCCTATCCAGAGGCCTGAAAACTTGTACAGCCAAAGACATCCCTTCCCGACCCATCCATACCCACTGTCGTGAAAAGCAATCATAAAACAACAAAAGACGCGCAAACACAGACAGATGCACTCAATTTAACATCAAGCACTAACACATACCATTACAAACCACGGAAAAACATGGTATCTACTCAAATAACTTTCAGTAACATCCCACCACGAAACCACTACTCTCTGTTTAACACCTATTGTAAAACTGTTGACAAACCTCAGAAGGAGTTTCTGTTGTTGGGAATAAATAGAGCCCCTCATAGCGTCGTCCCTCTAAACACAACTTTGCAAGCCATGGCTGTAAGCGTCACTCTAGATTGAGTGATTATCTTTTGTTCTGTTTACATACCTTCAAGCACCAACAGAACACCAAGCAAGTTAGACAATCTTGTTCAACAACTTACCGCATCCTTTGTTTTACTCGGGGATTGTAATGCCCATAAACTGTTATGGGGATCAGACCACATAAGATAAGTAACAAATGCCAATTTGTTTCTGGCAACGATTTGTGTGCATGAAACTGCAGACATATTTATATCCAGGAAGAGGTACATGCACGTGTATAGATTTGACAATTTTCTCCGTCGCTGCTTTTGGACTACGAATGAATCAAATGTCACTTTCCGATCTCCCTTGAAAGAAAACACGCTACAAATTATGACGCAATTCCACATAAGGAATTAAAAGATGCCCGGCTGGGCTACCTTTGAAACACTCTGTAAAATTAGTCTTAATCAGGATATAGTATTCAACATAAATGACCTTATTCAGCATTTTTCTCCCATTCTAATCGAAATTGAATAATAATATATTCTCAAGTCCTAGTTGAAATGTGCAAAATCCCCAAGCCTTGGGTAACTAAGGAATGTAAAGAAGCCATTAAACATTACAGAGAAGCATGACAAAAAAGTGAACAATCTTCTAATGACCGAAGATTAAAGATATTACCGTTCTCTCCGGGCTAAAAACTTGCCGCACATTCAAAGAAAGTAGACGAGTATCATGGAAGAAATGTATTTACTCGTTAAGCTTCATTTAGCTCAAAAACCTTCTGAAAATTACAAAATCAAAACTAAAAGTCACGTTTAAAATTCACCTCTAAGAACTCGAAACGTTATAACCATTTTTTTTCACTGTTGGATCTCATGAAGACAATGGTCAGGATTCATCCGCTGGGCCTGACCAAGTACATTGCCAGGTCTTGAAAAACCACCCAGAATCATCACTAGCATCTCGTTTGAAAATCTTTAATGATTTATGGATTGCTAGTAATGTACCTAAGATTTGGAAAGAAGCAACAGTAATATCAGTACCCTAACCGAATAAAGATAGCGGAGATCCCCAAGAACTATATACCGTTTGCACTGACAAGGTGTGTGTGTGTGCAAAACAATGGAACGAATTATTAATTCTCGACATGTATGGTACTTGGAAAGTAACAATTTAATATCTACTTTCAAAGTGGCTTCCATTGTGGTCGAAGTACCAACTATCATCTGGTTTGACTGGAAACATTTTTCGCGATGCATTTATCTAAACATCTTTGATTTAGGAAAGGCCTATGTCACCACAGAGATGTACGGGATACTATATGACCTGCACAATATGGGTCTAAAAGCCGTCTGCCCTCTTTCATATAAAACAAAGAATTCAAAGTACTGGTGGGTTCTACTCTATCAGATATTCTGATCCCATATGAATGTATGAGACTTGATTTTGTTTCGTATAAGGTTTTGTATTTGAGTTGAAAAAGAGCCAAAAATGCAGGGTTCAGAGGTTTTAATCTTAATTTGAGAACATATTGTGCAGAATGCATTTCTCTACAGTGTGATAAAGGTGGTTCGTTCGCTTCAGCGAGAAGGCTTTCATATGGATATGTGTTAATTGATCCCAGGGTGAGTCCTATTCCTTGATTAAGAATTGGATCAAGCATCTTTAGATACGACTTCCTAGCTGAACCATAAACAACGCTTCCATAGTGTAATTTGGAGCGGACAAAAGTTTTACATAAGCTGAGGATAACTGTTTTTATTTTAAATCAGCACCCCAGTCAGTGTGCACTACTACCTTAGGTAGATCTAAAGATTTAGTATTTCAAGTTCTTGATATGTGGAATAAAGGTCAGTTTTCTGTCAAATATAATACCCAAAACCTTTGTTGTTGCAACAATAGAATATGTGTGACATCCAGCCTGAGTTTAGGGTCATCATGATGTCTTCGCAACTGACAGAAATGCATGCATACTGACAGCGATTATCTTTGGGATCTCCAAAATTCCAGAGCTATATGTATGGGAGAAAGCTTATTCTGGAAAATAACTACCATCCACATGCTTATTTGACCCAAGCTAAATTGACAAATAGTTTTTTAATGATATGGTCATTATTTCTTCAGCAATACCAAATTCAATTGCGTTACATTAAGGGAAGCGACAATGGAGCAGAGTGTCTGAGTAGACTAATTGGTACTAAGATGAAGGATATGCAAACAATAACTTGGATGCAGCTTCAAAATTCGGAGAGCAAAATACGAGATTTTTCTCTTAAAAAGTGGGTTATCTGAAGGGTCGAATTCGAACAGTGGTAAACCTTGAAGTTGAATAATCCATTGCACTCTTTTCAGCACTCATTATGATAATGAAGCAAATCCAAATTAGACACTGCTAGTAAAACCAATGTATATAATTTAAGTTAAATTGTAATTGCCACTATTAATTTGTATGATTAAATTTCTTATTTGTCATGTCTAAGTAGGCTTTTATGCATATTTTCTTCCCAAAAATCTTGCCCAGTTCTCTCTTGATATTATATCTTTCACTGACAACATGTCATAATATCGAGGGAAGTCATTCCTTATATAACGTAGCTAAATCCAATTAAATCTTAAATTATTCATCTGGTAAATGAGAACAATTAGTTAAAATGCATTTTTTTACAGCATGATGTACATTATTAATAATAAAATGATATGATGTGAAAATAGGTTTTCTTTATGTCATCTCAGTGATGAAAACCCATTAAACATAACTATGTACCAATATGTTGTTGTTGTTGTTGTAGGGTTTAACGCCATTTTTCTGCACAAGATAGGCTATACATGGCGGTCATTATTATTGGTGGAGGAAGGGCAGCAGAGAGAGTGGACAGACCGAAACTATTTCAAGCAAACCAAAACTGTTTAAAGCAAACCGAAACCAATTTATTACAATCCTTGGGATTTCAAACCGAAACCAATTTAGGCAGACAAAAAAGAAGAAATCCTTTAGGATTTTACGCCACAGACCCGGAACTGATGTCGCTGCGGAGACGAAATGTTTCAAGCAAATATTTGATCATACGATATCTTGATCTCGGGTCCTGTACACTAATTGTTAAAAATCCATGTGGAATTAACTGAGAGTGACTAATGAAATTTTTAAAGAGATTATAATCCATATCTTCACTGCACCAGGTCTGGTCAATATTTCGTAGCGTATGAGTGTCAACTCCATTGAATACAGCAAGAATATTACAGTTTACCCTGATCACTTTTGGTATTTGTGTATACTTCTGAGTAACATATATTACATCGTTATTTTTATGCCTACCTCTGGAAAATATCCTGGCAGGGTTTGCTTGTCTATCTAACATCACATCATCATATACGACTAAATTGCTAATACTTCTATGAAGAGAATCAACACTCGGTGCTTCCTCAATATCGGTTATAAACTCACTACTATCTTAATCGATTTCCGATTTTGAATCTTGTTAAAATCCTTTAGCACCTCGTAACATCGCTGATCGTCTACACTCGGGGCTATTAAATACAACTTGTCACATTTCATCCATCTCGTTATTAAATTAAGAAGCAGTTGTGTCTTGCCACTTCCAGATGGTCCAGTTATAATTATGCGAATAGAATTCGGTAGCGCTGCATGATGTTTAACTGGTTCTCGTGATTTTGTCGCCAACAAATCTATTACATTCATGTTATTATAAATAAATTATGGATCTATATTGTGTGAAATGTAAGAAGCGTACTAGCACAAACGACTTGACGACGATTACAACTAAAAATAACAGATCAGAACTTGCTCGTAAGTGTGTACAATGTGGTACGAAAAAGTTTGCATTTGTTTCTATGAAATCTGGAGATTTTTTTTTTTAAAACAAAACAAACGAGGAGATGATATTGCAGCCAAATTAGTAAAACTCCTAGGAAAATATCCGGGAGAAAAACACTTTCCAGGGTATAGTTCTTGTGGAATTGAGACCAAACTCGATATCAGACTCGATGATCAAAACCATCCTGGACTCGGTGAAAACCCAATAAACGCCATTGATAAGGCGTGTCATGCTTATGATGCTGCTTAAAAAGCATCAATCTGCAACACAGACATATCGCAAATGTGAATTCTATCACTGATAAATCCTTCAAAAAAAATTGGCTTCATGGTTGATAAAATCGGCGATAAAAAGTAAATTCATGTTGGGTGCTGGTAATTAATAACATCATTTAATCTATGTATTATTCCAAAAGAGGATACTGGAGGGGTAAATCAGCAATCAGTAAACTCGCTACCACTGCAGCGGATTGGTTATCTAAACTGGCGATATGGCAAATTTATCTACCACCGCCTAAACAAAACTTTTCGCATTTTGGTGTCATCGAACTTAATGAGGTTTATCAGGCTGATATACTATTTCTGCCACATCATGGTGTTTACAAGCATGCGGTAACCGTAGTTGATGTTGCGAGTAGATATAAACAAGCAGAACCTCTAAAGACAAAATCATCAACTGAGGTGGCTTCTGCGTTTGAAAGGATTTATCGACGAGGTGCTCTGCATTGGCCAAATCTATTACAAGTTGATCCTGGCAAGGAATGTCAGGGTGTAGTGTTATCAACAATGAAGCATCATAATGTCACCATCAGAAGAGGACATACTTCATTACATCGCGATCAGGCAATTGTTGAACGATTTAATCGGACACATGCCGAGCGGTTATTTGGATAACAATACGCGAAGGAGTTTATTCAGGATAAACGATCCCGTGAATTGGGTCAAGATATTACCAGGCGTAATTACCACGCTGAATAATGAGATTAAAGTATTTACCTGTAAAACGGCAACATGATTTTTAAAACAACCAATACTCGCCAATGTCACTGTTAGATATTTATATGAAACAGGAGAGCTTGAGGATGGTAAAAAAAGAAATACTGATCCTATTTGGAGTGTCAATACGCATAAAATATCTAGCATAACACGATCCAAGGGTAGACCGCCAGTTTATAGGTTGGATTAATTAGCTACTCAGTGTGGGTTTACTCGTGAACAACTACCTGTGATTTCCGAGGATACTCAATTACCGCCGCGTGGTCTTAACTAGCACCTCTGTGTTTTCTTGCACTCAAGACAAGTTAGCATTGCAATATCTCTGGTATGACCAATGCAACTATTTTTTCTGTCTACGGTAAATTGACGGGGGTCTTTATCCGACCAACACCAACGCATTATACAATATCAACTTGCGCAGTGATTATTTTGTTGTTGTTTCAGTGTAATTATAAATTCAGCATCAATGTCAAATTTTCTGGGTTTTTTTGTCCTGTTGTTTATAACCAGAGAGATTTTTTCTGATTATATCATCGCTGACAATATCACTTATTGTAGTGTCATTATCATCTAAAAGAACTCTTCGAAGTTGATTTATTCTTCGTACGCAGGACACTGCAAGATAATGTATCGTCGCTGCGTATCCTAGCTTCCATGGAGATTTATCAGCACGCAATGCATCTTTGACAACACTAATATCAACCAACACAATATCATTTAACACGAGAATTAGTTTTACACTTTGTCTAGGAATATCAACTTTAATATTTTGTCTTCGTGTATCCTTGGATCTATAACACAGCGGTACTGAAAGTGTTGCAAATTTTTCTTTGTGTGTGTTAAATAGCTTTATCTGAAGTGTATCTCTGACTATCTTTCTACTTGCCACTATCAAATCATTTGGTCTCCACACTTCCCAAAAATCATTTAATGGGGTTTCTGAAATAATTTCACGCGTTCTTTCTCACTGGATTTTATCCGGTTGTAATTTGATTAGATTCTTGAACTCGCGTAATTCATTATAAAGTGCTCTATGATCGGTATTAATTTCTTCATAATAGTATACAAAATGCTTCAGCCAATCATGTGGGGATAAACCGACAAATGGTGGAGGTTGACCATAATCGCCACAGATTATCACTTTTGTATTCGCTTGCAATAACCATTCGTGAAACCTTTGTAATACATCTAACTACGCTGTGCATATATCATCCCAAATTATGATTTCAGGAATATATTTCTCGCCAATTCGATCAAGAATCCATTCGTCACCTTTCCATCGAAATAAACTATGACAAGTTAAAGCATTAATTCCTCGCTGCTTCATCTCTCTTGCAAGTCTGTGTGTTGGTGTTAGCACAATCATGTTTGATTTCCCTCGAAATAATTCAATCGCACGAGTCGTCTTCCCTGACTCACCACGGCCGTTTAAGTAACTAGTATTATATCTACATATTCGATCGGAACACGACGGTGTTTTAGATAGTTCTGATATCTGATTTAAGTTTCAAATAATTGTTTTCAATTGTAGCATCTGCTGATTTAAATAATCACGCAGTGCATTATTGCCATTTTAATTCTCCATGATCCCCAAATCTCGTCTGAATTAGTGAATTCAGCCACTGCTTCTTTATGTTTTACGTCTATATAAATTGAATCAGGGGCTACTCTAACTGCGGTGTCAGGAAATTTATCTATCATCACAAGTAAATTAATAGAAGCCTATGCCAGCATATACGAACTTAAGTACGTATATTGAGGATTTTCTCCATCTGTGTAAGTAACAATTGTACCAAATTTGGTTCCATAGGACATGAAAGCGTCTTTTCAATCGACGTATATACATGTTACATCTGCGATTATAATGTCGTATTCAGCATCATCTATAAACAACCGCGAATAATATCGTTTGTGGTCGTATTTTCCACTCTGTGTGAACTTATCAATTATTCTTCTACAGAAATCTGTTGCGTGTTTATTTCTAACTTCAAAGATTTATTTGGACCATTTCACGATATATTCCTCGTCGAGATCGGGGAATTATTTTTTGTTTTTGGTGATTATACTATGTAGACTATCGGGATTGTGGTTAAAAGACTTCAATTTGTTTCCGATATGATGTAATTCATTCACTGACAATCAGCGATATCAGCATTTTAGAATCAATCAATTACCGTAATAACACTATTGCCATGCAGTGTTTTTCAGAGACGTCTACCAAACCAAACATAACAGCATGAATGAAGTCCTTTAACCAATTCAAATGATACCACACGAGCGAATCTGGTTAAATCAAAATCAGGCAGTGGTCCATTTATCGCAACACGGTTCATCTCATGTGTGAGATGTCCAAATCTTTTGAAGTACTCAGAACACTCTCCATACCCCCCAAAAAAACCTTGATAAAACGCAATCATATCAACTGAAATGATGTTTACAGGGTGATATTTTGTATTCCATAATCCACTATTGCCATATACAACGCAGCTTGATTCAATATCTGAGAGAAATTACGCTCTTGTTGGTTTCCATAGATTTCTTTTTCTCGTGAAATGAGCTGCAACTGACGGAATTGTAAAACAGTTTGTTAATAATTGTTCGTCGTAATCCGTTGAAAAACCACTAGCTAGTTTTTTTCATCTCGTTGTGGAGGGCTTCAGTACGGTATAATTAGCCATCGGGTCTTACAAATTGGTCGGATTTACCCTCTTGGTCTTCAAAACTGTGAAGTAACCACACTGATACAGGATCGTTTTACTTAACTGGTAAATAAAAAAAAAAATTTCCCGTGTAATAATTTATGGTTCTATCCCGCGGAAATATCGTTACCGCAGGTGTCCACGCGTGTTCTATATGGTCAATAATTTTAATTGGAGCTCCATTTGATTTATATTTCGATTCGTGTAATACATCTCCTGTTATCGTCATTACGGTTATTGGGAATCTTAATGATGTTTCTAATTTGGCTATATCTTGAATTGTTGCTCCGCTCTCCTTGACTGTTAATCCTATTCATTTATTTTTTTATGTCATAGATCCGTCCATTTGTTTAAAAGCAACGCATTTGTATAATGTCCTATTTATCGTTCTGCTACACAATTTATTCTTGAAGAATATTTCATGGGGTTTAGTTTCTCAATACTCGGTTTATCATTTATCAGATAGATCCCATAAACAACTGCTGTAACAGCATAGTTGGATTTAAAGTGAAACCGGCCACTAGTTTCATATGTTCACTATTTTGCACTACCATTTATTTACATGGCAGTGATTTGATTTATCCAGGAAGATGTAATGGTGCCACATCTTCCTGGCGTTTATGCGCACAGAGTGCGCTATTTAATTTGGTCGTCTTATCATACCCCTAAAAAGGGGCTAAGTATATGAATGTTAGACCTGGGTGAGTGGGAATAGACCCATCACGCACTCAACCTATCAAACAATCGAAAGTACGTACGCTTATTCCAAATTAATTCCAGTTTTTCTAGTGGATTTTCCTATGCCGAAATTGTGTAAGCCACCAATCCAATTCATCAAATGGTAGAGATGAATTAAATTAGGTTCCTATCTATGCCAATCTTCTAGTACAAAAGTGTACATATATGTCCTAAACAATTTCTTTTGCTGATATGACTAAACGTCATTTGAAAGGTAGTCTCTGTGAGAGAGGATTAGATTGTTAACTTTGAGCGGTGGGTCCGAAAATGATCAAGTTATGCTTTTGGGATAGAGCTTGTCTAGGAACGTTTCCGTAACCAAGTGGAAGACCCTATTAAGGCAATGAAAGACAATAGACCTAGAAAGGACTTTTTTTTGGAGAATCCCATGTTCACTTGTTAGTGACCGATTATCCTTCTGCTCCTGTGGTTGGTCCCTGTATACTTCTTAAGTGTCTTGGTTGACCTTGAATTCACTCGATGATTCCCTGTATACATATTGGGTGTCTTGTTTTGGATTCAAACTCTAAACATCCTTGCTCCCTCGTCAATTTGCTTCCGTATTTTTCCCTATAAATTTGGAATTCTTTGTGCTGTTTTGTGTAGAATATATAACCCCATATGACAATTTTTTGCATTGCTAGTTAATGCATGATGTTATTAAGTTACCGCAAGGCGTGATAGTTTTGGGGTTAACTATCTTTATAGTGTATGAATTTGAGGTCATTTTCTAAATTAGCATATTTTTGGTTGCATCCTTGTGATGCTGGGCCTGATAGTCTTGGGTTTGAGACTACCTTATAAGATCTAATTTGGGGTCATAACCTATGCATATATGATGAGGTTTTTAGTTGCAACATTGTGTCGCTGGACGTTATAGTCCTGGTTTTGAGACTACCTCATACACTCTAGTTGGGACCATAGTTAGGGGCGCTTGTTAGTGGTTATACTTTAACCACAGCGGTAACGCGTTTTTTAGGGACCTATAATACCTTCGTAATATTAAACTCAGTTATTAGATGTTGTAATTGGGGTTATATAGAAGGAAGAATTCAGAAGCATAAGATAAGAAAAGAAGTAAGACGCTTGCTTTATTGATTGTATAACTGGTAGTTAACATAACTTTGCTGTAACAGGATAGGATAACTCGTAATACAGTTTGTCAATCCCAGTCAGAATACCTGGTTTGGAATCATGACTCACAGTGACAGTTTTCTTATTTTTCAGGATGGGTACAAATTTGTCTCGTATAATCCAATTCCCCGTTTCTGAGCGGATAATGAATTTCACTCTAAAAAGAAACCTTTTCTTGTCAAGATGTGAGATTATCACTGCTGCTTTTAAGTCGTTCATGGTAGCATCAACACTACCATCAATTCAAAATGTTGACCAACAGTGAGATGTTCCATCGCGCTTGAATTCATTAAACAATCACGGATTCTACCCAACATGCTTCTATCACTATTTAGATTATTTGGTACATCAGTAGAGACTCTATCGAGATTGAATTCAACATTTTAATTGGGGTAATTTTCGATAATCTTTCGAACTCCTCCATATTATAATTAAAACGTGTATTTATATAAGAAATTTATTATATAAAGAATCATTCCAAATGGCTTATGATAGGATCAGTAACCGCTTGTAACAAATCATATAGAAATTAATTATGTGGATATAATTTACAAAGCGTACGTCGTGGGAGTTTCGGGCCCTGACCTTGCATACGATGTGGGGTATGTATGCGTGGTAAGTCGCAGTTATGTCTCAGTTGCGGTGGTAAACGATACAGAGAGCTAAAGCGCTATTATGACAAGATAATCAAATATTCCGTCAAAAACTCCATCAATGATTCCGACTCTTACTCTGTCCCTGACAGCCCCCTTGACAGAGTCAAGGACAAAATCATAAGAACACATCAAGACTACATAGATAGATTCTCAAGCAATAATTAAACCAAATAATGAATTAGACAAATACTATTTAGTATATAAATGAACCAAGAATTTCAACCACATCCTTCTGTCATTGATTATGAAACATCTCGTGATGGTATTGCCAGATACCGCAGACTGAAAAAAACATTAGGGATGAACAATATTCTTGAATATCTTATGTTTAGTGCTTGAGGGAAAAATATTACTGTCAGAGAATCGTATACGAGTGTTTCCATGGATTGATAAAAGATGGTTTTGTAGTTGATCATATTGATTCTAATCCTAAGCATAATTCTTTATCGAAGCTACAGGCCATTACACAAAGTGAAAACACGAAACGAGGAGGGACTGGAAAACACTCGAACATAGCGAAACCTATCAAATCATTTAATACAGAAAATAACGATGAAAGAGTATTTCAATAACAAATGAAGCTGGAAAGTATTTCGATATTTGTAGATCCTCAGTACGATATGTTGCAGAACAAATATATCATTCAGCGATTTCAAAGCGAACCGAACATAGAATTCAATTCGTTTACATCTAAAATATTTAAGGGAATAACTCGTTTGGGCTTGTATACTGTTTATGAAAGAGAGGTAATCATTGCTGATCTCAAAGGGAGAATAACTTGTGTGGGCTTGTATACGGATTTTGAAACAGAGATATGAGTTACGGATCTCAATGGGATTTTTCGATGACTGAATGGCTTTTTTGTTGTGGTTTAACTGCTCTGGACCTTAATGGAAATAGTCAAGTATTTGTTTTTGTGAGAAAACGAAACAAATAGGTGGTATTAAAACAATTGAATTCTTTTTTTATGTTTTTTCAAGTAATCGGTTTTCTTTAAAGGCTGTCAGTAATCATAATTACTTACACGAAAGAATAAGGTGGTTTCAGCTTGAATGTAGAACAGCCCCGTGTATGTATGTGATGTGTGTCTACCTATAATCCATTGCTATATTTTGTATTGTCTTGTGCTGTACTATTTGTAAATACTAGTATTATTAAATCATTTCATTGTAGATACCGTTTCATTTCATTGTAATACCATTATGTATATACTTGTAATATCATGAATATATATGTAAATGTGACGTCCATTCACGAAATATGCCTTCGTGTAGTTCTAAACCGTTATTTGACGAGTTAGATCTATCTTGGAGACTATGTTTTTTGGCACCTCTGGGCCAAGTCAGATGTGAATAACACCTGAGGGGTTCCAAATGGGGATGTGTTGTCTTATATTGTAATCTCTGGGTCGCTCCGATGAGAATAACACCTGAGGGGTTCCAAATGGGGTTTTGCATGTATAACTTGCATAATATCTTTAGGCTTAATAAGATGTGAATACACCTTAAAGCGAATGGAGTTCATCATCATATATAACTTACATAATATCTCTAGGCGCAATAAGATGTGAATACACCTTAGAGCGAATGGAATTCATCATATCATACGAAAAAACGGGTCAAAAATGTACCCCTATTTTTTTTTATTTTATATTAAATATGTAATATTTCATATATGAATTTTGAAAATACGAATGTCATTATTAAAGAGATTTTAAATTTGAAAAATCAAGGTATTCAAATGTCAGATAATTAGATTGTAATCATATTCATTCTGAATATCAAGATATTGATGATAGCGCTCGGAATAATCGATATGCACTTCCAAGTGAGTATGGACTGATCAAACGAATTCAACACTCAGTAAATAATTCCCTTGCATTCTGTAACGACATCAATAGGTTCGTCTCGTTATTCACTACTGTCGAAAGGGTCAGAAGTGAATTGGGGAAACAATATTAAATCAAACGCACACTTAGCTCTAAAATCAAAACAATAAAAGAGATTATCCGCCAAAATGAAAATTCCCCTTTGAAAATAGTAAATGATAATTTACACTCTAAACACAACCATACATGAGTAATACAGGTACAGAACAGATAATTCTATAGACAGGTATGCTCTTTTTCAAATAGAATGAAATTATATAGACAGGTAAGATACTGTAATTTTTTTTCATGGTTATTTATCATTACGCTGAAGTAGAACAGTGTAAAATTCAAAAGAATTTTAGGGGTGAGTTTTCACTTACAATTTAAATCGTACATTAATTATAATGGTAAATGAAGCACTAACGAATAAATTAGCACGTGAACGATTAGCTTCGATTACGAAATTTATTCCAGTTCTTGATTCCGTTCGAAATAAACTCCAAATAAGACAAGAATTTCAAAATGCTTTTACAACGGAAACTGAACAATTATTTAAACCAATAACCACTGCAACGGGAAAAGTCCTATCGACCACTAAAAAAGGCATATGGGGAGATATTCCTGAGGAACAACGAGAGAATAAAAACCAGCCCTTCCTCCTATACTTGAAAAAAAAGCAAAGAGATCCAAGCAAACAAAGAAATCTTTAAAACACTTCCTGGTGATATAATAGCCGCTTCGCAACTTCAGGAACAAGGAGAAGAAGAGCAACAACGACTAGAACATGAACGACTTGAACAAGAACAACGCAAACGACTTAAACAACGACTAGGTAATACTATTTGAAAAGATGAGGGCGATATTATTAAAGAACAACAGAGTGATATTATTAAAAAAGTAGATATTTCGAGAGAGAGAATACATCTACCTGAAGAGATATTTACGAAAGAAATGATGAAAAAATTGAAAGATTCCACGGATGATGAATTAGCTGATTTTTCTGCTAATTCATTTCCAAATAGACGAGGGAGCAATATATAAATGATGGATATGAAGAAGCTATAAAAACGGCTGACACCTGATATAGAAAAATCTTTTTGGCAAAACACGGTGGAACTGGAATCTCAAGAGATAATAATAATTTTAATTCGTATATGAATAAAATAGAAACAATAAGGAGTGGTCAACAACTATATGATCGAAACGAAGATGATGAAGATGCAGAGGGTGCAACTGGTTATAGTATTAGTGGGATGGGGTTTTCTCAGAATGGAACTCCAAGGTGGGGTCATCAAGTAGTGGTCTAGTTCATTGTTCTAATAGTATTCTCGGGGATATATCACGATTACAAGTTCTCGTAGGAGGGAAACGAGCCGGAAATAACTCACCGGATGTAACTAATGAGGCAGCTGATATATGCAGACGACTATATGAGGGTGGTATCATGGATATTGGTGCATACCGAGAGTTTATTGAAGAGCTAGTAGACGCTTATCATTGTGATTAATTTGATGAATTCGTCAAAAATGCTTCGAATTTAGCGATAAAATAAATAGCATTTAAATAAAATGATAATACACTACAACCACAACAAACCAACAATGGTCTATGTAGTAAACTCCGATTGCCAGTTTATAGAGCGTGTTATGGAGATTGTCTCGGCAATACCATTGCAGGTTTATTTGTAAGAATGGCTCCCAAAATTGCACCAATCGCAAAACAATTATCAATGAAAGCTATTGATGTTATTCGTGATAAGGGTATTAGCGCTGTTGGTGATATTGCCGGGAAAGCATTTTCTGCGGCTAAAATAAAACTGGTAGAGTTAGTTCGGCGGCGAAAGAAACCAATGACAAAATCAATGGGGTCACTACCATCTACGGAAATTATGCCTGCAAGTATTAGCAAAATAATAAACAACGCGGTGGAGCAGAATATATCATCACGGTATGATGACACTCATGGAAATATTACTGCAAATATGATAGCTGGACGTGGTTTGAAATCGCGAGCGAGATCGCAATTTAGATCAAGAAATATATAATAATATGTTCATATCGGCTCCTGATACAGCGTTTGATATGGACGCCCCAGTAACCGATAATGATTTTGTACGCCATTATCAGTATTATGCCTATAATGAAGTACAATCAAATAGGAGAAATTGTAACAAATGGTGCAGCTGATACACCATATGCACTTGGTGCCAAAGTCGGCTTTGCCAATAATGGTATCATGGCGCTAATTGAGAGTGCTAGATACATGATTGATGGAAGAGAAACTCAGTCTATAGAACATGATGTTGTTGTTACCACAACAATAGTGCGGTTGGCAAGATACTCCGATGATTATTAAAGATCGGCAGGTTCATCTATGATGTTTGCTAAGGATGTTACTGATTACACTGATAACAATAAGTATATAAAATTACGGACACCAGTAACTACTGGAGCTGCTAATCAACCAGATGATACTCTTGAACACATACCAAGACCAGCTGCTGCCTTTCATATTGTAAAAAATGATAATACTCGTTACAACGTAGGGTTTGCAACACGCGTATCAATGTTGCATGGACAGCGTAGATTATTCTCATGCGCGATTCCACTACATCTTATATTTGGATTGTGCAGAAATGGTAGAAGTTATCTATGGAGCGAAGCATACAGTAGTACTCGTGTGAAAGAGTAGTGATAATGATGCAATCTGGAGGATTCAAGCAGATCCTGCACTTCCGGAAAATGACCATGGCAAGGTGAATATAACAAAACTACCACTGTGGATGCCATTAATGACTCGTTGAATCACCGCGGAAAACAGATTGCTATCATTTATGAGTACAGGCGGCAAATCATTGCTATCATGGCTAACAACTACCACGGATACCATGGATAGTACCGTTAATGGTATATTTACTTTACACGATTAAATAACCAAACACGCAGCCATATGATATTTGATCAACTAGGTGTTTCTGAAGACCCGTTAAAGATAAGCGGCCAGGAAGAACCATCTGAGAGTATTTTACTTAATTACGGACAAAACCAAAATAGCACGCGCGTATCATCGGTTGCTGACATTTATGGGGCGCGATAATAATGAGGATACTTGTCTGCAAATATCACAGTTGGATTTTAAAAACCTATATCCCATCCACTACTTTTCATTGGAACATCTTAACTTAACCAGACAATCCGTCGTTGACATACATTTCCGAGCTCCTGTATCTATTACGGTTCATCAAACTCCACTTATCCCGAGTTACAGAGCAGTTGCTGTTATTCTCAGAGACAAAACAATGCTACTCGAAGGTGTTGGTGGAAGAATGAAAGTAGTTGATGCACCAGTGAAAAATATGCAATGTAGCAATTAGATCAATCTGTTATTAAATACAATGTCATATAGTCATGTTTCTGTCACGATAACTAATGGTCAAATTAACAGAAAGCAATCGGAATCATCTACACAATGTGGAACTACAATATCGCTGAAGCAAAATCAGATGTCTGGTGGTCAGAATAAACTATCACTAACAGCTCGTCAGATAAAACACTTCAATGATGCCATCAAAGATAGAAAAGGTGTTCAATTCACTCTCTCTCTGCGACAGCAATTAAAAAAATGATAAAATCAGGTGGTATATTCCCACTGTTCGCTCCGTTACCAGCGTTGATTGCGGAAGCGGCCCCAGCGGTAGCAAAAGCCGCCGCGCTATGAGCCGCTGATACAGCGGCAGGGATGGCACTAAAGAGAGCTACTCGAAAGACCAAATCAAGCCCAGAAGGGATATATTTTATATTCATTTGCACCAACAGCACCTCCCGGATTTTTAAACACTGAGGAGCCAAATAATCCAGTCTATATGGGATGTCATAATAATTCATTAACAAGAATTAATTTCAAACTCCCTGATTAATCCAATAATTTGATTGATTTACGAGGTGAGGTTTTACAAATTAGTCTGTTTGTGAAATCGTAAAAATAGATTTTAACCCACATATCAGAGAGGACGCGACAACGACTTGGGTCTCCAAAGGAAACCTTCTTTTTAGATTTTGGAGGAAGCATTGTTTGCCAAATAGACGCTTTTTTACGATTTTGGTGGAAGCTTTGGATTGCCAAATAAACGCTTCTAAAAAGTTATCGGATTTACCCTCCCTGCTGCTCAAATAGACATCACAAACGAAATTTGCCTAAAATAGTCCAAATATGGCTTATTTTTTAGATTTTAAAATATATATTTTATTTTGTTGTTATCGGAATTAAGAGTATGTCATCCTCATACGTTCATGAAGGTCAGGTGGATAAGATATAATAAATAGTGTTTGTGTTCTGTATCACTTTCTAAAAAGTTACTAGAAGCTGAAAGAATCATCGTATTCCTAACCTAATTATGTTCATGTGAAGAATAAATATTTTAGACTGCATGTATACAAGAGCATCTAAGATATCAAAATATCAAGTCGTCAGTAGTCTGAGCTTTGTATAAATGCACTGTATATATGGGAAGGACTCTTATACATTTCATTCTAGTGGGAAGAATGCAATGTATAGTACTTGGTATTGAGTAATCAAATGTCAATACTGCCCACAAGATTTATATACCTGTAAAACATGAATAGGGATAACAAATAAGTATACATATTGAATTTAAGCGTATACATTGTTATTGTAAGAGATAAGGCACTAATATATATATAAATTTTGATTTGAAATTTACATTAGAACACTGCCTTCCCGTAATCACAATTTGGGGATGAAATTCCAACAACCCATGTAAAACTAATATATATATATATATATATATATATATATATATATATATATATATATATATATATATATATATATATATATATATATATATATATGCAACAAGTGAGTACCACAGCTGGTATAACTTTCAGAGGTGTTGGATGTGAATCTTAAACGTGATTTAGCTTTTTTTGTGTTTTAACCTTCGGAAGGGTTCTGAATAGTTAGATGATCAAGAAGTATTAGAGAAACTGTCGGCAAGAATATGTGTTCTGTCACATTTCCAAATGAAATTAGTATTGCTTGTTTCCAGGTGTCAAAGAGAATTGTTTTGTTTCTTTCCATTTATTTTTCGAATAATGTTCCACACATTTATAATTGAGTAACGAGAGTTTAAAGAACAAATATATTTCTTGAATGATGGACGTTTACTTGCTTTGATTGTGTAGCGAGCTTAAGCGCAAATAATAGGGTATTTGCTTAAATTTTTGGGCGTTGGACGATAGTTGAATTTGTTTAATCCCTTTCTGTGTTGTCTAGTGCGTTCATTTTATATATTGATTAATTGATTTATTGTTGTTTTTTTCAACGGTGAACTTCCACGTAGGCTTGTTAGCACCATACAATAGGTTATATGTATAAACGATTTATAATGGCAATATGTTTAAAATTGACCAAATATTAATGAGTTTGATGCAAAGAGGGTATGATGGCAACACTAAGTAGGTGGAATACGTTAACGAGGACAGATGAAAATATTTTCAAATTAAGGGACGGTATTTACATTATAACAACCATGCTTGAGGTATTGGCATACAAGTTATAGTTTACATTTTTCAGGAATTCTGAAAAACAAGTGACATGTATAGTATCAAAAGTTTCATTCATATCATGCACAATATAATAGTTATCACGAGCAGGTTGCAGGTGAAAACACTAAGTCATGAAGTATTAACATGATGAATGGTTCCATGCAAGTAACGTACTCTGGTAGATCTTAGCCTTTTATCATGTGGGAGTGGTATATCTTCGTATGATCAATTCAGATCCTTAATTGCAATGACTATCTCCTCCTTACGGATGTATATGTAAGAAGGAGTTCATTCTCCTAGGATTTGTTTGTTTATTTGTTTTTTATAACGGATCAGCTGCACCTTTCGGCTATTTAGCTCCATTCAATAGGTTGTATGTATACATCATTAAAAATAGGAAAAGGTTTAATATCAACCAGCGATATAAAACACTAAATATTTCAAATGTAAAATGTTAACAGTAAGTAGTAGAGAAGGCGAACCCTACAATATTTTAGAGCCCTTCATTTGACAAAAACGCAGTTATTTTGTGTTATCAATGCTGGTTTCCCTTTATGCAATAATATTTTTTCCGGGGGCACGGTCACAATTAAATAACCGTAAATTTTATATATACAATGTCAAAAGTCGGAGAAGCACAAATAACTAGAACAACTAGAGAGAAATTGGAATCAATTAAGAGATTCCTTCAGAAATAATTTGTAAGCTCGACAACAATAAAAGTTAGATTTTACTGCCTATACTAAACAATTGTTTAAACCGATAACTACAGTATCGGAAAAGATAGCAAAAGGAACTAACAAAAATTCAAAAATCTTTAAAAACTCTTCCTGGTGAAATAGTTACAGCTGCAATCCCTCGTCATGTTATACCATCTGAAATAGATAATGTCCCATCATCTGAATCTGTTATTGCCCCAACACCTGAACCCGTTGTTGAACGTCCTGAACATCAGTGGGAGAGGATATATCATCCTGAACAAATATTTACGAGAGAGGCAATTGATAAAATTAATAATTTTTCTACGGATGATGAATTAGCTGATTTTGCTGCTAAAACGTTTCAAAAAAAGATCAGAGAAAAATATATGAATGTTGGATATGAAAAATCTATAAAAGATCCTGAAGCTTTGAATAAAAAAATATATATTTCAAAACACTGTGGAGAGAGAACCTCAAAGGATGATCCTAATTTTATCGCATATATGAAAAAAAGAAAATTAAAAAAAAGGTCAACCATCATACGAGGAATCACAGTTCATTCCCGAGGAAATAAAAATAAGAGATGAAGCTGATCCCATGTAAGGTATAACTGAATGAAAAACTGCTGCTGGATATCAAGGTGGTTGTATCACACCCTGTTCACGAAGTATCCTCGATGATATATCACGGTTAGAGGTTCTCATCGGGGGGAAACGAGCTGGATATAATTCTCCGGAGATAATTAACGAAGCAGCTGAAATCTGTCAACGACTATTTCAAGGTCGTGTAATTAATGTTGGATTATATCGCAGTTTTATAAATGAACTCAATGACGACTAGCACAGCGATTTATTTATCACCACATTAGATAAATATCATCTAAATAAAATGATCATATATCGTAGTATGAGCAGAGCAGGACCAGTGGTTGTCATGCATTCACGGTTACCCGTATACAAGCAGTATTACGGGAACGGATTAGGTGAGGTTGTCTCGTGACTATTTACTAGAATTTCTCCGAAAATTGTACCGATCGGTAAAGAATTAGCGACAAAAGCTATTGGGGCAATTGGAAGTAAAGCTATTAGCGCTGTCGGGGATCTCGCTGGTAGAGCATGTAATACCGCAAAGGAAAAACTCATTTCATTATTCAAGAAAACACAACTGGTAAAACTACCGTCTACAAATAAAATGCCACCTCAATTAGGTAGGGAAATTAATGAAATTGTAAATCAAAGATTAGCTCCACTAGTACAATCAGTTACCGGTTCTGGTCTAAGAAGTTTATGATTTAGATCGCCGACTATATAATAAAATGTTTAAACATGAGACAGATGAAGCTTTTGATATGGATGCTCCTGTGTTGAAAATGGATTCCGTACGTTATTATCGATATTTTTCATATAATGACCGAATCCCTAATGCAAGATCACGAATTGAACTTAGATTCGATGAAACATCTAAATACTTCTTGTCGGGTGAAGCATATATCGAGGTAGAGGGACAACTAGTACAAAGTGGGGCTGGTGCTGGTGCTGGTACACCCTATTCTGATCTCGATGTTACCCGGATCGGTTTTGTCAACAATGGTATAATGGCGTTTTTTAGTGGTGCACAGTATATAATTAATTCTACTAAAATGTAATCCATCGATAATGATGTTGATGTTGCAACCACAAAAATGGGTCTAGCTAGATACTCTGATGATTGTATTAAGTCTGTGGGTCATTCAATGATGTTCGCGAAAGATATCACTGATCACGCTGATCATAATCAATTTGTAATAAGAAGACCAAAGAAGACTGGTGGTAGCGCTGTTAATGCTGAAGTTGAACCTGTTGTTGTTAATATTAATCCCAATTACAATCCAGAATTTGTAGCGAGAAAAAGGATGTTAAAAGACGATGGTAGATTTTCTTGTACGATTCCTCTTTCTCATATATTTGGATTTTGCCGAGATGATAGAAACGTTATCTTTGGATCTAGTCATACTGTAGTTCCTATGAGAAAATCTAATGATGACGATGCTCTTTGGCGCGCTGCTAGTGTTACTGATGGTGTTGTAAATATAACAAAACAAGATCTGTGGATACCACGTATGATCCCATCGCTATTCGTAGAAACACGATTATTATCTTTAATGGATCACGGAGGAAAATCACTGTTGTCATGGTTGGATGTCAGAACATCTGCCATACCAAAGTACAGTTGGAACATGTACTTGGCAGGTTGCGTTAGCAAAATATGTCAACGCGCCAGGACATATGTTTATCGCGTTACAAGGTGAACAACGAGTACAAGGAGACCCTCTACAAACATTCAGTCACATGATATTTGATAAATTGAAAGTTAGCGAGGTATCAGCAAGAACCAGCTGCAAATCTTTTCATAGACTACACTAACAATCAGATAGGTAGAGTTTATCATCGTTTGCAGTCTTATATGGGTCGTGATCAAAATGTTGATACTGGACTACATATATCACAATTGGATTTCCAAAATTTGTATTTGATCTACTACTTTTCACTACAACATCTTGATCTGTCTAGACAATCATTCTTCGATGTAAAGTTTCATGTTCGTATAGGGGAGCTTTCTCCGGGGTAATCGTATAGAACAATTGATGTTATTCTCAGTAATAAATCTATGACACTCAAAGGTAGTGATGAAAAGTTGAGAGTTGTTGACGCATTAATTGAAAATATGTAATATTTTCCAAACATGTAAATGTTTTCCAAACATATGCAACAATTAGATGATGTATTATCTAAATAAAATGTCGTTTAGTCAAGTTAATGTCACATTGACACCCGGCCAAGTAAAAAAAAACTACAATCGATATTTTTGGCTACGAGCGGTGCAAAGAAAAACTTGAAACGTGAACAGTTGACAGGTGGACTAAATCAAATATCGCTGACAAAAACTCTACTTAATCGTTTCAATAAAGCTGGAGCTACAGATACAGGAGTTCAGTTCCATCTATAATCTGCGGAGATTTCTCATATGATCAAAACCGGCGGAATACTTCCTTTTCATATTCATGCCCTCGCATCATTAGGAACTGGTGCACTCTCAGTTGTTGCCGGTTGCGGTGCAAACAAAATTATAGATAAGGTTACCGGGAGTGGATACAAAAGATAGGGAAAAGGGTTTAGACTACCCGGAAGCAGATCACGAGATACTACGGGCCCATCAAACAATAATATCGCAGATGACTCCCATGTCCAATTTTGATTTAATCAATGAGGTAAATAACCTCCAAATAAAACATTTCAGAGGTGTATTCATGAAAGATCAATTACCAAAACAACCATCCATTCCATAAACCGGTATAATTAATCTCGATGATAACACTGGACCTGGAACTTATTGGGTCGGATATGCAATTCATCGTTAGTCAATTATTTATTTTTACTCGTACGGGCTAACCCCTCCCCCGAAAAAAAAAGAATTAATGAAATACGTGTCCCGGTTAAATACAGCCGGGTTAAAGATTCCGGTTTGGTATTCAAAGTTACCCACGCAGACGTTCACCGATCTTCCAATATGTGGACGAGAGGTTCTTAAAGTGTTAACGGCTATCTCAACAAATTCTAAATAAACTCACAAGACTGTCAACGAAAACACCAGTGATAACTTTTTAAAGAAGCAATTATAACATAACAATGGTAGATATTTGGGAAAGATCATTACCGCGAATAAAACAACAACCCGATGAGTGAGTTTCCATTGAAGAATTAAATAGTCGAGGGCAATCACAGATAGATTAACTGCACTCGGTGACAATTATTTATCTTTGGTGGCTGAATTAAAAAAATTCGGTGACAATATAAACTCTCAATTAAATCAATTTGCAGGGGTACAAAAATCTGTTACGGATGTTCAACTCCCCATCCTATTTTTTGGGGGAGTTCCACCGGCGACCAAAACCACCACTCACAGAGATAAAAACCGCTATTGATGAACTAGCAGGGCTAGATTCCGCGTATAACTATCACGTAAAACAATTTGGGACATTTTGGAAAAATATTATTGCGACCTTCTTTGGGGTTCCACCGGTGACCACACCGAAACTCGCAAATATTTAAAAATCTGTCGATGATCTTAAAACGACCAACGATGATCTATCAGGGGTGATAAAAGTCGTTGAAAAAAGTAAAAATTTCTCACGAAAAAACAAATATTGTAAATAACGTGTACACGATCCAACATGGATCAATGGATTGGACCGTGGATACCAATAAAAGGTATTTTTTGAGTAACACTGATATCAAAAAATTGTTTCGTATCAATGCAAGAATCGATTCTCCAGGTTTCCTTGCTGATCCAGAGACTCCTAATATTACATTTATATCAAGTAATAATACTATAATATCAATAATAATTTAAAAGGATTCATTTATTCCAGTTGATATATTACCAAACGATAATACCGTAGTTAGGGTACCAATAAAATGGTACGTAGAACTCGTAGTAGATCTAAGTAAACAACTGAATTGAAATTTATTTATTGTAAATAAAATGACAACAACAACAACGATACCATCCTTATTTCCGTCGCAGCAGTATCTCTATGATCAAGTCAGAGAACTTCAACATAAACTCAAAACACTCACCGAGGAATCTCAAAGATAAAAGAATATCGATGAAGGATCACCGTCGTTGACGTCAGCATGTACTCGGTGAGTGGTGTAATCACCGGTGCAGGTATAATTTTATTTTCGGTTACAATGGTTGCCCCGATCGATGTTCCAATTTGAATACCCCCAGCGACAACCATCGCGGGAGTAAACTCAATTATAACCAAAAAAATAACATCGTGTATTCAGCGTAAGCTACAAGACTGCACGGTTAAATTTCACACGGTGTCCGACGCGTACGCGCAATTATTCTCGATGATTTCCTCATCCATCGACGACTCGTTTATATCCGACCATGAGTTCTCGAAGATGGTTCGCGTGTATGATTCCACGATGTCAAAATTAGAAAAAATGAACGAGTATAATGTCAACAGAACTACTTCAACGAATAGTGGAAAATACCGCCCCGGTGAAAACATCGCTGATATCAATAACATCGAGAAAACCAGAATTTAGTGTTGAATATCTAACTCCAATCCCAGCTAAAGAGATCGCGTCAATTCAGCTGAGATGTTACTGCAGTTGGCCAAATATCCGATCGGAACCATTCAATGGTAAACCAACCAATAACAGTTTTGTATTCGCGTATAAGAATAAACCCACCGGTGAACTCGATTGGCAAACAATACATCTTCATCAAGGTGTTTACGACATCGAATATATCATCGGGGAGATTAGATATAACATAGAATTAATCACGGGAAAAAATCCCCGATAAGGAAAAATCTCCCATTGAGATAAAAGGACATGAACCATTTTTGTCAACAACCATCGAGAAAAATTCACATGAATACGTCGTTGGTATATATAACTGCTCAATCAAAACTCTGTTAGATTGGGACTAATATCCACAGGGAACCGTTGATATAAAAATATTTCCACGAGAGCCTCAAAGATCTGATTACAGAACCTATTTACGTGAATACGAGGACACTAATTTCTTGTATGCGGACCCTCTCTCACTGATGAAATCGTCAACGAGCTCACACATGACCTTTCTAAATCCAAATGTTTATGAATTTATTTTTCTGGTTGAGGACGATGATGGTACACGACATCCTCAAACGATTTTACCAATTATTTCACGGATATGAGTCAGCAATATAAAATACATCTAGAGGAAATGTCTACGTTATAAGCACAGGATGAATTTCTAAAACATCTAAAAAATTCAAATCAGTTGGTTACCACAACGATGACTTAAATTCTCAGGTGACATCAGCTGTATCAGGTGAAACAACAATTCTGAAGCTCAACAACAAAATTTTAAGTTTCCGGGATATAACACGTTTCAACTAGAAAAATCTCTAGATGAGGTCCATAAACAGGTTTATGACGCATGCTTGAAAAGTCTCCCCGCGCTTCACTTGCGATTCCTCGAACCCCAAAAAAAAATCTGATTTTATCACAGCTGATAAAGCTAAACCCGAAATTGAATTAGATTACTCTGATGGAGGTTTTGTTCACGTGTTAAAGACCACAACAGATTTGACAAAAAGTTATCGTGTGATAAGAAACGAGAAAAGTTAAAATTATACAACACAGGGTCCTGTAATGTGGCGGTTTGAATCACCTACTCGTGGAACTTAGACTACCACATACAATAATCTATATGTTAGATTTAATATCATCAAAAAATTATTTCAAAAGCAATTACAACAATTACGAAAAAATGTTCAACGTTCTCTTCTCGCTGATGTAACAATTACACGTGATAAAATTATTAAGCACGTTGACATGTTAAATGAAATTATCGCCGACATGAACTATCTAAACAAGATATTACTCGAGACGATAATCAATGATGAGCACGTTAGCGTTTCCATACAAGATTTTTTAAGATTATTTTCATTAACCGATGAAACCTTACCCGATTATAAGTTCCCGGGATGGGATGTACCATCGTTGAAGAAATAATTCAACGATCTCGTCGACGAATATTTTCCACAGATCCATGCGCGTTGGTTTAAAACGATACCTCCAGAAGAAAATCTACGATGGAATAATTCAGCATACAAACACAACAAACATACATCGCCGGACAACATTGATATATCATCAACGATCGCGATACATCTTATATGTGATGTCAAATTAAACAGCTATATCGTTCACGCATCAATGTCATCGAGAGTGAATCAAGTTTATATCCTATATACGTTTTCCCAAGACGTTTACCTGGGGAGCGTAATCGTAAAAAATCCGCGTAAAATAACATATTTGGAGGTAATCAATAATTCGATATCAAAATGAATTTTAGATTAGTTGATGAAGATTTTAACTTAATTGATCTTCGAGGAGAACAATTACAAATTACCTTGGATGTGAGATCGTGAAAACGCTGGCGTTGAAATTGAAATCAAATATTTAGAAATCTACGATTTAAATTACTGGTTATTTCAATAATGTATCAACATGCAAGAATATTCGTTCATGATAAGGATAAACTTGAAGATACTATTAGAAGAGCTTGCAGTAGAAATCCTACGGATGGAAACTCTAGCGTATCCCACGCTGAACTCGTCAAAGATAGACTCGGCAATGATACATTTTTGTTGATGATTGATCAGGTGCAACAACTAGACCGAGATGTAATAACGATGATTAATTGTGGTCACGATCAAATAATACAATACGCTCGATGTTATATATCCTTAGATGAACTCCGGAGAATACTAGGAGGAAATTATTCACAAAAAAAATTCTTTGAAAAATCCCTGGATTTTTAACATTTGATTGTAAATTTTGAGTATGATTTTTTAGTGTAATTTTTTTAATTTCTGTGATTTTTAATCAATATTTTTAATTATAATTTTCGGCCATATTTTTTTCTGTTGTCAAATATATAATACCCAATAAGAGCTCCAACATATCTTACCGCGGACGACGAAGAAAAAATATATCCCTGAGAGGCATCCGACGCCCCGTTGAAGTTTCCAAAGAGTTCAATACTGGACTAGCACGATTATATAAATAGTGGTCAAAGAATCCAATATCGGCGACACAGAAGGGTACTCCCAGCGAATACAAAGAAGCAAAACAACGACCACGTGAGTTACGGCGAGAACTTCAGCAAGAGATCTCCGAGTTAACCATTGAGGTTGTTGTGTTACAGGGAACACGAGATCAACTTAGAATCACTGTCGAAGAATCTAACAAAAAACTCCGCGACGAGATATCCACGATGAACGAGTCTAATCTTGGCGATGAGAGAGTCCTTGATGAGCTAGCTGCGAAGGAAAGTTAATTAACAACAAGGATTGAATACCGGAAAGAAACGTTTGAACGGTTACAACAGAAATATAATACCGCTCGTGAGGACTATAACACGTTAGAGAAAAAACTAAATGATGTATACGTGAACAAAAAACTCAATAAAGACTTTGCATCCGGGATGAAACTACTTCCTGATCTTAGAATTTCGAAATTCCAACCAAGATTTTAAAATCTGCAAAGCAATGGAAGTCCTAGGACTTCACGTAAAAACCGTTAACGGCTTTACATACTTGTCATCGAATTCCTTCGCAGCTGATTATATTCACTGTTCCTCATTAAATAAATCCCCGATGGATTGCAAAAGTTGTTTTATCATCGCTGATACCGCAATAAATTCCTTCGAAACGCTGTTAGAATCAGTTGCACTGTTAATAATTCGATAAATGATATGATCGCGTTCCCGAGAAAGAATTGTCATCACACGGTATTCTGACCGATACGTGGGAAAATCTAGTCGTCGCGCAGAGACTCTTTTTTGATATTCCGTGTTAAGATACTCGATAGTGAATATTTTACTATCGTGGAGATGTCGTACGCCGTCGAGTTCGGATTTCAATTTGGTGATATTTTCATCGTTCATTGTTTGTATATATAAATTTCTTTATTTAATTAAATTCGTAAAACGAATTTTATAAATTCATTTTTATCAAAGGTCTAATTTTATATATGAATTTATTAACCTGTAATACAAATTCGAAATCATCGATGTATTTCAACGAATAAATAATCTCTCTAACTCTATCAATGATTCGATATCTGTTTATGCATACTCGTATTTGGTGTTGTTCTGTGGGCAGGTTTATAAGAAATGGTTCCAATGTATCATAATCATCTAAGACACGATCAAATTGATTTTAATTTTATCATCGTGAAAACAATAAGTTTGTTTTAATACTTTTATAATCTCATCGTGATCTTTGCGCGCATATAGTCCATGTTTGTAAAAATATTTTAATCGTAATATATTGGATTCATCCCGTAGTGTAAATACATCATCGGGCGATAATTCGGTCTATTATGAAAAATATAAATGCTGGAGTCAAACTCATCATCTGCGTGGTAATACTCATAATTACACCTGTCGTTGAACTTCTCCGGGAACATCATATCATCGTGAAGTCCAGGTTTTTCATCGAAAATCGGAAATTTCTCATGCATGAATTTTTCTGCGATCGGCGATGAAATTTGTGTTATATATTTAGGAAAAAAATTATTTATCTAAATTAACGATTTTGATATTTAAAAAAATTACGCAAATGTAAATGAGAGTACAGTCGAATCTTTTTGGGTATACTGTCAAACAAATACCATCTGCTGCTCGTCTCACAGATTGCCTATGAATATCAAACTATTTAGCAGCTGAGCTCACCGATGAAAATGGTTTAATGATACTATCCATGAACGCTGTCACAGGTCTCTGTTTATAATTTGTATTATTTTGTGGATTTACATTAAATGTTTATCACTAGGGGTCACAATTCTCAAATATTTTACACGATTATCTAGTTTATTTCAATTTATGTGACCAACTACGAGACCTTCATCGATGCTCCTTATAAATCATTAAACGATAAATCGATCAGGTAGATATTATTTTTTTCTTGTTTACCGTCTCTAACGAAAAATCTTATATACCCCATATTATTAATTTTATCGAGTGGAACTTTTCGTTGCTTATGAGGGACAGTTCCATCTCACGATGCTTCATAATGAGTATAGATTGGATGAAATATGTATTCGTTACTCATTAGTTTTATAGAAATTTGCTTTATCTAATTCGACGGTTCGATTAAGATCATCCTGCGGTGATTTTATTGATAAAAACCCGGGTTTAAACAGATGACGATCATGATACATTTGCAGTGCAGTATAATTTTTGAGCACACAATTTTTATATTATTGAGTTTTTCCTCGTACACTGACACAACAACCGATCAAAGGTTGTGGACCTGAACTTCCACGTCGGATATTTTTATGTGATCACTACAATACTCTTCTCTTCAGATTTACCGCATCGGGTAGTTTCACCAATAAATAACCAATTACAGGTATGCATGTGTATATATATAATAAATAGATATTATTTATTTAAATATGCTTTATCTTAATATACTATATGAAGAATAATTTTACATATGCGGATTTCGAGATAAATGCTAGAAACAGAGCAAAATTCGACCTCGACGACTAAATAAAATTTCGTGCGTGGCCATCAGCTATCCAAAATAGTATCAGAGAGGCTAAGAGAGAGTTTAACGATAATGGTGTTAAGTATGTGTTTTCGACATTTCGGCCACCGGGTCTTGAATACCGGATGACGGAAGATCGTGCAGAGTATATCGTATCTCGGATGGATTGTAACAACAATACCATATACACAATTCAGGTTAAATTTAGTAAACTCTATAAATACGGTGATCGAGCTGCAAATTATAAATCCTGGAGAGTTTGTGATCATCGTGAACGACTATTAACCTCAGACCTAAAAATTGTTTAATTGTTTCCGCGAAAACTAAACCGGGATTATTAGTCGGAATTGGTAGCCAATATAATAAAGCTTACCCGTAAACAACGCTTGCGTATGGATTTTAAGGATAAATACCCCGGATATTAACAAGTTATCGAGAATGAAAACCTCAACGAGATAAAAGTGTGTTGAAGAACGAATCATAGAACACTTCATGAACGCTAAACGAGGAAAAGGGTTGACAGATTTACGAAAAATTAATATTACCACGTGGGGGAATTATGTTAGGCAAAATGGGGCGTCGATAAAAGATGTTGCTGAATTGGAAAAGAATTTAAGATTTCCTTTTACCGCAAAAACAATCACCGGAGAGGTCATATACGAGACAAAATATATTTAAAAATTGGTGCTCAAATCGAAATTTTTTATCATAACTCTCATGCGTGGAGTAATTGCGTACGAGTATTTCCATGTTCTCGAACAATAAAATAGTATCAATGGTATATATTTGATGCTATATACGAAATGAATTATAGATGTTATTTATGTGTGGTTGCTTAGCAGCAGCGACGATGAACAATATGATCGATTTGTCAGAACCAACGTAGATCTATATCGAACGGAAAAACTTCAAACGAAAATGAGTGACATCGCTTTATGATCCTAGAATTTGGTAACGGTGGACTGTGGAACACAAAATATAATGTCGAGGACATGATGTCTGTGGATATGGCAGCGTGTTTCCCGGAAAGTTTTCTGGGGATGAGTAAGTGTCACGAATACTTTGAACGATTCGGTCATCCCACACATGAGATGAATAGAGTATCGATTAATGGGGAGTTACCTAATATTGATCGTGTTGGATTTGCCAGGATAAAACTAGCTAAGGGACTCCTCGATATATTTTATGTGTGGTTCGGAAGACACTTCTTGGAGAAAAGATGGGCGCCGATAGTTTTGTTGCGATTTATGCTCGACAAGGGAATATTAACCTCGTTGACTGTGTCTACGGCGATAATATCATATACAATACAGACTAAGGTTTAATTACCTTCACCAGACAATTTTGATGAGAGTCAAGCAATTGGTTTAAGGGAGAAAAATAGTGGGTAAATTTACTCAAGGTGGAAAAACTAACCATAAACGAAAAACCACTAGACTATTCTTCGATGACACAGAATTAGATTTTATGATCTCGGACACAATAAAAAATGATACATACACGAAGGGGAGACCCGCGTATTTATCCAACGGTAAAATCTGGGTACCATCGTTGAATATCTCGATGGTGAATATCCGCAGTATAATCATCTGAGATCGTCTATGTTAGCTTATGTTTCGATAAATTTAACATCAATGATAAATCGATTTTCTAACAACGCGTTCAAAATTTCAACTGATTCATTTTATTTTCATAAGGAACATTTTGATATCGTTGAGGAATATCTTATAAATAGCAGTGATTGGGAAACATGGCGAGTAAAACAGGTATGGTTACATGAGTATAATGAATCGGCTGATACCCTCGTTGAAGATATTATCTCGAAGATATCAACGATGATATATCAGAATATCCATCTGTGAACGATCCAATAACACTCCGTAAAACTGTTTATTTGAGTGGTCCTGGAGGTTGCGGAAAGACAACTCAAGTAATCGATTTATTCGGGAAAAACTGTGACATGATAGTGTTAACTCCGACTCATCGTCATTCGCGAGATGAAATCCAGAGGCGTTCAAGCGTGTACGTGTCATAGTTTCTTACGAAGGAAATACGGAGATGAATGAATTCACATCGTATGGGAATAAAAAATATTAATAGGATAAATATATGGGACGATATATGTACATTACCATTAAAAACACTAAAACCATTTCTTGGTTGGTTGTTAACGAAAAACATCGCGGTAATTACGTGTGGTGATCACGGTCAACCATCATATACAATGTTTACAGATGCGTGATATAATTGCTGAAACTCCCCTTAACGAGGTTTGGTATATAAATTTATGAATAAGATATATTTTCCCCCAGCATTAAATATGAGATACCCCTGATTGTTGACATCCCCATATGGTTTTTTTCAGCCTGCGGTGTCTGGCTACACCATCACGTGATGCTTCATAAATGATGATCATGGGATGTGGTTGACATTTTTGGTTCATTTATATACATATAAAATATTTGTCTAATTCATTATTTATTTTAATTATTAATTGTTAAGAATCTAGTAATATAGTCTTGAAGTGTTCTGATGATTTTGTCAGAGTCAGAGACAGAGTCTTTGATTCGTTTAATCATAATAGCGCTTATGCTCCCTGTATTGTTTACCACCACAACTCAGACACAGCTGTGTATTACCTCGTATTCCAACAATATATCGTATGCAGGGTTTTGGATCTAAGCTTCCTCGTCGCACACTCTATGAATTATATTCACAGAATTCGTTTCTGCACGATTTGTTACGAACGGTTACTGATCTTATCATAAGCCATTTACAGTGATTCATTATATATAAATTCTTTATTTGAACACTTGTTCTAAATTATAATTTGAATGAGTTTGATAGATTATACTGTTACGTATATTTGATTTAAGTCATTTATTTTGGTTTTAATTGCTTGTTTGTCACATTCAAATTGACATTTGAAGTTTAAGATTCATTCATTGTGAGACATTTTTTTTAGAAGGTGGGATGACCAGTACTCTACGAATAAACACCAGATGTTGACTTCATTTCCGACATGGCTTCATATTTGTAAACAAGCTTTTAAAAAAATTGGTTGATTCCAAGGACATTATGGAGCCTTTTTGTAAACATCTTTCTATTTTTAGTTGGGTCATTCGGTGTGCACGAGATTTTTTGAACGTAAATTTGTTTTAAAGATTCTAGTGGATCATGTGACCCCTTCCTTGTTTTCGTTAAAATAGGTATATAAATGATGTTTTAGAGCAAACTATTTAGTAGAAGTTGGGCTTTTAGAATACTAAGTTGTGTGTAGTTTTGAGTTATTTTAAATTACCTTATACTGGAAATTAATTCAATTCGTTTGGATCAAGAGGATTTATTTTGTTATTTATCTGGAAAATAATTGTGCTCATTGAATTTCATAAGACCAGAACTGACTTCATCACGTGACATCATCTTCCATCTTGTATGCTTCACAAAGATTCAAACTGGGAATTATTAGGACATTTTATTAACAGGACTTTTGCAATAACACTAGTGGATTATATTTTGAATTATTTTTGGATTTATTTTGGTATTGATTCTTAAAACCATAAGATTATTTTTCTTTTCTGGAAAATATTTGTGCTCAATAAATTGTTTATTAAGTTTTTACAAGCTTATTATTTTCACTCTTTCTATGTTAATGTTTTTCGAGCCTAAGCAAGAAACAATACAAACTCAAACGCTGGAAAAATGTTAAATTCCATCTCGATAGAGCATGCGTATATGTACAAAATAAGGGTCTAATGGTTGATATAATTATTTTAGGTAAAATCCTTAAAAGGTTTATCGAATACAAGCCCGACCGAGTATTTTCATTGATGTTCAACATTTCAAATTGATGGTAGTGTTGATGCTACCATAAACGATCAAAAAGCGGCAGGAATAATATTGCATCTTGACTATGGAAAGTATTTTTTTAGAGTGAACTTCATTATCCGTTCAGAAACAGGAAATTAAAACAACAAGACTGACACTGTGAGTCAGGATTCCAAACAAGGATTGTTGACTGGAATTGACAAACCGTATTAAGGGAGAGATTATCCTGTGACAGCGATTATTTATGTGATCTATCCGATAAATAACAAACCGAGTGTTGAACAATTAAAACCTATGAAATTGTTGCCGCTGACTTTGTCAGGGAGGATTAATTGTATGACCGAACGAATAATAGAGCATTGTACATATGCGTTGCGTGCAAACAAATTAAATAAATAAATGGGCACTAGCAGTCAGGGATAATGGGCAACAATTCAAAATGTAGCTGGATCAGAAATGATATTAAAATTTTCAATAACCGTAGCGACGATAACAGGAGAGGTATTATACGAATCGAAATATAAATCAAGAGGGTCTCCAATCATGATTATTGATCATAATAATGCATACGAGCGGTCTAACGCAGTAACAATATTTCCAAGGGTTAGAATTCTGGGTTTGAGTGGAGGGGGAATATGTTTAATTTTATTCACACGGAAAGAAAACACGATCATGTGTCAGTGTGATTGTTTCAGTGTTGATGACGAAGAGTGTCAATTCGATCAATTTGTAAGACCTAACGGCGAAATATACCGTACTGAATCTCTTCACGACGAGATAAGAAAACTAGCTCGTGGTTTTCAACGGATTATAACGAGGAATTACTGACAAACTATTTTACAATCCCGTCAGTTGCAGCTCATTTCGCACGGAAAAAAATCTTTGGAAACCAACAAGAGCTGAATTTATCTCAGATGTTCAAGCCAATTGTGCAAAATATGGACATATTGGATTATGGAATACCAAATATGATCCCAAAAGTGTTTTTTCGGTTGATATGTTTGCGTGTTATCCAGGGAGTTTTCTCGGGTATGGAGAGTGGGCTGGGTATTTTAAATTATTTTGGCATCCCACCCACCCGATGACATGAATTGTGATTAATGGGCCGCTGCCCGATTTTGATCTAACCGGATTTTATCATGTAGTATCATTTGAGATCGCTAAAGGATGTCATCCAATCTGTTTTGTTTGGTTTGGTAGACACATATCTGAAAAATACTGGGTACCAATAGTGTAATTACGGTATATGATCGATTGTAAAATATTGATATCTTTGACTGTCTCTGAGGCAATTTTATCATATCATGCTCAGACTGAAATTTGGTTACCACAACCCGATAGTGTAGATAGTATAATTAACGATAACAATGAAAAATGTCCTTCCCGCGACGAAGCAAATGTTGTTAAAGCATCCAAGGAGACATCTGAAATCCAAAATAAACACGCAAATGATCTCGGTAGAAGATTTATTGGTAAATTCACCCAGGGTGGATCAAATGATCACATGCGACATTATTCACGATTAATTCTAGATGATACTGCACACGACCTTATAATCGCGGATGCAACAGCTATAGATATATTTGTCAGTCGTGAAAAAGGCTACTTGTCTGATGGAACACAATTCAGTAATATTGTTACTTACGTAGATTCAGATTTTCCCCAATACACACATCTAAGGGTGTCTATGTTGGCCTTTGATTCTATCAATTTGCTATCGATGATAAACAGATTTCCTGAATTAGCGGCTAAAGTCGCCACAGATTCATTTTATATAGATATCATGCATATCTAATCAGTGGCTGAATTTACAAATATCCGACGAGTGTTGAGAATCATGGAGAATAAAATAGAAATGTTACGCCAATATTCTAAACTAGCAGATTTTAAGATTGAAAACAAGTACATAAAAAACCAGATATTAGAACTATCGAAACCCTTTCGTTATCCGATCCAATATGAAGAAATAAAACCAGTTACTAAAACGGATGTGGTGGTTACGGGAAGATGACACGTGTTATCGAATTATTGCGAGGAAAATCAAACATGGCTGTGCTAACATCAACACACAGACTTGCAAGAGAGATTAAACAGCGAGAAAGTTAATGCTTGAAATCATCAGTTTATTTCGATGGAAAGGTGAAACATGTACTTATGATCAAATGGGTGAGAAATATATTCCTAAAATTATTATTTGGGATGAGATATGCACAGTGTCGTTCGATATATTAAAATTGTTTCTCAGGTGGTTGTACAGAAAAATATAGCTGTGATAATGTGTGGTTATAACTGTCAACCACCACCATTTGTCGTTTGGTCTCCGCACGATTGGCTGAAGAATTTTGTAGATCATTATGAAGAAATCAAAATTGATCATAGATCTCTTGATAAAGAATTAATTGAGTTTAAGAAATTATTTGAACTACAGCTTGATAAAATCCAGTGTGATACAGCGAGTGACATAGTGACGGAGACACACTTCAGATGAAGTTATTTGAAACGCAAGGAAGAAAATTTGCAACAATTCCAGTGACATTGTGTTATAGGCCTATGGATACACGAATACAAAATATAGATGTTGATATCCAGGACAGACTGGGCAGAAGATTCTCGTGTTATATGATACTGTGTTGGTTGGTATCAGTGGTGTTGAAGATGCATTGCGCGCTTATACATCGCCATGGAAGCTAGGATACGCAATGACGATACATTCTTAACAGGGATAGATTATATCCGATACGATTATTTCGATCGTAGATGATCGCATCGAGTAGTCGAATTTCGAAGAGTTGTTTGAGACGCTAATGACACCAGGAACAAAGACATTGTCGATGATATCATCAGATAAAAATTCGCTGTTTATAAACAACAGGATATAAAAAATAAACGATAATTTGATATTGATGCTGAATTTATAATTTAACTGAAACAACAACAGAATAATCACTGCGAGAGTTCTAATTGTATAAAGCGTTGGCAGTATTCGTATAAAGTTCCTTGCCAATTTACGGCAGACAGAAAGGATAATAGTCGTGTTCATATCAGAGATAATGTGATGTTGACCTGTCTTGAGTGAAACAGATGCAAAGGTGCTAGTTACGACCACGCGGCGGTAATTGAGTATCCTCGGGTCTCACTTGTAATTGTTCACTTGTAAATCCACGCTGAGGAGCAAATTAATATATTCTATAGATTGCCGGTCCACCCGTTGATTTTGTTATGTTAGATATTTTATGTGCGGTGACAATCTTAATAGGATCAGTAGCTCTTTTTGTTACCGCCTTCAAGCTCGCCCGGCTTGTACAAATATTTTAACAGTGATATTGCCGAGTATTGCTTGTTTTGAAAACCATTTTATGGTTTTCGTACGGGTATATACTGGTTTTGATAGCGTTAAAGGTTTCATATTGATTGTTCGAGTAATTTCATTATTTAGTGCAGCAATCACACCTGGCAATCCCTTGACCCATTCACGAGATCATTGAACCTGGATAAATTCCTTCGCGTATTGGTATCCAAATAAACGCTCAGCAAGTGTCCGATTAAATCATTCAACAATTGACTGATCACGGTGTATTTCAGCATGCCCTCGTCGTGACGTGGTATTATGATGCTTCATTGTTGATAACACTGCACCCTGAAATTCCTTTCCAGGATCAACCTGTAATAGATTTGGTCACTGCAGAGTACCTTGTCGATAAATCCATTCAAATGCAGAAGCTACTTCAGTTGATTACTTTGTCGTTTATGGTTCAGCTTCCTAGTATCTACTCGCAACATCAACTACGGTTAGCGCGTATTTTTTGTGTGTTTATTAACAGTATCATGCGGCAGAAATAATATATCAGTCTGATAAACTTAATTAGGGGCGATGACATCAACATGTGGGAAGTTGATTTGTTTAGGCGGTGGAAGATAAACCTGCCATATCGCCTGTTTGGATAATTAACCCGCCGCGGTGGTATTTTTTAATTTTTCGACGTTAGCGAGTTTATTGATTGCTGATTTACCCCTCCTGTATCTTCTTGGGGATTGATAAATAGATTCCATATTGTTATTAATTACCAGCACCCAGCATTAAGTTACTTCTCATCGCTGATTTTATCAACCGCGAAGCTAATTTTTTTTAATGATTTATCAGCGATATAATTCAACGCATGAATCAATTTCATATCTGCGATTGAGATTGCTTCTTTAGTAAGGAACATCCCGGGTCGGGATTGGTCTTGGCCAATTAAGTCTGAGGTTGAGTCTGGTTCAAAGGCCACAATAATTATACCATGGAAGGTGTTTTTCTCCTGGATATTTTGCCAATGGAGTCCCCAGACGTTTTGTCAATTTCGCTGCAATATCACATCCTCGTTTTCTCCAAAATCATTACCCGATTTCATAGAAACAAATGTAATTTTTTTTACCACATTGTACACTCTTGCCAGCAAGTGCTGATCTGTTATAGCTTGTTGTAATTGTTGTCAAGTCGTTTGTGCTAGTACCTGACTTACATGACATGCATGTAATTGATTTTTCGGCGAGAACCCGTTAAGCATCATGCAGCTCCATCAAATTTTATTCGCATGATTATTATTGGACGATCTGGAAGAGGTAAACACAATTGTGACTTAACTAGATAGACGAGATGGATGAAATGGGACAAACTATATATATGATCGACCCAAGTGTAGACGATCAGCGCTGTTACGAGGTATTATTGAAATGATGTAACCGATATTAAAGAAGCACCGATTGTTGACTATATTGATGGAAGTATTACCAATTTAGTCGTATATGATGATGTGATGTTAGATTAACAAACAAACTCTGCCAGGATATTTTCCATAGGTAGACATAAAAATACTGATATGATATATGTTACTCAGAGGTATACACAAATACCAAAAGTGATAAGGGAAAACTGTAATATTCTTGCTGTATTTAATGGAGTTGACATTCATACGCTACGAAATATTCACCAGACCAGGTGCAGTGGAGATATGGATTATAATCTCTTTAGAAATTTATTTAGTCATGCTAAATCGGTCCCACATGGATTGATAACGATACATTTGCATGACCCTAGATCAATATATCGTATCGGACTTTATAAAATATTTGGTTTAAACCATAATAGTTTCGGTCTCCGTAGAGGCTTTTTTTTTTGTTTCAAATTTTGATCTATTTACCCTCTCTCCGTAGATTTTTTTTTTAAACTCGGTCTATTTACTCTCTCTCTCTCTCTCTCTCTCTCTCTCTCTCTCTCTCTCTCTCTCTCTCTCTCTCTCTCTCTCTCTGTCTCTCTCTCTCTCTCTCTCTCTCTCTCTCTCTCTCTCTCTCTCTCTCTCTCTCTCTCTCTCTCTCTCTCTGTAGAGGATTTTTTTTTGTTTGATTTATATTACACTTCCATAATCCATGCTACCCGCTTACTATGAAGCGTAAGGAGAACATACTTTTAGGTGACAGGAATACACAAATATTATACTCGGGAGATAGAATATCATATGATTGACCGGTGAATACATCTTCTAGGGTCAGTAAAATCATCTACCGATTTATACGTTAAGCCATCGCTTTCAGGAAATCTTCTAGAACCTGGAAAAGTAAATGATTAAGGGATGAAATATAGGTGCAACGGTGGTGTCTAGAAAGATACAAGACGAAAGATAAAAGTGAGCATGTAAATTAAGACTTTCTAGGGCTAGGCGTAACAAGCCAATTTGTCGAGACCAACAACCCGTATAGGAGTAGTAGAATCCAAAACTAGAATACATCGAAAAAAAACCCGCTCAACTACCAGCATCTTTTGCTCCGCTGACACGGGTCGCAACGCACTGCAAACAGGTTGTTTATACTTTGTCTCCTAGCACACGCAGAGAGACACGTCGGGCAAATCATACCAACCCACAGTGTAGTGCATTGGAACGCCGCAGCTCAACTGCGATCATCATTTCCTCCACCGACAAGAGAAATAACCCATTTCAAGCAGGGTGCCACCTCTTAGACGCCTTTTTCGACACGAGGTAAAGCACGTAGGGCACCTTGTCAAACACCGGACCCGTAGAGGTTTAATTGCATGACAATATATATGACATTTTTTGTTATGTTTGTTAATGTTTGTTTCTACGGTTACAATAATCATTAGGATCCATTATTGAGATAATGGACGTTCTTGAACGACAACAAAAATGCTGACCTGATACATGTGGTATTACCATGTTGATTTATTGATTCAATTATAGATATTAAGCCATACACAGTTTGTAACTTGAGTATATCAATTAAAATATATACTAATATAAATTTATTTTCTTAAATTTCAAGTGCACAAAGTACTAGGATAATGTTATATAGATATTTAAAGTATGGGCACATCTACGTATTAATATGAAAATTGGTGACTGAAAGTATACCATATGATCAGACTAACACAAGTATACATATTCATCCATCTATAAGGATATAAAATGTACATGATGATAATTTATATTTACTAAGACAAGCATAGGGTAGAATTAGGTGTTACTGATGATATTTTTTAAACATATAAACCAGTATCGATGTGCTTCCCGCTGTGACATCAGTTAAATAAAGACCTGACAAAAAAATTGCCTATTTATTCCACAAGGAGCGTCAGCGAGCCGATAGTTATTGAACGGAAACATTATTACGCAACCGCCTCCACTACTAGAATCTGGTTGTCCGATGCTCCATAGAACGCTGTTTTCTGGAACAGAATCTCCTCTCACCGTTATATAATTGACAACAGGAGTAGCCGAACTAGCTCCCACCCAGAACTCGAACTCACCTTTTTCTGAAACGAAATAATTATGATATAACTATCCGCCTTTCCACATTAAATGTTACTATTTCCTCTATTTAGACATGTAGTATTTGCTTGGGTAAAGAATAAATTCACATACTTAAAATGTTGGTTTTCGATCTTCCTGCTTATATATGAAACAATGATTAGAGTCCTAATCCTGAGCTTAGTATTCTGCGAATTCTATTTTATATGAAGAGTAATGACAGTACATACCTGTGCTTTCAGCAATATTCTTGAAATAATCATAATAGCATGGGTCTACATTCAATAGATCGCCTCCGTCACGTGCACACACTTGTCTTGCATTGGCAAAGGTAGCGGAGCTTCGGGTTTCAAGCCTATAACAAAAAGGTCCACACCGGCCTGTGTACATGATATATCCTGATGGACATCCTGAAGAAATTTGAAGACAGATAGCATTATAGCTTTTTTGCGCATCAGTTTGAGTTGCTATGTTTGAGGTTTTTTTAACGGCGCACAAGCACTTTTAGGCTATTTAGCGACATACAAGAGGTTATATGTATACACGATTAAAAATGGTAAGATATATAACATCGTTCATCGGTATCAAAAACCAAATAACGTAAAACGGTAAGATGGTAACATTAAAATATGCAACTTCTGATTAACATAAGATTGATAGATTTATTGATTGAACGGTGCACCTGCGCTTTTAGGCTATATAGCGCCTTACAACAGGTTGAATACATACATAATAAAATGGTAAAAGGATTAATATCGACCAGCTTTTATCCAAAAAAACAAAATAGATCAAAGGAAAATGGTAAGATATTAATATCAGTAAAATATGACGTTTTCCAACAAAATGAACATGTCAGCGGTTTATGTTAATGAGGATAGATGAAAAGATGATGACAATAAGGGGCGGTAATTACATTGCATACAAAAGCTCAAGGTGATGGCATTCAATTTAGAAGCATTCCGAATATAAAAAGTTTAAAATTCACATCCAACAACTGTGAAACTTATAACCAGCTGTTTTCACTATTGAAACTTAGTGGGGATTTCGACATTGCCCGTGATACACCCATCGGGCCTGATGAAAAGCATTACCGGTTCTTGACACATATCCAATAATTATCTGACAGGTCTTTTCAAAATCTAAAATAAGATGGGGATTGCTGGTAATGCACCCAAGATTTGGAAAGAAGTAGTATTAAAACCAGTTCCACAAGCAAGCAAAGAAATCGAAGATCCTAGCAACTATCGACCCATTGCACTGACATGCTGTGTCTTCAAAGCAATGAAACAAATGATTTATTCTCGGCATGTATAATACATGGAAAGTAACAATTTAATATCTCCTTTTCACGTGGTTTCCATTTTGGTCGTAGTACCAAAGATCATGTGTCTAGACTGGAAACATTTATTAGCGCTCCATTTATTAAGAAGGAATATTTAGAAGCAGTATGTTTTGATTTAGAAAAGGTCTATGACACAACATGGACATACGGGATACAAAATGATCTGCAAGATCTGGGTCTAAAAGAACGTCAGCCCTCTTTCATTTCAAATGTTATGTCAGACAGAAAATTCAGAGTACGTGTGGGCTCAGCCCTCTACAACATGTCGGAGCATGAGATGGGTGTGCCCCATTGCAGTATTTTATCTGTGACGCTCTTTAATTTCAAAATCAATAACATCACTAAGTGTTTATGTCCCGGTGTGGATTGAACATTATCCCCTGATGATCTCTTAATCTGTTATCGATTAAATCACATGCATACAATTGAATGACAACTACAATAAAATATTGACATAACTCGATCATTTTTAATTCAATACGTCCAGAGGCTTGATGCGCAATCATAATGTGGCTGGAGTAAGCAACACGAATATCATAGAAAGGGTAAGCAGTGATGGTGTCACGTTCAGTACGTATAATACGTATAAAGCGTAAAAACAATCTGACAGACACCAACACATTTGTACTAACCTTCAACATACCAACAGTACCCAAAGTGGTCAAAATTGGCTCGTTGCAAGTGAAGATAGATATCTTCATTCCGAACGCTTTTCGATGCTATAAGTATCACAACATGGCCATCACGAAGACAAATTTTCAAAAGTGATACTATGTGGCCGACGAGGAGACCATTCGCAACGGAATCTGATTGTAGACCAACTCCGCATTGTGTCAATAGTCGAAAGTAACATCACGCCAGTTCCAAGGACTGTAATACTAGGAAACAGGAGAAGGACATTCAGAGGTTCAAGTGCACATCAAAGATTCTATATCCAGTCGCCAGAAAACTTATCCAGGCAAAAAATCCCTTCCTGGCCAGTACTTCTCCACTGTCGTGAGAAACAATCTATAAGCCCCGAAGGACGGTCAAGCACTGACGCATAAACCCAAATCAATGACACGTGTCAACCACATACATACAATGCATCTACTTAAACAGCTTTCAACAACACCCCACCATCGTACTCACCAAGACAAAACATACATGACAAGGTAAAAAGCAGCAAATGGGGTCAGATGATTGCATCAAACTCTACGAAAACTTTGGAGACATTGAGAACATCTTTGCAGAAGAAATTCATCCATGTACTAAAGGTTGCTATATTCATACTAACAAAAAGTACACCCACCCCCCTCACACACGTACTTTTTTCAGAAAAATAACCACCCAAATCGCCAACGCGAATATCATATTGTGGAACTGTCGAGGTCTTGAAGCTAAATACAATTCTTTTGTTTTTAAAAGAACATTGTCCTGCAGTACTCTGTTTACAGGACACATTTCTCCAAAAAAAGGATAACATTAAATTTAAAAACTTTCCTTGTTTAACACATACTTTCAAAACGCTGAAAGGGCTTCAAGAGGAATTGCAAGTGTTGTGAACAAGAGAGTCATCTATTTAAACCCAAATTTACAAGACATTGCTGTAAGCGGCACTGTACATCGAGTGAGTATATTTTGCTCTATTAACCTAATACCAACCACCATCCTAGGACGAAACGAATTATACAATCTTGTAACTCGGCGATTATAATGCTAAGAACATTTATATGGGGATAAAATCAGAAACAACGGAGGCCACAAAGTAGAATTTGGCATTTTTAGACACAATCTGTGTCTATATAACACTAAATCAACAATTTTACACCCATGAAATGGTATATACACGTGAAAAGATTTGAACATTTGCTTTCCTTCGTTTTTTTTGGACTACGAATGAAGGTCGCTTATGACCTTCACAGTAGTGTTCACATTCCTGACAATCAACCTTGAAAATATAAACTCTAAAATTAGTGACGTAATTCCACAATGGAATATAAAGAATGGGCTACGTTTTGAAACACTCTGTTCAACCACACTAAATGACGATGCAGTACTCAACGCTGTTAATACTATACAGCATTTTACTTCCATTCTAATGGAGATTGCAGCATAATCTATTCCAAAGTCCTCAACGAATAGCAGAAAAAGAAAAAAAATTTTGGGTAACCAAGAAATGTAAAGAAGCCAATAGACAATGCCAAAAAGCATTTACAAAGTTCACCATTCTTCCAACATCTTTAAATTTAACGAAATATCGTATTACCCATGCTAAAACTCGCCGCACAATCAACGAATGTAAACGTCTGTCTTGGAAGAAATATATTTCTTCTTCAAACTTTTCGTTACTTAATTACAAACGTTTGAAATACTTTTCGAAAAATAAATGGAAAGAGAAAAAATAATTATATCGACACCTGAAAACAAACACATTAATTAACTCTGAAAGTTATAACAGCCGTTTTCACTATTTGAGTTTAGATATGTTTTACACAAGGCCAATGACACATCCGAGGGGCCTGCTGAAGTACACTACCAGTCCTTGAAAACCTGTCAGAATCATCATTAACCAATCGTCTGAAAATAGTTAATGATTTATGGATTGCTGGTAAAGTACCTGAGAGCAGGAACGAAGCAACACCAATACCAATACCCTAACCTGGTAACGATATCAGAGATTCTAATAGCAATCAACCGAATGCACGGACATGCTGTATGTGCAAAACAAAATGAACAAATGATATGATTATGTCTCGGATTGTATGGTACGTGGAAAGTAACAATTAAATATTTCTTTTCCAACGTGGCTTCCGTTCTTGCCTTAGTACCAACAATAATCAGGTTAGACTGGAAACATTTATTCGCGATGCATTCATCAAGAAGGAACATTTAGTAGCATTCTTTTTTATTGATAAAAGGTATATGACACATCATGAAAGTACGAGATATTAAATCAACTGCAAGATCTCGGTCTAAAAGTTCGTCAGCCCTCTTTCATATCAAATGTTCTCTAAGACAGAGAATTCAAAGTACGGGATGTGCTCTACTCTCTCAAATGTACACGAGCAAGAGATGGGTGTGCCCCAGGGAAGTATTTTATCTGTGACGCTATTTAATATCACAATCAATAGGATCACCAAGTGTTTAGCTGCGGGTGTCGGTTGCTCATTATACCTTGACTACTGCTTAATGCAAAGACTTAACAGACAACTACGACAAATTGTCAACAAGATCCAAAATTTGGCCAGTACTAACTATTTCAAATTCTAGA
Organism: Unio pictorum; assembly: GCA_030141615.1. Classification (NCBI taxonomy): domain Eukaryota; kingdom Metazoa; phylum Mollusca; class Bivalvia; order Unionida; family Unionidae; genus Unio; species Unio pictorum. The sequence goes on along the minus strand of JARLTB010000163.1, from coordinate 1,683,322 downwards.
AATCTAAAACAATATGCATGCACTTATATCAGTTGCGAAAACATCATAACGACCCTGAACGCACGCTGGACATAACATTTATTTCAGCGGTTGACAAATACAAGTTTTTGGGTATTATCGTCGACATATAACAGACCTTTGTTCCACCCATCACGAATTTGAGGAAAAAAGCGTGAAATCTTAAGACATACTAACAGTAGTTGTGCATACTGTGCTTTTTAAAAGGTCATCCTCGTCTTGTATAGAACATTTATCCGCTCCAATCTAGATGCGTGGTTCATGCATCAGCTAGAACGTCAGGGCATATCTCGTTTTCCCAATTACAAAAACGACCATGCTGTAATTGGTTTTGTGGCATATTTTGACTGCTCAACCAAACATGTAGAGTGTTAATGACTCCATGGGTCGCCATAAGTGTAAGACTTAATTTTCGTTTATTTCAGTTGATATAGTTGTGAAATTTTGAGGATGGTTGTTTAACATACATCATCCTTGCCTGCCAACCGCCATGGAACCAAAAGATGTTGAAACGTTGTAAATGCCACGGATTCACAGATGTCTTACTCATTTCATGAAATTACCTATGATTATTCCAGTTATTTGTTGTTAATGAAGACAGATAAAGAGATGTTTAAATTAAGGGGTGGTGGTTACATTACATAAAAATGCTCAACGTGATGTCATACAAGTTATAGTTGGAAAAAAAGTTTAAATAGGTTTTTATTATGGATATGACTACTGGAAATGGATTCAATGATGTGACTGTAATTTAATGCGAGTGAGAGAGACAGACAGACAGAGAGATAGAATTGTAGGTTACCTTCAAGTGGCGGTAAAGTAGTTCTCGGGAGGGCCCGTGCAATATTAATAATAATAGAGACCAAAGCTGAAGCAAAACAAAAATGTTGACTTCTTAAATACTTAATACGATATCCAACTTTCATACTGGCACAAGACGCAAACAAAGCCGACAAAATAAAGAATATACAATTCATGATGGCGATGAATTACCGTATTTTCGCGCATATATCCCGCGGGTTGTACCAGATTTTACAAACCCCGCAGGGGGGGTGCGGGTTATATAAGGGTGCGGGCTATATCACAATTTTTTTACACATAATGATATTTCAACATATTGTTTGAAAAACGTAACTACATAACATATATTGTTCTAGTTTTTTTTTCTAGGGTTGGATATTATGGCTACTACGGTGACTTTACAACAACTTACGGTATCGGGACCAAATCAACATTTCGGGATAAAAACTTAAAATTTCGTATCCGTCACGTTTTCATAATCAATATTTTCTGTTTTCAATCGAAATAACTACGGTACCTAATTTTACCGCTGGGCCACGATCCACTGCTTCAGGTCAGCTTCAAGGTGAGGCCACTTTGCTTTAGGTCCGAGTCGAGCACGTTTTCGTGGATTCATCTTCTCCAACGTTCCTTTTTCTTTTCTCCAACCTCGGATTACACTCTCATCAATATCAAATTTTGTGCCTGTGGCTCTATTGCCATGCACTTCAGCATACGCAATGGCAGTTAGCTTGAAGTCGGCTGTGTAAGACTTTCGTTTCGGCATTTTTTAAATTAAACAGAAAGAAATTATTTAAACTCGAATCTACACTTCACAAGAATACAAGATTATTTAAAAATGTCCGTGTTTATGTAGCCTGTAGTTGAGGCACAGCTCCTACGCACACAAGCACTGTGTACCGTGTTTTTCCTGACTTTTATTGAGCAAAGGTCGTCGGCTTACTTTGATGATGGCGCCGCTAAAGGCTCCAGTTGAAGGGTGAAACAAATACCTGTTTGTTATTGCTGCGGCAACTTCAGATAATTGTAGAACATTGAAACAGATTTGTTTTATTTGTTTAGTACCGGGTATATATCAGTGCTTCAAAGGTAATCAGTTCTCTTTGAAGTGTCAGCAAACGTATTTTTTCTTCTTCCATCTGGTATTTGTTTTTAAATTAGTGTCATCTGCTTGACTGTACTCATTTTACGTTTCCGCCTTCTGCGGATTCGGATTTTGACTAGTCAGTTGCATAAAGTAATAAGGCCAGATATCATCATTAGCGGATTATGATATAACAGTGCACTGTTAGTGTGGTTTGCCAGTATGAGACAAGGACTTGTTATTTTAACAATATATTCCAGTACATTGTTTCCTGTCATGGTGCGTTTTATTTTCTCTACTCCAAACGCAAGACTGTATATACGGTTTTTATCAGCCAAAATTGGTGTCGCCACAAATATCACCAGATGGTATATTTTGTCACCAAAACGGAAAACAGAATCGCAGTTTGCTACATCAGCGAAGCCCCGTGATCCTGTAATTGATTTCATTTCCGATTGTAGCTGTATAAATATATCTATGGTTGTGGGTTATACAAAGGTGCGGGTTATGCCAACGATTTTTTACACAAAACCCCAAAACCCGCGGGCTATATGAGGGTGCGGATTATCTGCGTGTGCGGGATATATGCGCGAAAATACGGTAGTCATGCTATCGCCTGAAAATGAACGAATTAAGAATTTTGTTTTTCAACCTTTGCGCTTCCCTCATGAAGCTAAAAGGCCGAAAACAAAATATCTGTATGCAAATCCGTTCGGAAAAACACAAACGATTCGTTTATTTGATTTCTTGCAAAAACTGTATATTTGAATGAACTCTAAATAGATTACTGAAAATCACCCTCTCTTGATCGAAAATCATAAAAATATTCTTATATAAATGGGTGTGCAGTTTGAAATGTTTAGTGGAAATTTAACAAATTTTTAGTAAAATCACTACGATGTCCGAAGTAGAGCAGTTTCTAATGATGTCTATCACTGGATGTCTATCACTGGATTTTCATTCAGCAGATTTGTATCATGATATACCACCAGATCATATTATCCTGGCACCATGTGAACCTATCCTAATATTAATGTTGTTGTCATGAGCACAATGCGAGGCGCCTTAAGTACCATTGTCGAAGTCTTTTGATCAGCTCCGGTGGCTTTGTGGTTCAAATGTCTGTCTCAGACGCGAAGGGCGTAAGTACAAACCCTGGCCGAGTCGTTCCAAAGACATTCATAATGTGACTGGGTCAGACATTATGCTACATGTCTGCGGCATTATGTCCCAGTGCTAGACATCAAAATAAACGTCACACTGTAAATATTGTAGCAATATGACTGAAAAAAGTTAAAACTACGTTAAACATCCTTATCAAAGGCACACGAACAAGACTTAGGTACGACTCGGCCGAGGAAACAATGCACTACCTCCCTCATACATACCATGTAGCCACACATACATACATACATACATACATACACACACACACACACACACACACACACACACACACACACACACACACACATACATACATACATACATACATACATACATACATACATACATACATACATACATACATACATACATACATACATACATACAAGCATGAACAAGGACAAAATATGCATGCGCACATACAAAAAGTCATGAACATATCTATACATGTATGAACGCATACATATATGATTGACTGATAGACTAATTTGTTTAACGACACACCATCATGGTTAGATCATTTAGCGGCATACAATAGGTTGTATGTATTCATTTCTAAAGATATTAATAAGGTTTTTTATCGACCAGCGATATAAAAAAAACAAATATTCCAATGTAAAATGTTAAAATGTTGCGAACAGTAAAATATGAAGCTTCCCAATCAACTGCACATGTTAATGGTGTATGTAAATGAAGACAGATGAACTGATGTGAATAAGGAGCGGTATTGCATTAAAAAAAATGATCATAAAGGATGGCATACAAGGTATAGTTAAAAGTGAAGGTTTTCATCCTTGATGCAAGGTTTATTGCGAGTGGAACTGGTGGTATGAATAAGTTACTTTATGTCATGCAAATTATAATGCTTATTACGATTAGGTTCCAGGTCGAAATACTATCATACATTTCTTAACAGTGACATGTTCGTTGCAAGAAAAGCCCTCTGGTGGAACTTTACCTTTTAGCATGTGTGAGTTGGTTATGTACGGATGACGGATTTTCAATTCGAATTTATGCAATGACTACCTCCTTCCTACGGATGGGTCTGTAGGAAAAAGGCAATTATCCTAGTGTTGATTTGAAAATACAAATTATTCGTTACATACCCCACTCCCACATATTAACCGGTGAATAACAAACATAGTGCATTACTCGCATTGAGCCATTAACCGTTAAGCACTTTATGCCATTTCTAAGGACCTGCAAAATACTCGTAATAAGTAGTAGAATTTGCATGACATGAAAGTAGGTATTGATACATGTCACTTGTATTCTAGTTTTCTGAAGGAAGCAGATCTTTATTCTCAACTATAACTTTCTATGCCATTACTTAGAGCATTTTTATCTAATTTTGAACATCTTTTCATCTGTACTCATTAACTTAAACCATTTATTTTTTCCGTTGATATGGATGCTTCATATTTTTCTGTTACTAACATCTTAGTATTTTACTTTGAACTTTGTGGGTTTTTTATGGCTTGTCGATAATAATTATTTTGGTATCTTTAAACATGTATACATACAACCTATTGAAGCTCGTAAATTGCCTAAAGGTGCTTATGCGCTGTTAACAAACAAACAAACAATGATACATCCAAAAATACATCCATATATAAATTAATATATGTTTTATTGTTTGTCAACAGCGCACCAGTACTTTTAGCTATTTAGCGCCAAGCAAATGGTTAAATGACATAAACATATAATATTAATATTAATATACAGTTGCATACATACAGACAGACACACTGATTAAAGGTAAACAGTAGAGAGGAGATTTTAACCTAAAACTTGGAACGTTGATCCAAATCCAGAATGGGATCCACTCACAATTACTGAATCACGAATGGATTTTATCGGTGCTGGGGGTATCAATTGTCCTTGAATGAAGCTGGATATTTGAGACGAGCATAGCATCAAAAACACCCCAAAGTAGAAACGGAATCCGATGATCATCTTTTCTTATCTCTAAAAATACAGCATTTTAAAACAATATTGTGCACCATATGGCCCTCTCTATAACGGATAGTAACATAGTGCAAAAATCGGCCTCAACATGCAGGCGGGCAGACACTCTTGTATCTGATACATTTAATAGCATATTGGGACAATTTGTGTTGTTCATTTTGTTTAACTCCACTCTTAAAAGGTTAAAAACATAACATGTATACAACGAAAAATAGAATAACACTTGTCATTGATACCTAATAGCAGGGTTTTCATATGCAAATGAATTAGTCCGATAGTGCGAGTGTCTCGGCTAGTGCCGATGCATGCTTGCGCAGTGACCAATGCGTATGTACAGTAATACATTGGTGGCAACACAGTAGGTCATTTCAATCGATAATTTGTATGGTCTTGAGACTCTAACTCACATATTCGTAGACAATGGCATTTAACCAATAAAGTCAGATGATGAATATTTAGAGGATATAAGGATGAAGTGCTGCTTAAACCTTCATGAAGCAATTCTATATCACATGAGAAACGTGATACATAAACAAATGTATCTTAGTGTTTGAAACAAGCTCTAAGCACGAAATTGATATAGTCATACATTGGTTGCTTCTGACGCTAGCTTATGCACGTATTGATCACAATTTCAAAAACGTTACTGAAATGTTGTGTACTTATCGCAAAATGATCTCTGCAGAACATTCTGATTCATAAAACTTGAACAATCAAAATGTCAAATCCTTGTCGGTATGTCCACTAATATTTAGTCAGTGATCTGTCTGCAATACTTCATTACTAAGACTGTGCTTCGTTTTAGCTTAGGTTTCTTTAAACTTCATCCACGTTTTGTTTGGTTTTCTTGTTTTTATACACATGCCAAGACAATTGGATCTATTGAGAAGATTAAACTGAAGCAATTACAGAACGAATACTAATGATATATACTCTGGTGAGATGATTGACCTCTGATGCAATATTAGTTTATTAATTTGCAATATCTAAACGAAAACGTTAAAAATGGAATTTTTCATACCAATTTCGAACTGAGTAAGTCAATAAGCTGCACTTGACCTAAAACGGAACATGAATTGTAAAAGATATACTTTCTTGGGTAATGACGTTTGACAGAAAAACCTGTCTATAATCCAAACAAATCAAGGATAAAAAAAATATGAAAGCTATTTAATTATTGCTTTATTTCATCAATGGAAATTAAATGCTAGTACATACAAGACAAAACTACCGCTTAGTAAAGATATTAATCTATGTTAAATATAACAATGCCAAATTACAATCAGCCCGTTTCTTCAATACCTTCTAAAATACTGTAAAGAATGTTTAACATAAAATCTTTATTTTATTTCTGACAACGCCGTTTTATTTAAATCGAGACAATTAGAGTTAGAAGTCTCACAAATGCACATGGTGGAGTTCGATATCCATCTTTGTAAGACGTATAAGACATACACCTTACTACAGTGACTTGTTGACATGCATATAACTGCTAATAACATACATAACAAATTCTTGTTTTCATAGACATGGTCTTAATAGAAGATAAGACACTGTGATGAGAACTATTCATAACTATGTGCATTTAGCATATTCTAAACCCAATACTTGTGAAGGCATTGTACAATTCTTGAAAGGAGCAACAGAGAGGGTGAACCCTACAACCTTTTCAGACAAAAAATAGATTGAATCCTTAAAACAAAAAATAGAGCCTTCCAACGAAATCTCAATTTTAACCAAAAAAAAAGAATGTCTCCATATGGCAAACGGAGACTTTACGATTTTTCAATCAATTTTGGTCGCAAAGTCGTTGTCATTCACCCTCTCTGCTGCTAAAGCTTTCAGTTCTGGTTAGCAAAAATAATAAATGATTTTAACCGAATATTTGATCGAGTCCTTAGGATCTCACAAACAGACTAATCGCTAACACCTCCTCTTGTAGATCAATTAGATTATTTGACTGGTCTGTGAGTTTGAAATTGATTCTGGTTAGCGAATCATTATGACACCGCATATAGACTGGATTAACCGGAGACTCAACAATTAAAAATCCTGGAGGTTCTGTTGGTGCAAATGAGTATAGAATATATCCTTGCTGAGTTTTATTTGATCGTTCGAGATTAATTTGATAGCTTCCTTTGATAACATCGCATACTAAATTGAGCGCAATCACTGAGGATATATTCACGTTGAACGGAGCGATATGTCTGCCGCCACCGTCTGGGTCATTATTATGTTTGATGATTTTTATTTCCTGTGATGCTGTTTTTCTCCATGCATCATGAATTATTTTAAAACCAACATCGATGGTGTCACTGAGAAGTTTTTTAGTTCTGGTACGTTATATCCTGGTAGTTTGACTGTTAAAATATCTTTGACGGGGATATTAAGGTCTGATGCAAACCTTGTTCTCGATAGGGGATTATCGTCATCTAATATATCCTGAATAATTTTTAAATTAAATGTTTCCATATCGTCGATAATTTTATTGCATGTTTCTACGACGCTGATAAATTCATCTCGGGGGAGAGAGCCGGATTTAAGAGATATTAACAACAGCGATAAAACGTTATTCATTGCTGTGAAATTTTTAACGATTTTAGGTTTGTCAATAAAATGATGTCCCTCTATTCTTTCCACTTCCTTCTCTTCCCCAATTGCGTGGTATCCGAGACCAAAAAAATCTATAGTGATTCTGTGATCTTTATAACTCTTTATTCGATTATCGGGTTTTATCCTGTCGGTGATATAATCAGTTTTTTGTGGTTCGGGTATATCAACGGTTTTTCCCCCGGGTGGTAATTCAGGCCATCCTAGTACGGTTCTAATAGAGCTCTGATAGATATCTACGACGTATCCTTCTGTGCTTATTTTAATTGCGAATGATAGCGTCGGCTCATGAACCGTTATAGCGATTTTCGATTCTGTTCCAGTAATGGATTTTATTCTACGCGCTAATTCAGCATTGATTTGTTCAATTTGGTATGACCCTGTTGGTATCGAAACAACGTTCCAGTCTGGAGTCCCGTCTTCTTTATTCTTATTCGCGAACACCAAGGAATTATTCGGTTGACCACCAAATGATTTTGATCTGATATTAGGCCAGCTGTGATACACTTGTAGTTTTGCTACTATCTCCTTCACGGGGACTGAGATAGGGAAATTCACACTGAAATCAGGATTCGTTGATGTTATTGATATCATGCTTGTTTGTACTGGGTTCGTGTTCTCCACTATTCGTTGAAGTAATTCCTGCGGTGTTATCATCGCTGCTATACTGTTGTTGTCGCTCTAATTTTGATATCGCGGAATCATGAATACTGACCATCACTGAGAACTCACTATCTGATATCGTTGAGGTTATTGAGATCATTCTGGTTTTTGGGTTTGTGTTTTCTAATTCCATCGGTGTTGTCATTATTATTATACTGTTGTTGTCGCTCTAATTTCGATATCGCGGAATAAAAAATACTGACCATCGCTGAGAACTCACTATCTGATATAACTGTATTATCGAGTGACGACGATATCATCGAGGATAATTGCGAGTACGCGGTTGATACAACATTAAATTGAATTAAGTAATCTTGCAGTTTATTCTGGCTGTATGATGATATCTTTTTTATGATCCCGGTTAATATACCCGCGATTGTAGCCGCCGCAGAAATGCAAATTGGAACCACGACCGGGGCAATCATTGTAACCGATGCAAGTATTATTCCGGCGCCAGCGAGAACGCCTGACATCGAGTACACAGTAATTTCAATTGCGGTGATTCTTCGTCGGTATTTTTTTATTTTTTCAAAATAACGCTCAGAATGTGATTTCAAGTTCGCGGACAATTCTTTCACGGTATCATATCGATATCGATGCGATTGTGATTCCATTGACTCTGTCAACGGGAATATTATCGGTTTAATTGATTTCATCGATGACTTCGTCATTGACATTGTTATTTTAAACCCGCTAGTGTTTTAAATTATTCGCCATCGTTAGCGGGAATTGCTAGTACTTCAGCCGGAAAAATTATCTACAAGTTCTATGCAAAAGGCTATTTTTGATCTAATGGTGGAGCTATCAACCGCGACGAAGTGAAATCTTGGTGTTTTGCCAGTCTCGATAATTAAAGTCGCGACGCCACAAGATTAGGTTCTATTGTCCATGATCAAATTAAATTGATGAATAGAGGCCCACGTTAACCTGTAGATACCATCGACCTTCGCTCCCCCACCCCACAAGAGATCGACGGTAGTAAGAGGCAGGGGATCGTCTATTGTCCAATCCTGTATTCCATGATTGGTCGTATACACGATATTTTTAATGCCCTTGTGCGGAATCCTTACCTTTTCAAGGTGTTCTATTAGTTTAGAAATATCAAGATAATTTGCCTTGATTTCGTTTTCATTCATCATCCTCCCCGCGTCCTTGTTAAAAAAGAATAGCGATAGAAAGTTTTTAATTTCAGCTAGGGTCATGCCAACCACAAGCGGGGTTCCAAAGATTTTATGTATGACATTTTTGCGAAAACTATTATAACCTCGTATATGATGATCCAGATTACGGTCGTGGGTGGCAATCGCGTCGGTGATCGTAGACACAAGTTCGCCTGGTTTAAGTCGTCCGCCGCTGGAATACAGCGCAATAGAGTTTTCAGCGGCGTCGTGTTGCCGTATTAAAATGTCGTCCGCGGATATATTACTGGATTTCAATTTACCCTGGCGATCTTGACATACAACTATTTCGTTCGGGTCAACACTTGCTAAATTTAATGTCTCAGCGATTTCATCTTCGAATTTTTTTTTATATCTACCGTTGCAGTGTCATCGGGTTTGGGTTTTTTCAGCGCTGATAAAGGTCTTCCCCAAATATCAATCATGTTATTGTAAAACTCTCTCTCTCTCTAAAAAGCGATTGCTGGTGTATTCATTTACGACAACATGTGGTGGTTTTCCCCTTGGGTTACCCAAATAGTTAGAAATAGCATCGAAGATATTTAATACTTCGCTGCCGCATATTGGTGGATCATTCATTTGTTGTGTTGGTAGCGTAGAATACCCAGTCTTCATTGGAAAAGTTTTTAAGCGGTTTATATAACGCATAAACTCTTTTGGCGGGGCTAATCCATATGAATCAAAATAGACAATCCCACGTAGATCAATAGCGTATGCAACCCAGTGAGTTCCAGGTCCGGTGCTGTTATCGAGATTAATGATACCGGTTTCAACACTGTTTGGTTGTGCCGGCAACTGATCTTTCATAAAGACACCTCTTAAGTTTTTAATCGCGAGTTTTTTAGCAGCATCGAGTAAATCGAAATTGGACATTGGCGTGAAATCCGAAGGATTTCCAATCGAAGATTTTTGACTTAATAAACCGGTCCTAGTCTTAGACCCTTTCTGCTGTACCACGAATACTGGGTTCCTGGTAGTCTCAGACCTTTTCCGCTGTACCACGAATACGGGGTTCCTGGTAGTCTTAGACCCTTTCCCTTTTTTTTATAACCCTGCCCAGTTGCCTTTTTTAGTGCCATTCTTGCCGCGGTACCAACGGCTCCTAACGCTGCCGCTTTAGCTACCGCTGGGGCTGCTGCCGCAATCAAACGATGGTAACGCAGCAAACAACGGGAATATACCGCCGGTTTTTATCATGTTTTTGATAGCAGCCGCAGAGAAAGTAATCTGAACACCCTTTTTCGCTACAAGTGCATCATTGAAATGTTTCACTTGACGAGTTTATTTGCACCGCCAGTCATTTGATTGGGTTTCAGCGTGATTGTGGTTCCACATTGCTTAGCTGATTTGGATTGCAATTGTTTTAATTGACCAGGTGTCAACGACAAATGGAAAAATCCAAAGGATTTTCGATTACATATTTTCTTCTGGCGCATCTACCACTCTCATTCTTCCTCCAACACCTTCGAGTAGCATTGATTTATCACTGAGAATGACAGCAACCGCTCTATAATTAGCAACAGGACGAGTCACATTAGCTCTAAAATGTATATCGACGACAGATTGTCTCATCAAATTAAGATGTTCCAGCGAAAATTAATAGATCGGATACAGATTTTTAAAATCCAACTGTGATATTTGTAGACCAGTATCGACATTTTGATCACGTGCCATAAACGACAACAACATATGATACACGCGTGCAATATGATTTTGACCGTAATCAAGTTGTACGTCTTCAGATGGTTCCTGCTGGCCGTTTATTCTCAGTGAGACGTCTTTAACACCTAATGGATCAAATATCATATGGCTGGAGAGTTGATTGCCAACTCGTGTGTCATCAAGTAACGCAATAAATATATGACGTGGTGCAGCAGTGCCTTGTTTTGATGCTAGATTCCAAGTGAATAACCCGTTGATATTTGATTGTTCAGCATCTGTACTCCTTGGTCCATAAATGATAGTAATCGTTCTTCTGCGGTGATTGATGGAGTCAACACTGGCATCCACAATGATATTTTTGTTAAAATGACTTTACTGGCATCAGCATTGGTATTCGCAGCATCCGCTGGAATCCTCCAAATTGCGTCATTATCATCACCCTTTCGTACAAGCGCTACTGCATGCTTCGCCCCGTAGATAACTTTTCGGACGTTTCTACAGAATCCAAAAATGTGATGCAGTGGAATCGCGCATGAAAATGATTTACGCGCTCCTTGCAACATTGAAATACGTGTTTCAGCTCCTAGATGGAAATTAGCATCGTTGTTTATAATCATATCCTCGATACCAGCAGGAGCAGGGTTAGCAGCACGATCATTTGGTCGTCTTACAACAAATTGATTTCCTCCAGCGGTATTTTTACCATCCTTTGCAAACATCATAGAAGGTCCGCTGATCTTGTATAATCATCAGAATATCTCGCTAACCCGATTATTGTTGTAGCCACATCAACATTACGATCTATCGACTCGATTTCTTTTCCATCAATGAGATATCTAGCACTCTCAAATAGAGCCATGATACCATTATTGACAAACCCGACTTGAGTACCAACTGGATACGGTGCTGGTACAGCAGGAGTTTCAGCAGCTGTTACAAGTTCTCCTTCTACTTTAATAAACGCTTCAGCGGGTAGAAAGTATTTACTGGTATCATGGACTTGAAGTTCAATTCTTGATCGACTATTTGAGTCTATTGCATGATAGGCGTAATATTGATAATCGCGTACAGAATCATATTTGCCAACTGGGGCGTCTATATCAAACGCTGGATCAGATGACTTTTTGAACATTTTATTCTATTTATCAGAGTCTAAATCGTGAAATCGTAAACGGTTTTCATTGCTAATCGTAGGATTTCATCGACGTGGTTTTTTAAAGCCGCTTCCCGCGATCATATTTGCAATATTGCTTTGGTCGGGGGTTATCAACGATGATAGTTTCTGTTCTACTGCGTTATTTATAATTTTACTAACGCTTGCAGGCATTTCCGCTGTAGACGGTAACGGTTTCTTTCGTCGTCGCACCAATGATGTTATTTTATTCTTTGCGGCTGAAAACGCTTTCCCGGCAAGATCTCCAACAGCACTAATACCCTTATCACGAATAACATCAATTGCTTCATTGATAATTGTTTAGCTAACGGCATCACTTTTGGGGCCATTCTTGCAAATAACCCAGCAATGGAATTACCTAAACCATCTCCGTAGTACGCTCTATAAACCGGAAACCGTGAATTAACTACATAGACGAGGGTTGGTTTGTCATGGTTGTAGTGTATGATCATTATTGTAAAAACACTAGTGTTTTCAATTGCTAGCAATTTCCAATCCAAAGAATTTTCGACTTAGTCGCTGTAATAATCAATATGATTTTCCACTAACTCGCCGATTAAATCTCGATATGTTTTGATATCCATGATACCGCCTTGAAATAACCGCCTGCAGATATCAGCTGCTTCATTAATTATTTCTGGAGAGTTATTTCCAGCTCGTTTTCCTCCGATGAGAACTTCTAATCGTGATATATCACTGAGAATATTACCAGGACATTAAACGCTAGCGTTTCCAAGTAGACCACTCCCCAGAAATTTCTTCTCATCGTATGGGTCTTGCTTTTGCTGTCTTATTTGGAGTTGAAATTTTCTCTTGAAGTCTCTGTATTCCTTCATCCTTCTATCTAAACTCCCAGTATTTATTTCATACACTATATCAGCCCATTCATTATGCGACATTCTATAATTCGTATAATTGTCACTGATACACCTCTCTTGTGAATCATACCTGTTAGCAGCAAATTCACCTAAATTGTCTATATCCTCGTTGAGCATTCGTTGTTTAGCGCTATCGGTAAATAGATCCGCTAATTTCTTTGATTTAGGTAGTTGTCCACTACTAACTAGTTCTTCCTGAAAACCTTCAAATTTTCGTTCTGAAGCGGTTGATATATCCTGAGGAAGTGTTTTTAATGATTGTTTTGTTTGTTTAGTTCTTTTTGCTATTTTTTCTAACACAGGGAGAAAAGTCTCTTCTTTTTTTTTTCTTGTTCAGAGATTGTTCACACTATCTGTTTCGTTGTTGTAGTTATTGATTTAAACAATTCTTCAGATTCCTCAGCAAAATCAGTCTGAAGACTCTGTCGTTGTTGCAGTTTATTTCTTACAGAGTCGCGAATTGGTATAAATCTCCTGATTGCATCCAGTCGTTCACGAGCCAATCTAGTTGTTAATGCTTCATTGACCATTATTTGAAATCAGAAACAATTTTTCAATTGTAAAACAATTTTCCCGAACCCGACCTAACAGACGAAAACAATTTTCCAATTTGACATGTCGGATAATTTTTTACACCATCGTGGGAGTATTTCATTGATGGCGCAAGTGCCAACGCCATTGAAATATTTTTATTTTTTATTCAGTGTGTGAAATATTTTTATTTTTATTCACTGATTTTGCCGGTTTTTGACTGATTTGCCTTTATTTCACTGTTTTTTATACCATTTTGATCAGTCTTCGTCGGGTAAAGTAGTCGATTTAGCATGGGATTTCCCATAAGAAAAAAGCTGTTAGGATTCATTTTGATGGTTTTTTAGTCATTTTTCATCAATTTTTGCCTGTTTTCATTGATTTTTGGTCATTTTTCCTTGATTTTCGATAAAAAAAACCTCGTCGGGTAAAGTAGTCGATTTTGCATGGGATTTCCGATAGGAAAAAGCTGTTAGGATTTGATTTTAATTTTACGCAGTGTAAAATATTTTTATTTTTTATTCAGTGTGAAATATTTTTATTTTTATTCACTGATTTTGCCTGTTTTTGACTGATTTTGCCTTTTTTTTTGGACTGATTTGCCTATTTTTCACTGTTTTTTATACCATTTTGATCAGTCTTCGTCGAGTAAAGTAGTCGATTTTGCATGGGATTTCCCATAGGAAAAAGCTGTTAGGATTCATTTTGATGGTTTTTTAGTCATTTTTCATCAATGTTTGCCTGTTTTCATTGATTTTTGGTCATTTTTCCTTGATTTTCGATAAAAAACCTCGTCGGGTAAAGTAGTCGATTTTGCATGGGATTTCCCATAGGAAAAAGCTTTTAGGATTTGATTTTATTTTACGCAGTGTGAAATATTTTTATTTTTATTCACTGATTTTGCCTGTTTTTGACTGATTTTGCCTGTTTTTTTGACTGATTTGTCTATTTTTCACTGTTTTTATACCATTTTGATCAGTCTTCGTCGGGTAAAGTAGTCGATTTTGCATGGGATTTCCCATAGAAAAAAGCTGTTAGGATTCATTTTTATGGTTTTTTAGTCATTTTTCATCAATGTTTGCCTGTTTTCATTGATTTTTGGTCATTTTTCCTTGATTTTCGATAAAAAAAAAACCTTGTCGGGTAAAGTAGTCGATTTTGCATGGGATTTCCCATAGGAAAAAGCTTTTAGGATTTGATTTTAATTTTACGCAGTGTGAAATATTTTTATTTTTTATTCAGTGTGAAATATTTTCAGTGATTTCCCTTGAGGGTCGAAAAAAAAATCTCTTTGAGGGTCAATCAATCAAAAAACGACAAAATCTCTCTGAGGGTCGGTCACGGTCAAAATCGTTCATTTTCTTGAATTAACGCTCGTAGGTTTCTAACTTTAGAATTGCTATCTTTTTTCAATTCGTATTCGCTACCTAATTCTTTTCCTATTCCTTCTACGATAGTATATAACGGGACGAACACACTTACGTCACTGGAAAATGAAATAGAGTCTCGAATAGAATTCTGAATTTTTTTGAATAGCGCATATTTCTTTGGCAGCATATACTTGTTACTGTTAACTTCGTATTTTATATCCTGATAATCCGACATGATTTGATCAGGATTTAACCAATCTGATAGTTTGATATCCTGACTTTTCAATTTTGAAATTTCATCAATAATGCTATTCATTTTTTCAGAATTCATATTCTATGGTGATTACATATTTCTAAATGAAAAATATGACGCATCAGACATAAATAAATTGAATTTTCTGTTCGGTCTTTTTTGAAATCGCCGTCTTGGTTATTCCCTCGGCAACGAATTGAACAGAAGATGGACAAATACCGAAGTGCCTACCGGCGCTAGTTATTGATTGAAATATCTTTTCTTCGTTAGTTGTTGTATTCAAAGATTTCACAGGTCTCTTCCCAACCGTTTTGCATTTTCCAGTCTTTCATCGTTTCAAATTTTCACTCTGTGTTATAGCTTGCAGATTTGATAAAGAATTGTTCTTTGAATTAGAATCAATGTGATCAATAACAAAACCATCTTTGATCAATCCACGGAAACATTCATACACGAAACGATGATTGTAATATTTCTTCTTTCCCCCAACAGTAAACATCAAATACCCCATACCATTATCCCACCCAACTGGTTTCTTCAGGCTACGATTTCTTACAACACCATCACTAGTTGCTTCATAATTTGTAATCGCAGGGTGTGGTCTGAATTCTTGGTTCATTATATACAATACTATTGCTTGTCTAATTCATTGTTTGGTTTAATAATGAATCTTTCGATATAGTCTTGGGGGGTTCTTATCACTTTATACTTGACAGAGTCAAGGACTTTGTCCTTGACAGAGTCAAGGTCAGAATTTTTGATTGAAAATTCATATGATTTTCCATTTTTGATTCTTTTGTCATAATAACGCTTCAACTCCCTGTATCGCTTTCCACCGCAATTTAAACACGTCTGCGATTTTCCCCTAACCCCAACCCCACATCGTATGCAAGGCAACGGACCAAGGCTTCCACGACGAAAGCTTTGCATATGATACCCACAGAATTCATTTCTGCATGATTTGTTACACGGTGTCGTCGATCCAATCATAAGCCATTTGCAGTGATTCATTATATATAAATCTTTCATTTAAATGCTTGTTTTAATTATAGTATGGAGGAGTTCAAGAGATTATCGAAAATTAAGCCCTGGAAAAATGTTAAATTCAATCTCGATACACCAAAGAGTAAAATTCGTGATAGAATTATACTGAAGGAGTTCCAAAGATTATCGAAAATTAAACCCTGGAAAAATGTTAAATTCAATCTCGATAATGAGTTCCAAAGATTATCGAAAATTAAGCCCTGGAAAAATTTTAAATTCAATCTCGATAATGAGTTCAAGAGATTATCGAAAATTAAGCCCTGGAAAAATGCTAATTTCAATCTCGATAGAGTCTCTGATACACCAAAACGTCTAATCGGTGATAGAACTATACTGGGTAAAATCAGGGAGTGTTTTAATGAATTCTACCGAGACGGTGCAGCATACTGTTGATCGACATTTCGAATTATCAATGATGATGTCAATGTACCCAACATCGATGCTACTATGAACGATGAAAGAGCAGCTGAGGTGATTTCACACCTTGGCGAGCCATCGGGCTGGAAATCCAAGGGTAAATTGCAAAGCAATTCAAAACAGAAGTATTTTTTCAATATAAAATCCATTATCGAAGTCGAAGGCAAATGGATTATCAGGGATAAATTCGAACCAATCCTCAAGAATAAAAAAGCTGTCATTGTGAGTAGAGATTCCAAACCAGGAAATCTAACTGGAATTGACAAACCATACTACAAGAGATCTTATCCTGTAACAGCAATCGTTTATGGAATATACCCGCTAAATGATAAACCCGATATCGCAAAACTAGCTCCTATGAAATATTCAAGTTCACTGAATTGTGTAGCAACACGGGTAATGGAACACTTCACAAATGCATCCCGGGGAAATAAATTGACTGATCTGCGACGTAGGAAAATAACCGAATGGGAACTGACGGTGAAACAGCACGGTGCAAAGATTTCTGATATAGCTAAATTAGAAACATCATTAAGATTCCAAATAACCGTTATGACGATAAGCGGAGAAGTTTTATACGAACCGAAATATAACAAAAATGGAGCGCCAATACAAATTATTGATCATAACAAACACGCGTGGACGGCAGCAGTAACGATATTTCCAAGAGAACGAATCGTGAGATATATCCCTGAAGAATTCCTCGGGGATGTTTTCTATGAAGAGAAATTATTCGATGCTATTCTTGCGTTGTGTAAAGATGATCCTGTGTCAGTGTGGTTACTTAGTAATGCTGGTTCCGAATCAGGATTCGATCAATTTGTAAGACCAAATGGCGAATTATATCGCGTTGAAGAATTAGATAACAGAATGAGAAAAATTGCTAATGATTTTTCACCGGAGAGTTTTCATGAAAAACTACTCACGGATAGTTTTACTATTCCATCAGTGGTAGCTCACTTCGCAAGAGAAAAAAACTCGTGGCGTCCAACACGAAGTGATTTTCTCGAGGACGTTAAATCGAGCTGCGTCAGATTCGGTCATGGAGGACTGTGGAAAACGAAATACTCACGTGATGGTATGATTTCAATTGATATATCCGCGTGTTATCCTGGAAGTTTTCTCGGGTATGGGGAATGTAGTAACTATTTTAAACGATTTGGACACCCCACGCATGAAATGACTCGTGTTGCGATTAACGGTCCATTGCCTGATTTTGATTTAACTGGATTCGCTCGTGTGATATCATTCGAATTAGCTACAGGGTTACATCCGTATAGTTATCTTTGGCTTGGTAGACACCTATCTGAAAAACACTGGATGCCAATAGTGCTATTGAGATATATGATCGATTGTGGTATGCTAATATCGTTGATTGTTAGTGAAGCTATTATATGCTATCGAGCTCAGAAAGAAGTTTGGCTTCCACAACCCGATCTAGATAGAATAAATAGCGAACAACGAAAACAATTTCCTGATTTCAATGAGGAACAAATCATGACTTGGTCTAAGGAGTTATTTTAAATTAAAAAAGAACAAGCAAAAGATTTTGGACGAAGAATAATCGGTAAATTTACCCAGCGTGGAAAATACGACAATGCAAAATATTCTTCGCGGTTGATCATAGACGTCGCTGAATACGATTTTATTGTAACGGATTTAACGAAACAGGGAAAAACTTGTATCCCGTAAGGATGCTTTTCTATCCAATGGTGAGAAATTAGGTACGGTTGTTACCTACTGTGATGGATATAATTCCCAGTACACACATTTGAGAAGTTATATGCTAGCCTATGCTTCTATTAATCTATTTTCGATGATAAATAGATTTCCTAATACCGCGGTTAGAGTAGCTACTGATTCGATGTATACACACAATAAATACAAATCAGCTGTAGCGGCATTCACAGATCCCGAGGAAAATTGGGGGCGTTGGCGATTTAAAAAGGAAACACTACACGAGTATTGTGAATCCGCAGACGTTACCATGGATGATAAATATCTTTCATGTAACCGTATTGAAATTCAATCAGAATTTTCTAATGCACCACCGGTATCTGATCCAGTATGTAGATATAAGACAGTTTATTTAAACGGTTGTGGTGGGTCAGGAAAGACAACTCGTGCAATTGAATTATTTCGTCGGTCAGCCATGATTGTGCTAAAACCAACTCACAGACTCGCCAGAGAGATGATACAGCGAGGAGTAAATGCCTGTACCTACCATAGTTTTTTTCGATGGAAGGGTGACAAATGGACCCCTGATCGAATGGGTGATAAATTCATTCCAGAAATCATAATATGGGATGAAATATGCACATTGTCATTAGATGTATTACAAACATTTCTCGAGTGGTTGTTAAACAAAAACACAAAAGTCGTCATGTGCGGTGATCACGGCCAACCAACACCATTTATCGGTGCATCCCCACATGAGTGGCTAAAGGGTTTTGTAGACTATTATGAAGAAATTAACACTGATTATATATCACTTGATGAACAATTACGAGAATTCAAAGCGCTAATTAGATTACAACCGGATAGAATCCAGAGTGAAATAGCCCGTGAAATAATTTCGGAAACTCCAATGAATGATTTCTGGGAAACGTGGAGACCAAACGATTTGATAATTGCAAGTAGAAATATAGTCAGAGACACACTTCAGATGAAGTTATTTGAAACGCATAAAAAATTATTTACAACGCTCTCAGTACCGTTATGTTATAGGCCTTCGGATACACGAAAGCAGAATATAGAAGTTGATATTCCAGGACAGCGTGAAAAACAAATTCTCGTATTAAATGATATTGTGCTGGTTGATATCAGCGTCGTCGAAGATGCATTGCGTGCTAATAAATCCCCATGGACGCTAGGATACGCAGCGACGATACACTCTTCACAGGGATTGACTATCACAGACACAATTGTTTGGATGGTAGATAATCGCATCGAATGGTCGAATTTAGTCTATCTCGCAGTATCCAGAGTACGAAAAATAAATCAGCTTCGAAGAATTGTCCTGACAGAGTCAGGCGATGATGACACCATAATGGATGATATTGATGTTAAAATTATTGATAAAAAACTCTTCGGTTACAAACAACAAAACAAAAAAATAAACAACGAGAATTTGACATTGATGCTAAATTAATAATTACGCTGAAACAACAACAGAATAATCACTGCGCGAGTTGCAGTTGTATAATGCGTTGGCAGTATTCGGATAAAGATCCTCGCCAATTTACCGTAGACAGAAAAAATAACAGTCTCGGTCATGTCAGAAACAATGTGATGTTGACTTGTGTTGAGTGCAAAAGACGCAACGGCGCTAGTTAAGCTCATGCGGTGGCAATTGAGTATCGTCAGGAATCACTTGCAGTTGTTCGCGTTTAAAACCCCGCTGAGGGGCAGTTGAATCCAATTTATAGATTGGAGGTCTACCAGTTGATCGTGTTATAGTAGATATCTTGTGTGCAGTAAAACTCCAAATAGGATCAGTAGCCCTTTTTGTGCCACCTTCCAGCTCTCCTGGTTCGTATAAATACCTAACAGTGACATTACTACCAAGAATTGGTTGGGAAACGCTATAATCTTTTTGTGAAATCCCTTGAATTTCCATTTTAGTTACAGACTTCTTTTCAATCGCGTTGATAGGTTTCATGTGAATTGTTCTAGTAATCTCGTTATTCAGTGCGATAATCACAGCTGGTAACCTTTTGACCCATTCACGGGATCGCTTTTCTTGGATGAATTCTTTTGCGTATTGATATCCAAATAACCGCTCAGCAATCGTCCGATTAAACCGTTCAACAATTGCCTGATCGCGATGTAACGCAGTATGCCCCCGTCTGATGGTGACATTGTGATGTTTCATTGTAGATGCAACCACACCTTGAAATTCCTTGCCAGGATCAACTTGTAACAGATTTGGCCAGTGCAGAGGACCTCGTCGATAAATCCTTTCAAATGCAGAAACGACTTCAGTTGATGATTTTGTTTTTAGCGGATCTGCTTCTTTGTATCGACTCGCAACATCAACTACGGTTAACGCGTATTTGTAACCACGATCATGTGGCAAAAATAATATATCAGCCTGATGAACTTCATTAGGGACAGTCACATCAAAATGCGAGTAATTAATTTGTTTAGGCGCTGGTAGATAAATTTGCCATATAGCCTGTTTGGATAACCAATTAGCCGCAGTGGCCTTTTTCACCTTTGCGGCGTTGGCGAGTTTATTGATTGCAGCGCTACCCCGCCAGTATCCTTTTGGAAAATAATAAATAGATTCCATGTTGTTATTAATTACCAGCACCTAACATCAATTTGCTTTTCATAGCCGATTTTATCAAAAATGAAGCTAATTTTTCTTTGAAGGATTTATCAGGAATAGCATTTAATGCATGAATTAATTTCACATCCGCGAGATGTCTATGCTGCAGATTACTGCTTTTATAAGCAACATCATGAAGGTGACAGGCCTTATCAATAGCGTTTATTGGTTCTTCACCACGTCGAGGTTGGTTTTGATCATCAAGTCTGATATCTAATCGTGTTCCGGGGCCACAGTAGCTATATCCTGGAAGGTGCTTTTCTCCGGGGTACTTTGCCCATGGGGTTCCAGGGAGCTTTGCCAATTCTGCTGCGATATCACCTCCTCGTTTTTTTAAAAACATCTCCGGATTTCATAGAAACAAATCTAAATTTTTTGTACCACATGTTGCACATCTACCAGTTAGTGCTGATCTGTTATTTTTAGTTGTAATCGTCGTCACATCATTTGTGTTAGTACGCGTTTTACACTTCACACAATATAGATCCATAATTTATGTATAGAGATATGGATATAATTGATTTTTTAGCGACTAAAACAAGAAAACCGGTTAAGCATCATGCAGCGCTACCAGCCTCTATCCGGATGATTATAATCGGGCCATCTGGATCCGGCAAGACTCAATTGCTGCTCAATTTAATAATGAGATGGATGAAGTGGGATAAGTTGTATTTAATTACCCCTAGCGTAGATGATCAACGATGCTATGAAGTGTGAAAGGATTTTAACGAGAATGCATCAGAAATTAAGGGTGAGAACGCCTAAGATTTTATAACTGATATTGACGAGGCACCATCCGTGGATGACCTTGATGGGAGCATTAACAATTTAGTCGTATACGACGATGTGATGTTAGACAATCAACAAATCCCAGCTAGAATATTTCCCCGAGGCAGGCAGAAAAACACCGACTTGATATATGTCACTCAACGATACACTCAGATTCCAAAAGTAATCAGAGATAACTGCAATATTCTTGCTGTGTTTAACGGCGTTGATACACATACGCTACGAAATATTTGGCAGACATGGTGTTCCGATATGGAGTTCAATCAATTTAAAAATTTCTTTAGTAACGCTCAGTCAACCCCGCATGGACTTATAACAATAAATTTACATGATCCTCGGACTCGATATCGTATCGGACTCGATCAAATATTCGGTTAAAATCATTTATTATTTTTGCTAACCAGAACTGAAAGCTTTAGCAGCAGAGAGGGTTAATGACAACGACTTTGCGACCAAAATTGATTGAAAAATCGTAAAGTCTCCGTTTGCCAAATGGAGACATTCTTTTTGTTTTGTTAAAATATGAGATTTCGAAGAAAGGCTCTATTTTTTGTTTTAAGGATTCAATCGACGTTTTGTCTGAAAAGTTGTAGGGTTCACCCTCTCTGCTGCTAAAGGATATTCTTAAACATAATTTTTAAATTAAAATTACGACATCGAGTTGAATATAAGGATTAAGCATTACTTTTTAATCCTGCTCTTTTCATGATTACATCTTTAACAATATAATATTATTCAAACTTATATCATATTGTTAGACGATAGTATTTGACCCATATCAAATCCGTAAGAAAACTCATCATCTTATGCTATTTGTTCCCTACTTTATTACTAAACCGTTTATATATATCGAACATACCTTATTTCAAGTCCGTAGAGCCTTCTTAGTTCAATGTATGTAGCATATTGTCGATATCTCTCTCTATATATATATATATATATATACCTTTAAGATAGATCGTATATAATAGTCTTAAATTAAGCACTCAATATTTCCGCAAATATCGACACAATCCATCAAGTCG
Organism: Unio pictorum; assembly: GCA_030141615.1. Taxonomy (NCBI): domain Eukaryota; kingdom Metazoa; phylum Mollusca; class Bivalvia; order Unionida; family Unionidae; genus Unio; species Unio pictorum. The sequence continues at coordinate 1,660,357 of JARLTB010000163.1, read as the reverse complement.
TGCCAGCTGAATTATTATGTAACATTCGGTACGGTATCTCCGAACAAACCAGATATAAATTGCTTGCTTCCTTAAACCTTCCGCCCTAAAATATTAATCATGAGAAAGATTTATGGATTTATTGTCCTAAGGCTATATAGTGCCATTCAAATGTTTATATGTATAAACATTTTTAAAAAATGTAAGTATTTAAAATTGTAAAGCGATATCATAAGTCAAATAGTTTAAACTAATACTGTAAGATGGTAACAGTAAAATATAAAGCTTTCACATTAACGCATGATGTAAATGGTGTATGCTAAAGTAGACTGTGAACACATGATGCAAATAAGGGAAATATACACAATGCAATAGGTCGTGTGAACTGAAATATTGTGAAAGTTTCGGTTCATTCTATCCGATCAAACAAGTTATAAATCATCGGATTCCTTAAGCCTATTGCCCGAATAAATTAGCCATGATATTGAATTTAGGAATAATTGGTCTATATTTCTGTATGCATGCATATGACGCAAGTACCATTGTGCCAATATTATGTTTATATCTCAGTAGGTATCCATATGGTATAAACTTTCTTAATGATACATATTGATCGTATTAGTTTAGACGAAGTATGCTTACAAAAATCATGTTAATGATCAGAAAGAATTCCTTTATTGTGTAGTCATCAATACATCAATACATAACTTATTTGCACTTCAACAGCTACTATGAGGTTATGTGTCCATTTAAAGTACGTTAGCTACACTTTTTTCAAAATGTTTCATTATCTCTGTACATTTTGTCAACTAATTTCGTAGTCATTTCCTTGTAATCGAGCCATAAAACGAAAGCTATGCACAAAACTAATCTGCCGTTTCGAATTATTGAATTAGCATATTTCATTAAACCATCTACTATTACATGCAGTGCAAGTGAATTATATTTCTCATCGTTATCGAATAGTATGTTATATTGAATAACGCTGTTATAATAAATCATAGATAGGATCCTAAATAAATGACTGTCATACCAATACAAAATGTGAATCAACATAGCTACGAATTTGAGATATGATCCATGTTGTAATTTTTCACTGTGTACCCACGAAGCTTAATATTTTACTGCTACCATCTTAAAGTGTTAGCTTATACTATTTGACTTATGATATCGCTTTGCGATTTTAAACATTTACATTTTTTTAAAATGTTTATACATATAAACATTTGTATGGCGCTATATAGCCTTAGGACAATAAATCCATATATATCTCTCATGATTAATGCTTTAGGGCGACAGGTTTAAGGAAGCAAGCAATTTATATCTGGTTTGTTTGGAGATAAAGTACCGAATCTTACATAATAATTCAGCTGGCACGGCTTGATGGATTGTGTCGATATTTCCGGAAATATTGAGTCCTAGATTTGTCTCTTTAAGACTATTACATACGATTTATCTTAAAGATATATATATATATATATATATATATATATATATATATATATATATATATAGATCGACACTATCCTATATACATTGAACTAAGAAGGCTTTACGGACTTGAAAGAAGGTATGTTCGAAAGGTATGTTCGATTTATATAAACGGTTCAGTAATCAATTAGAGAACAAATAGCATAAGATGATGAGTTTTCTTACTACCTTGGTCTGGGTCAACTACTATCGTCTAACAATATGATATAAGTTTGAATAATATTATATTATTAAAGATGTAATCAAGAAAGGAGCAGGATTGAACAGTAATGGTTAATCCCTATATTCAACTCGATGTCGTAATTTTAATTTAAAAATTATGTTTGAGAATATGCTTTCAAGTATTGTACACTGCCAACGCAAGTGGCTGGATTCTGAATATGCTAAATGCACATAGTTCTGAATACTTCTCATCACGGTGTCTTATCTTCTATTAAGACCATGTCTATGAAAACAAGAATTTGTTATGTATGTTGTTATCAGTTGTATGCATGTTAACAAGTCACTGTGTTAAGGTGTATGTCTTATACGTCTTACAAAGATGGATATTGAACTCCACCATGTGCATTTATGAGACTTCTAACTCTAATTGTCTCGATTTAAATAACACGGCGTAGTCAGAAATAAAATAAAGATTTTATGTTAAACATTCTCAGTTCGATCTTCACCATAGATCCAATTGTCTTCGCATGTGTATAACAAAAAGAAAACCAAACAAAACGTGGATGAAGTTTAAAGAAACCTAAGCTAAAACAAAACACAGTCTTAGTAATGACGTATTGTAGACAGATCACTGACTAAATATTAGTGGACATACCGACAAGGATTTGACATTTTGATAGTTCAAGCTTTATGAATCAGAATGTTCTGCAGAGACATTTTTTTAAGTGTCGCGTTTCTCTTTTGATAAAGAATTGCTTCATGAAGGTGTAAGCATCACTTCATCATTGTGACCTCTAAATATTCATCATCTGACTTTATTGGTTAAATGCCATTGTCTACGAATATGTGAGTTAGAGTCTCAAGACCATACAAATTATCGATTGAAATGACCTACTGTGTTGCCACCAATGTATTATTGTACATACGCATCGGTCACTGCGCAAGCATGCATCGGCACTAGCCGAGACACTCGCACTATCGGACTAATTCATTTCCATATGAAAACCCTGACATCAGGTATCATTAACAAGTGTTATTCTATTATTCGTGTTATACATGTTATGCTTTTAACCTTTTAAGACAGTGGAGTTAAACAAAATAAACAAAACAAATTGTCCCAATAAGCTATTAAATGTATCAAATACAAGAGTGTCTGCCCGCATGCATTTTGAGGCCGATTTTTGCATTATGATACTTTACGGTATATAGAGAGCCATATGGTGCACAATATTGCTTTAAAATGGTGTACTTTTAGAAATAAGAAAAGATGATCATGGGATTTCGTATCTCCTTTGGGGTGTTTTTGATGCTATGTTCGTCTCAAACATCCAGCTTCATTCAAGGACAATTGTTACTCCCAGCACCGATAACATCCATTTGTGATCCAGTAATTGTGAGTGGATCCCATTCTGGATTTGGATCAACGTTACATGTTTTAGGTTCCAATCTAATCTCTACTTTTTACCTGTAATCAGTGTGTCTGTCTGTACGTATGTATCTGTATATTAACATTAATATTATATATTAATGTCATTTAAAACCATTTGCCTGGCGCTAAATAGCTAAAAGTACTGGTGCCTTATTAACAAACAATAAAACATATATTAATTTATTTATTTATGTATGTATGGATGGATGGATGGATGGATGGATGGATGGATGGATGGAGGATGCATGGATGGATGCATGGATGTATGAGGGAGGTAGTGCTTTCTATCTCCGGCCGAGTCGTGCCGAAGTCTTGTTTATGTGTGTTTGATAATGATGTTTAACATAGCTTTAACATTTGTTCAGTCATATTGCTACAATATTTACAGTGCGACGTTTATTGGGATGTCTTGCACTGGGGCATAATGCCGCAGACAAATAGCATAATGTCTCACCCAGTCACATTATGAATGTCTTCCTAACGACTCGGCCAGGGTTCGAACCTACGAGACCACCGTCCGAGACAGACATTTGAACCACTTAGCCACCGGAGCTGATCAAACGACTTCGACAATGGTAATAAATTCTGCCGTGCATTGAGCTCAGCACTTCAACATTAATATTAGAACGGGTCCGCATGGTGCCAGGATAATTATGACCTGGTTGGATATCATGATACAATCCTGCTGTGATAGACATCATTAGAAACTGCTGCAATGCGGACATCGTAGTGATTTTACTAAAAAAAATGTTAAATTTCCATTAAACATTTCAAACAACACACCCATTTATATAAGAATATTTTTATGATTTTTGATCGGGAGAGGGTGATTTTTATTAATCTATTTAGAGGTCATTCAAATATACAGTTTTTGCAAAAAATCGAATATATGAATCGTTTTTGTTTTTCCAAACAGATTTTCATACAGATATTTTGTTTTGTTTTTGTTATTTTACTTTTACGAAGGAAGCGAAAAGGTTGAAAAACAAAATTCTTAATTCGTTCATTTTAATGCGATTGCATGATTGATTCATGCCTTGATGAGTTGTATATTTTTTATTTTGTTTGCTTTGTTTGCGTCTTTTGCCAGTATGATAATTGAATATCGTATTAAGTTTTTAAGTAGTGAACCCTTTTGGATTTCTTCAGCTTTGTACTCTATGATTATTACTAATCCACGGGCCCAAGCGATAACTTCTTTACCGCCGCTTGAAGGTAACCTACAATTCTCTCTCTCTCTCTCTTTCTACCTCTGTCTCTTTGTTTGTCTCTCTCTCTCTCTCTCTCTCTCTCTCTCTCTCTCTCTCTCTCTCTCTCTCTCTCTCTCTCTCTCTCTCTCTCATTCAATTACAAGCACATCATTGAATCCATTTCCAGTAGTCATATCCATAAAAAAAACCTATTTAAACTTTTGTTTCCAACTAAAACTTGAATGATATCACGTTGAGCATTTTTATGTAATGTAACTACCACCCTTTAATTTGAACATCTTTTTATCTGTCTTCATTAACACCAAATAACAAGTCAATCATAGGTAGTTTCATCAAATGAGTATAATATCTGTGAATGCCTGGCACTTACAACGTTTCCACTCGTTTGGCTCCATGGTGGTCGGCAGGCACGGATGCTGTATATTAAACAACCATCATGAAAATTTCAAAACTATATCAACTGAAATAAACTAAATTTAAGTCTTACACTGATGGCGAACCATGGAATCATTAACTCTCTTCACGTTTGGGTATACTGTCAAAATATGCCACAAAACCAATTATAGTATGGTCGTTTTGTAAATTTGAAAACGAGATATACCCTGACGTCATAGCTGATGCATAAACCACGCATCTAGATTGGAGCGGATAAATGTTCTATACAAGATGAGGATGACCTTTTAAAAAGCACAGTATGCACAATTACTGTATGTATGTCTTAAGATTTCAAGCAGTTTTCTTCAAATTCGTGAGGGGGAACAAAGGTCAGGTTTATGTCGACGATAATACCCCAAAACTTGTATTTGTCAACCGCTGGAATAACTGTTATGTCCAGCGTGAGTTCAGGGTCGTTATGATGTTTTCGCAACTGACAGAAATGCATGCATATTGTTTTCGATTTCAAGAATTTGAAATAGTTAGTACTGGCCAAATTTTGGATCTTGTTGACAATTTGTCGTAGTTGTCCGTCAAGTGTTTGCATTTGCTTTGCTTTGCTCGATAAAAAAATTAAGCAAATAGTCAAAGTATAATGAGCAATCGACCACCGGAGCTAAACACTTGGTGATGCTATTGATTGTGAGATTAAATAGCATCACAGATAAAATACTTCTCTGGGGCACACTCATCTCTTGCTCGTGTATATCTGAGAGGGTAGAGCACATTCCGTACTTTGAATTATCTGTCTTAGATAACATTTGATATGAAAGAGGGCAGATGAACTTTTAGACCGAGATCGTGCAGTTGATTTAATATCTCGTACTTCTATGATGTGTCATAGTCCTTTTATCAATTAAAAAGATGCTACTAAATGTTCCTTTTTAATCAATGCATCACCAATAAATGTTTCCAGTCTAACCAGATTATTGTTCGTACTAAGACAAGAACGGAAGCCACGTTGGAAAAGAGATATTTAATTGTTACTTTCCATGTACCATACAATCTTGGACTTAATCATATCATTTGTTCTATTGTTTTACACATACAGCAAGTCCGTGCATCCGGTTGATAGCTATTAGGATCTCCGATATCGTTTCCAGGTTAGGGAATTGGTATTAGCGTTGCTTCCTTCCTACTCTTAGGTACATTACCAGCAATCCATAAATCATTAACTATTTTCAGACGATTTGTTAAGGATGATTCTACGAGGTTTTTCAAGGGCTGGTAGTGTACTTCAGCAGGCCCCTTGGATGTGTCATTGGCCTTGTGTAAAGCATTTCTAAACTCAAATAGTGAAAACGGTTGTTATAACTTTCAGAGTTAATGGATGTGAATTTTAAACGTAACTTTTCTATTTGAGTTTTTTATATTCGACAGGCTTCTGAATACATGGATGACACGGAGTTTTTTGAGAAACTATCTTCAAGAATATTTGCTATGTGACGTTTACAACTCAAATTAATCTTGTTTTTTTTTCAGGTGTCGAGATAATTAGTTTTGCTCTTTCCAATTATTTTTTTCGAAAAGTATCTCAAACGTTTGTAATTAAGTAACGGAGAGTTTGAGGAAGAACTATATTTCTTCCAAGACAGACGTTTACATTCGCTGCCTGTGCGGCGAGTTTTAGCATGGGTAATACGACATCTCGTTAAATTGAAAGGTGTTGGAAGAATGGTGAACTGTATTAATGCTTTTTGGCATTGTCTATTGGCTTTTTTACATTCCTTGGCTTCCCAAAATTTTCTTTCTTTTCTATTATTCGTTGAGGACTTTGGAATAGATTGTACTGCAATCTCCATTAGAATGGAAGCAAAATGCTGTATAGCATTAACAGCGTTGAGTACCGCATCGTCATTTAGTTTAGGTGAACAGTGTTTCAAAACGTAGCCCACTCGGCTTTTTTATATTCCAATGTGGAATTAGGTCACGAATTTTAGAGTTTATATTTTCAAGTTTGATTGGAAGTAATGTGAACACTTCTGTGAAAGTCATAAACGAGCTTCATTCGTAATCCAAAAGCAGTGAAGGAGAACAAATGCTCAAATCCATTCACGTGTATATACTATTTAAAGTTTGTAAAATTGTTGATTTAGTGATATATAGACACAGATCGTGTCTAAAAATAACAAATTCTACTTTGAGGCCCCCGTTGGTTCTGATTTTATACCCTTAGAATGCTATGGGCATTATAATCGCCGAGTAACAAAAAGGGCGCGGGACCTTCTTCTACAAGATTGTATAATTCGCCTCGTCCTAAGATGGTGGTTGGTGGTAGGTTAATAGAGCAAAATATACTCGCTCGATTTACAGTGCAACTTACAGCAAAGGCTAGTAAATTTGCGTTTAAAGGAATGACTCTTTTGTTCACAATACTGTAATTCCTCTTGAAGCCCTGTCAGCGTTTTACAATTATGTGTTAAACAATAGAAAGATTTAAATTTTAAATTTAATGGTATCCTTCTCTTTGAGAAATGTGTCATGTAAACAAAGTACTACTGTTCTTAATGATTATAAGGTTATTCCTGGAGATTGTGGATGTAGGTTTGTTCATTCGCGTTGGCAATTTGGGTGTTTATTTTTCTGGAGAAAGTACGTGTGTGGGGGGTACTTTTTGTTAGTATGATCAGAGCAATCTAGAGTACATGGATCAATTTCTTCTGCAAGATGTTCTCAATGTCTGCAAAGTTGTCGTGGAGTTTGATGGGATTATCTGACCCCTTTTGCTGCTTTTCTCCTTGTCATGTATGTTTTTTCTTGGTGAGTACGATGGTGGGGTGTTGTTCAAAATTGTTTGAGTAGTCGCAATGTACATCTGTGGTTGACACGTGTCATTGATTCTGGTTTATCCGTCAATGTTTGACCATCGTTCGGGGTTTATAGATTCGTTCTTACGACAGTGGAGAAGTACTGGCCAGGAAGGGATGTTTTTGCCTGGATAAGTTTTCTTGCTACTGGATATGGAATCTTTGATGTGCACTTTACCCTCTGAGCGTCCTTCTCCTGTTTCCTAGTATTACAATCCTTGGAATAGCCGTGATGTTCCTTTCGGCTATTGACACCATGTGGAGTTGCTCTACATTCAGATTCCCGCTGTGAATGGTCTCCACGTCGGCCACATAGTTTCACTTTTGAACATTTGTCTTCGTGATGGCCATGTTGTGACACTTATAGCATGGAAACGCGTTTGGAATGAAGATATCTATCTTCACGTGCAACGAGCCAATTTTGACTACTTTGGGTGCTGTTGGTTTGTTGAAGGTTAGTACAAATGTGTTGGTGTCCGGCAGATTGTTTTTACGCTTTATATATATTATACTGATTATATTATAAGTGACACCATCACTGCTTACCCTTTCTATGATATTCATGTTGTTCACTCCAAATTATGACTGGGCATCACTCTTTTGGAAGTATTGAATTAAGAATGATCGAGTTATGTCGATATTTTATTGTTGTTGCCTTTCAATTGTATGCATGGGCTTTAATCGATAACAAATTAAAAGATCAACAGAGTATAATGTTCAACCCACACCGGGACCCAAACACTTATTGATGTTATTGATTTTGTTATTAAATAGCGTCACAGTGTAACAGAATTGTTACCGAGTGGATGGTGGATTAAATGAACAACACAAACACAATGTGTGAAAGATAATGTAAATTTATGAAATAAATTATTAATGAAAAGAAATGATGTATCAACACAATAACGTATGCGTTCAACCCACAATTACACCCACAACCATTCACAATACATGAATAAGTTAAATATTAATACAAAATAAAACACAGATCCAAGGAATCTCCTGGACTATACACAGATCCAAGGAACCTTTACAAAAGTTATATTACCGCAAGTATAAATTGCGATAACAAATACAAAACATCAAACTATACTATCGCACGTATGGATTCCGACAACTATCACGAACATATACATGTATTTAATCACGTTGCTAACTTTTATTGAGATTCATGTAATCCCTTGAAATACTACTGTGATTTGAAGTAACTATTTAAATATAACAATGTATTCAATTGTACAACAATTGCAACACACACATGTGTCTCGACCCTGTATAACCGTACGATTCACCAAGTGTTGAATCGCCGCCCAGCTTCTCCGAATACCTAGGGTTGACCAATACTTTTATCGGCCGTTTGCCCTTCACGGATCCACTACAGTTATACGTACAGACAGCATACAGCATCTACAAGAACCAACGTTCCCAAATACCTAGATGCCACCCCGGATGTTTACACTTCTAGACAGCTCCGACACTCAGACTTCTAGATTTCCGGATATTTACACACCACGAAAGATGTAGTCGGACCGACAATCCGACAGACAGACAGTCAGATACCTCAATTTGATCTCACAATCAAATGGCTCAATTAATCACATTCAGCTACAATTCAGAGACATTCAGAGACTTTCAGCTACTATTAAATACGTTCAGAGACGTTCAGCTACAATCAGCAACAATTTCAAAGACGTTATCAGCTACAATAAAGAAAACAAGACTAATAATAGTTGTCTCAAAACAATCTACAACTTAGATTACACTATTACATTTAAAGTCTAATAGTGACTAGTAATTCCAAATATTCCACGTTTAAATCTGCATTGTAATAAAGGCATCATTACATGAAATGATAAACTGAATAAAAATTCACAATAAAACGAAATATAAATTGAACACTCACCCTTTTGGATGGTGATAGAATGACAGGCTATCTTTCCTGTGATAAGATACTGTTGGTCCCGTAATATTAATCAGAAATATTCTGCCTTATATATCCTCAAATAGGTGAGCAGAATTCACGGCAAAATTACCGTGCACCCCGTGATTCTTGGTGTTCCTGACTTCACGTGATACGAAGTCAGGCACATGCAAATTGTTACACGCCGCTTACCCAGGTAACGCATGTACGACGAAACAAAAACAATGGTGAGATTAGTTTGTAATTCAAGAAAAAAAATAAATAAATAAATTCAATTTTCGCCTAATTATGTGACACACAGATAAAATACTGCCATGGGGCACACCCATATCATACTCCGACATGTTGTAGAGGGTTGAGCCCACACGTACTCTATATTTTCTGTCTGACAGAACATTTGAAATGAAAGAGGGCTGACGTCCTTTTAGACCCAGATCTAGCAGGTCATTTTGTATCCCGTATGTCCATGTTTGTCATAGACCTTTTCTAAATCAAAGAATACTGCTTCTAAATATTCCTTTTTAATAAATGGAGCGCTAATTAATGTTTCCAGTCTAGACACATGATCTTTGGTACTACGACCAGAATGGAAGCCACATGAAAAGAAGATATTAAGTTGTTACTTTCCATGTACCAAACATGCCTAGAATAAATCATTTGTTTCATTGTTCAGAAGACACAGAATGTCAGTGCAATTGGTCGATAGTTGCTAGGATCTTCGATATATTTGCTTGCTTGTGGAACTGGTATTAATACTGCTTCTTTCCGAATCCTGGGTGCATTATCAGCAATCCCCGTCTTATTTTAGCTTTTGAAAAGACCTGTCAGTGATAATTATGGGATATGATTCAAGAACCGGTAATGTCCTTCATCAGGCCCGATGGGTGAATTACGGCCAATGTCGAAATCCTCTATAAGTTTCAATAGTGAAAACAGCTGGATATAAGTTTCACAGTTGTTGGATGTGAATTTTAAACATGACTTTTTTATATTCAGAATGCTTCTAAAGTGAATGCCATCACCTTGAGCTTTTGTATGCAATGTAATTACCGCCCCTAACTGTCATCATCTTTTCATCTATGCTCATTAACATAAACCGTTGACATGTCCATTTTGTAGGGAAACGTCATATTTTACTGATATTAATATCTTACCATTTTCCTTTGATCTTTTGGTTTTTTGGATAATTGCTGGTCGATATTAATCCTATTACCATTTTAGTATGTATGTATTCAACCTGTTGTGAGGCGCTATATAGCCTAAAAGCGCAGGTGCACCGTTCAATCAATAAATCTATCAATCTCCCGTTAATCGTAAATTGCATATTTTAATGTTACCATCTCACCGTTTTACGTTATTTGGTTTTTGACACTGATGAACGATGTTATCTATCTTACTATTTTTAATCGTGTATACATATAACCGCTTGTATGTCGTTAAATAGCCTAAAAGTGCTTGTGCGCCGTTGAAAAGAAAAACCTAAAACAAAAGAAATCAAACTGATGCGCAATAAGCTATAAAGCTATCTGTCTTCAAATTTATTCAGGATGTCCATCAGGATATATCATGTACACAGACAGGTGTGGACCTTTTTGTTTTCGGCTTGAAACCCGAAACTCCGCTTCCTTTACTAATAAAAGACAAGTGTGTGCACGTGACGGAGGCGATCTTTTGAATGTAGACCCATGTTATTATGATTTTTTCAAGAATATTGCTGAAACCACAGGTATGTACTGACATTACTCTTCATATAAAATAGAACTCGCAGAATACAAAGCTAAGGATTAGGAATCTAATCATTGTTTCATATATAAAAAGGAAGACCTTAAACCAGCATTTTAGGTACCTAAATTTATTTTTTACCCAAGCAAATACTACATGTCTAGATCTAGGAAATAGTAACATTTAATGTTGAAAGGCGGACACTATATCATAATTATTTCGTTCCAGAATGAGTTCGATTACTGGATGGGAGCTAGTTCTGCTACTCCTGAAGTCAATTATATAACGTTGATAGGAGATTCTGTTCCAGAAAACAGCGTTATATGGAGCATCGGAGAACCAGAAACTGGTCCTTAAGGCGGCTGCCTAATGATGGGTGAGATCGATAACCATCGGCTTAGAGATGCCAGATGTACAATAAATAGGAGATTTTTTTGTCTGGTTTTTATTTAACTGATGTCACAGCGGGAAGCATTTCGATACAGGTTAATATGTTTAAAAAATATCATCAGTAATACCTAATTCTACCCAATGCTTATCTTAGTAAATATAAATTATCATCACGTACATTTTATATCCTTATAGATGGATGAATATGTATACGTGTTTTCGTCTGATCATATGGTATACTTTCAGTCACCAATTTTCATATTAATACGTAGACGAGCCCATACTTTAAATATCTATATAAATTTTGCCTAGTACTTTGTGCACATTAATTTTAACCAAAAAAATTTATATTAGTATATATTTCAATTGATCTACTCAAGTTACAAACTGTGTATGGCTTAATATCTATAATTGAATCGATAAATCAACATATGGTAATACCACATGTATCAGATCAGCATTTGTGTTGTCGTTCAAGAACGTTCATTATCTCAATAATGGATCCTAATGATTATTGTAACCGTTGGAACAAACATTAACAAACAGAATAATAAATGTCTTATAGATTGTCATGCAATTAGACCATTGCGGGTCCGGTGTTTGACAAGTGGCTCTACATGCCTTACCAAGTGTTGAAAAAGGCCTCTACGAGGTGGCACCCTCCTTGAAATGGGTTATTTCTCTCTCTTGTCAGTAGAGGAAATGATGATCGCAGTTGAGCTGCGACGATCCAGTGCACTACACTGCGGGTTGGTATGATTTGCCCGACGTGTCTCACTGCGTGTCGTAGGAGACAAAGTAGAAACAACCTGTTTGCAGTGGGTTGCGAACCGTGTCGGAGTAAAAGATCCTAGTAGTTGAGCGGGGGGTTTCCGATGTATTCTACTGTTTTGGATTCTACTTCTTCTACACGGGTTGGTATTCTCGACAAATCGGCGTGTTACGTCGAGCCAAAGGAAGTCTTAATTCACTTGGTCACTGTTATCTTTTGTCTTGTATCTTTCTTGACACCACTGCCGCACCTACATTTCATCCCTTAATCTTTTCCTTTTCCCGGTTTTATCAGATTTCCTGAAAGCTGTGGCTTAACTGATAAATCGGTAGATGATTTTACTGACCCTAGAAGGTGCATTCACGGGCCAATCATAGGTTATTGTATCTCCCGTGTACAGTATGTGTGTATCCTTGTCACTTGTAAAGTATCTCATCCTTACGCTTCATGGTAGGCGGGTAGGATGGGTGATGGATGTGTAATAAAAATCATGGAAAATTCCTTTAAAAACAAACAACAAACGAAACAAACCTTTATTCGACTCTGATGAGGAACCATGTAATGTGGAGTCATTCCCACGCTTCATGATTAAACAGTCAAAACATGCCGCAACACCAATAACATCTCTGTCTCTTTTTGTATTTGAGAAAACGTTAATGGGGTCGAACGGACACCAAAACGTGTCAACAAATTTAAATCGGGTTGCCTTCTTGTTGAGTGTGAGCGAAATGGTCAAACAGAAAATCTCAAGAAAATAAAAACTTTCTTCGATATTTTAACTGAACTTATTCGCATAACCTTCACTCAATACGTCATTAGACGTTAAACGCTGTCGTGACTTGGCTGGAATCAACCACACGAATATCATCAAGGTGATGAAAAATCAAGGTTTCCGTTCTTGTTGTATTAAAAGCGATCATAGTGTTAGACAGAACCATTCGTAGGGTGGAGGTAATCTCATATTCTTAAAGGTAAAGATCCACCAGAGTGCCTTACCTGCAAATAACCATTAATTATGAAGCACGTTTTGACGCAGTTTTACGGCATGCAACATACGCGCGATAAGTATTTCAATGTGTATGACATAAACGAACGCTTTGATACTATACATATTACTTATATTTTAGATTTCCTGAATGAAGTAAACCTTAATTTCAAACTATAAATAGTATGCCATCACATTGAATATTGTATATCTACTAGCAATACCGCCCATTATTTTCAACATTTGTCATCTGTCCACATGAACCATTCACATCACCCGTTGCTTGGGAAGCTTCATAATGTTCTGTTACTTACATCTTACCGTTTTGCTTTGAACTATTTTGCTTTTGATATCACTTGTCGATTTTAAACCTTGTAGTATTTTAAAACATGTATACACAAAAGATATTGTATGGCGCTGAATCGCCCAAAGGCGCTTGTGAGCCGTTAAAAACAAATCAATTAATCATTCGACAGAAAACTGACTTTTATTCCACACATCAAGAATGTTATAGCTATATATTAGAAAACGTTTGATCTATTTAAAGCAGATGCTCACACTGACTGGAGTGCTGTTAAAAGTCGTCCTCAATTTATATAGAACAATTATCCGCTCCAAACTGTTTAATAGACTATTGTTGCGTTGCCTTTTGTTCAGCTAGGAAGTCATATTTGAACATGCTTGACCCAATTCATCATCAGGTAATAGGAATCTCTCTAGGAGCATTTAAGACATCTCGATGTGAAAGGCTTCACGTACAAGCGAGAAGCATGAAGGGTGAACAGACCAATTTTTCAAAAACAAGAAAAAAAAACTTCTACGGAGAGAGAGTAAATAGGCCGAGTTTTCAAACAAAAAAAAACATCTACGGAGAGAGGGTAAATAGATCAAGATTTCAAACAAAAATATAGCCTCTACGGAGACCGAAACTGTTATGGTTTTAACCAAATATTTTATCAAGTCCGATACGATACCTTGATCTAGGGTCATGCAAATTTATCGTAATAAATCCATGTGGGACCGATTTGGCATGACTAGTATAAATTTCTAAAGAGATTATAATCCATATCTCCACTGCACCTGGTCTGGTGAATATTTCGTAGCGTATGAATGTCAACTCCATTAAATACAGCAAGAATATTACAGTGAATCCTGTTAGATCAAAATCGAGCAGTGGCCCATTAATCGCAACTCGTGTCATCGAGTGGGTGGGATGCCCATATAATTTAAAATACCCAGCGCACTCTCCATACCCGAGAAAACTCCCGGGATATCACGCAAACATATCAACCGAAAAAACACATTCGGTATCATATTTGGTATTCCATAATATGCCATGTCTATATTTGCACAACTGGCTTGAACATCTGAGATAAATTCAGCGTTTGCTGGTTTCCAAAGATTATTTTCTTGCTGAATGAGCTGTAACTGACGGGATTGTAAAACAGTTTATCAGTAATTCCTCCTTATAATCCGTTGAAAACCACGAGCTAGTTTTCTAATCTCGTCGTGAAGAGATTCATTACGGCATATTTCGCCGATAGGTCTTACAAATTGATCGAATTTACAGTCTTCGTCATCAACACTGAAACAATCACACTGACACATGATCGTTTTTACTTTCCGTATGAATAAAATTAAACAAACTTCCCTCCCTTCCCCCCCATAATTCTCTTGGGAGAAAGCCACGGGTACATATTTTATGGTTCTAACCCTTGGAAATATTGTTACTGCGTTAGACCGCGCGTATGCATTATGATCAACAATCTTGATTGGAGACCCTCTTGATTTATGTTTCGATTATTATATTATGATTATTATATATATGATCGCAGTTGAGCTGCGGCGTTCCAATGCACTACACTGCGGGTTGGTATGATTTGCCCGACGTGTCTCTCTGCGTGTGCTAGGAGACAAAGTATAAACAACCTGTTTGCAGTGCGTTGCGACCCGAGTCAGCGGAGCAAAAGATGCTGGTAGTTGAGCGGGGTTTTTTCCGATGTATTCTACTGTTTTGGATTCTACTACTCCTATACGGGTTGTTGGTCTCGACAAATTGGCTTGTTACGCCTAGCCCTAGAAAGTCTTAATTTACATGCTCACTTTTATCTTTCGTCTTGTATCTTTCTAGACACCACCGTTGCACCTATATTTCATCCCTTAATCATTTACTTTTCCAGGTTCTAGAAGATTTCCTGAAAGCGATGGCTTAACGTATAAATCGGTAGATGATTTTACTGACCCTAGAAGATGTATTCACCGGTCAATCATATGATATTCTATCTCCCGAGTATAATATTTGTGTATTCCTGTCACCTAAAAAGTATGTTCTCCTTACGCTTCATAGTAAGCGGGTAGCATGGATTATGGAAGTGTAATATAAATCAAACAAAAAAAAAATCCTCTACATAGAGAGAGAGAGAGAGAGAGAGAGAGAGACAGAGAGAGAGAGACAGAGAGAGAGAGAGAGAGAGAGAGAGAGAGAGAGAGAGAGAGAGAGAGAGAGAGAGAGAGAGAGAGTAAATAGACCGAGTTTTAAAAAAAAATCTACGGAGAGAGGGTAAATAGATCAAGATTTGAAACAAAAAAAAAAGCCTCTACAGAGACCGAAACTATTATGGTTTAAACCAAATATTTTATAAAGTCCGATACGATATATTGATCTAGGGTCATGCAAATGTATCGTTATCAATCCATGTGGGACCGATTTAGCATGACTAAATAAATTTCTAAAGAGATTATAATCCATATCTCCACTGCACCTGGTCTGGTGAATATTTCGTAGCGTATGAATGTCAACTCCATTAAATACAGCAAGAATATTACAGTTTTCCCTTATCACTTTTGGTATTTGTGTATACCTCTGAGTAACATATATCATATCAGTATTTTTATGTCTACCTATGGGAAATATCCTGGCAGAGTTTGTTTGTTAATCTAACATCACATCATCATATACGACTAAATTGGTAATACTTCCATCAATATAGTCAACAATCGGTGCTTCTTTAATATCGGTTACATCATTTCAATAATACCTCGTAACAGCGCTGATCGTCTACACTTGGGTCGATCATATATATAGTTTGTCCCATTTCATCCATCTCGTCTATCTAGTTAAGTCACAATTGTGTTTACCTCTTCCAGATCGTCCAATAATAATCATGCGAATAAAATTTGATGGAGCTGCATGATGCTTAACGGGTTCTCGTGTTTTTGTCGCCGAAAAATCAATTACATGCATGTCATGTAAGTCAGGTACTAGCACAAACGACTTGACAACAATTACAACAAGCTATAACAGATCAGCACTTGCTGGCAAGAGTGTACAATGTGGTAAAAAAAAATTACATTTGTTTCTATGAAATTGGGTAATGATTTTGGAGAAAACGAGGATGTGATATTGCAGCGAAATTGACAAAACGTCTGGGGACTCCATTGGCAAAATATCCAGGAGAAAAACACCTTCCATGGTATAGTTATTGTGGCCTTTGAACCAGACTCAACCTCAGACTTAATTGGCCAAGACCAATCCCGACCCGGGATGTTCCTTACTAAAGAAGCAATCTCAATCGCAGATATGAAATTGATTCATGCGTTGAATTATATCGCTGATAAATCATTAAAAAAAATTAGCTTCGCGGTTGATAAAATCAGCGATGAGAGGTAACTTAATGCTGGGTGCTGGTAATTAATAACAATATGGAATCTATTTATCAATCCCCAAGAAGATACAGGAGGGGTAAATCAGCAATCAATAAACTCGCTAACGTCGAAAAATTAAAAAATACCACCGCGGCGGGTTAATTATCCAAACAGGCGATATGGCAGGTTTATCTTCCACCGCCTAAACAAATCAACTTCCCACATGTTGATGTCATCGCCCCTAATTAAGTTTATCAGACTGATATATTATTTCTGCCGCATGATACTGTTAATAAACACACAAAAAATACGCGCTAACCGTAGTTGATGTTGCGAGTAGATACTAGGAAGCTGAACCATAAACGACAAAGTAATCAACTGAAGTAGCTTCTGCATTTGAATGGATTTATCGACAAGGTACTCTGCAGTGACCAAATCTATTACAGGTTGATCCAGGAAAGGAATTTCAGGGTGCAGTGTTATCAACAATGAAGCATCATAATACCACGTCACGACGAGGGCATGCTGAAATACACCGTGATCAGTCAATTGTTGAATGATTTAATCGGACACTTGCTGAGCGTTTATTTGGATACCAATACGCGAAGGAATTTATCCAGGTTCAATGATCTCGTGAATGGGTCAAGGGATTGCCAGGTGTGATTGCTGCACTAAATAATGAAATTACTCGAACAATCAATATGAAACCTTTAACGCTATCAAAAACAGTATATACCCGTACGAAAACCATAAAATGGTTTTCAAAACAAGCAATACTCGGCAATATCACTGTTAAAATATTTGTACAAGCCGGGCGAGCTTGAAGGCGGTAACAAAAAGAGCTACTGATCCTATTAAGATTGTCACCGCACATAAAATATCTAACATAACAAAATCAACGGGTGGACCGGCAATCTATAGAATATATTAATTTGCTCCTCAGCGTGGATTTACAAGTGAACAATTACAAGTGAGACCCGAGGATACTCAATTACCGCCGCGTGGTCGTAACTAGCACCTTTGCATCTGTTTCACTCAAGACAGGTCAACATCACATTATCTCTGATATGAACACGACTATTATCCTTTCTGTCTGCCGTAAATTGGCAAGGATCTTTATACGAATACTGCCAACGCTTTATACAATTAGAACTCTCGCAGTGATTATTCTGTTGTTGTTTCAGTTAAATTATAAATTCAGCATCAATATCAAATTATCGTTTATTTTTTATATCCTGTTGTTTATAAACAGCGAATTTTTATCTGATGATATCATCGACAATGTCTTTGTTCCTGGTGTCATTAGCGTCTCAAACAACTCTTCGAAATTCGACTACTCGATGCGATCATCTACGATCGAAATAATCGTATCGGATATAATCTATCCCTGTGAAGAATGTATCGTCATTGCGTATCCTAGCTTCCATGGCGATGTATAAGCGCGCAATGCATCTTCAACACCACTGATACCAACCAACACAGTATCATATAACACGAGAATCTTCTGCCCAGTCTGTCCTGGATATCAACATCGATATTTTGTATTCGTGTATCCATAGGCCTATAAAACAATGTCACTGGAATTGTTGCAAATTTTCTTCCTTGCGTTTCAAATAACTTCATCTGAAGTGTGTCTCCATCACTATGTCACTCGCTGTATCACACTGGATTTTATCAAGCTGTAGTTCAATTAATTTCTTAAACTCAATTAATTCTTTATCAAGAGATCTATGATCAATTTTGATTTCTTCATAATGATCTACAAAATTCTTCAGCCAATCGTGCGGAGACCAACCGACAAATGGTGGTGGTTGACAGTTATAACCACACATTATCACAGCTATATTTTTCTGTACAACCACCTGAGAAACAATTTTAATATATCGAACGACACTGTGCATATCTCATCCCAAATAATAATTTTAGGAATATATTTCTCACCCATTTGATCATAAGTACATGTTTCACATTTCCATCGAAATAAACTGATGATTTCAAGCATTAACTTCTCGCTGTTTAATCTCTCTTGCAAGTCTGTGTGTTGATGTTAGCACAGCCATGTTTGATTTTCCTCGCAATAATTCGATAACACGTGTCATCTTCCCGTAACCACCACATCCGTTTTAGTAACTGGTTTTATTTCTTCATATTGGATCGGATAACGAAAGGGTTTCGATAGTTCTAATATCTGGTTTTTTATGTACTTGTTTTCAATCTTAAAATCTGCTAGTTTAGAATATTGGCGTAACATTTCTATTTTATTCTCCATGATTCTCAACACTCGTCGGATATTTGTAAATTCAGCCACTGATTAGATATGCATGATATCTATATAAAATGAATCAGTGGCGACTTTAGCCGCTAATTCAGGAAATCTGTTTATCATCGATAGCAAATTGATAGAATCAAAGGCCAACATAGACGCCCTTAGATGTGTGTATTGGGGAAAATCTGAATCTACGTAAGTAACAATATTACTGAATTGTGTTCCATCAGACAAGTAGCCTTTTTCACGACTGACAAATATATCTATAGCTGTTGCATCCGCGATTATAAGGTCGTGTGCAGTATCATCTAGAATTAATCGTGAATAATGTCGCATGTGATCATTTGATCCACCCTGGGTGAATTTACCAATAAATCTTCTACCGAGATCATTTGCGTGTTTATTTTGGATTTCAGATGTCTCCTTGGATGCTTTAACAACATTTGCTTCGTCGCGGGAAGGACATTTTTCATTGTTATCGTTAATTATACTATCTACACTATCGGGTTGTGGTAACCAAATTTCAGTCTGAGCATGATATGATAAAATTGCCTCAGAGACAGTCAAAGATATCAATATTTTACAATCGATCATATACCGTAATTACACTATTGGTACCCAGTATTTTTCAGATATGTGTCTACCAAACCAAACAAAACAGATTGGATGACATCCTTTAGCGATCTCAAATGATACTACATGATAAAATCCGGTTAGATCAAAATCGGGCAGCGGCCCATTAATCACAATTCATGTCATCGGGTGGGTGGGATGCCAAAATAATTTAAAATACCCAGCCCACTCTCCATACCCGAGAAAACTCCCTGGATAACACGCAAACATATCAACCGAAAAAACACTTTTGGGATCATATTTGGTATTCCATAATCCAATATGTCCATATTTTGCACAATTGGCTTGAACATCTGAGATAAATTCAGCTCTTGTTGGTTTCCAAAGATTTTTTTCCGTGCGAAATGAGCTGCAACTGACGGGATTGTAAAATAGTTTGTCAGTAATTCCTCGTTATAATCCGTTGAAAACCACGAGCTAGTTTTCTTATCTCGTCGTGAAGAGATTCAGTACGGTATATTTCGCCGTTAGGTCTTACAAATTGATCGAATTGACACTCTTCGTCATCAACACTGAAACAATCACACTGACACATGATCGTGTTTTCTTTCCGTGTGAATAAAATTAAACATATTCCCCCTCCACTCAAACCCAGAATTCTCTGGGGAGAAATCCACGGGTATATATTTTATGGTTCTAACCCTTGGAAATATTGTTACTGCGTTAGACCGCTCGTATGCATTATTATGATCAATAATCATGATTGGAGACCCTCTTGATTTATATTTCGATTCGTATAATACCTCTCCTGTTATCGTCGCTACGGTTATTGGAAAATTTAATATCATTTTTGATCCAGCTACATTTTGTATTGTTGCCCCATTATCCTTGACTGCTAGTGCCCATTCATTTTTTAAATTTGGCGCCTTAGGTCTGTCAGTTTGTTTCCACGCAATGCAGTTGTAAAATGCTCTATTATTCGTTCGGCTATACAATTAATCCTCCCTGACAAAGTAAGCGGCAACAATTTCATAGGTATTAATTTTTCAACACTCGGTTTGTCATTTATCGGATAGATCCCATAAATAACCGCTTTCACATGATAATCTCCCCCGTAGTACGGATTGTCATTTCCAGTCAACACTCCTTGTTTGAAATCCTGACTCACAGTTAGTCTTTTTTATTTTTTAATACAGGATAAAATTTTATCACGAATAATCAAATTTCCTGTTTCTGAACGGATAATGAATTTTACTCTAAAACTACTTTCTATGGTCAAGATGCGATATTATTCCAGCTGATTTTTGGTCGTTCATGGTGGCATCCTGTAACAGAGATAACGCTTTTGTTGTTGTTACGGAAATATCCTCTATAATCTCATATATATATATATAATCACAAATTATCTCTCAAGTCGTTCTCTGATCTTTTTTTTATTCTGTCAGCAAATGAGTCAAACAAATAACTATTTGCAACTACAATATTCTTTCTTTAATATTTATGTCAGGTATTTTGATTAGTTTAGATTCTGTCAATAATCAGAATTAAGTAAAGCGAAAGTAAAGATCACAGACTCTTGCTTTTTTTTCCGTGTATTATTCAGCTTATATAGTACAT
This sequence comes from Unio pictorum, assembly GCA_030141615.1. Classification (NCBI taxonomy): domain Eukaryota; kingdom Metazoa; phylum Mollusca; class Bivalvia; order Unionida; family Unionidae; genus Unio; species Unio pictorum. The sequence goes on along the minus strand of JARLTB010000163.1, from coordinate 1,638,952 downwards.
AGCAGGTTTTATTATTGGGGCTCTATGCCTTCATGATCGGCGTTCAAATGAAAACCTCTCCGTCACTCTGTCGCACGGTGTGAATGTGTGTTTTTGCATTCTCTCTGGACAATTTTTATGACGGAGAGTGCTTCAGTTGAATATAATGGAGGGCCCCGTATGTAAATATGTAAATAGTGTAAAGATAACTTGTAAATATGTAAATATAACTTGTAAATAGTGTAAATATAACTTGTAAATATTGTATTTATACCTTTATATACCTGTAAATATGTATAAATTTGTATATAATTGTATATAGCTGTAAATAGTGTTTCATCATTCATCATTCATCATTCATCCACCGCTAGCTAGGAGTTGTTTCACCAACCACGCCCTCCCGAAGTAAGTTTCCAGACTGTTATTTGACGGATTAGAGGCTCACAACGTGGGGTTGTGTTTCATGCCTTCTTTATATATCTTAATTAAGATTATATTTTTTCCGTCTCTATATACCTCAATTAAGATTACGTGTTGTAAAAAAAATGACCTCAATTATCAAACCACGTCTTATTGGAATTCTCTAGACTGTTGTTGACAGGCTAGGTATTCTGTTAGGCTGTCGTCATTCATATTGGGCCCGCTAGACTGTTGTTGACAGGTTAGATGTTCTGATATGTCATCATCACGCCTTATATATCTTAATTAAGGTTTTATGTTGTGCCGTCCCTATATATATAGTAACACGCTACCAGAAAGTTTGAAAACAAAATAGAAAAGTACGCTACTAGGAAGTTTGAAAACCTTCCAGGTAATGATAATGCAACTAGTTTATTGTTTGGGTTTTCTGCAGCGCGTAACACGGAAATAAAATACTGCAAATTCGTTTTCTGTGATAAAATCACTGTAAAAAAAAAATCGGTGATAAAATGACTGTTAAAATCCTTATTTGCTTCTAAATTGAGAAAAGAAAAATTGCCTTTGTTGTCATGGCTTTGCTAGCTGCTACAATTAAATCGTATCATATAACAATAATGGTAGGAGAATCATGAACAACTAGACTAGCTCGAGAGCGATTAGACGATTAGAGGCAATAAATTACAAGCTCGACAGGCATCTCAAGTTCATTTTGCAATAGGTGCTAAACAAATATTCAAACTACAACCACTAAAGAAGCTATATACTGAAAAAAGGACAAGAAATAAAGAGAGTTGTACTTCCTGAACTTGAAACAATATCAAAGGAAACTAAACAAACATCACGTTTTTACAAAGTATTCCTCCCAAGGCAAGACCTAAAATTGGTCCAAAAGAAACCGATGAGGATATAGTCAAAGAATTACGAAATAAATTTACAGATGAATAGCATAATCGAAAAGGTGAACCGAAAGATTTTATCGAACTTGTTGCTACGTGTTACGAAGATAAAAGAAGAGTGTTGAAACCAGAACATAAAACATATATTAGAGACATACAACACTGGGCTGATGTACTTTATAAAATTAAAACTAAAACAGGCAGAGTTGATACAAAAAGCGCAAAGAAACATAGGATACCTCTGTACGGTAGATAAAGTATTTAGTCAATATGAATTACTAAAAGAGCAAGAAAGAGAAATACTACAACAGCGAAAATAAGAACAAAAACGCCAAAAAACGGAGGAAGGAAAACAACAAAGGAAAGAACAAAAACAGCGAGAAGAAGAATTGAAACAACGAAAATCGCAGAGAAAAATATAAATATCTTCAAAACAAAAGTCTTTTTCACCTCAACATGAAGGAATACCAGATAATGATTTAAAAAGAATTAACATATAATTGGAATCTCTACAAAAAGAATATGATGATGCACTAGGTGCAACTGGTAATACCGGTAAGGGATTTTCGCAGAGTTTAACTCCATCTGGAACTCATGGTAGTAGTCGTGTTCCCTGTCCTGATAATACTGTCTCCGACATAGTACGATTAGAAATTCTCATCGAGGGGAAACGAGCTGGACATAGCTCACCGGAAATAATTAATGAAGCCGCTGATGTCTGCCGACGACTATTTGAAGCTGTTATCATGAATATTGGTGCATATCTAGAATTTATCGATGAACTCGTTGATGATTAGCACATCGATTAGATAAATAGCATTTACATAAAATGATCATACACTACAACCACTATAAGACAATTATGAGTTTTAACAAATTCGCGATTACCTATTTATAAGGTGTATTATGGAAATGGTGTCGGTAAAGTTATTCAAGGGTTATTTGCAACGATGGCTCCAAAACAAGCACCAATCGCAAAACAATTATCGATGAAAGCTATTCATGTTATTCGTCATAAGGGTATTAGCGCTGTTGGTGATGTTGTCGGTTAAGCATTTTCCTAGGCCAAAGAAAAACAAATAACACTGACTCGACGACGAGAAAAACAATCACTGGGACTAATACCATCTACGTAGATTATGCCTGCAAATGTTAGCAAAATAATAAACAGCACTGTGGATCAAAATGTTCAACTCTTAACCCGAAATGGCCTTGGATATGGATGCCCCAGTTCTCAAAAATGATTTTGTACGCAATTATCAATTTTATTCCTATAACGCAATACAACCAAATAGTATATCAAGAATCGAACTTCAGGTTCAGGATACAAGCAAATACTTTCTACCCGCTGAAGCATTTCATGAAGTAGAAGGAGAACTTGTAACAAATATTGCACATGATACGCCATATGGTGCAAATTTGTCAGTTGGTTTTGACAATAATGGTATTATGGCATTATCTAGTAGCGCTTGATATATGATTGATGGAAGAGAGGTTGAATATATTGAGCATGATGTTGATGTTGTCACAACAATAGAGGGTTTAGCAAGATATTATGATGATTATACAAGATCGGCTGTACCATAGATGATGTTCGCTAAGGATATTATAAATCATGCTGATCATAATCAGTATTTTATAAGAAAACCGAACAATCTTTCTGACACTGCTAATGTTGATGCCGAAAATATGATTATTAACAGTAATCATATTTGCAGCCAAGGGTTTGCAACACGCGTGTCAATGTTGCAGGGACCGCGTAGATTATTGTCATGCGCGATTCCACTATGTCATATTTTCGGATTTTGCAGAAATGATAGAAGGGTTATCTTTGGAGCGAAACATACAGTAGTCTTCGTGCGAAAAGGTCATGATGCCAGTAATGACTCCATCAATCACCGCAGCGAAAAAGTACTATCATTTATGGATACAGGTGGTAAATCATTCCTATCAAGGCCAACACCAGCAACAGATATTATGGAGACTTATGTTAACGGTATTTTTACATGGCATATGGCATCACAACAAGGTATTTCTGCGCTGCGGATTATATGTGTATGTGTTTCGTTACAGGATAAGACGCGATTAAATTCACAAACACACAGCCATTTGATATTTGATCAACTAGGTTTTATTCAAGTCTCGTTGAGAATTAACGGCCAACAAGAACCAATGAGGATATTTTACTTAATTACAGACAAAACCAAATAGCACGCGCTTATCATAGTTTGCTGATATTTATGGGACGTGATAATAATGTAGGTACCGGTCTGCAAGTATCACAATTAGATTTTAGAAATAAATATCCGATTTATTTCTTTTCGTTGGAACATCTTGATTTAACCAGACAGTCCGTCGTTGACATACATTTCCGAGCTCGTGTAACCACTCCTCCCGCTGGTGGTGATTACAGAGGAATTGCTGTCATACTCAGTGACAAATCAATGCTACTCGAAGGTGTTGCTTGACGAATGAGGGTAGTTGATGAGCCAGTAGAAAACATGTAAATGTTTTTAAAAACACGTTGACAATTATATAAATCTCGTCTTAAATCAAATGTCATATATTCATGTTAGTGTTACTCTGACTCCTGGTCAGATTAAAAAGTTGTAATCGGATTCAGCTAAAAAATGTGGAACTACAATATCGTTAAAACAAAATAAAATGTCTGGTGGTCAGAATAAACTCTCACTGACAGCTTGTAAGATTAAGCATTTCAATGATGCTAGCAAAGGTAAAAGATGTATTCAGGTCACTCTTTCTGCGTTCGCGATCAAACATATGATACAATTATATGGTATATTTCCACTTCTCGCTGCGTTATCAACGCTAATTGCAGCAGCCGCCTCCGCGATCGCGAAAGCTGCCGCTCTCGGAGCTGTTGGTAACGCCGCTGGGATGGCACTAAAGAAGGCATCTAGGCGCGGTTACAAAACAACAGACGATCAGTGAAAGGAAAGGGTCCAAGACTACCAGGAACCCCGTATTCATGGTAAATCGTACAAGGCCTGATACTACGAGGGACCATTTAATAACTCCGATTTCAAATTTTGATTTTCTCGATGCTACTTAAACATTAGCGATTAGAAACTTGAAAAGTGTTTTTTATGCGAGATCAATTACCACAACACGCAAAAAGCACTGAAACCGGTATCATTAATCTGGATAACAGCACCGGATCTGGAACTCACTGGGTTGCATATGCAAATGATCCGCGTGTAATTGTTTATTTTGATTCATATGTGTTAGCGCCACGTAAAGAATGAATGCATTATATACATCAATTAAAATTCCCTCACAAAGTGAGGCTCTGGTACTCCACGCTACCGACACAAAAAAATAACTAACCCACCAATATGTGGCCAGCAAGTATTAAATGTACTAAGCGCTATATCATCATGAACTAAACCACCCCTTAAAACCGTACACGAATATACGAGAAATCTCTTTTTAAATAGATCTTAAAATATAATGGCTGATCGCAAAATGATTGATATATGGGTAAGATCTCTCTCAAGCTTGAAACATATCGGGGAAATATCTGCAACCAAAGATGTAAAACAAATAATCGAAGATGAAATATCCAAGATGTTAAACCTCGCATATGTGGATCCAAACGAAATAGTCGTATTTCAAGACGAACAAAGGAAATTGAAAACGAGTAATATTTCTGTGAATGATATTTAGTTAAAATAAATGGAGTAACTGAAAATTCCCTAGCGTTGTTTAATCCCACCGGTAAAATACAACCCGGAGTTATTTTACCAACTGTGATAGATAGTATCAGCAATCGGGTAAACAATCCGGTGACACAATGACGGGCCCCCTCGACATGAACTCGAATAAAATAACCACACTTGGCGATCCAACTCTGGATACTGCTGCTGTGACAAAAAATATGCAGATGTGTTAGACAATAAAATAACAACGCTGCAAGATGAGCATAAAACCACAGATGGGAAACTAAAAACGCTGCAAGCTGAGCATAAAACAACAGATGGTAAACTATCAACGTTGCGAGCTGAATATGATGTTCATGTAGGTGTAGTTTCAAACCTCCGTAGGAATTTTAGAAAATCGGATGAAATCATGGATAATTTCTTTGGTGCTCAAATGTCTGTCCCAATGAAACTTTCTGATATTAAAACAACTACTGATACAATTAAACAAACAAATGACACAAACCATTCTCCGTTATGCACTTGATGACAGTGTACCGACCGACAGCATAGTCGTAATAAGTATAATAATGTACGTGACATGAAGGAACTTTTTTATACATATCATTTGTACTTTAGATTTCCAGAAGGAAGTATATCTTTACTTTAATATATAGCTTGTATCCCATACCCTAGAGCATTTTAATATAATGTAAATACCGCCCCTTTTTCAAAATCTTTTCATCTGAACTCATTAACATACACCATTATTGGCATTTACATCTTCCATTGCTTGGGAAGTTTCATATTTTACTTTTACTTACATCTTACTTTATTGCGTTGAACTAATTGTGTTCTTGTATATTGCTTGTCGATATGAAACCTTTTAGTATTATTTAAACGTGTATTCATACAACCTATTGTTTGGCACCAAATAGCCTAAATGTTCTGGTGCGCCGATAAAAAAATAAAACAATCAATAAATCAATCAATTAAATTGCATCATTAACATTATATATATATATATATATATATATATATATATATATATATATATATATATATATATATATATATATATATATATATATATATATATACGTAATGGATTTTGATGTGGGTTAAGAGGAATCATGAATTTACCACTGGGTGTCGCCTGATTCCAAGACGATCTAATCGATGGTGACATATTTCCACCTATCAATGACTGTTTGACTTAAATCGTTGATACCAAACACTGCTAAAACTAAAATATAATCTTGTGACCAGTCAAGAAAGAATTAACAATTAGAATCACCCTAATATGCTTATATTAGCTCGACGCATAGCATTTCGATTGTTAATAACCAAGGACTCACTTGTTCGAGTGACATGTAATGGACGAAGACTGGTGTCCCTTTTTAACGAGAGGATACCATAGCGGTTTTATATATGCATAAACATTGTGCTAATACATTTAATATCTAGTTAGAACTGCTTGCGCTTATTCTACCAGAACGTGATGATGAGATCAGAAGAGGACAGAAAGGTTCGCATTTAAAATAGACGATTGTATTGTCAACATTATGTAAATATAACAACAACTCAATCAAACATAATGGACAACGCTATTCACCTGATATATATGTGACAGGACGTACGGCATCACCAACCATCTTAGGTGAAGCAATCCTTGTTATTCCCTGTGTAATAAATTAGTGATTGTTATCACTAGTTGTGCTAACATTAATGTCCAAAGGACTGCAATTCTGAACTTGAACATATTCAGAAGTACATGTGCCCACATAAAGCAGAATCAATTCATCAAAAACTATACTAAGTGACAATTGACAGTAAAATCATGTAAAAAACGTTGGAAAATAACAAAGTTACAATCACAGAAAATAAAGGACAAATATTTAGACAAAAATAATGTAAAGGACGAAGGGTAAAAAAAAGACAATAATACAAATAATATTCATAATCTTAATAAGAATAATAATAATATTTAATAATAAGAATATCAACAAAAATATCACTGAGAAAAGGCTTTGGTATCAACGTCTCCTAGACGGGTGGTAGGGATGGGCCTGGTCTCGACAAATCGGCTGGTCACGCCGAGCTCTAAGAACCACCGTCGCCCTACATTCTAGTCTGTAGCTTTCCCTTTTACAAGATCTAGAAGACTTCATTGAAGGGGGTTGCTTAACGGGTTAATCCGAATATACTTTTACCGACTCAGAAGTAAACTTTACGGGTTAATCATAGGTAATTGTATCTACTGAGTATATCATATGTTTATCCCAGGTACATGAAAAGTGTTCCCTCGTTGGGGTCCATGGTGGGTGGGTAGCATGGGTGCTGAATGTTTAACAAACAATCAGGCAAATGCAGAAGACAATCAGAACAAACGTATCAATCCACTGTTCGACACTGATGACGACCCATGTAGTGTGGTGTCGTTTCCACATTTCATGGTTATTCAGTCAAAGTAAGACAGCAAACCACTTGCTGCATTGTTGCCATTTTTTATATAAAAGACCATTACTATATCTATTATCACATCATAAAGCGTAAAACAAATTGAGATCGGGTTGCATTCTTGTTGAGTGTAATCGAGAAGCTCAAACTGAAAATAACCAAAAATGAAAATGTTCTTCGACATTCCACTAACCTCATTTGTTCACACTACACTCAAAATGTACAAAGGCGTGATGAGCTGTCGTAACATGGCACGAGCTAACGACACATATATCATCGAAATAATGAAACATGAAGATGTCAATCCAGTGTGTAGAATACGTATTAAATGCAACATCAATCTCCAGGACACCAACCGATTTTAACTCAACTTCAACAAAACAACAGTACCCAAAGTGGTCACATTTGGGGTTTTTGCAAGTGAAGGTCGAGATCAACAAGCCGAACCCCTTTCGATGTTATAAATGTCAAATATATGGCCATCACGAAGACCGATGTACCTTAGTGAAATCATGTGACCGATGCGTAGACCATTCACATCATGAATCTGATTGTATAGAAACTCCGCATTGTGCCAGCTGCGCAAAGGAATATCACACCAAATCTGAGGATTGTGATACTTGTTAATACGAGGAGATTCATAAGGTAAAGTTCACATCAAACATTACTTACCTAGAGGACAGGACACTTGTCCAGGCAAAAGTATCCCTTACTAGCCTATTTTTCTCTGCTGTTGTAAAACACAAACAGATAACCACAAAGTACGCTGAAACACAGACGGATATACCCGACTCAATCATAAATGATAATATACCCCATTACCAACCACAGAAAACACAGAATCTACACAAACATCATTAAAATAATATCCCACAACCACAATCACCAATAAATAAACAAGCGGCAAAAGCAAATAAGCAGCAAAAAGGGTCAGATGATCACATAGAACTCAACAACAGGTTCGGAGAAATTGAGAACATTAATGCAGGAACAAACTGCTCCATGTACTCATGGCTGCTCCAAACCTACGAAAAACAAATACACTCCCGCACTTCCTGCAGCCAGATAACAGCACAAATTGCCTTCGCGAATGGTCTAACGTAGCTCCAAATCTGAAAACTACCATCATACAATGAAACTGTCGATGACTTAAAGCTAACTAGAATAATATCTTTCTGATTTTAAATGAACACGATCCTGCAGATCCTACAGACACATTCTTCAAACAGACGGATAGTATCACATTTAAAAAAGACTTGTCCCTGTTTAACACGTACGTTCAGAACGCTGAGGAGATCTCATGAGGTGCTTCTGTTGTTGTAAACATATAGAGCCCATCACAAAGTCATCACTTTAAATATAACTTTAGAAGCCATTGCTGTAAGCGTCACTTTACATTACGTGATTAACATTACTACATTTACCTACCACCAAAGACCAGCATAGTAACAAACAAACTAGACAATCTTGTTGAACAACTTCCGGCGCCTTTTTTTACTCGGGGATTTTAATGCCCAAAGCATTCTATTGGGATCAAATCACACGAATGACAGAGGCCACAAGGTAGAATATTTAATTTCTATTCACGACCAGTGTCTATATTACACTAAATCAACGACATATTTACAGCCATGAACATGCATATATTTGACAATTTGCTCTCCTTCCCTGCGTTTGAACTCTGAATGGAGGTTGCTGATGCCCTCACATCAGTGGTCAATAAACCTTGAAAATATAACTCTAAAATTGATGACAACAATTACACAATGGAATAAAAAAAAGGCTGACTGGGCATTGTTTTAAGCTCTCTATACAACACGACTAAATGAGGATACAGTATTCAGTATTGGAACTGCTTTCGACATAGCCCATGATAATCCGCTGGACCTGATGAAGTACATTACCGGTTCTTGAAACACCTCCCAGAATCATCACAAACATGTCTTCTTAGAATGTTTAGTGATTTATGAATTGCTGGAAAGTTAAAAATAAGCGACAGAAATACCAGTTCCCAAACCAGATAAAGGTATTGGAAATCCAAACAGCTATCGATCCATTGCACTGAGAAGCTCCATGTGCAAAACAATGGAACGAATGATTAATTCTCGGCTAGTATAGTACTTAGAAAGTAACAATTTAATATCTCCTTTTCAAAGTGGCTTCCATTCTGGTCGTAGTACCAATGATTATCTATTTAGACTGGACAGGTTTATTCGGAGCGATGCATTTAACAATACGGAAAATTTAGTAGCAGTTTTCCTTGATTTAAAAACGGCTTATGGCACAACATGGAAGTACAAGATACTAAATGACCTGCACGACCTGGATCTAAAAGGCAGTTTGCCCTCTGTCATTTCAAATTTTCTTTCAGATAAGGAATTCAAAGTACGAGTAATTGCAACTCTATTTGATATGCACGAGCAAGCGATGAATCTCATACAATGCAATATTTGATAGGTGACGCTATCTAACATCGAAATCACTAGTACTTTCATCTTTATATAATTCATAAAAAGCTTGTCTCGGAATAACCACCTTCACTACTTCACAACCGAATGTACAGATTATTTTGTCCGCTGGAAAATAAATATGACAAACAGTTCCATCTTCCAAAACTCTTATAATAAAGTCCTCACCGAATTTTGAAACTACACTAGAATGTATACAAACGGATGAGGAAAAGCCGTTGCAGCCTTCGTTAGTGAAAAACACATAAGAAACGTTCTTATCCCAAATGACATGTCAATTTACTCACCGGAATTCAGAGAAATAGACCTTGATTTGAAATTTATCGAAAAGAAACGTACTGACGTATCTTCTGCTTGTCTGTTTTCTTTTAAAGGCGCACTAGCAGCTATATGCTATTAAGTGCCATACAATAGGTTGTATATTTACATGTTTAAAGAAAACTAAAAGGTTTCGTATCGACCAGCGATATCAAGAAAAAATAATTCAAACTAAAATAGTAAGATGTTGGTAACAGTAAAATATGAAGTTTACCAATCAACAGGAAATGTTGATGATGACTGATAAGAAGATGTTGAAAATAAGTGGGGGTATTTACAGTAGATAAACATGCTCAAGGTGATGGAAAACAAGCTATAGTTTAAGATTTGGGTTTATCGAAACAATAAATTTAAATTAATTTAATTTAGTAATTTAAGAGTTTTAATTAATAATAAGATAGCATGTAGCGAAAATAAAATTCATCAGTATATAATGAAGATACATACAGCGATCATAACATAGTCTAAATTATCTGCATTGATATCATCAGAACCTTAAAACTGTCAATCAAGATATTATCGAAACAATAAATGCTAGTAGTTTAAGAGTTTTAATTAATAATAAGAATCAGGAAAATTTATATTAATCATTATAAGATAGCTAAAGCAAATTTATTAAACATTTGTTATACCAGGATTTAACACCGACGAACTAAAGAGAAAACTCAAATCTATCATCAGGGAATATTTTATCTAAAATCGTTGAGTCATGAAGACAAATAACACCAGCAGCATGTATTTCCAAATATAAATATAATCCGAAAGGCAGATGTCGTCATATTTCACCAGGAAGTAGAACATTAACTATTGCACTTAATCTTGTATGTGATGCAATTGGTGGCAGCTATCAAATCAATCTACAGGAATTAAATCAAGCTGAGCAAAGATCTTTAATATTGCGTACGTACTTCCGGGACATTTGATTGCACAAGAACATATTACTCCGGTTTATCTACGATGTCATAATCAGTTATTATCAAGAAATCATTTACCAGGTAAAACAGGTACCAAACCTTGACAAAGTCAAGGCAGTTCGATTTCCTAATTCAGTAGGGTAAATAGTACTAGACCTTGACAAAATCAAGGCAGTCAGAGTTTATAATTTGATAGGGTAAATAGAACTAAAGTAAAAAAAACATCCCTCATATTTCATAATTTGATAGGACATTTGCTACTTAAAATAATACAAATGAGTCAGATTTCATACCTTGATAAGGTATTTCGTACTTAAAAAAATGAAACTGAATCAGATTTCATAACTTGTTAGGGTATTTGGAACTTAAAAAAAAATGAAAATGAGAGATTATATAACTTGATAGGGTACTTGGTAATTAAAAAATGAAACTGAGTCAGATTCTATAACTTGATAGGTTATTTGCTACTTAAAAAAATGAAAATGAGAGATTTCATAACTTGATAGGGTACTTCGTACTTTAAAAAAATGAAACTGACTCAGATTTCACAAGTTGATAGAATATTTGGTACTTAAAAAAATGAAAATGAGTCAGATTTCATAATTTGATAGAGTATTTGGTACTTAGAAAAATGAAAATGAGTCAGATTTCATATATTGATAGAGTATTTGGTACTTAAAAAAATGATAATGAGTCAGATTTCATAATTTGATCGAGTATTTGGTACTTAGAAAAATGAAAATGAGTCAGATTTCATAATTTTTTCGGGTATTTGGTACTTTAAAAAATGATAATGAGTCAGATTTCATAATTTTATCGGGTATTTGGTACTTTAAAAAAATGAAAATCAGTCAGATGTCATAATTTACTAGGGTAAATAATTCTAAAATAATGTCAATCCTACTGCAAAACAGAACAAAATGCATAATACATATTAAAAGAATACAAACAAGTGTTATTCCTTAAACACAAAACATGATAATTATAGGACCAATTTCATAATGTGTTGGGGTAAGTAGTACTAAAGTAATCAAAACCGTTAAGGTAGTAAAATCTAATAGGGTAATAGGTACTAAAATACCAAAACTTTGAAACAATACATAATTTTTAAAAACAAATCTTAATCCCTTGAACCGGAACAATCACGAGGCTAAATCTTATAATCTGAATAATTATTCACTTTCACAACATTTGCGACTTTGTTAATAGTTGCACTTTGACTATGGATCGTTTTCCGATATGACATGATCTTTCTTCATTGTCACACACGTGTTCATGATTCAAACTCAGAAATATTTTTTCATGATTAAATTAATCCGGTGATGTATTTTTTTTTGTCTTAAACCTTTTAATTTCAGGCATAATGTCATTAATATGTTCAATGTTCATTATATATATACATTTAAAATATAAGATCATCGTTGACCGTTTTATGTTTTAGACGGCACAAATTACAACTGTGCCTAACTTAATTCGGACGGCACTACATACAATTTTAACATCATTATATCACAGCACAACATACAAAAATTTCTATAACAAAATTCATACGGCACTACATGCAATGTTTGACAACATTATATCACACGAAAACTGAAGGTAAAACACAATTGCATCTAATTTAGTTCTAACGGCAAAGAGCGTACGAAATAACGTGGCTTATTTGTTTTCTCATAGTTTCTTAAAAATGCGGATAATATTTTCTGATAAAAAAAAATCCAAATCGAAACAACCGAAATATAATTTATTTAACAACGTAATGGGGACAAAACCAACCAAAATATATAATTTATTTATAAACAAAGGAAATACAGGGAGAAAACTCTAATCACTAAAAAGATACTTGACAGAGTTAGTTCTCTTCAATAATGCTGAAAATTGTCACACCAACGATTAAAACTTCAGATTTAGCGATGTAGAATATAAACAAAAAATTAAATAAATAAATAGTAATTATGATATTAGTAGAAACTACCGGAGATATCTTCCTTCAATGAAAAATTAGTTTATGTTTATACTTTCTTGAATACACTAATTTATTAATATTATTTCCAACACGTTGTACCGAATGTGTGCAAATATCAAAATATTTTCCAGCTGCATTCATTCATTGAAACATTATTTCTTTACTAGTCTCTGTCTTTACAGATTTATCAACCTAACAAATGTTGTCATATTTGTCATATTTCCCAGTACCACAAAATGTGTCATTCTGACTCTGTGTAATAGCTCTCAGATTACATACATTGTTATGGAGTTTGCTGCCGTTGATATGAACGATCTCAAGAACGTCTTTGATTAGTCCATAAAGTTAGGATAGAGTTCATTTTACCACCACATTGCACACACAACTGCGTTTCTCATCCACCTCAAACACTACATTTCAAACACAGTTTAGCTCCCAAACTCTCTCTAAGTACACTTCGTAAATGAAATACACAAAATTCATTCACGCAGGCTTTGTAAAAAGTTGAAGAATCTATCATTAACCAAATCAAACGTATATATATATATATATATATATATATATATATATATATATATATATATATATATATATATATATATATATATATATATATATATATATATCTGGATTCATATCATTATATGTCCTAGTAACTATTCAAAAGCATCATGCCAAAACATTTTCCACAAACTTCAAATTTGTGTGGTTTATTTTCATTATGTATACTAGAGACTATTGAAAGGTTTTATGACAGACGATCCGTGACATAAGTCACACTTTAATGGTTTATCACCAGCATATATTTTTCAGGTAACATTTAATCTAGATATCTGTGTAAACCATTTACCAAAACGTTCACATTTTTATTCTTCAAACATACTGTGTTACCTTTAGTGTATGGACAAGCAAGTCCAGTGTCTAAATGGTTTCCAACAAAGTTCACAGAAGTTTCCCTTAGCGTGTATCCTCAATTGTCTGGGTAAGTTTTGTTTGTTTTTTATGATTTAACGCCATTTTTCAGCACAATATAGGCTATACATAGCAGCCAGTATTAATGGTGGAGGAAGAACCCAGAAAACCCCCGGAAAGAACCACTGACCCACGAGAAGCTACTGGCAAGCTTTCTCACATAACTACATAAGCCGAATCTTAGACTCTATCATCTATCATTAACCAAATCAAACGTATATATATATATATATATATATATATATATATATATATATATATATATATATATATATATATCTATATATATATATATATATATATATATATATGGATTCATATCATTATATGTCCTAGTGACTATTCAAAAGCATCATGCCAAAAGATTTTCCACAAACTTCAAATTTGTGTGGTTTATTTTCATTATGTATACTAGAGACTATTGAAAGGTTTTATGACAGACGATCCGTGACATTAAGTCACACTTTAATGGTTTATAACTAGCACAATATAGGCTATACATGGCAGCCAGTATTAATGGTGGAGGAAGAACCCAGAAAACCCCGGAAAGAACCACTGACCAACGAGAAGCTACTGGCAAGCTTTCTCACATAACTACATAAGCCGAATCTTAGACTCGAACCCACGCAGACAGAGGTGAGGTGGCAGTGATCCGTAATGGACAGCGCTTTAGACCAGTCGGCCACTCGGGGCCCCTGTCTGGGTAAGTGTTAAGTCTAACATTAATGTATATCATATGATTTTCCATACAGAATGGATACGCCCCTTGATTAGACAAAACAATCCATGCAGAAAATAATATTGACTGATAACCTTTAGTGAACCAGAGTATGGTATTAAATTTATACAAGGCTATGTCACTGAAGCAAACTTTTATTCCAAAAACATTAAGCTTGAATTGATTGTGCACTTTTGCTTTTCAAAGATGACAAACATTACAAAACATTTCTTGTTGGACAACAATTAGAGACATCAAGAAACTCAGAATTCACAATGATTTATTCATACAAACTTGCCATGCAAAGGGCTATTTTGAAAGACCTTATGCTAAAGGTATGTGCAAAAACCTGTATATCACCTGTATAAAACCTGTAAATCACCTGAATAATACTGTATCTTGGTCTTAATTAGGTTACATTAAAATGAGACACAGTAAACCTGTCTTGTAAGACCACCTCTTTTGCCAAAACATTATGATCTCTCAACACAGGTGGTCTCTCATAACAGGTCATGATGCTATATAATGAATACATTTGTGCATTGAGAATTTGGTCTCTCAAGACAGGTGGTCTCACATAGCAGTGGTCTTTCAAGACAGGTTTTACTGTAGTATCTACGTTTTGTCATAATTTGAGCTATGTAATTTCTCCCTGGAACAAAGAAACCTGGCCATTTTTCACACATTTACAAACGAAACTGATGTTAATTGGCTACATCAGAAGGGTCAGCTGTTTTCATTGAATGCTGGAAAACTAGATTTGGTGACCGTTAAATATATAAGAAGAACTCCAAAATACTGTAAAAAACCTCTGACTCAAGGGAACAACTCAGTTTTCTCACATACCCACACTGGCTGAGAATATAGCAGTCATTGATTGAATGTGAAAAGTTTAGACCACACAGCCTCCCATTCTACACTTGCAATTACAGAATTGTTCATAGGTATATTATATATATATATATACATATATATATATATATATATATATATATATATATATATATATATATATATATATATATATATATAGTCAAATGACATTTAACTTTTGTCCGACAAGAGTCTGCAGAAAAGCATATACATGTATCATTGATATTTATTGGAGAAAAAGCAATATGAATATAGAAATTCTAAAATATATATATAAGCATTAACAGGTAAATAACAAGTCGTGCAGAATCCCATAGCCTAACGTATGGATTACATTTGCATATTTCTTTTCCAAGAGACGCTGGTCTTGAGATCATACAATATTCGATTGATGCATTATCCCCAAAATAATAATTTATTTTCCTGATCCTGAGCAAGTCATCACTTTCAATCACTGACATCATGAAGGGGTTAAATTGACGATTGAAATTAATTTTTTAAAAATCAACAAAAAGCCAACTGTGTCAGATATTTTTATCCTGATACAATAATGATTAAAGACATATTTACCTGTTTGCATCAATTACATCTCATTAACAGAGTAAAACTTTTAAATGGAGAGGGGAGATGACACACAACGATACAATCTACTTTCTGTGAGACTAAAACATCATAGATGAAAGGACTGGAATGTTTCAAAATGTTAGTGATTAATTTTGGAGAACATCAAATATATTTAAATTTAGACAAACAATATTTCAAAGTAGCGAAATCATACCTGTCAACCTCCTGAGACAAAAACCAGTACACCAGACAAAAAAAACCCTTACAAAGACCAGAAAAACCTTACGCCAAAGACCTTATATTATTTACCAGATCACATATAAACATAACTATTTACACCTGACTACGCCATATATTTGCATACCTTGTTACATCTCAGTCACTGGAGTGAGCTAAATTGTACGCTACACTTGCGCCTTTTGCCATTTCCAGTAGTGAATTTGGCGTTTCAAAATCCATGCAACATGAATCAGTGTTTATTTTGCATTGCAAAAATGCTGTGAGTGTATCTGTATTCAGGGATTTCCGATACTGAAGACATCAGGATTCTTCTGTTTCACCCTTGTGAGCACCGAGTTTTTCTTCCCCACCATGACATTACAGTTGTCACTAGCAAAGCCAATGCAGTTGCTCCAAGTGATGTTTAGATTGCTCAAAACAGTATCAATGTCATTAAAGATGGCCTCACTGTTTCCTCCACTGGACACTGGCATGTCAAGCAATCTTGTTTTTGGCCCCACACCATCCTCAAAGACTCTCACCATAATGGCTAACCGCTTGTCTGTTTTCTTGTCGTTGGATTAGTCAACCATCAGTGAGAAAGCCGTCTCTCTGCACAACTTGATGACTGGTTCTGTTGCAGCTTGGGCCAGGCAATTCTTAATGATGATTGTTGTCTTGGTTCGCTTTGACCGAAACTTCTTTGCAATGCCACTGTCAGGGAACATTTCTGTGACTATATCTGTGAAGTGGTCAGCTACAGATGCAGGTAAGTTATGCTGAGCGACAAAATTTGCAAATAAAACCTCAGCCCTTATAACACTCTGGCTTTTCTGCTGTGGTTGAGCAAAAAAGGTCTTGATGGACCCTCCCTTCTTCATATCAAAGTTTCTTGCGTGAGATTTTGTTTTAAAATGTTCTCTAAGGTCATGTAAACCTGAAACCGCCACTTTAATATCTTTGTGGCATACCTTGCAAAAAGCATGGGAAGATCCTAGCTTGGATACATATACAATGCCAGGGAAGACCTTAATCCATTCCGTCTGAAACTTGCCATGACCCCGATCTCCGTCTTGAATCTTATGCTTCTTTGCATGAGGCTCAGCCATTTTGGTGTTAAAGTGCTTAAACTAAAAGGATGAGTTGAATGGAAACACAGACTGTTTCTCTAACATCAAAAAGCAAATATTTAAATCAGACATGTAATTTAGAGCATGCAGAAAAAAATGTGTTTCAACAACATAAATCATTTAAATACAAATACAAAGTATACAAAATTGTACAGACATTGAAATGAAAAGTAAAATTTAACCACTTTTGTGCATAAATATAGATTTTGAAAAAAGTTTTTCATAAGTTTCATTTCAAACCTTGCAATAATTCAAATTCAATGACTGAAGTTAACTCTACACATAACCTCAAAGTAGAGAATTTCCAATGATACAATAAGCCTAGTTATAAAATGTTACAAACATAACAGAAAAACTACTTCAGAAAACATTAAAATGAAATATAAATACCAGAGCTAAAAAGGTTACAGTTAATCCGCAGAAAAGAAGAAGATTAGACAAACAAGAGCGAATCTGATGTTATTGTGGAAAAAGTATACAGAATAAATGTATTTGTATAAGTAAACTCAATTTCATCTATGAAGTTTAAACATTGCTGAACATCATACCTACTTTATTAAAAAAATATATCAGCAATAATAGTTATAGTTGTCAAGGAGACTTATGTTATAAAAACAATGCCATAATAATTAGAAAACCTTATTCTTGCAGCAGGAGCCCTTCATTCTAGGGCTTCCAGTTTTCAACCCCAAATTCTATGTAAGAAACATAATGAACAGTTTGTTTATTGCCTGACTCTTAAACATGACAATTTTTTTTCTACTCTTTTGGTAGTTCCTGATTGATGTTGTCACCAGCCATAATTGTGGTATGCTGACAGATTTACTGTTGAATTTATATGGTGTGTTGAAATAAATTCATTAAATCTCAAGATACTGTTTACAAAATGTACATGCATACATAAACCAAATACAAATCAAGCTTTCTGTCAGTATATTTTTAATTTATAATTTAATTTTGCGTTAGTGTGCCTTGTTTAGAATGGCCAAATTTGGTGATCGTATATAGGGAAAACGGTCAGGTAAAATGGATTGAATATCATCGGCTAAGGACATTATCTGGAAGAATCTCTGTATTGCACATTTTGAATGATAATTCTCACCAGAGTGTGTCCTAAAAAAATAAAGCATATTAGTGCTACAAAAATCTAATCTAATTTTAGTTCTGGCATGTTCTTTACTCTAAGATAGGTACTCATCCAGATTGTTGAGAAAAAAATTAATTTGCCTAACAAATCTTTGATCATGCTGATGAATGGTGCAAATGTATTTTCAAGATATTGCCATACTTGCCATAAGATGACACAATCTAAACCAGTCTACTTACCTCAATGAAATTAAGAACTGATTTTAATCACATTGAAGCATGAAATGTCATGCTGACAACTCTATTTTGTACTCACAAACCACTTTCAGTATAATCACATTACATATAGTATGTAAGGACTCATGATTGGCGCTGATGCAAAACTATCCCTTGGGCAGTTTAAACAGCAGCAAAAATTAAAGACAAAGTGGTCAGATATAAGCCACAATTTAACATATTATTTAATTGGCAGTTAATAGCTAGTGATATATGATTTTACGACTGCAGTGGGTGTGAGCAGATTGTGCTAATTTGCAGAGATATGATCAGAAAGTGGAACAATCCATTATGGGTAAACCAAAGATATGCTAGATGCATGTACAATTACTGAAGTTATTTAATTGTTCCTTTCATTGAGTATGTTTAAGCCATATGTATTATAATTTTCACAAGTTTGTGAACAGCATCAATATTTCTTTTCAAGTTGGATTTTACTGCATATTGTCATCATCATCAGTTTCTAAACCTAGTCATTGAGGCACTGTACTGCTTAACATCTGACCAGTTCCCTCCACTTGTCTCGATCATGTGCATATACAGAATGGAAGACATGATCAATTCAATTGTTTGTATTGTGTTTTTAAGTTTAATTCATTTTTAAGCTGATTTAGGAAAGACAGCTAACAACAAAAATAAATTTCATAATTCATCGTTAACAGTTTAACTTTGTAAAGCTTGCAAATGGAAAAAAAAAAAAAAAAGATATGGGGGGGGGGGGAATGAAAATTCTTTGCACATACTGCAAACAACACATTGGCATATCTCTTAACTTGGTTCTGATCAGGATTCACTCAGAGAATCCAGCAGAGAAGTTTGAACACCAGGACTTACCAGTCCCTAGTGAGTGTAGTGGTGGACACTAATGATACTTGAATTACCTTCAAACCCTACTGAATTTATATTTCAACGGTAGCTCTACTGCAACATTGTGCAACACTAATGAAAAAGGAAAAAACTTTGGGTATATGGAAATTGGAGTCCGAGCTTCAGTCAGGGTTTGCGAGTTTGTTTAAGTCACCAGCCCTGGGCCTGCAGCTAAAAGTTTCTTTGAGCACAGCAGATTGTCCATAAATGACTGTTCCAAAGAGTTATCTACACAACTCACTATACAATGCTTTTTTTTCCAGTTCTAGATTTTGTGCATTGTCAGCTCAAAACAGTTTTCTTTCGAAAACCTACTACATATTTAAATATAGCTAGAAATAATTTTCTACATAGTTATATAGTATTTATGATGATATGAAATATGATCAAGATTTACAAATAACCAAATTTATCATATTTGTTTGTTTTTGTCACAAGTGTGTCTCTTCATGTGCTTGGACAAATGAACCATCTGGCTAAACAATTTTCCACATATTCCACATATGTATGGTTGGTCACCGTTGTGTACATTTGTGTGATCCTGTAATATATATTCCATTTCAAATGATTTACCACAAATTTTACATTTGCATGGTTTGTCACTGGTGTGTCTCTTCAAATGCCTTGACAAAGAAGCATTCTGGGTATACGATTTGCCACATATTCCACATTCGTACGGTTTGATTTCAGTATGTGTTCTGATGTGTCTGGTCAAATAGGCCTTCACCCCAAACAGTTTACCACAGATTTCACATTCGAACGGTCTTTCACCAGTGTGCATCCACATGTGATTTTTCAATCTCGGGCTAACGCTAAACGCTTTACCACATAGTTCACATTTGTATGGTTTGCTACCAGTATGTGTCCTAGTGTGTCTCTTCAAGGAGGAGTTCATACCAAACGATTTACCACATATTTCACACTCGAATGGTTTGTCACCGGTGTGTGTTTTCATGTGACTTTTGATTCCAGATTTATCTCTAAATCGTTTACCACACACGTTACATTTGTTTGGTTTGTCACCAGTGTGTATCCTCCAGTGTACAAATAAGCTGGAGCTCTGGCTAAATAACTTCCCACAAACTTCACATTTGTATGGCTTTTCTTTAGTGTGTACTCTCATGTGTTTTGACCAGTCATTTCGCTGTCTAAACGATTTCCCACATTGTTCACAATTGAAAGGTCTGACATTGATGTGTATCACTTGGTTTTCCATTTTTAAAAATGTTTATAATTCATGTGTATGCTATTTGTTGTCTCAAAAACGTTAATCACTGGTATTCATGTCTTGCGCACCTAATGATGCCCCATTTTTGGAAAATGATCCATGTTGAACATGTAATTAATTGACGGACATGCGTCAGTGAACCAAAGGCAAGTATAAAATTTATACCAAATTATGTCGCGGAAACAAATTTTTTTCCCAAAAAAATAAAGAAGTAAGAGTGAATTCGAGAAGCAATTTAATTTTGGTTTTCAAAGATAATGTAAGAATAGTAGAAACGACATTGAATGAATAGAATGTAATGTGTTTATCGGTCGATTTCGGTATGCGTTTTGCTTTAATATTTGAGATGAAAACCTTATAAAACCTGCGCAGAAACATTAAATAATAATAATAATAATAATAATAATAATAATAATAATAATAATAATAATAATGTCGGGCATTTCTGTGCATCTAAGGTTTCCGTCACCAATATTGAAGCAAAACGCGTACCGAATTAGACGGATTGATGAAAAAAAAATAGTGCATTGCTTTCCATTGGAAAAGAGGCAATTGTCGCCAAAATATTCTGTTCAAAATAAAATTAATCTTGGACACTAAAGATACCACCCCTGTTTTTGTGACTCGAGATATGTCGGCCTATTCTGATCAGACGTAATGTTTATTCATAGGGCTACAGAAACGAAATTCATTACTTTGGAGTGTTTCTGTCAGCAGTTCAGTCGAGTAATTAGGTCAGATTTATAGTTAGTTTTACAAAATGCAACGTAACAATACTAATAAATGGCAATATATGTTAAGCGAACTAAACCAATATTGTAAAGTAATTCGTAAAGAATCAACAATGAAAAGGAGATAATGTTTACGTCTTCTTTACATCACTAAAGCAATTAGAAACAGGCTATATACCTATTCAAAAAAAAAAAAAAAAAGGTTTTCTCCCTCTAGTATGACCTCTTCTTGACAATCCCGTTCTTGCGACAGGTTGACATGTTGGGTAGCACATAATTTTACATGTGAGGGACAACTTCTTGCAAAACTGGAAACTAGGACCAATTAAGTAGCATCATTCTAGGGTGACGTGAGCTTAGGCGTAATGGAATACGGGCTGGTGTGTGCAGGCAAGGCCATGGTCAATTCATCCATTGAGTTTTAACTCTATCCTAACTTTGACCAGAGTGTCCCTAACACTTGCATCCTCTGCGCCTTTCATGCTTAACGGACTTTCCATACCAACACGGCGCGACATTACGTAAACTTCGGGCAAGTCTATTTTTCTCAAACAATAAAGTGACGCAGTTCACCCTATTCATTAATTATGGGATAATTCCATAAATTATCATAGCCTTGAGAGTTTAGAATTAGATCTTTTTGAACACATGAACATAAGAATTAGACAGCTTGTTAAATCCACGTGTAAGGCAAATTTACATGTTGTCGTTCTTTTCGCTGGCTTGATTTGACATTATAAATATCGGAAGCAGACGACGTAATATTTTCCTTATGAATACATACATGGATAGTAATGCACCCCATCGCTAAAAATGGACTTGAGCAGGAAATGGAAATTACTGGCGAACAGGGTCGTCTTTCACACTGAAAATTTCCGTTTGGAATGAAACGCACTGAAATTATAAACTAATTAATGTACTAAGCTCTAAACGGATGTCATATTTCTTTCTTTCCCAAATTTAGGCAAAACTTGAAGGAAAGTAAATGGTCTTTGGTTGCCTGCAATCCACGTTCCGTCGATAAATTTTGGAGAACATAATATTGAGAATATAAATATTGATAAACATGTCTAGGTCTAGAAGTGGATAACCCTTTACCTCAGTCGTGTTTGCACGAGTTTTTTTTTTTTTTCATCCTACATGGTCCACTGGTTCTGCGATTGCACGGCCATGCTAGATTATCCCTACAATGAAGCACTATCGCTCCGATCTTAGGAATATTGAGTAACTCTTTACTATCACTCATTTAGATGATGGTGGCTGACATGCAAACTTTTCTCAGTAAGGTACTCATTAAACAAAATATGACCTGTCAGTTTGATACTGGAAAACATGCAAACTTCTGAAATGAGATCAAGATTGTACAGCTACAGTAAACTTTGTGTTCAACAAAAAGTTGAAAAGTTTACTTCAAACGTAACTAGCTTTTGTACTCTCACAGATTACAGCTGCTAACCACACGTAGCTCAATGGCTTCCTGGTATCTTCCAACTGGGCGTAATCCTAAATACGATGGTAATTATACAGCCATTTCATACAGAAATAAACAAGTTAGTTAACATATCAAATTTAGTCTTCCCATTCAAATCATTTTCTACTTCATTATTAGAACTTTTTAAAAGCAATGATTTAGTTATATAAAAAACCACATTATAATGATTATAAATTTTGACTTTTCATATATGTATCATGCTATGAAAATTACACCTCCTTTTATCCATCCATCCATCCATCCATCCATCCATCCATCCATCCATCCATCCATCCATCCATCCATCTATCTATCTATCTATCTATCTATCTATCTATCTATCTATCTATCTATCTATCTATCTGTCTGTCTGTCTGTCTATCTAGTTTCGGTTTTTTCCCTTCATACAGCAAATTGTTGTTAAAGGAGACTAGAAACCAGCGGAAATATACAATAATATTAAATACACTGCAGAGAAAAAACATGATTCTGAAGCGTCGTGTGCGACCGTACTGCCAATATTGAGATATTGGCATATCTTCTAGGCGCTGAGTTTCCGTGACATCGTATGCATATTTTCCGCGCCTATTCGGTTACTTTCGGAAAGTGACGTCATACTAGCGACTCCAGCATCCAGACCTACAGTTGCAAGGTTCATTTCATATAGAGTACCATGCCGTTTTGCTTTGCTTACGGGTGTAATAGCATACATAGAAAAGGCTGTGGAGTTATTTTTTTTTTCATTTCCGAAAGATAAAGGCATAAAAAAGTATGGATACATTTTTGCAAGCGAGTTGATTTCAAAGCAACACCATATAGCATTCTGTGCTCATTACATTTCTCAAAGGAATGTTACCAGAGGGATCCTAAAAAACAGAACCTCTAGGATACACGAATGCTAAGCCTAGACTATAAGTTGAAACTGTTCCAGACATACCATTGTATATTTTAAATCCTGGTAAAGAGTGGCAAATGTACGAGTTACGAAAATAGGCAGAAGGCCGAGTAAGTGCTAATAAAAAATATGACAGCCCGACACCTGATCGTGCTGATGAAATGAGTAAATGTTTTCTTCTTCTTCAAGATTGCAATCTAAAATAAAGTCACCACTGTCCTATGTGTAATTGAGATCTGACTTTAATCAAATGGAAGCTTGCTAAAAATAATAATAATAATAATAATAATAATAATAATAATAATAATAATAATAATAATAATAATAATAAGATTATCAACCATTGACACCGTCGTGTTTCGAGAAAAACAATTTAATTAATTTTAAAAAAATATTTAAAAAATTATTTAAAAAAACACAACCTTTCAGTCTATGCCTATTACACGTAAAATGTATAAACGGAAATCTGTAGTGATTGGAACTGATATAAAAATGTCCCTTGGGCAGTTTAAATAGCAGCGATTAAAAGAAAAGAGATCCGATATAAAAATCAAAGTTTCACATTAACTGGCTGACAAGAGAAATTGGGGGAGGCGACTATTGACCCGCCCATTTGCCCCAATGTGCAATTACTCTCTGTGATACGCCTTATTATACCCCAGGACAAGACCTTTTTTTAATATTCTGGTCTGCATAATAGTTAGAGGTTAGAATTAAGTACACAAACATAATGACAGTTTAACACATTAACAATTATTCCTTATCATTGGACTTATCTTGTGAAATGGACCGGTCCTCTGACATAATTCAAAGAAACCATGTGCCAGAGAGTGTATGTAAGCACCAGAAATTCATTGGCAAATAAACGATGCCGAATTTTGTTGTAACTTCGAGGCCAAAGACTTCATTTTAAGAGTTCAAATCTGCAGTCAAACGTTACCGTACATGTATGTGGCCATTGTTTTCCCACATTTTATATCCCACCCTATTTCCTTTAGTTTAAGTGTTAAGATATGTAACACTGTTTACTGAATTAAATATTTATTTTGAATTAGTTTTTTAGGGGCACATAAACTGCGCCGTATTTTTTTTATTTCTTCTTTTAATTTAATCATGGTAATGAAACTTTACATATATGGTAGAGGAATGTCAGGCGTTAATTGGCCGAGTTTTTGGGGGGCGGAAATGGAGATTTTGTTTGCAGAGAAAATTACGCAGCCTTCATTGTGATAATTCATGAATTTTAAACTAATTGATGACAATTTTTTTTTACAAGAAGCACTTCTGTAGTAGTTAAACAATCTGAAATTTACGTGAATAATGTTTAATCTTAAACTATTTACTGAAGACAAAAACTGTCCTGTGATATTAATTATTTCTTCACTACAATATTCACAAGTGATAAAATAGAATATGACATCTGTGGACTGCACACTTGATAAAACTATTATATATGGATTTTCTTCTTATGAGAAATGAAAATTGAGAGACATATTGAAATAATCGGGAGTTAACTGCGAAAAATCAAGAGAGATATTACGACATAGGGAGGAAATACCTCCAAAATTGGAATTTATTTTCTTTCTTTCTTCTCCCGGCTTGAAAGTTAACATATACGAACTGTTCGGGTTTGTGGAATTTCAGTCAGGGCTAGTAAGTTTATTTAAATCATCAGCCCGGGGCCTGTGTTTAAAACATTTACTTCAGCACTGACCAGTACAGTACGTAATCTATTTTAACGAAGCATGTATATACTTACAGATTTGTCATACGCTAACTGTAGCATGCATATAAAAAACACTGTAATTGAATCATAGAAAGGAAGCTTCTTTATGTTGAAATTAATTACGTATGATTTCCTCCTCGCAGATTTATTTGTGGGGTGTTGTTTTTTTTTTGTGTGTGTGTGAAAAATTACTTCCGATGAAAACCGTTATCAATGGTCTTTCTCGCTTGCCATGTTTCTGTTTGTATACGAGGACTGGCTAGTGTGACGTCACGAGACCACGTGATCTGTCGTCTCATTAAAACTCGGAAATACTCGGCAATTTACGGAATCATTGTATCTTCTTCGCAATATAATCAATATCCGCACACGATATTATTTTTTTAATCATTATATTCGAATTAGAATTTGTAAAAAATTACATTTATAAAATAAAAATTTTCATTTCTAGTCTCCTTTAACAATGATTAAAAAGCAATAAAAATGTTTTGATTTTGAGTAAAAATCATACAACTTACAAGCAAATTTTAAAACTTTCATAATATTTTTTTAAAATACTCGTGCATAGCTTAATAGTCAATCCTCTTTTCAAGATTGATGAGTATGGAAGCTATTCTGGTAATACAGATATTCTAAGCTGTTCTGGCCTTAGGGTCCAGTGGCCATGCATAATGGAATATCCCCGAAGCTTCTGCACGATATGACTTTAACGAAAAATAAATATTGAAGTTTCCATGAGAGGTCACCCAGAACTGTTAGTGAACTTACAAATGGCATTTTAAAATTGGACCCATGATTAAATACAGCGAATCAAAAATCTTGGTAAAGTTTGTAAATACAATGTTAGCATTTTCGTATAATTTTTCTTACTTAAACTGTTTGTTTGTTTGTTTGATTAGAATTTTTAAAGTAGCTTTAACAATTTTTCAGTCATATCGCTACCATGTCTGCAGTGAGGCAGTTTATAGTGATGTCTAGCACTGGGGCATCATGCTACACACATGTAGCATGATGTCCCACTCAGTCACATTATCCTGACACCAGGCCGACAAGTCCTAACACTAACCTGTTAATGCTGAGCGTCAAGATAGGCAGCTATTAGTACCATTTTTGTAAGTCTTTGGTATGACTCGGCTGGGGATGGAACCCACGACTTCCGCGGCGGACGCTCTAACCACTAGGCCACCGGAGCGGTTAGTTAACCGGTTACCAACTAACTAGCAAAATATCTGACAGAACGTTCAACTTATGCATTCAACAGGAAAATTTGCTCAGGAATTTCAATATTCAAAGCAGAATCTGTAAAAATTAAAAGGGGCATTATATATGATTAGAACTTCTGATAGTGACTAAATTTTTTTATATTTAAGTTATTGTAAAAAGGGGCATTATATATGATTAGAACTTCTGATAGTGACTAAATTTTTTTATATTTAAGTTATTGTAAGCTTTGCCTGTGGTGGAGATATTTTGATAATGTAAATAGTCTGGAAGAGGTTTCAATAAGTCTTTTAATTTAGAATAAGTTTCATTAATTTGTAATATGTTTCTAAAAATAGACTGTAAAAAGATTAGACCTAACCGGTACATTAAAAAATAAAATGCTGAAAGATTTCACTAATAATTTTCATTATCACCTCTTGAAGGATGTTCTGAAAAGAAAGACTTCTGAGTAAGCATAGCGCACGTGTTTCCTTGCCCATTGTAGACCTACACGTATAACTATAGCAACTGTAAGTGATCCATTTCCAAAATAAAAGCTGATTAAACTTGAATGGTTGCCTCACATATTCATTATATTGATAGTCTAGTTAGCAGTCCAGTCTGACATTTCCAGATGTGCAATAAAACATGTTTCTGTAGTTTTGCTTGGGGATGAAAAATCTTTTTTAAACTAAAAAACATGTCCGATTAGGGAAAGGACAAATCAAGACCGCTTTACAAATTTGGAAAGAAAAATCTAAGATTGATGTTATGCAGCCCACTGATTGAGCTCACTGCGGAATATGTGGACTATGACAATTAGCTGATATGTGCACTCTAACAATTAAATGACACGTAGGCTAGATAAAGTTAATTTTTTTATGAAATTTGTGTTTCATTATTTATATTTTGGTTCTAATCAGCATGGATTTTGTCCATTTTCCCAAGTATTTTCCTAATTATGGCATGTAATATAGAGATTAGACTTTTCATGCTCCGATTACACACTTTTGCAACTTTATCAAAATCACATTTGTTATATATATCTAAAGGGTTGGCATGTATGATTACCACAGATTATTCATGTTTAATTTCTAGCATGTGTTCATTTTTAATGTCATATTTTAAAATCTTGTTATAATAACCTTCAAAAATTAGGAGGTTGTTTTGCTCATTTTAACAGTTTCAACCAGTATATATGTATTTTACTTTCTGCGTCATATTTTAACGGATAACTGTGGACTGAACTGTTAAACAAATCTTCATACCTTTATTTTCACTAGTACACAATGTTCATTCAGTGAATTCATTTGGTTTTCAAAATCTTGTCAGTTTTATATAATTCTTTGTACATAGATAATAAATTTGATATTCTCTACCTAAGACTCCTCTTCAACACTTTGGTTCGTAGACTAGTGGGAGCTACACAAATATTGGATATTTATTCCATGAAGTTAGGGGCCCGGAGTGGCAATGTTGTTTAAAGCGCTCTACGTTACGAATCACTGCCATATAACGTCTGTTTGCGTTGGTTCGAGTCTCGCATTCAGTCAATGTGGGTATGTGAGAAAGCTTGCTAGTAGCTTCGAGTGGGTCGATGGTTCTGTCTGAGGTTTACCCGGCTTCTTCCTCCACCATTCATACTGGCCACCATGTAGAGCTTATTTTGTGCTGAAAAATGGCGTTAAACCCTACACCAACTACTTCCTGAAGTTAAGAAGGTGATTCATTGAAAATATTGTTTTGTTTCACATGTTTAAAATGGAGGTATTACAAATGCCAGATCACTGCATCGATTGATTTTATGTTCTTGATCATTTTTCTTCTTTTATCTCTTCGACTGTAGTTGCTCTGTAAATGAGTGATAATGTATTCCTGAATTAGCTATGTAAAACATCAGCCTATTTTGAGTGATACGAGTATATAATGGCATAGAGACATCTATGTTAAATCTTCTCCGTATATATGAGATTGTTTTTTTTGTCTAAGTTTTCAGTTCAGTGTGCTCCTTATCTACAAAGAAATATTTTAATAAAGCTTTGTTTTCATCAAACCATACTGTTTTAGCTTTCATTCTTTAGTAACGTCACAGGAAAGTAGTGAGATTCATAGCGTAGGTCATCTCCCTTTATGAATTTTTCATCACTTGGGATAACACAGGTGTCGTCTCTCCAACTACCCAATGATTATTGATATCTAAATAAAATGACAATGGGCAAGAAATGCACTTCAAATTCAGAAACGATTCCCATTAAACTATGCTAGAGTTGACAATGTAATTTTACTTCAAATTTGTAATCTAGTAACCTACCCCCCCCCCCCGTATATAATTCAAATCAATTGTAAAGTGAACATATTCACGGGAAAGGAAACTCGCTTCACAATATGCTAATGTATTTAGTATACAGTCATATACTTTTCTAATTTACTGATTTGTTTATGCCTTAGAGGTAACTGAATGAAATGTATACACGTCAACGGTATAAATAGCTACTGTTTACTACTGTTGAGACGTAATTTGTTGTACCTGTCATTTTGAAAGTTCTACTCTTTAAACGATATGTAACTTTGATCATGTGACACGCGCTTCTTTATACGTTCTTAATATATTGGAATATAACTATCTCAAACCATTGTTCTTTTAATTCTGTACGATTACCGTTGTAATCCTTACCTCTGATCATACTTAACCACCATTACGGTTATGCAGACAGTCTTACAAAAATTTCCCTTAAAATACAGACTGCGAAATAAAAGCACAAATTAGGGCAACATGATTGTTTGCGGTAAATTTAGGATACTGACTTGTCCGTGTTTGATTCGGATCAGTGTTTCATATTAGATACATGGTAGTTGGTTGGTGAGCCAGCCTAACTTTACAGAAGTACTTCATATGCTTTAAACTGCACACTTTTCGTAATGCAAAACGTCTGAATGATCAATATGTTGACAACTGTTTTCTGCTATTTTTAAACTTCGAATTAGAAAAGGTCAGGATGAAAAATCAACACAGCTTGAACAGTACAGAAGAATTAAAAAGAGAGTATTCAGATATTTGGTGGAATTAGGAGGAATGGCAACAATTACATTGCATGGACAATGTACAATTCTACAATTTCACAAAAGGTAGTTTGTAAAATATATAAATAAATGCTAAAATTTATTAAGATTGTTGTATAAACTACATGTATATTGTAGACATTTACTGATCAATATGGTATTAAACTACTGGTTATAAGCATTTGTTTACTAATATTAAAATATATTCAAGATGGTGTCCACATGTTTCACAAAGTTTAACAAATCAAGAGTTACTGACCTTTAGAGCAAATTTTGAAACATTAAATCTCCATTGCATCTGATGTTTGAAAAAGAAATTAAAGATGGGAATATGCAGATTATAATGGTATGCAAATATATGTGCGCATCAGATACAATCAATACTTGAATTTGCATCAAAATATCATCTTATGGCTTGTGATATTTTAATTGTCAATTCCAAACTAATCATCCTTCCATTTTCTTTAACCCCATAAAATAGTTTTCCCAATGAACCACATATTTCTTATGAGTCACTGAAAAACTGACTTTGTACAAGAAATATACATTACCAATAATTTACTTTTCAACCTGCAATAAAGTGTAAATCCAAATAAAAAACACTAAAAAGTAACGTCTTTAGAAAGATAATTTATTTGCTTTAATTTCATATATACTTCATGGAAATCTTTAATAAAGAAAGTTACTAACGTGGAACAAGTGCAGTGACATCTAAAACTCGGACAATTCCAAAAGCCACAAAAAATTAAATTAGTACAAAAGAAACAATAAATTGTGACTACAGGTACCGGTAAATCAGAATCCAGCCAAAGAAATGTACATGACATCATTGAAAATTATGAAGGTAATTTTCATCATGTTTCAAAAAAGCTGAAAGACAAAGACAATGTACAGGACTACACTATAAAACAAAGCATTATTCCGAACAAAATATTTTACCATGACATCAGTTTATTTTGCATCATCTGGATAAGAGTGAATGTGTGAATTTGATTTTTAATTATTCCCGAGTCATATCACTACGATGGCTGCAGTGTGATAGTGTATAGTGATGTCAAACACTGGCGCATCATGCATCAAACATGTAGCAAAAGCTGCATAATGTCATCACACCTAGTCACATTATTCTGACACCAGGCTGATCAATCCTAACACCAACCTCTTAATGCCGAGCACCTAATGAGGCAGCTCATAGTACCAATTTTAGAAGTTATTGGTATGACTTGGCTGGGGAACGAACCCTTGACCTCCCACATCCGAGGCAAATGCTCTAACCACTAGGCTAATATAATGATATATATATAGAGAGAGAGAGAGAGAGAGAGAGAGAGAGAGAGAGAGAGAGAGAAGGTTCATTCAAATCCTGTACTACCGGTAGTTGAAATTTTATTTAAAACTGAACATGGTACACTTGTTTATGGAACAAACAAACAACTTCCAGTGAAACAATAACCAGTTATACAAGGTTCATAGAAACTGATTCAGCAAATGGAAAAATGAAATACAGAATCTCCTGAACTAACAAAGTGCCAGGTACATAAAACCAAAAAATTCTCTGCATCCTTATATTATGTCATGTTTCTCATTCACTTCACATCTGCATGGTTTGCAATCTACATGCATACCTACTTGTTTACCAGCTGATGGTAATTTATGAACTTACCTTGCATTTCATTTCTGTACCTAAAGGTGACTTTGTGTGTTAAG
This sequence comes from Unio pictorum, assembly GCA_030141615.1. Lineage (NCBI taxonomy): Eukaryota > Metazoa > Mollusca > Bivalvia > Unionida > Unionidae > Unio > Unio pictorum. Next base: position 1,607,146 of record JARLTB010000163.1, on the reverse strand, counting down.
TTATATTTAAATAGGTAACTAAATATTTCACAGTTTTATTGGTAACTATTATGGTCAATAATTATTAAACTATGATTCTTGCCAATTCTCTACTAAATGCAGATTTAAATGGCTTGTTCCCAGTTCTTACATTTTGAGCATTGTCAACTACCATACAATAGAGTTTTCAGTAAGCAATATCCTGCATATTTACAATGCTCAAAATTCTGAGATCCTGACAATTGGAGTCACTCTAATTTCAAATCAGGCCCATCTTGTATTCCAAGAGAGCTGCCTGTCATGCTTCTTGAAATAAAATAATTTAATTTGCCAAAGAAAACTTCGTTTGAACTGATGAAATGTGGAAATGTCTTTTCAAGATTTTGACATATCTGCCACAAAACGGCACAATCTGATCAAAATCTATATCAGCAATGTCCTACGTGAAAGGCAGATATGAATTGAATCAAACTGTAACATGACGTATCATGAGCATGATATTGCATTCATAAAACACCTGACACAGTCATTTCTTTGTGAAAACACAAATTTCAGTATTTTTTCGACAATTGATAAAACCCACCAGTTTCAGCATGGTAAACAGATATGACTGAAGCTAATGGGAAGCTATCATTTAAATAGCAACAATTAAAGAGCAGGTCAGGTATTTTCCACCATTTCATATTTTACTTAATTGGCTGACAATGACAAGAATGATAAGTTTGAAGACTGCAGTGGGCGAGTTCATTGTGGCAATTTGCATAGGTACGATCAGGATGTGGAAACAGCTCAATATAGGTAAATAAAAAAGATGCTAGATTTGTGTATGAGAATAAAAGTTATTATATATGACATCATTCATATGAATACGAATGCATAAGCCATTTGAACTATATATGTTTAAAACGCTTGCAAAGAGCAGCAACATTTTTCTTAAGTTGGATTATAATGCATATATAAAATGCAAATTATGATCGTTTTAAATGTCAAAACAGTGTTCAAGTGTGATTCATTTCTGAAGCCGATTTTGGCAGCAATTAGCTATCAGCAAAGCCCAACAAAATAAGCTTCAGTACTTTGTGATGCAAGCCAGCAACAAAAAAGTGGGTGGGGTTAATTCTTTAAACATACTACAGACCACTCAGCATATATCAGCTTGAATCTGACCAGATTCACTTTGAGATCCAGCATGGATGTTTGAACACCAGGACCATCAAGTCTCTAATGAGTGTAAGCATATGAACACTAATGACATCTGCATTACTTTGAACCCAATATAATTGAATTATTTATTTATATTTAAATTGTAGCAACTGCAATGTTGTGTGACAAATATTAAAAATGGGGAATGTTTTGGGCTTATAGAAATTGTAGTCCAGACTTGTGTGAATTTCGGTCACTGCTTGTGATTTTTTTAAATTCACCAACGTGGGCTTGTGTCTAAAAAAAACTGTAAAGCAGTGATTTATACGATTTTTTTAGTTGTCAACATACAGTTTCTTCTCATGTTTGAGGTACATGTTTCTCCAAATAATTTCCTGAATGTTTTGTATACTCATGATTATTTTAACAGAACTTCTAATAAACTATTGACTATAATTTTACGTTTGTAAGGTTTTGTTGCCAATGTGTTTTTTTTAAGTGTTTTGATAAATAAACACTCTGGCTAAACAATTTTCCACATAGACCACATATAAATTCCTCTTCACCATTATGTACATTCATGTGATTCTGTAATATGCAATCCATGTCAAATGATTCACCACAAATTTCACATTTGCATGGTTTATCCCCTGTGTGTTTTTTCAAATGCTTTGTCAGATTAGCGTTTTGTGTATACGATTTGCCACATATTTCACACTTATATGGTTTATCACCAGTATGTGTCTGCGTGTGTCGGGTTAAATAGGACTTCACGCCAAACGATTTACCACAGATTTCACACTTAAATGGTTTGTCACCAGTATGCATCCGAAAGTGATTTTTCAATCTTAAGCTGGAGCTGAACGATTTACCACACACTTCACATTTGCATAGTTCATTATCAGTGTGTGTCCATGTGTGTCTCTTCAAAGAGTTCTTCATGCTAAAAGATTTACCACAGACTTCGCATTCGAATGGTTTGTCACCAGTATGTATTTTCATATGACTTTTGATCCCAGACTTGTCTGTAAACCGTTTACCACATACGCAACAATCGTATGGTTTGTCACCTGTGTGTTTTTTCATGTGACTTTTGATCCCAGACTTGTCTGTAAACCGTTTACCACATACGTTACAAACGTATGGTTTGTCACCAGTGTGCATCCTCATGTGTGCAGATTGCCTGGCGGCGTTGCTAAATAGTTTCCCACATAGTTCACATTTGAAGGGGTTGTCGATCACGTCACTCTTGTTATCCATTTTCGAGCTTGCGACAAACGTTATATATTTCACATCTGTATGTATATTTCAGGAAATATCGCAGTGTAAAAAGTGGTCATCACCAGTCTTCATTTTGTACAGTACACGTACCTACAAGCCCTTTGGCACACATAACTAACTAAAAATAGTATTTACGCATATCCGTCTGTCAATCAGCATAAAGTATTAAAATTATACCAAATTCTGTATAGGGAGCAAACGCTTGTTCCGGAAACAATAAGCGTGAATTAAACGTGTACATTTATGTTTAAATATTAGAACTATAGGAATCTCAATGTATTCACATTGAACAAATTTACCATACAAACATAATACAACATGCCAAAAACGTATAGATGAGCAACAATTGGCTTTTCGCTAGATAATAAATAGATTGCTCAGAATACCAAATGACGTGACATGACCTATTAACTTCCAACGAACAGTCAATATTTGGTAAATACATTTATTTAAGTATATATGATATGTTTATTAAAATGGTTTGCATTATTCTGTAAATTGTATGTGGTACACATTTTACTGGAGAATTTAATCTTTATATTAATAGTTAATTTTCGTATAGTAATTATTTACATTATTTTTAGCAAACGATATAAATCAAGTTTTTATCGGCTTGAAAATGCATCCACCAGTCAAAATGGAAGGCAGTTTCTATACAGTTTCTTAATCTTCGTACCTTTAACACCGTGTGTGCTGTTCAATTGTACCCGAATACTCATAAACTGGTATTAAAAACAATGACAGATGTTTCTATAAAGGTTTCAAATCACGCTAGAAATAAAATAATTAATCCAAGACAGTATATTGCTCGTTTCACAAATTCGTGGAAATTACTTTTTCACGTGAACGCCAGCTAGTGAATTACTACACGAAATATCACTGCTATTGATAAATCAGCTTACTTTTTTTTTTAAATTGACTATTGGTCATTAGTTACTAGTATAGTAAAGTACTATACGCGTATCTATATATCATTGCCCCCTAGGTAATAGTCTTTACACAAATAAGGGGTGGATATAAGGTGTGGCTATAAATAATCACATGCACTTGAAATATGTATGTACTAGTGTGGTCTTTCCTCGAAGCCTATTACTTATACTGAAAGAAACTACACATTGGAAATTCTCATAAAAGTAAGTAAAAATCATTTTGAAATAGGGCCGTAAATTGACAATTTGTCTCTGTGTTACTTTTGTGTAATACAATTCATTCAATGCCAAGTACTATTCACGTTTATGATAAATTCATGAATATAGGTCACATATTATAAATCTTTGCATCGGTCACATACTTCAAAATAAATATTTGAATATATTTAACAAGATACATAAGTCCCCCGTTGATCTATATCCCATTGTCAACAAACAGGTATCACTAAACAATTCACTGTGTTCGTTGTCGACATTAGTAGTTGACTCTTCTTGTTGTTTAAATGTTTCATGTACGTAACTTTTTGGTCTGGCTGAGGCAACAAAGATAATCAAATTCCTTTGATAACCAGTGGGATGAGTGTCTTAACTGGAAACTAAAAACATTGCAGCAAATCATTTGTGTCTTCCTCTTACAAACATCTTTGCAAGATGTCCCAAGAAAATCTTTGAAGATTTACATGAACTTGTTATTAATGTGCCCAATGTGCCAATAAGTTACTTTGCCAATGCTAAATATCAGCTTTAACAGTTAGGGAATTACTCCAGAAAGTGCTAGTAAGTTAAGCAACTGGTCGGACTATTAAAGTACTGTCTAACACATTAAGAACTGACTAGATACTTGCATTGTTACTGGTAAATTAAACAATCCATTTTGACCTTGGTATGTAATAGATAAATCGCTCAAAATGATGTTAATGCATTTAGTATAAGTTCTTTTTAATTTAGTTGAGTTTTATTAATGCTGCTTTTTTAAGTAATGGAATTAAAAGATGAAACAAAATCGTAAATCATTACTGTTTTGAGGAATGCGGATGTACATGATAATTTGAAAGCTCGGCTCTGTTAGAGAAATGAAATTTTGATTTGTGATATATGTTGATGTAAACATGAAAACATATGCTTAATGTATCTGAAAATAAACATCTGAATAAACTGTATTTCATTTTGTTAGTAGGAGTTACACTTTTTGTTCTCTACGTCTCCAGAAGAACAAATCTAAGTTTGAGGCTACATCTAATAGTGTTTAGTAACAACAATGGGTTTCAGATTTATTTAATTTCCTTCATCAGAAACCAGACATTGTCCCAATATCCAACTGAGGTGAACATGTTTGCAATTAATAATTTCTTTCGAAATACAAATTCTACAATTATTGACCAATATTTACTTAGGCTATGTCGTTTACTAAAAAAAAATGATTAAACTCCCGATTTGCAGATTATTGAGACACTAGCTGAGATTAATCAAATCGAACAAATGAATGATGATTTTCAGCGCAGAAGAAAATCAATCACAGGTCAAGAATCAATATTTTGTTTAACAATCCACAAACCAAATTTGTCAGCCCTATAACAAGCTGAATGAATCTCTCTTTTTTAGAACAGTTTCCGAATCTTCTGGAGTATGGAAATTCGATATGTGGCAACCCAATTATTCTTGAAGATTTCATCTTTCACTTTGACTATCCTGGAAACTTATACACGTCAAAACTCCTAGATTCCATTTGTGTTTTCAACCTTAAACATTCTGTTAAGCAACCCACCCATAGACTTGGTCACATTATAGACTGGTTTCTTTATAGACCTGATGATAATATTCTGCAATCATCCCTTATATCCCACGAACTTGCATCGTATCACTCTGCATTATATGCGATCTCGATGTATCAGTCCCCAACCCTTCACCTTAATTTGCTACTAAGAGAAACTTCAGTATGATAAATAGAACAAAATTAATGCACGACATCCAAGAAAACCTAACAAATTACTTACATCCTACAGCAGAAAAACTCGGTAAATCCCTGCGTTCATTGCTTGGAAAACATGCCCCAGCCACCAAACGCAGAGTATCAATAAATAAAAGTATTATTCATGGTATAGCATTGTTAGAAACCAGCTTCGCACTGCTAAAAGACATTACCATAAAGCAGAGAGGCTCTGGCTTTCCAGCAAACTCACTATTCTTAAACAAATCTATGAAGCCACTAAGAAGACCATCACAAACATAGTCAATTTAACAAAATTATCCCACTACAGTACTAAGATCACGGAGAGTTCTAGCTGCAAAGAGATCTTTGAGGAAACAAAGGTGCACCACTTCCAGCTACCTTCTCTCCAGTAGACCTTCCGGAACTATTTGCAAATTTCTTCCGTGACAACGTATAAACCATTAGAGGTTTGCTTAACAACACAATTTCGAATGACTCTTTACCATACAGTTATGATACAAAATTTCAGCGACAACCATTAGGAGCATTTGAAACTCTATATGGATTTAGTACGGACATTCGTGATAAAGAGTCGCCCAAAGTCATGTGAACTTGATCCAACTCCAACATCACTGCTGCTTGAGTGCTTAGACCCAATATTGCTTCAAAACTGCCATAGTAATGCCTCTGCTGAAGAAACTAACACTTGGCAATAACGCTCAGTTTCTAATCTCCCGTTCAGATAAAAAAAATATTGGAAAAATTGTTCTAACCCAACTTGTATCTAATTTGAATTCAAACAGCCTTTTTAGCAATGTACAGTCTGCATATCGCCTTTGCCACAGTACCGAAGCTACACTTATAAAAGTATTTAACGACATTCTCCTTTTGATAATGAAAATAATACATTCCGCACCCTCCTTGATTTGTCTGCAGCATTTCAAACAATAGACCAAGATATATTACTTCAGCATGTATTCAGAATACAGCCTTAGAGCGGTTCAAGTCTTACATAGTCAGCAGGACACATATTGTATCTGCAAATGAAAAAATCTCCAGCTCAGTTGATCTATGTTGTGATGTTCCACAGGAGTCTGTTCTTGGACCTGTTCACTTCATTCTATACACACAGCCGCTTTCAAGTGTCATAGATCATCACCCAGTGTCTCACCAATTGTACGTTGATGACACCCAAATAAGCAAGTCTAGCCACCCAACTGAAGTTGATGCTACCATCCATATAATGGAGAGGTTCATGTCTGATATGAAATCATGGATGACATGTAACAAGCTGAATGATGATAAACTGAAGCCATTCTGATCACAACACAAAGCCTTTTTCTCATTCTGATCCTTTACCTCAGACAATAAATACCAGCAACACCAACATTAAATGTACACAGTCAGTACGAAACCCAGGTGTTATTCTAGACAGTACTCTCACATTGCACCAACATGTCATGAACATATGCAAGACTGCATATCTTGAGCTGAGACGCATTAGTTCCATTTGCAAATATATTTCAGATGATGCCACTAAAACACTTGTGTGTTCATTAGTACTTTCAAGACACTACTATTGTAACTCAATTATGTCTGGTTCGTCGCAATATCTACTCCAGAAACTTCAAAAGTCCAAAACACAGCTGCTCGGATCACCACTGCTCTGTACCTTACACTGGCTATCCATTAGATCCAGAATCAAACACAAAATTTGTTCTCTGTGCTACGTTTCACTGACAGAATCCAGTTCAACAAACATATCTGGCCTCACCCATGTGTAGACACCAGCAAGATACTTACGCTCCTCTTACGACAATCGTATATTCATTATTCCTGCCATGAAAACAAAGTCATATGGACAACGTTATTTTGCATACCAGGTGGTTGAATATTAGTATGGACTCTTGCATAATGTAAATGTTCAGGTCTGGTTTCAAGTTTATTTCTCTACAATAATTCTTCGTAGCAGTGAACTGCCATTTCATTATTCCTCCTCCAGACTGGTTTTAAGACAGAATATAGGGTGTTCACGTATAGGTGAAACAAACCGTGAAACTGGCATTTCAAAAGAACACGATATATATCTTTAACAAAACAAATGCTCTCGCTCTCGTGTATCAGGAAGTCAGGAATTCTTATGTTGAATATAAATATCCATGCACGTGAACCATTAGCACTGCAGATTTTTATAACCAATGCATTCGCTTCGAAATCCTTGTTGTAATAGGCGAGGAAAACGGATAATTTCTCTGAAAAGGAGTATCCTTTTCAAGAATAATATTTCAAGTACTTTATAAAAAAAAATAAGATCGATTGAGATATATCTATAGTTATTAATATCTAACCTGTCCTTTTTCCCGCTTTTAAAGATAGGTATAACATTTACAGTTTTGAAGTAGTCAGGATACGTTTTCAAGGAAATTATGGAAACTATGGAAAATGTGGGTATATAAGAAATCTGCCAATAGCTTCCCGCGGGTCGGTAGCTCTTACTGGGTTTTTCCCGGGTTCTTCATCATGTTAAATAATCCGCCATATATAGCCTTTCTTGCGCTGAGATATGGCGTTAAACTACAAATAAAAGCAGCAGCAACAGCAGAAACATCATCTTTGGTACGTTAGCCTTGTCTTGCAATAGGATGAGCTAATTTTATCAGATAGGAAGAGGAGTATATTAAATCGTTTGAACATGTGACCGATCACATTGTTTCGTATTTGTGCCAATTAAAGAATGTGCAAACCAGCTAATATTATTAAGTATTATTATGTTGTACAGACTGGTACATGTGACTAAAGCCTCTACGAAGGACTTCATAGATCCGTTGAATTGAATGTTTAACGACGTCTCCTAAATGGGAAATAACTCGAGAGAAGTTTGATTGACTCTACACGAGTCACCTCCCTTCAAACCATTGGTACTGAATCTATTCGAGCATCATAGTCACAATGGATAGAAGTATGAACTTAAACTGGTAACAATATTTTTTATATTTGCACGAAGGAATATATATATATATATATATATATATATATATATATATATATATATATATATATATATATATATATATATTATAATTATTATTATTATTAAGGGGCACCGCCAGTGTCAATATTAAGGGGGCACCGCCAGTGTCAATCTGTAAATATCTTCCGAGGCGAATAAATCTGTACATTTGCTGTTATATACGGTATTAACGTAACATTGCAGTGTTATCCCCAACATGGCAATATTAAGAAACATTGACAGACACTTAAGATCAATGTTACATTTTAGCCGACAGCGCATTATTTTTCTCCCATTTTATTATTGAATTTACGCAATTCTTTGCATCCTTAATGCGTCGTTGTTGATGATATATGTTTGTTTTTCTACTTGGCATATGGATAAAGATTGATGCAATTATTGCGACATCAATCATGTGATTTTAATTTTTGAGGTGATTATCAAAGCTAAGATACTCATAATTATATTATCATTACGTCCGCGATAGATTCAGGCGTTTGTTTGTTATTTTACCTTTATTAATGGTCCTCACCTGATGGACTACAAAGGAAGGGTTTTGACAAGTAAAAAATGACACAGAACATGCGATGTGTTTATAATGAAACGGATTAAAGGAAAGATAGAAAAATGTGATGGTTGTTCGATTAATGTTATCAATGGAAATGAGGATGATGCACGCTATGCAACATGCTGACGCGCCTTTTCTTACCAGCGATTATGTATTTGTTGTTTTTTTTTGTAATGGGATTAGGAATGGTGGAATACGGTGGGTGAGTTAAGATTTACATCTCTGAGATAAATGCTAAGATTTTCTTTTCTTTTAGAGTGTAGCCACATTTCTTTCATAATCTTATTTTGTTATAACTTTTGTAATTTCAACGTTGTAATAAAAGAAATATAAGTGATCGATATTTGTCTATTATTATTATTATTATTATTATTATTATTATTATTATGCATTTGTTAATCATTGGCGTAATCAAAACATAACTTGGTGCTAATTTAGCTCCATAGTTTAAATCACTGAACGAAATGGATCTGACATGAAGAAGCCCATTGGGGGTAGGATGGTAAAAAAGGAAGACCGAAGTGTTTACTACCAAAAGCATAGCCGAAGATTATTTTAACGAATATTCTAATCAAATAACCATAGGCAGATGAAGTTTCCCATTACGGTAAAACATTGCATCGAAAGAAATAAAAACCACTTTTCGAATTTATTTAATTTATACACGATAGCTGTCTTGGATACATATCTAATATTCAGCAACCCACCCAAATGCTGCCCACACAAACCCACATATACAGAAATCATGATCCGGTGAGATCAACGTGACAATGTGTGAGTTGATCACGACCTTTCTATTACTACTAACATTCCAACTACTACTATTACTAAATTTGATCAAAGCTAAACTGGTGCTGGGCTTATCGAACGATATTTGATTATGGAAATACAGGTATATGGACAACTGGTATACAAAGTAAGGGAATAAAGTCAGAAGGGCTACTGGTATATAAAGCTAGGGAATAAAGACATAGTGGCAAATGGTATATAAAGCTAGGGAATAATGTCATACGGGCAAATGGTATAGAAAGCTAGGGAATAAAGACATACGGACAAATGGTATATAAAGCTAGGGAATAAAGACATACGTGCAAATGGTATATAAAGCTAGGGAATAAAGTCATACGTGCAAATGGTATATAAAGCTAGGGAATAAAGACATACGAGCAAATGGTATATACAGCTAGGGAATAAAGACATACGGACAAATGGTATATAAAGCTAGGGAATAAAGACATACGTGCAAATGGTATATAAAGCTAGGGAATAAAGACATACGAGCAAATGGTATATAAAGCTAGGGAATAAAGACATAGTGGCAAATGGTATATAAAGCTAGGAAATAAAGTCATACGAGCAAATGGTATAGAAAGCTAGGGAATAAAGACATACGTGCAAATGGTATATAAAGCTAGGGAATGAAGTGATACGAGCAAATGGTATATACAGCTAGGAAATAAAGTCATACGGGCAAATGGTATATAAAGCTAGGGAATTAAGTCATAGTGGCAAATGGTATATAAAGCTAGGGAATACAGACATACGGGCAAATGGTATATAAAGCTAGGGAATAAAGACATACTGGCAAATGGTATATAAAGCTAGGGAATAATGTCATACGGGCAAATGGTATATAAAGCTAGGGAATACAGACATACGGGCAAATGGTATATAAAGCTAGGGAATAAAGACATACTGGCAAATGGTATATAAAGCTAGGGAATAAAGACATACGGGCAAATGGTATATAAAGCTAGGGAATAAAGATATACGGGCAAATGGTATATAAAGCTAGGGGATAAAGTCATACGGGCAAATGGTATATAAAGCTAGGGAATAAAGACATACGAGCAAATGGTATATAAAGCTAGGGAATAAAGACATATGGGCAAATGGTATATAAAGCTAGGGAATAAAGATATACGGGCAAATGGTATATAAAGCTAGGGAATAAAGATATACGGGCAAATGGTATATAAAGCTAGGGAATAAAGTCATAGTGGCAACTGGTATATAAAGCTAGGGAATAAAGACATACGAGCAAATGGTATATAAAGCTAGGGAATAAAGACATATGGGCAAATGGTATATAAAGCTAGGGAATAAAGACATATGGGCAAATGGTATTAAAAGCTAGGGAATAAAGTCAGAGGGGCAACTGGTACATAAAATTAAGAAATAGAGTTTGAAAAGATAATGATATATAATGCTATGGAATACAGATAGGTAGGTAATAGTTATATAAAGCTATGGAGTAAAGATAGATATGTAATTAATATATAAAGCTACTGGTATACAAAGTAAGGGAATAAAGTAAGATGGGCTACTGGTATATAAAGCTAGGGAATAGGCCTACAGTCAGGAGGGCAACTGTTATGTTAATTAATTAATAGATTCACCTGGGTAAAAGGTGTACCGATTATCGTAATGGAATTAGAATACATGGAGTAATTGGTACAGAAAATCAGGTAGTAAAATTGGATTCGGAACGGGTATAAACATTAAGAAAATGCAATTAGATGTGCAAACGGCATATACATACATATGAGAAATAACTCGGTTATGTCTTAGAAAAATTCGATCATTTTTTCGTTATATATGTGTACAACGTTACCTAGGTTGAATATTTTTTTTTTCTAGTTAAGCAATTGAAATAGGATCTATCACTACGTATATCTTCAACGGCGAGAGACAATTAAGGAACGGTATATACCCGAATAATAGTAACTCTCCTGTGGATTTAAAGGAAGTAATATTTTTAACTGACACACTGGTGTTTTGAACTTGTCAAGGAGTGAAAGTTCTCCATCTTTGTTCTCCAGCCATAAGGGTACGTGTTACATTAAAATTGTTTTTGATACATGTAGCATACTCAGCTTTTAATCTCGTATCGTGATATAATGCCTTTACTACGCGGACTTGAAACGTTGTTAACTCTTTGTTACAAGCTGCTATAGATTTTAATTCAGTATTTTATATAATGATCAGTTTGGTTTCTTTGCGGTCTGCAGCTGTTTGTAGCTGTCTGCATCTGTCTGTAGCTGTCGGTACGTATGTGTGTGGGTTTACCAGGCTGGCTGGCCGTTTGTGCGTCTATTTGAATATGGAAGAACATGTAATCACCACGGCCATACAAAGACGAAACTGCTAATTTGCAAACTTGTGGGTATGGTGGATCCATCAAGGGTGTGAGCTGTGAGCGGCCGATACAAGTGTAGGCCAACCCAAAATTTCGGGATCACTAGCTTGTCAGTTGACACCATTTAAAGTTTTAGCCAATATTTATTAATCATACGGATTTACAAATGATAGTCGTATTTTTGTTCCAATTGATTGTTGGCTCAACTGATTACAATGTGGGTCATTACGTAACACTATTTGAATCTTTTTTTTCATTCCATGAGGTTATTTGAATCTCACTTTCATTGTACGCAATTACAAGAGTTTATCTTAATCTCACTTACATTGTACTACATTTCGCGATATTGACTCTGAGTCATCTATTTGTATGTGATTGATTTGTTTTCCATATTTGTGAATATTTTAATAATTGTATGAGACGTGAAAGAATCACTGTATATATATATATATATATATATATATATATATATATATATATATATATATATATATTGTATATATATATATATATATATATATATATATATATATATATATATATATATACTGTATATATATATATATATATGTCCATTACATAAATATATATATATGTGTGTGTGTGTGTGTGTGTGTGTGTGTGTCTCCAATGAGCTTTACTATTGCAGAAAGAAAGATTATGCTAGCATCTAAGTTGCAGAATGACCAGAAGCATGGTTGCAAGTACAGCGATTAACCAAATGTGATTATTTATTCTACCTAACAGGACCAGAACATTGTTGTGAACATGGCTGCCAATTGTAATGAAACTTGGTAAGACGAGGAAAGGAAATACGCAGAGGGATGTATGGCCATGTCCCAAATTATTTGATAAAATTTAACTTTATAAGCCGGTATTTACACATTGTTTTCTCCAGCAGAAACGGAGCTTCGACTATTTTACCAACTTTGTGTCGTTCCAAATGACTGATGTCGGCCATTTTTTTGTGTTCGTTTGCTTATGTTTACGTATACAATTTCATTTAAGATAATTTCACTTAAAAATTGTGTCAGGTTTCTATATCTTTTTCATTTAAGACTGATCCTTAGTTTTAATTTCGTAAGCATGCTTTATTATAACGATTTTGTGATGCGGTTTCGTCATTCCTTCCTTCATGCCCAACATATATACAATTTGTATAAGACATTTAATTGCGTGTATGTGTGTTGGCGCAGAATGAGAAAATACATCTGCCTGATGGATGTTGATAGAAATGGGTAATATATTCTGCTGAGCATAAATAAATTAAAATAATCAGAAATTTGTTCATTTTTTTTCGAAATGTTTTTCTTTAAAAACAAAAGCTGCGTCTGGCCACGCCAAATGTGTTAGACAGTTGAAATGTTTTAGCCGTCAAAATAAACTTGTACGAGTAAACGTACACAAAAATCAAATGGAGCTTTGATCAGCAAGTAATTTTGTTTGTTAAAACCTGAATTTCGTTTGAGTTTGTACGATTTGTTTGGCCTACGTCTGATTATCTAACCTAGTAGAGCGTTTGTATTGCCGAACAACTAATTTAAGACTCTTTTAAACAGATCTGATCTGGTTGTCAGAACTTGATATGCTAGATACCATGATCGTTTTTGTCTTTTCAATCAGTATGTCATTGTTTGTAATCTATACCTTTTAGTAGTTTATTTCGCTAACACCCTTCAATTTGTATTTCATGATTACAGAAGGAAATATTGTCCAAAATCAGCTATCTCCGCATTCAGAAATCTTTCCTGCGAAATAATCAATTTAAACCTTAAATGATTTCGTGTAATTTGAGAGCATGCCTTACGAGATACAAAATGAAAACGGAGCGTAATGAAGCTCGACAGTAACCTAATATGATTAAAATCGTCACATCGATACACGGTTATGTTTCATTGACATTTCAATTCGTTAATCAAATTGCAGCTTAGAAGGCATAGCGTAAAAATCCGTTTTTCATATCTTCTATACCTAACAACTACACCGTAGCTATCCTCAATTAAATTATCGAACAACTTATAAATGGAAAAGCATTGTAATAAGTTAACGGAATATTATATACGCGTTTGATTAATTTTCTTCAATAGAGCCTGTGCATCTGAAAAGCCAGTTTGTAATAGATAAGATCTATTTTATTCAACACATTTTATGCGTTCTTTGGGTGCATTACGGAAGCCAAAAAAAGATACCTAAACAATTTAAACAATTGCAAACCAAAATAATTTCTTAAATTTGTCTTAAAATTAAAAAAATGGACCACTATAAACTATGCAGATAAACCAAAGGTTTCCAAAATAATGTTATTTCAAATATCAATTAGGATTTCTCACATGCTACTTAGCTGTGTACCAACTGATAGATATGTATGATAGTTTTTGGGAACCCGTCTATATTGGAGCTTCAACGTCATTTGACCATGTCTGGCATCAAGGGCTCGTCCATGAACCGACATCTACGGAATATAATTAAATGTGATGGATTGATTCTCGAAGTGTCTGTTCGATAGAATACAAACTTGTTGTGCAAACCACAGAATATACAGTTATAGTATTCTTGATCGGACTTTTAAGAATTTGGTTCTGGGACTATCTTATTCTAATGTATATATATATATCAACGATCATGTTGCAAGCATATACCATACTTGTTTTGCCAAGAACAGTTCTTTTCTACTCATCTAGAAGCATAGAAAGTATTCAATATATCGTCAGTGTTAACGTAGCAGTTTTACAAATCAATCATACTCTATCCCATCACAAATGTGAAGTGGAGTTTTCTTGGCAAAGAGAATAACGAACTCCTAAAACGGAAAGTACAAATAAATTTATTGGCAATTATTAACATTCGAGTCCCTCACTGAACAAAACACGTCCTTGTATTGGGACTAAGGATAACATTAAGACTGATATTGCTAAATATTGCCTGATTTTTCAAAAACAATCCGTTGATATATATATATATATATATATATATATATATATATATATATATATATATATATATATATATATATGTGTGTGTGTGTGTGTATGTGTGTGTGTGTGTCCTATGACGTGTTAAGTCCATAATAGAATATGCGAATGTCACTTGGAATGAATTATTAAACGCAGATTAGAGAGATTAGATTGAGAGAAAAATAATTTTAAATGTATATATGGTCAGCAAACCATCTCGAGACTATGCATGACTTGAAATGTCCAAAATCTTTCTTAATTATTCCATCGTTAATAGGAATACTGCAACTAAATTGTCAAATCGAAGAGCTATTTTTAAAATTTAGAAAGTATATTACCCAAAGCAGCAGTAGCATCCCTTCTTAGTTTTGCTGGTGACCGCGAATACTCTATTATTCATTCAAGGATCAGAAACCAATGATTCGACCTTAAACACCATTAGAATGGCACCCACCTAAAACATTATGAAGTATGGGTGGGGGATGGATTAGAAACGGAAAGTGCATACCATTTTCTTAATTTGCACCTGCTACACATTTAATAGGTAAACGTAAACACATTTTTCGTTTCTTCTCTGCAAAACTTCTACTTTGGTCATCTTAAATCGAAATATCTTAAGTTTTACCCTCAAACGTATATCTAGTATACACTGTTTTAAAGCTAATGGTTTTTCTTTAGATTCCAAATATTTAAAGATTATTATTAATTTCGTTTTCTCAAACATCACAAACACCATTTTATATGTGATGTTGGTGCCTTTCCATATTTGTTCTTTTAAAAGGTAGTTTTTAAATTTAAATTATTTGCTGCCGTTTTGTGTTTTCATGTTTGATATACTACGATATGTCAACGAGAAATTGAGTATCTAATGTTTCGAGAACTTTTAGTTTCACTCCGTACTTAGCAAACAAAATGTTTACACGGTAAACAGCATTTACATACATAAAAGTGAAACGTTTATTCGGATCATATTGTTTCTAAGTATAAGATAATTCTCCACCACACTAAATGCACCAATTTATGTATGTCAGATCTATTTATGTAGAAGCTGAACTTTATGTTAATTAGATTATACTTTGTCCTGCCTAGAACAGAATAAATGGACAAAGCGCGTTTCATGTTCTCTGTTGGCACATTCCCTTTTCTTTGTATCACTTGAAGCGTTCTCTGTATACAAGTTTGGAAGTCGGATAAAGTTCCCTTTTCATTGTCAAGAAATGTTAAAATCTATCCTGTATACCGATCAGATATCAATTTCTTGTAAGATATGTTTCTCAGATGCTGATATTGCCTTGAAAAAATACGCTTGCACCTTGTTCGATAACTGTTGTAGGAGTGTATCTAAGCTGTATTTTAACCACCAAAACCTAGAAAGTGAAGTACAATGTGTATGATGCGCATAAAAATGTATTCGGCATTCAGTGATATTAATGAACGAAGACAGATTGTAGCTACCCATTATATAACTAAACGTATTGACATAATTTTGAAACCAGCCTTTTCACTTCTTAAGCCAAGAGGTTTTCGTAAGGCAATACACTGGTGTCTTTTGCAAAT
This sequence comes from Unio pictorum, assembly GCA_030141615.1. Lineage (NCBI taxonomy): Eukaryota > Metazoa > Mollusca > Bivalvia > Unionida > Unionidae > Unio > Unio pictorum. The sequence continues at coordinate 1,590,656 of JARLTB010000163.1, read as the reverse complement.
CGTCAAAGCACTAAATTTTCTGTATTTGATGACGGATGTTGTTTTTCCAGAGAGATTCGCAATGCATCTTTTATGTCAGTAATCCAATTAAATGGAGATCACGCTTTGATAGCTGTCTGCTACCGAACAGCCCCCATCCGATCCAATGGCCGCATCTCGTTTTCCTCTGATCAATCGTGAATAATTCGTGGTTTCTTTCCAACATGAGTTGGAAAATACATTAGCTTGGTGTAGATTCGAGCTCACTTGGTGTAGATTCGAACTCATAAGTTTTGGTTAGGCACAGTAACCAAAGAGCCTTTCTAATACAAGAGCTTACGCCCAATATTTGCACTATTCGTGTTATTGCCCATGCAACACTGATTATGTACTTGTTACCCGACCTGTCCTCCTTAGAAACCTGAAACCTGAAATAGAGCAAAACTTTGCTCGCCCAAAAAGCTTTCCTTCAACAATTGCATTTAGTAGTGAAAAGAGTTATCGATTCATTTGCCATTTATTGTTGAGTCTTTTCCAGTTAGGTTTAAGAATACAATATATCTGTGACATTATGGTAATGGACCGAGGATTTAGTTTATTAAATGTTTTGTGTACTTTGTGAGTTTCTTTTCTTTTCTGCTTTTTCCGTAAAGTCTCATATTGTTCATTGTTCATGCATGAATGAACGAATGGAAAACATGCCTGTGTAAGCAGCTGATTGTCCGGAAAAATATTGTCCGGAAAACATGCCAGTGTAAGCATCTGATTGTCCGGAATAACCCAGAAGTGAAATATGTGCTGTTTACATGCTGCTTTGTTTAAATTACATCCTTGCAAAACATGCCGGTGAACCTTTGACAAGTATTTCCCCGTGAAGTCATATTTGACGGTATTTTAGATTAGTCTGTTATTATCTGTATTAATTGTCAAACAGTGGAGGAAGTCAGTACTGAAAAATAAACGTAGAGAACGTATAATAAAATTAATTGTAGTGTATGTCTAAATGGAGGACAACAAAGCTACAAATATCCGGAGAAGATCAAACCGACATTGTCCAAGCAAAAGACTCGAATCTACGCAGTGTGAAGTGGCATTGGTATAGAGGAGACTTTTAAGATCACTCGGCAACCCGGAACCACAAAGTAGCTTTATCAATAAATAAGGAATATCAATTAATGATCAATCGACTCTATTTATGTTCTTTCACTTGCTTATAAGATTAATATGAAAACTGTATTTACGCTTAAAAGTGAAGTTTAATTATGATTCGAATTATTTGATTAATATGTGACTTCTGTAATTTGAACCTGAAAGCAGCCTAGTAGTTTCTAATATATTTTGCAAGTTTGTTTGCTAGCATTATGAGAACAATTTTATTATTTTAATAAGTTTTGACCCATGTGAGCAATCCCTAAATTTTCAAACTCTTGTCACCTTGTTGTCTAACATGAAGTTAAATACTTTGAACATAATTGCATATTTTTTTCAAAACAAAGTTTCTAAAATAGTTGTGTATTTGGTTTTAATTTTTTTAAATGACGGTTTTTGGTTTTCTAAAGTGTTTTGAAAATGGTATTGAATTGCATATGTCTGTAAATGTGAAAATGATTAAGTATGTTGATCGCAGGTTAGTGATGTAGGGTTTTGGGAAAACTGAATAGTTATAAGCATACCATTGCAGAATTATTCAATAACAGGAGGGTATGTGAAATGAATTTACTAACATGGGTGTAATACTGTATAGTTTCAGACATTTGCTCAGAGTTCCAAGAATAGTGTTTGCCCACGTCTCAAGAGGAATACTTGTTTGTTTACCTGAAACGTAAAACTCAGATTCAGAGGAAGACAAGGAAAATTAATAAACACAATTTATTGAGAAAGATAAAACATGACATGTGCAATTAGGAAAAATAGTCATTACTATATATTTATATTACAATTACATGCAAGTATGTAATACTTAAAATTTATATTCATTTCAAACAAGAAATATTGTAAAGTATATTACACAAGTGCAATCGCATGTGATCAAAACGTTAATAATAAAACACAAAAATCGATTGTGTGGAAACTCTTCGAAGAGACATTTTAACCGTAAATCCATGGCATCTAAAACATGATAATAAATATTCTTTGATGGAGTGTTTGCGTCAAAATAATATAACATTTATTTTAACATTAAGGTGAAATTAAGCAATACTGCATTATACATATAAATATTCAGATGTTTTTGACAAGATCGTTTCACTAGTCTTGTATAGCATTACTAATTATGCGTCTTGTTACAATATTCGTAATCATAGCTTTCTATTCCGAAATAAGCTAATGCTTACTCATACAAATATTCATATATTCAAATCATACTAAAACATGCAGTTATCATTGGTAGGAATTCGATGCACGATTTTAAATGAAGAGATAAAAAGTAATTGATATTCATATACTGTTCACACTATGATTTATATACGTACTTTTATGTTTAAAATGTTTTTAACCATATATTTTAATTTAGAGGTATGGACTTTGTAGTCTATAATAAAGAATTCTTATCTTATCTTATCTTATCTTATCTTATAACCTCCCGACAGAAATAAGTTGTTTTAGTCGCCGATATATCCAGTTTTGCTTGAACATGCTTCAAGTAATTAAATATTTAAGAAGTTATAAATGTCTTCCATTGGGTGTGTTGTACTATGTTAAGGAAGTGAAAGTGTGTCATTTTAAATTATTATGCTGTAAATTTAAAAGTGAACATATATCTTATATGCCTTTCCTATGCACACACTCCAGCCCATGGTGCTTATTTTGTATCTCGGCATACGACTATTTTGTGCAAGTATAAGACTCTTGATATATTGCGTGATCGTAATTAGGCGTCTTAATGGAAAAGTCTATCTTATAACTTACTCATCGTCTCATACAAAAAAGACAATAGCACTATACAAAAAGACGAATTCATCAGATTGACAATGCTGAAAGGTTAAAACGTAATCTGTGTGGTTTATGTCAATAAACCTCATATATTCAATGCACGTTACAAAGGATAAATTATTTGTATTTCCCCAGCGGTACAAACGTTGTTTCTCGTATAATAGATTGTTATGACTGATGTTTCCATTTACAACAAGTTCAAAGTTCAAAACTGATGGTTCCATAGATGCTAACTCGTGTGAAAGGAGTGACGTAAATGGTAAACACACGCACGCATATACTCTCTCTCTCGCACACACACACACACACACACACACACACACACACACATACACACACACACACATATATATATATATATATATATATATATATATATATATATATATATATATATATATATATATATATATATATATATATATATATATATATATGGTAAGTAATTAGTAGTGTAACTCAATCACTGATTTGGTAGCAATATTCAGAACTACATACATCCACGTCTATTTACAAATTTAGACAAGTATATAATGATAAACACTCTTGAAACATCGATATACTCATTTAAGTATTTCGAGACCATTTATACAAAACTAAATTAACAAAATGGCACCGATGTATGGAATGATGACTTTGGCATATTTATATGTCACAATTTTATGCGTTTCTTCTTTTTCTTATTTTCGCGGTGGATAAAGCATATTCCGACAGGACTGACATGCAGTTATAAACATAGTATTCAGATAGAGATATAGGTAACAATTATGTAATCTTGCTTCAGAACAAATACAAAATGAAAACTATGATTGTACTCCGTATTCACAAATGAGCATAGACTGTGCATGAGACAGGAGGACTCCTGCAACCTCAATCCATTAATTGAAAATATTGAAACTGCGAGTGTGAATCATGGATACAATAGTTCAAAGCAAAGTTTGAATTGTATATTGAAGACTATACAAAACGACATAAAATTCCAGTTATATACTATTTAAACGCTTTTGCTATGTTAACCTAATATATATATATATATATATATATATATATATATATATATATATATATATATATATATATATATATATATATCTGAACTGGCATTTCAACATAGAGATACATGGTTAATTGGTTAATATTTAACATCTGAAGATGTAAGATTTAAAAACAATGAGAGATACAAAATTTATATTGACGCTCACTTTCTCGTACAATCAGTTAAATTATTTAACAATAAATTATTCATAGAACGACGAGTTAGCTTACCTATATCATAATTCTAAAAACCATTGCATTTTCGATATGTTAATTGAAAGGAATTCAATTAATTATCAGTTATGAAATTAAATCGTAAATTAGTTAATGGAATTTAGGCTGTAATAATATTTTGGAAGTACTGCATATAATACACTAAACCAAATGTTTGCAAAATGACAATAAAACAATAGATTTATTAACTTTTAACAGCTAATACTACCTTAAAAAATATAAAAGGAATGTAATTAAATTTGACAACAATATCAAAACATCTATCCAATGTGTTGATTCACAATGTAGAGAAATTGATAATAACTGTACATACCGTAGTCTCAAAGTTTAGTTCAGATTTATTTCCTTTTTGTTTTTGCATTTGTTCTTCTGTTTAGCATAAGTTTACTGTAATGAATTAAAAACATTTCCTAATGTATGGCATGCAGGTTTCTAATGTTTTGGCTTGTTTAACACAAAACACAATTTTAAAGTTGCTATTATTTCATCAAGATAGAAATGAAGGTTTAAAGCGCAATACATCCTGGCTTTCATTTAACAGGAGTTAACAAGGCGATATCTAAAATGATGATACACAAATATCATGAATACTAATGACAAATTTCGTCTGTACTGAAATATATATGCTCATTTCTTTTCTCACCCGTCTTCGAAATATAGGAGAATTTATTTTTGACCAATATCATGTGTCAGTCGTCTTGAATAATCTTCATAGAACTTAGATGAATAAACTCGAATGTCTAAAGTTTAGTATTCCTCGGTCTTCAGAATATGGTTGGTCTTGTTTTACGTCGATTTGTCTCTCTTAGAGTGTCGAATAGCGCAATTATGTTTATTCGTATGTTCTGTACAATACACTACTTTAGGAATTACAAATCTGTGTTTGGCTAACATTCTAAGCTAAGAGTGTATGTGTAACTTTCAAACCATCAACAAATAATACAAGAGAGCCAAATCACGTACAGTCGCGTACTATAAACATGTTTTACAACTATACAAATATACGGACACATGGTAAATATGTCCATAAATGTCTTGATTTCAAGTCTCCACAAATTAAATGCGTTGATAATGTTTAGACATGTAATGTCTACGTTCCACATATATTCTTCCGCTGGTGTTCGTTGGGGTTAGACAGGAAGCTAGATTCATTATCTAATAAACGAACATATATGAGGCATATGGAAACACATGTAACATATCTCTCTGGAATGTTGATATAAGTTCAGCTCGATAAGTCAAAGTTTTGCAAGGCTTGTATTAAATCTGAAAAGACAAAATCAAAATTCAAATTAAGCATAAGCGGAAGACATTATCGACGCCTTGCAAACGATCAACACTTTATAATTCCATTTCTGCAAATGATGTGCGGTACATCGTTTGTTAAAAGAGAAGGTCTATTTTGGAACAATTGACTCTACAAAATGAACGCTTGAAAATATCTTTCCTGAAAACAACTCGTGAGGGATTATGGTAAGAGTTTACTGTATTTCGTTCGTGAAATTATTCTGTGTTGATACAGGAAGATGCATTTTAATGACGTGCAAATACACTTTTACATATTGGCTCATTGTGGTTAGAGGTATATATATATATACTATATATATATATATATATATATATATATATATATATATATATATATATATATATATATATAATATAATAGTATATAGTATATATATATATATATATATATATTATGTAGAGATTAAAATGATATTGGTACAATATTATGTCTGTCAACAAAGACATATATACATATATTTACATTTTAATTTAGCGTATTGAACATCCCAAATGTGCTTCGATTATAAAGCTTAGCAAACCAGCTCAATGAATATATCGAAGAGTTGTAATTGCTTTAAAGAAATGATTCACTGTTATAATCTATTCGTTTTTACACTACTTACATCATCAGAATATTACATTAAAACTGTTCGAGTCATACACAAATAACAAATTTTAACAGAGTGAAAACTGCATAAATGACTTTTATGAGATTGTTTGCGTTGCGCTTCAAGCTATTATATAACATAATTTATTGTGGTTTATTCACATACGAATATTGCAGATACCTTTGCATTCTATAAAAGCAACACCATCTTTTTTCATAAACCCAAGAAATTCTTCAACCTCTTCATCCGTCATTTTTTCACCCAAGTTAGTCATAAAGTATTTGAACTTTTTCACAGATATTTTGCCTGTTTCACATTGTCCTAGCATTTGGAATGCCTCTGATATGTCTTCCTCCTCTTTGGATCCATTATATATACCCCCTCTGTGTGCCACATACCTTTCTACCTCAGCGAAAGACATAGATCCTCGGGCTGAAAAGAGAAAACAAATATAAGTCAGGTGTGTATGCACAACTCCATCTAGAAACCTGAAATGAGTCTGCTGTTGATACAGACACATGCTTTTGAGATGGCAGTTAGGAGACGACAATATAAAAAAAATTAAGAACAATTTAGAAGAATAACGAATAAACATTTTGGCATGTGCATTTGACACAATAGTAACAATGATTAGATGAGTGTGGCTTATTGCGAAGCAGTTTTGGAACATCGTAGACAGCATGTTAGGATTTACGTATCAATGATTCATTTATAAAGAAAAAAGCTGTTGTTAGTTTCTATAAATCAAATCCTCCTTTCCTGAACATGCATTTTAATGTTATATTGAAGTTGTGCGACATTTCAAGTCTATACTAAAGGACTCAATTCATTTTCGATAATTGCCGATTGCTAGAGAAAGACATTTTCGAGTATGATCGATTCGCTTTGAATTTGTACTTCTTAAGAAAGAAACTAAACTAATTAGCACTTACTATCACGTAGAACGTAAGACGAGCATAGTGAATTTGCTTATATTATAAACGGCCTTTCTAAGATGGTAAATGACAAATCAAAAATATGTGTGTGTGTGTATGTGTGTGTGTACATACATACATAAATATATATGTGTGTATGTGTATGTACATACATACATACATACATACATACATACATACATACATACATACATACACATATATATATATATATATATATATATATATATATATATATATATATATATATATATATATATATATATATATATATATATATATATATATAATCGCTCATTCATATCTTATTACCCGTATGTTTTCGAATTACAATACGTTTGCAAACTCAGTCCTAATGGTCGTTATAAACTTAGTATGGGTGCATAATGAAAATGATAATAAGCATTCAACATCACTAAAAGTTGGACTCTTTCTTGGACAGAATCATTTTATTCGTATCTGTTTTCAGTCAGGGAACAAATTTAATCATTTGCACGAATTGCCAAAGATTCTCATGAGTTTGCATAAACCTTTGAAACGATGCCCGAGTTGTCTTACCACTTATATCCAATTCGTGTCTAGCTTCTTCTAATTCTCTTTCAGAGGGGTTCCATCCGAGACAGCGTAGTAATGAACCCAGATTCCGGGCAGGCATTTTTCCTTTTCCAGATTTTTCGAACATTTTAAACGCTTTTTTTAATTCTGAAATAATAATAATAATAATAATAATAATAATAATAATAATAATAATAATAATTATAATAGCACCATAATAATAGTATTTATTATTATTACTATTATTATTATTATTATTATTATTATTATTATTATTATTATTATTATTATTAGCGAATGCAGTGGCAGTGGTGGTATTTCCAATAATACTGATGATGATTATAATAATACCTTGTTACACAGTCTCCGGTTTCGGCAGTTCAGAAAAATCGCTTTTGTTTGTTTCATAAATGAAGACAAAAACTCGTGTGATACAGGAATTGTTTTTTTTTAGACTTTAAAGCAATTTATTTCGGTCTAAGACGAATCAGTTTTGTTAAGCGCGAAAGTCCTATATAGTATACAAATTTATTTATTAAAAGAAAATACAGCACAAATAGCAATTTAATCATATTCGTCAAAAGCATTACTGAGAATATTCGTCGGTAAATGTCTTAAAGGCTCGCCAAGAAATCAAGGAAATACAAGTTTTTTTCATCCTGCACGATCTTGGTACACAGTTACTAATAAGAATCATTATTAGAATCTTGCTCATCATTGGAAGTGTGAGATGTTCGGAAATGGGAACATACCTATGACAACTTAAGATGTATCGACGTGTTAAGGTTAGAATCAGTGTATATTAGGTTCTAAAAATTGTTAACAACATTTAAAATAAGAATTATATATGGTCCCCCCCCCCAACTCACATTGCATTAATGACATAGGAGCCCACTATTCAAATGATTCAGTTACCCTACAGTGAACGGCAATGTTAAATAAGATTAATGGCTTCCCATAACATGGATGCATGTCTCAGTAAGCCTATGAATCAGGCAAGTCTACAACTGCTAAAATACTAATGCACAAAACCATAGCCTCAGTCTCGTATCAGTACTAGACTGACTGATTGTATTATCATCAATGTTAATATATTGGAATATTATAAAGACCACCTTTCAAAGAATACGGCGTTTAAAAGATCTTATAGGCTTTTATTAGAAAGTGGTTGGATTTCCTTACCTCCTCTCTGCTCATCAGTTAATTCGCCATCATCAAAACTGAATGAACTGGATGGCTGAAAGTAATGCAAAACTTCAGTTAAATCATTCAGATAAATATGTAATCAGTCTAAATTAGATTCGCATGATTGAAAGGTATAAACAATAATATACTTCCCCACCAATAATTTAAGATGTGAGTTGAAATCATCCATCCGGCTTGAATCAAATCACGATTGAAAACGTAAGAATTGAAATTGTGTCCAGTTGCCTGTATGATGAGTTTTAGTTAGGCAGATTTTGTTTTAGCCCTAGACCTAAACCGTCACCTTTAATTTAGACAATGTCAATAATATAGTTGTTACCTTTCATTTCTCTTCCAAACGGTTCTAAATCTTTTCTTAAAGAAGTGGAGTTCACAATTACGTGAGACCATGGAAGTACTTAATTCTGCATTACGTTTTTAATGGCTGTTATATATAAAAAAAATTATATAAGAACGTATTGCAAAAGCAAATGATTAAACTTGCATAGTTGTAGAATGTTGGCCGAAACACTATTATATAATATGCATTACATTTGTTGATGCATATAAAACGGATCTAAGTGTACCAATCCAATATCTGATGCACTGCAGCAATCAGGTAATGGGCAATTCATATATATATATATATATATATATATATATATATATATATATATATATATATATATATATATATATATATATATATATATATATATATATATATATATATATATATATATATATATGTATATACACATATATATACATATATATACATATACATACATATATATACATATATATATATGTATATATATACACATCTTTTAGAACGTATGCACTTGGTTGTATAGTAGATTAATAATTATCTCCAAATATAATTTGCACGTTTAACATCCGCGAGCAGTGGCGTCGCTAGAGGGGGGGAGGGGGCCGAACCTCACCGGGTAACACCATCTCAGAGGGGTGACACCAAAATGAAAAAATTGCATTTTAAGAAGAAGACATACATGGTGGAAGTCTGGAGGGGTGACACCGTGAGTTTACGGCACTGGGTGACACCAACCCTAGCAACGCCGCTGCGCGAGCATAAATACATTTAAAATTCTTGAAGAAAGAAATCATAATGGATTCAGTTCAGATATGTTTCCTATTGAACGTGAGCTTGAAAATTAGAATTCATTATTTACTGTGACTGGTAACATGTTAACGTAACAATAATGTTCAATTGTGGATAATCGCTTGTCATGTTTCACGACCGAAACATGAAAATAGGTTTTGATTATATGTTGCTCTAGATGAATGTGTTCATTACACGCATTTATGTTCTTCCTGACAACTTCTTTTATGAATGGCTTTGTTTCGGGAGAAAGTAAATTTCATCAGCAGATCCGATTACATGAAGAAATTTGGGGTACAAATTAAATTACTTTCTGAATATGTGAATATGAACCGTTTTCGTAGTGTATTTGTTATTCAAAGGTCTCATCAGACTGTGGCGATTAATTTTTGTCCTTATTCTGTTTTTATGTATGTAGTACCACCAGTTCATTATGAAATGATACATACAATGTTACTAATTTATCTACATTTCATAGATTTTGAGACGCACCACTAAATTACAATAGTCCAGTCTTGAAAGTACTAATAAACACACATGTATTTTAGTGGCATCAACTAAAATATAATGCGAATAGAGCTGATGCATCTCAGCTAAAGAATGCAGCCTTTCATATGTTCATGACATGTTGGTGCAATGGGAGAGTAATGTCTAGAGTAACACCTAGGTTTCGTACTGACTGTGTGAACGTAATGTTGGTGTAACTAATATTTATCGTTTGAGGTAAAGGATGTGAATGAGAACGTCTTTTTGATGTGATCAGAATAGCCTCCGTTTTATCATCATTCATATGCAGCATGTTAGAAACCATCCATTATTTCACACCATAAATGCACCTCTCAAATCTTTGCATCGTAGCATCAACTTTAGTTAGGTGTCTAGACTTTTATATTTGGGTGTCATCAGAGACACCGGATACCAAATTGCATGCTTGACAACTAAACGCATCTAGTTTTACACTGTGTTATATAAACGTAGCTTGATTGTATTATGTGATTTGTAATAGCCGTAACACATATCGCTGTACCTTATATGTCACACGGCGTGGGATATAAAGTTCGAACCTCAATCACTGTCTCAAACCCTAAACATTTAATTACTACTTAAATTTCTCCGTGCCAGCCATTTTCAAAGTGTTTCGGTATACAGGTAATTTCTTTAAAGAAACATACCGATTTCATCTTCTCCATTAAAAGAAGATCCTGTAACCTCCTTATGTTTCAACCCATAACGCTTATATATATATATATATATATATATATATATATATATATATATATATATATATATATATATATATATATATATATATATATATATATATATATATATATATATATATATATATATATATATATATATATATATATATATCGGACGTTTATAACACCATTCCAGGGGATCAGTTGCAGCTTAATTTTCGATGCTGTTTCCCAAATCCCAATTTGTTATTCTGACAATACAATTCGCAAAGGAGAACTCTCTTCTCATTTTTTTTAAAATAAAATTAAGCGCATAATAATCACACAATTTGCTAACAAGTTTCAGACGTTGTCGTTATGTATATAAGGAAATGCCTATAAAGTGCATCGAGCATTACTTTATGTTTACACCATTATGGATACAATTGGTGGTTTGGGCTACGTTGTCTTTGGTTTCATTTTATAAGACCCTAATTTGATATAGGAAACGAAATCATACACTGGCGTCAGCAACCATCTGAATATGAAAACTTTATGAAATGGAAAAGATAACGTATCTGCAATACAATAAATACTTTATATACGCAGCAACTTGAGGGATTATTACAACCCTTTCTTGCATAATGATCAAGGAGGACATTCGTCATGAGTTTTTTAACAACCCAGACGTATATATTATCGGCTATTTTTCTCCGTGTTTATTGAATTCTTTATTCTATTTGATATTAAAGGTACCGAGGTGAGATGCAATGTATATAGTAAATTATGTTATAACTGTATAGGCAAATGTTCGTTAAGACTGAGTAAACATTGCAATGCTAAACTTAGTTCATGTGAATACTTTACGTGCAAAACATTCAGTTCATTGTTTCCTTAATCATATTAAAACTATTGCTTTATATATTTACAAGTCATGGAATTTAAAAAACCCGGAAAGTATCAAAGTTTGTGCATTGGTGTGGTTTCAAACAGAACAGTTTAGAAAGATTTGGTAGCATACTGAAAGTGGAATTATTTTCATTTACACGTAAAGGTAACCATTTTTACAATATTTATACAGTACTGGCGTAGGTCTACTCTCATCAGACCAGATAATTAAATAAACTGGCAAAGATAAAAAAAAAACTAAAATATGTTAAACGATAAGCAACACAATTAATATTCGTACTTCGCTATAGACAATGGTTGTAATGGCTTTAGAAAACAATTTTTCCATCAAGTTTTTATACTTCGATATTGATCAATACCAACGGCGGAGCTATCAGAGGTTTAGATGCCTGAATACTTGGTGTTTTAATGAAACTATTATCTAGGTCGTGCCGAATCCTCAAGACATTTGTTCAATAGACTTTAAATTATCCCTTATGCTTCGAGCAATGAAAGTTGAGGAAAGATATGAAATTAAATTGGATAGGTTCTAATTTGTTATTTATGCAGGATAGGAGCCTGTTATACCTTGCTGTACTTATGCGTATGCACGACTTTACGTATCGTGGTATACAATTGTTCATTTGTTCGTCAGGTTTTGCATTTATCTCAGTCTCAAAGCTACCTAAAATAATTTTTAATTTCAAAATTCTGATGGTTTTTTTTTCACTATAGTCGTGCCTTCGAAGAAGTGATTGATGCATGCACTAACATATAAAATGTTTGATAATGTGACCATCCTCTTTTTTATTCAAGTAGAATGTATCTAGTTCTTTGTGTTTAGTGAGCAATATGATATTGGCTGATACAAATACACATTTCAACTGAATACCTAGTCAATCTATAACGCATGCTCGTTGGTTTTCTGTCTTGACGAATATGTCTTCGGACGGGGAAAGCCACAAGGTTCGATGTAGTCAAAGAGAAAGTTAATGATGTACTGGTGTAAGCATAATCTAATATTGGAAATATATGTGGTGCTGTAGGCATCAAATGTATATCAACTGTCATGACGTACGAAGTTAAGGAGCGGAAAGGTCTGTATGTAATCTGATTAGAATCAGATATCCACTGTCCAAGGTGGAGATCAGACATTGACTACATAGAGGGCATGTTCTGGTGACATGTTATCACACTAGTCGCTATTTTTATCAGATTATCGGATTTAGGGGACCTAGCAGTACGCTTGAATTGCATCAATTTGTGCAGAATGTTTGTGTTCATTTTCAGATTCATAATTGATTTTCAGATTCACAATTGAATTTAATCATATCGAGTGATTGTACTATGAAAGCCATATATATATATATATATATATATATATATATATATATATATATATATATATATATATATATATATATATATATATATATATACTGTAGTATCATTTATTTTCGTTGTGCTCAATTTTCGTTTTTTGTAAAAGAAGGCATTTTCGTGAGGACGTAAATTCGTGGTTTTGCCTGTCAAATTTTGCATATTATAAGGTAGTTAATTTCATGGTTTAACCTCTACAAGTACCCTAAATAAAGAATACAAAAGAATAAAACGATGCCGACTCAAACGGCGGTCACATTAATGTTTAAAACAATACTACCACCTGTATCAGTACATATCTAAGACCCGGCAAGTTCAATACTTACAACGTGTTTTTGACCAAGTGATTAACATCTGTCAAAGCGGACTCAACCAACAACACTAAAACAATACTTCCACCTATGTGAGCACATATCAAACACCCGTCAGGATTAATCAGTTTCACCATGTTTTCGTTTGAGTGTTCAAGATCAAAGGAAGCCGACGCCGCCAACAAAACCAGACCAATCAGTTATTAAAGTACATTTGAATGATCTCTTACTTAAACCACTGTCCATAAAGTTGCAATATCAGTACTTTATGACTATCATGGCGTTAACACAGTGGCTTAAGAGTGGTAAAATTGTTTAAACAACAGCTGCACTAGATTGAAGGATCGACTTGAATAAGTATTAAATCTAATTTTCATATGCAGTTTTTTGTATTACTAGTATTTTTTCTTTCTTTCTTTCTGTTTAGTATTACTATTGTTTGAATATGTTATGCTTTTTCTATATTTTCTCTCTATCATTACTTAAATGAAACACTGTAAAAAAGAAACGTGTCGGGAATTGGGGGGGGGGGGATCATCAACCTATGTGGCTCATTTTTCGTTGGGGATTTAAATTCGTGGTTTCTGGCAACCAAGAAAACCACGAAAATTGATCCCCCACGAATATTGATGATACTACAGTATATATATATATATATACATATATATATATATATATATATATATATATATATATATATATATATATATATATATATATATATATATATATATATATATATATATATATACTAGTTCGTAAAGTATGAAACCCTTCTCCGTAGATTAGTAATTCTATAATAAAGACATGTATCTAATGTGATGAGTAAACACAGGGGTGAGACAAGGATGCCTTCTATCACCATTCCTCTTCCTGCTGGCCATCGACTGGGTCATGAAGACATCGACAGACCAAAAAAGAAACGGCATCCAGTGGACGCTGTGGAAACAGCTGGACGACCTAGATTTCGCTGATGACCTGGCTCTCCTCTCGCATACCCAACAACAGATGCAGGAAAAGACTAGCATTGTTGCGGACAACTCAGCCAGCCTGGGCCTCTACATCAACAGAGGAAAGAGCAAGGTTTTCAAGACAAATGCATCCAGCAATACACCCATCACAGTGGAAGGCGATGCGCTGGAGGAGGTGGATAGCTTCACCTACCTTGGCAGCATCCTGGACAAGCAGGGAGGAACGGATGCAGACGTTAAGACACGCATCGGCAAAGCAAGGACAGCTTTCCATCAGCTGAAGAACATATGGATATCAAGGCAGCTTAACATCACCACCAAGATCAGGGTCTGCAACACCATCGTGAAGCCGATATTGCTGTACGGAGCAGAGACCTGGAGAACCACCGCTACCACCATGAAGAAAATCCAGGTCTTCATCAACACCTGCCTCAGGAAGATCCTAAAGATCCGCTGGCCAGAAAGAATCAACAACGACGAACTGTGGCAGAGAACGAAGCAACAGCCCGTTGAGGATGACATCCTTCAGAGACGCTGGCGATGGATTGGCCACACCCTCCGCAAACCTGCTCCCAACATCACCAGGCAAGCCCTCACATGGAACCCTCAAGGAAAGAGGAAGAGAGGAAGACCCAGAAACACCTGGCGCCGTGATTTGGATGCAGACACAAAGAAGATGGGCAAGACGTGGGGACAGCTGGAGAGACTCGCCCAGAACCGAGACGCCTGGAGGGAGCTGGTTGGCGGCCTATGTCCCAAACGGGGCCACAGGCGGAGAATGAAAAAATCTAATGTGATGGCAATTTGTATTACACATGAAAATGTTTTGGAATACACATTACGGTATGAAACCTATACATCTTTCTGGGACATCTTCAGAAGAAAATAATGAGAATCAAATACTTGATAACTTGATTGGGTAGTTATAAGTGTATATAAACAATTGTATTGTAAAAAGAAAAAATACAGACGAATAATCAAGTTGTTATAAAGACATGTTTATAAGAGGTTATATTAAAAACGCGTATGTTATATTTATGTGATTAAGAGCGGTTCCGATATAAATTTGTATATGTCTCTGACACGTTAAATGTTCTGCTCATTTTGATGTAAATGCTATACTGGTACTTTCCTTCACGTCCGGTCATGTGTGTTAGATGAATTAAAACTACTTCTTTCTGAAAAACTGTTACGAAGCGAAATCTAATACAATATTTGCATAGGTAATATTAATAAAAGATAAGTAATGGTGTTATTCTACCATAGTTATGTATTAAGAAGCCAGAATAACACTTATTTAATACGAGAGGTAAACATATTATTCGGCAAATAATGATATCAGTAGCCTTTTGTTGCATACGGATGTCTAAGATGATACTTATCAGCCATAAAATACAGATTGTATTATAACAATAATACCATTAATTATATCAGCAGCGTATCTAAAGATATTATCTATCAACGCCTGAATGGAGTCATTGATCCTTGTACAATTGGCCCATTCTTATGTGATTCCCATTCAACGTGGGTCAGTGATTCAGTTTTTGTGTTAAAGTAATTTAATCTTATGTTTATCCTGTCATTTAATGTTGAGTGTTGTTAACAGGTTGATGGATCTGTTCCGTTTTGCAGTAAATTTGTATTATCAACATGCCTTTCTGTTTTAATGTTGCCCAGCCTGCCTAACGTATGCTGATAAAATAGCGTGCATGTTTTCATACTCTCAGCATTGTGTTGGAAAAAATACTAGACCTGGGTTACTATAGTTATACTTATTTATCTTTTGTATGTAAACCAGTTTTGCTACTGTCATATTTGTTTATGTTTGTCATGAAATAATACTTTTCATATTAAAATTACTACCGACATTAAATGTTTACTGTACGTTGAATGTTATGTCTAGTTATAAGACTATGCTATCGACTATGCTATCGACAATACATGCTTGTAGTCTGGTAATATACTTTCCCAGGTATCTTTCAAACTGCTCCACATCACCACTTCACCCAACACTAAATTAAATAGGTTTAATAATTGCATAAGCAATCAGCATTTGTAGTCATTAGCTGATATAAAGGATATGAATTACCTGAATTGAAATAGTGATACATTTAATACAATTATATGTTACCATCGTATAAGATACATTTTATATTTGTGCAAAATAGTCTTTTCTATTTGTGTGGGACACCTTTTTATATTTATGTAGGTTGCGTTTCCCTAATAAAATGTATATCTTTTATCTTACAATATCTTATATACTTATACAATGTATCTAATTTATATATTCTGTAACACTTAGTCTGTGAAACTAAGAGGGTTTGTAAATAATTTTCTAAACCTTAATGTTTTATTCGAGCAAGCACAATGGTGTACGCATTAAGTGGAATAAATGGACATATTCAGACCAATGCTACAGATTCACATTCATTATCTATTAAGATATCCAGCGTCCGAAATTGCCCCGATGGTGCAAATGTCACTGCAAAGAGCCACGGCTGGCATTCTATTGACATCGTGTACATTTAGTCTATAATTAAATACATTAGTTTAAAAGAAATAATTAAAACTGTGCAAAAAATAAATAAACGAGAGTTATTTATGATGACATTTCACAGATAATGAGTATCGGAATCCAGTCTGATGGGCAATGCCAAAGTAGGTGAATCGCGCAGTCTGTATAATGGACGCTTAGAAATCTCACTAAAAGTTCTTTGGATTATTTGCGATGTCTGATATCATTGTACTTATGCTGCTCAATAGTACTATCACTAGTGTCTAGTGTGAGTCAAGCCTCTTGGAAAAAAGCAAACGAATGCAGAAGAAAACCAAATATTACACCTTATAAACCATGATAATTTTGTTAACTCTAAAGCCGAATCTTAAAGACGTGGGTGCATTTGATTTACTTCCAGTAATTAAACTCTTGGATTTCTTTTTCGCATGCCTAAACGTGTGGGCAGCTGTGTATTTGATACCCTAAGCCTATGTTATAATGGTGTCTTTAATGACATGTCGATAGCCCATGATCCTCATCCCGCGTTTGACTGTTTTATAGACTTGTCATCAGTGGCATCATCTAAATGATTAATAAATGGATCTGAGTGGGCTGGACGGCTAACGACGTTGTTGGGGACTAAAGAAAGTAGCCAGGTTGTGCTAAATTTAATACACCCATCGCTCGTGCTAGTTGTGTACACGTGTGCGTTTATATATATTAGATTTTAAGGATGTTTGTTCGATTATGCTATGGTGTGAAGTTATTCCTCAGCGCGAGTAACTAGCCGATTTCTAAAGACATAGTGATGCATCTCGAGACTTCACAAGAGTTCACAACAGCACGAACCCTATCTAGTCTTTTGACAAAGGAAATTATCTGGATAGTTATGTCAGGTGTTTTTTGCGTTTTGTATTGCAAGACGCGGAGTAATAACATTTGGCGTGGAAACGCTTACTGGTGAATCATAAACATGAAAAGCTTGCAAGTGATTAATCGGTCTTTAGTGATGCACGGGTATTACGTTATCAAAGCAAACACTCTAGTTGTTTAAGCGTTTAGTCGACGACGACTGATGTCTTGAAGTACTTAGCAATAGATAAGACATTGTTTATCAAACTAGGTGCCTGATTTGCCCGGCTGTAGACACCATGTGGTAACAATACTTTTAATATATAATACCGGTATCTTATTTTGTCTTTATCTTTACTTGTCTATGAGATATTTTACATGGTTGATGTTTATGTCTAATATCAGTTATCACTGAGTCAATGACTAAGTGTTCTCTTCTTGTATCATAAAATGTAGGACCAATTGGCTATAGACGTCGTCGGGAGGTTTACGGAAGGGTTACTAACTGAAGATTGTGT
Organism: Unio pictorum; assembly: GCA_030141615.1. Classification (NCBI taxonomy): domain Eukaryota; kingdom Metazoa; phylum Mollusca; class Bivalvia; order Unionida; family Unionidae; genus Unio; species Unio pictorum. Next base: position 1,572,183 of record JARLTB010000163.1, on the reverse strand, counting down.
GAGCGGATAGTGCGTGTGGAAATCATTAGTCCTCCTGGGATAGGACTGTTCAACGTTACATAATATCAAACCGGCGTTATGGTTACTGCATTGATTATTTATGTACTTTTATGATTTCGCCGATAGCTTTAACTTACGCTTTCGATTCGATCTATTGACGCAATTGCAGCTCTTAACTTATATTGCAATCATATTTCCATGTTTAGACAGAATTCATCGGCATAAACTCGAATCATCTACATCAATATCTGGATATATTAATACCATGCTTTGTCTCATTTATTGGTTGCATCAGATATGATCCATTTGATTCTGTCTAAAATCCACATTCGTTGGACGTAATAAGACGAAATCAATACAAGCAGCGTATACTTGTGTGATGACAGTACAATCTTACATCATTACCTTTGAACAGATTTTAATATTCTTCTCTGGATTTTAAACACTTTACAAAATGAGATTTGTAAATTTAAGGCTACTGTCATTGTGGCGACATAATACTCTAAAGAAACTATCTTATGCCTCTAAGCCTGATATCAAATTTTATTTGTGGCCACTGCAAAGCTTAGGTTCACGGAATTGTGACGTTCAGCGTTTATTATTGAATTAAATGAGCGCAGCTCCTGTAGACCACCTTGGTAGCTCATTTTATGATTTTAAGCGGTGCTGTGGCATTTTATAACATAGCTGTTGATATCTGTAATTGTAGAATTAAAGACATATGAGTTTACGTTTTGTTTGCCATTTTGTGGTTGTAAGGCGTGCTGATAAGGACAACATGGTTATTGCTTTGTAGCTTTGTATAATAGTTATATTAAAGATGATCGTGTCTTCTGTACTTACTTTTGACGACTGTTGTACGTGCTACTGCCAATAATATGCTGATATGGAATATAATTGTCTTTAGCCTTTAGTATTGCTTTAAATGTTGAAGTAAAGAGTCATACGAATTATAGGCTGAGACATTGACTGATATGTTTTAAATCAAATACGCTGCTGATATGGATCACAAAAGCTATTATGTCTTTATGAATGTCTAAATATCGAAGACAACACGTGATTTCGTTTAAAGATGATTCTATTAATGCAAAAGTTAACAACAGTAAGTAACATAAGTAACCATCTTTCCCTGTTTCATGTTTATTTTTAAAATTGAATTATATTAAAACTTTTTCATTAAAAATGTATTTATCTAACTTATTTTAAGGACTTACTAACTTACCGTTTTGCTATTCACAATTTTAACACATGTTTATATATTTAGATACTAAAGTGATTCAAGACAGGTACTAACAATCAGAGTCCATTTATAACCACCGTACACCGATGCACTGTATGCTTGAGTATTAAAGAAAACAATTGATCGAGTCTATCAACATGGAAAGAAAATGGGGAAAGGAAATTCACAAATTGGCTATAATAGTCACATGAGTGAAGAGTACAATCCCAGCAAAAAGAAGCTATGTAAGAGAAACCATAACCCGCTGATCTCATAAGGCGGGTGCAATACCTGAAACTACACTGTGGATGGTAGGGGTACCTACATAGCTCTTTTTATTTTGGGTAACAAAACTAAAAAGAAATTGACAAGTACAACAGATAGAAACCATGGAAAACAATACTGTTTTATTAAACATAAAAGGGTGAGACAATTACATACAACCACATACACTCATGGGTGGACAAGGATACAATGCACAAAACAATAGACATTTTTCGGAAAACGAGGGTGTTACCTAAAACACAATACAAAATAAATTGTTGTTGAGAGTTGACAGGTATCAACAACAAGTCTATCATATTAGTCTTAAATGGAACACTGCGAGAAATATACATAATGTAAGAAAATATTACCTTATTGAGAACCCGTCTCTTAAATGGTTGTGAATGTGCATTCAGATAAATATTTGAAATTCAAAGACTTCTTAATGATTTGTTAACTCAAGTTTCTAATTATGCCTCATGTTGATATTAGCATATAGATTGTTACAATCAAGCCGAACACCTTGCATGCTTAGTGCAATTTGTACAGATATACCTAACACAATGTGTGTTTATTGAGAGTGTTACAATTAAACCTAACATATTGTATGTTTAATGCGATTTTTAGAAGTAAAAGTAACATACTGTGTGTTTAGTGCGATGCTAGAACTACAGGTAAAATCAGCAAAAGAGTGAGTACAGGCATTACATTTAACTGCGAATACAATATTTTTGAACATATTATTTATTCAATCATGGCGTAGATAATTACCGTTACCAGCAGGCTGACTACATATATATGACAGGGGTGTGAAAGGAACGAAAACATATTCATACACCGCGCTTGACAATTCGGGCCATTGTTCCTGGCACGCATTTAATTTGTCTTGTGTCAGAAGAGGTAATACATATTCAAAGCCCTCTCTGAATGAATTTAAACCCAAAGCCACAAACACTGTGTGTAATATAATGTCAGGAGGTAAATATGGTCAGTCCATTTGTCGATTCTTTCAGGTACATATTTATATTATACTATGTATATAACCACCTCGTATGGTGAAATACAGTACTATGCATAGACAAGTTGTACGGTATTTGCATTGATGCAAGTAAATTGTAATAGAGGTTATATGGAGTTTTAACTTATGATACAACATAATACGTCTTGTCAATAAGATGCACAACAATGATGTAAATATATATTGTCAAAATGATTTATTCAAAACAATAATAGGTAACATTAAAAATGGAGATCTATTCACTTTGTAAAATGTGAAGATGCGATTAATTGAAATTAAAATTATTTATACTAAATACATTTGCGAAAACCCAAAGTTCTAAAAGTCATTGCATCCGTTATTTTCATTGACACATAATGGAAAGAAAATCCATACCAATGGATGGTGTTTACTTTTTTTACTTTTAAAAATATATCGTACAATGAACATATAAGTTTAAGAAAACGAGATATTCGTTACATCAAAGCTATAAGTAAATATTTTGTGGCGAAGTGGACATGGTTTTCAATTTCACGTGAAATATTTTCGTATATCTACTCAAACAGTGAAAACTGCTTTATTTGCTCCCTTTGCAATGCGTTAGCCCATGAATGGACAAGAACGTAGTTGTATTAATTTAGTGACCACTACTTTGAAATACATATGTTGTAGATGAAATATATTCGCCATGATCCCAAAATCATATGCTGAAATGACTTGTGTGGCGGCATTATAACAAATCGAGCCATATAAAGACTGAGTCTGTAAGCTTGTAATATTCCACCGACAATTGCTTTTTTGAGATAAGGTCACGGTATAAAGAGATAACAAGCCCAATGTGTTTAAAATATACATACAACGTTATATTCTGGCAAACTAGATGTGTCCGTTCAAAATTACGGCTCACTAGCACTAAACGCCTATTTAGCAATAAATAAAATACTTATGATTATTTACAGTTTATAGCAGATTTATTAACAACCAGCAACAATGATATCAAACAGTTAACATAAAAAATGAAATGGTAAGGGTAACATATCAAGTTTTCAGATCAACGGGCAACGTAAATGGTATGTTAATACAAATTTTACAAATTGATATGAAACGATACTTAGAATGAACAACGGTATATATATATATATATATATATATATATATATATATATATATATATATATATATTTATATATATATATATATATATTATATATATATATATATATATATATATATATATATATATATATATATATATATATATATATATATATATATATATGATCGCTTGCAGGTTTAATTTCAAAACAAGAGAAAGCAATCTTATGGGTCTTCGTAGGATGGAAGAAGAAATATTAGTATTAGAATTCTAATTCTTGCTTTTGCATTGCCTTTTATACCAATATGAATGGGTAACCAACAAAACATTATGTTGCGAGAGGTGCATAGCTCGGTATGTTTGATGAGAATATTGGTCAGTAATGGGCTTTTCATCACGAAGTCCTATCAAGACAGACTAATATGTGTAGGTTTCAATTATTTTAAGAGTTTGCATGACTTTAATAAATTAAACTGCTTTATCGCATATTTAGCCAGACTGTCGGCGACATGAGCTCTTATATTATCTCATGGTTTTATATGCATTCACTGTTGGAATGTTCCTCACTGCATTCCTAAAAAAACGCGGTAATTTTTGCTTCATGTCTTGTTTCGTTTAATACTATCCTGACCAGTTATCAGCTACTGCTGTCCATAATCAAAAACAATATATCATCGTACGTTTTTAAATATGTACACAAAATGTTGTAGTGAAAGGCGGTAAAATTATCGAGATACTTTCCAAATGGAATGATAAGACATTGAATTCATATAGAGTGTCTTCTGGACTTCACTAGCCACCCAGATGTAGAAAAGAAATCACTTAATTAGTATATAGACAAAATGATTCTGTTCATATTTGATTCTCATATCTTGATTAAATGTGAGAAGAATTATAACATTAGGTCAGGTATGTTATCTATAGTCAGTGTGTAATATTTATCATGAACACGATTTGTATTCAGCGTGTACTGTGTGTGTGTCGTTATGACTATCAAGAAATCTAATTTACTAAAATGCTGACGTACTAGATTTGTCGTTCGGATTTTATAGCCATGTAAATGAAAACAATATCGCTTTAATACTTTACATTGGACTTCTAGCACTTACTCAAAATGAATATAACGTTATTTCTCTGTCAAAACGTATATTGCACACTTGATGCATACATATTTATTGAATCAAATTTAGTTTTAATGTACTTTGTTCGTTTCACATACGTGTCAAAGCCGTTTAACAGCGTGTACATCTGCTTTCATTGTCATTCTATTATTATTTTAGATAATGATGAGCATGGGCAGATTAATGTTAACAATTATTATTTAACCAAGATGTGATCGACGGATTAAATAAGATTTTCATACATTTTTATTGTTAGATTCAAGTAGATGGATCAATAAATGTCCCAAGTATAAAACTAAAATGGTAAAATGTATTAAAGATGATAATTACAATCTATAGTCATGAACAAAAGTTACTCCACATGATAAAAACAGAACCATAACGCTATTCTTCCTAATTTTTCAATATAATATTGTTTTGCAGCTAGAACAATTGTTTAGGCAAACTGTTTTATTCTATCTCACCTAACACAAAATTGACCTTAATTGCCGCACCTATTTGGGTCTGTGTCGCTCGCCTTCACTCAAAGTGGAGTACTGTTCCATTTCAGAACCTTAAGCATACATGTGCTTTTCAAGAGCATTTTCAGCTAAAATATTCTTCTGTGCACTATGTCTATACAAATCCAACAATTATCATTTAATTCTGTGTTTGATCATGCTTGCGCTACTACAAACATGTCACATAATTATTCTGACGATGTCAGTAAAATAACCAGCCAAGGACATTTGATTTGTTTTGTTTTGTTTTGATTAGGATTGTTAACGAACATTTAACAATTTTTCAGTCATGACGCTACGATGTCTGCCGTGAGGCAGCTTATAGTGATCTCTAGCAGTGGGGCATCATACTGCAGATATGTAGCATGATGTCACACCCTGTCACATTATCCTGATACCAGGCCGACCGGTCCTAACACTAACATCTTAATGCTGAGCGCCACGTGAGGCAGCTGTTAGTACCATTTTTGTAAGTCTTTGGTATTATTCAGCCGGGGATCGAACCCACAACCTTCCGGACGTTTTAACCACTAGGCCACAAGAACGGTTTGTATTTATTTGAAAGCAAGCATTATTGTATTTTTCACCGTTACATGTGTTCTCAAGGTACTTAAGATCAGTATGTACATGTCTATATCGCGTTTTGAACATTTAAAACATTTTACGTTTGCTAAACATGTTTGTCCTCCTGTTTCAGTATCATTATAAACTCATACCGAAATGGTGATTTGTACATTAAATTGTGTTCATAATTTTTGCAACTATTGTACACTCCATAGTAAAACTCTAAATACTAGCTATACTTTACTATACGTTTTGAAATTGTACACTGGTATCAAATATATTCATTTATTCAAACATTCAAATATATGCGAGATTTGTTTGTGATTATATTTGGGATACATATTTGGAAAAAGCATACGTATATTTAAATGTCATCTATTTATTCTGTATGAGCAATCCAAAACCGCCATTAATCTTACAGGTAAAGAGGAACATATATACGTCATTATTCTATCCATGCATCTATATCGTAGTGAGTCGATAAGTTTCACCTTTATTAACTCATTATTCAAGATAATACCTTGGTAAAGTTAGAGTCATCCTGTGATTATCTAGGTTGCGTGCCATATCAAGAAACGAAACGTTAATATTTGCAATTATTCCAAAGGATTAATATTGACTATTCAATCAGACACAGCATACCTTTCTGTTGGTTATTAAAACATATCCTTAAGCAATATTGTATCCCGAAATGATATTATTCCACTAATTGCCTTCCATACAATACCTAAGAAATGTCATATTCCATACAATGCAATACAGAATGTACGGTGTCTTTCTGGTTTGTAATTACCCGTAAGTCAGTGATGCCATTGTATCAAGCAACATTTCCTAATTTAGTTGAATAATATACGGCTGACACGTCACGAAATATGAATTTGAAAACGAATTTAATACTTAAAATGTAATACAAGCAAGAAAAGTAGGGAAGACCTTCTTTCTTTTGAGATAAGATATTCAAGACAACAGTCATAGATTACACGCTGTAATACATAAACAGTGTACATCTTATCTCAATACAAAGGAAGCTGATGTAAACGTTGGGAAATGATCATAGAAACAACACGCATCCCTTGATGCCAATGATGATATTATTCATCGGTTTGATAGTATGTGCCAATGTTAGTTCACGTGTTCGAAACTTAAAACAAAACTATATTTATCATCAATACGGTTTCTGAACTCTTTGGAGTCTAAACAAACTACTAGCAGTAATTGTAATGACATACACTATGTTGTCATGTAATGTTCTTGAAGACAATCACTCTAAAATCAGAATAGTTTGCTGATGTGACGACCTTTCTTTAAGGCAATCGCCCAAACTTCAAATTGCATCATATAGAAATAGTTTGCTTCACTCATTTACGAATTATTGGAAACGAACATTATGTTAAAAGGTCAGTACGATCAACACAATCAAGGTGTATGCAACACCACTCAAAATTGTATGTATTGTATGAAAGCATTACAATTGAAAATGGAAAAGATCTCGTGGTCTAAAAATCATTTCATTTTCATCCACGGATTTTATTGACCGTATATAGTTGTAAATAAAACAATGTTAGATAACATCTAGCTTTCCAAATCATGAAACTGATATTAAAGTGTATTGGTCCTAGCGTAGTCCATGTAATGTTATAACTCGATGCAATGTGCGTCTGAGTATTAAAGAAAATTATATTTAAAGCCTTCATTTCGTATAGTAGCAGTCAGCATGAAATGATTTAAACAAAATGTTACTCTTTGTCTTTACTTTTAGATTATTATTCCAGTGCATGACGTTTTAAGTTCTCATTGTAACATCATATATATTACACATTAAGTTCCTACATTGTCCTCTAAACATTCTGCTCGTATTGATTGCTGCAGAAATAATTAATCAATTGTGTATTACATTTTCATTTCATCAGAGATGAATTTTCATGTCTCTGTGAAAGTAATAATATTACAAGCACTGATTCATCCATCAGAACCCAAGGAATTGAACAGACTCAGACTTCATATAAATAAGAGGGAGGCATGCATCGAAAAGCTAGATAAAAATCACACGTAGCTCTATACAGTGTCGAATATAGCTCGTTAGTATTTTGTTTCAATTCATGTGCTGAACAAGTTAGACGCAAATCAGTACCAAGGAAATGCAATCCCGGAAATAGAAGCCTGAACATTCTTTGTATAATGCAGTGTAACAGTGTTAATCAGGTAATTCTCCAAGATATTTCATTCCATATATTTTAAACAATGTTCTACCTTTTGGTTTTGTCATTGGGTGTTTGTGATAGCTGTGGAAATACGTAGAAAAGTTGATATGTTCTAATTTGATTGGTTTGCATGGCGTAGGTAGTAAGGGATGAATTCGAAAGTAAAGCGGTATCTTCCATCTTCCCAGGAAGCCGTACGTTGAACTTTTTAACATCTCGTATATTCGAATGGTTGCATGCTTATTTACCAAATTTATTCAAATAATGTATACAACTTTGCTTTTCAACATTTTTTTTTCATAACAATTTCAGGAACATCCCAATACACAATTATTTAGTTTTAAGCAGGTTCGGTGATACATAACGCGCTTTTCCTTTTCCACGTTACTACATGCAGAAAAAAAGAACCAGATCATACGTCTGGAATGCAATGGATGCAGTGTTTGATACCAACAAATCAAGGAGTTATTGATGAATATATATAGACTTTTGGCTATGTGGAATCGTGGTGATTAGTTTCGTTTCTTGGTTGATATAATTTCTTTATTATGAATCAGACGCAGACGTAGAATTGATCTTTCATGAATCTCAGAATTTTTATTATTATTATGCCGCTGTGCGCTTTTTGTATTACATACACAATACGATGTGAACGTTGATAAAAGTACCACGTAAGTATCAGGTTTTTTTTAACTGTAATAATGCATCAAATAAATTGGCTAAAAGGTAATTATGTTCCAAAGGAAATAAATAGTGTCCTTTCAGAGACTATTGTAGACTGGCCAAAATGTATGAACACATATGTCACAGACACGATTTATGTTCTTCAAACATATTATTGAACTTTTGTCATTGAATTAAATGATTACTTTCCGTATAATGTTAGAAGGAAATCTAAGAAACTAGTGTTTGAAGGTTGCTCGCATACCTTGGATACATGTTGCCTTGGTATAATGTCTTTGGAACTTGCAATACGCCCTCGAATTATAAAATAATTTTGAATGCTTTGTTAAGTGATTTAAAACTAGCGTAGAACAAACATATATCTAAACAGCAGCAATCTATCAATCTAAGATAAGAGTAACCACATAATCAAATAAATACATTTCTGATTGACGATTTGCTAGTGATATGAAACACTATTAATTTTAGCTTAGAGAAAATGAGTGAGGTAACTATTTAAATTCTATATTTAACAAAACTATCCTTTCTGCTAAAGATAAGTGTAATCCAAAATATTCTAACGTATCTGGATCAATGCCACTTTTATGTGCAATTATTTTCAAAACGTTTTGTTTTCAAATATTCATAAAAGATTTCATTTACCCCAGTTGTTTAATTTTCTTATTCTTAAGGCATTAACACGTGTACTTTTTTGAATGATATAGCTAAAATGCGTATAGGGGGAATTACAGTTAGAAAATCAAAGAATGTTTGAATTTGAATTTAAAGACACCGAGTTAAACATTGGCGTGCATTGTTAGAGACATATCTTAATATGAATGCCACCACGCACCGTTAGAAGAACAATGTAATCAAAATTATAATTTTAAAATGATGCATTTTAGAGAAATTTCAATGTTTTGTAAACATATTTGGAATACAAAAAAATCTGTATTCAAAATCATATTAATACTCTTTCTTCTGGATAATATTAACGTTATTGAAAATGACTTTAACTTATATTAAATGAAAACAGTCTACAATAAAACTGGATATAAATGTAATATTTATATTAATTTGTGAAACGTTGCAGTTATTTTTAAGCTCCTTATTATGTGAGCATTACAAAGATCATTGAAAACTGAACAATACGTATTCTCACATAAAATGTTACTAAGGTGAGAAATATGTTGTGGTCGTTAATTATTTGTCCACGATTCCATTTATTAAATTTAGACGGTAACGAATGGAGCTAACTTGCTTGTGGAATATAGTTCTAAATACAGGAGTCTTAGTTGCAAACGAAAGCAATCAAAAATGTTTAAGGAGTTCCACGGAGAAGTTTGTGAATGAAATTAATTTTCCAGATTGTAGCTTGATTTGTTTGAGCAAATAGAGCGGACATTAGGCAGAACCAATGGGGCACAAACTTTACACCTACAAACTGAATGTCGGTAGTTTGGGTCCGTGTGAATGGAATTGTTATTGACAAGGTTTCGAGTTTTCCTTTTATGGGAAATTTACCAAACTAGTAGGTGGTTTCGCATACACCTTGAGTCAGCCTATTATTTCCTCAACCTCAGTGATAGGTCAGTGTACAGTCTTGAGCGACAAGAATAGTTTAGTAAGGTGGTTTAAAGTTACACAAGTGAATAATGTACAACATGCATAGACGAGAGATCGTCGAGTACTGACATTTCATGTCATACTGGGCACGTTATTGGAATTCGAAAATAAATACAAAACAGGATCTACCGACACATGTCAAAAAGGTATTTGGTACCTTAACATTAGTTTAACGAACGAGGAAGCAAATGAATGAATTAACTAATGAATTAATAAATAAATGAAATCTGTGAAGCAGATAGATACATATATTCAATTTTGTTGATGCATATATAACAATTATGGATTAGGTTTACTAGGAATGTACAAAATTACGACGAGACTTATTTAAGTTCTATGTTCAGAAAACAAACGTCTAGTTCAAAGTCTGAACTGCCAAATAACTAATACGTAGCATTATGCAACTGTTGAGAAACTGTCCCGGAAAGGATTTATGATAAGCTACTCACTGGAACGAGAAACGTACTGCTGAGAATACTGAAAGCGCATGATGAACTGTAAACAGTGATATTTCCAACTGAAATAATTTTAATTGCTCTTATCCCTTGTGACTGGTTTCTTTAGAATAATAAATATATTAAGTTTATATATATATATATATATATATATATATATATATATATATAACCTTACAAAATATAATTTGTAGAATTGCATTATGTACGTTATATCTTGGTGTTTTTTCGTTCCTAGCATGATATAGATTTACGAAGAACGAACCAATATGTATTTACAGGGAACGATTTAGCTCGCTTACTAAATTGTTGGACAATGCCACAGAATTAGGATTATTTATGAAACATATAGTGTTCCAGACTAAATGAAACATTAATATTCCGGAAACCGTCTGGAATTAACTTCTTCACTACAAGATCATTTATGAGAGAATAAATAATGTGTGGAATAGCTATATGAATATTGGTATCAGAGACAGACAGAAGGAATAATCAAGCAGTTCGCATGCTTTACAAAACGTCCCCATGATCATAGATCCTAATACATCATACAGCCTAATATCCCTCTTCACTTTCCAGAATGATATTTGTTATGTACGAATCCCTTATTCAGAGAATGACTTATGATACCCCTCCCTGTATGAAATCTATTATAAATGATACCCCCACCGTGAATGACGATATACACCTACAAATCAACACCACCCATCGTGAAGAGAATTAATATAGTAAATAGTATCGTCAAAACGCAAAAGGTTCGTGTATATCTGTTTTAACTGCTACATATTTGAGATGTTAGTTTACGTACTGTTTAAATTAAATATGATGCGACAAAGTATGTCACATGTATATTTTGCAAAGGTTAAGAACTTATATATTTAGTGTAGATATGATCGAATCCATAAAGTTTTATGATATGTTATTGCATATAAAGTGATGTTTAAATATGATATAGTTTACATTTGATATTGGAGGAAATTTGAATTTTCAATATAATATTAGCTGCGAATGATAAGATTAGACCAGAAAATCAACGCCAACCTTCAACGTACGAATTGGTTAAAGATTTATTTTCTGAAATATTGATCATGTGATAAAGGGAAGGTGTGTACTTGCTTCTTAACTGATGTTAAAAGTTTCAATGATAGTTATTCTTTATAGTTGTTTATTTGAAACAAAGTGTTGTACTCAGACCACACTGAACAGGCAACTGATGCATTAATCCAAAATCTCACAATGTGACGGGAAGGATAAGGTTTATTTCTGTCTTCTTAATACGTTTGTCTAGCAGGAAGATACATGGTTCTGAGTAAAGAGAACATATTGTAGTTATTTAAAAAAGCAATACCTACAATATGTCGAACGACTGATAGAGCATGAAAAGGAAAACGTTGCCAAATAAGGACTACGAACTCATTCATGCCCGAATGTACGCAATAGAAAAAGAAGAAGAAAAAACACACACCACAAAAGTAGGTTCCATTTGGATTCGTCAGTGATAAAAGAAAGCATTTATTGGAGATACGAAAGTTAGTCCTGTCTCTACGTCCTTGTTAGAGTTCAATGATATAAACGTTCGAAACAGAATGCATTAAGTACGTTGACCAATCCTAAAATTAAAACACGTCGTATTTCATTTAGGTAAGATTTCAAAGCAGGTTAGTATAACGCATTTACATTTACATTTGTGAACAAAATCCTTTCATTATAGATCATGTTATTTGTTAAACACATGTATACCGGTTACAAAGTTACTCGAGGGTGATATATATATATATATATATATATATATATATATATATATATATATATATATATATATATATATATATATATATATATATATATATATATATATATATATATTGTACAATATTTCAAAATAGCGAATTTGGTTCATCCCATCCCATGCCGCACGTCCGAAGATACATTCGATGGGAACGACGAAATGCTTCCAGCGCACAGAAGATATCTTTATACAGTTACTTCACTGTACGTACAAATCTTTACATTACATAATGTCTTGTTAGTGAGCAGTCTACTGTAAGGGCTTTCACATCTTCAAAAGTAGAGCTGAAAAAGTGATAAGAGTTATCAGAGGAATCGGAGTCGACGTGGTATCAGCTGCAGAGCTAACCATAGAAGTCGCTCATAGCAGTCGTGAAGCTGACTTATGGCAACCGTAGAGCTGAAAAAGTGTTGCTGGTCGAGCAGTAGATGATCGGGCATGGCTGAAAGAGATTGGAAAGCGCTGATTGCTTGATTGACCAACCTGGACTATTGACAGCTTCATTGACCAGTGTGACTGGTAGCCAAGGGTGCTGGCGACTACATATATGTGATATAGCGGTGGGCAGATTTTGGGGGTTCTTAATATCCAACTTGTTTTTGGAGCTTTAAAGATAACTTGCATAACTATTCCGTTTTAGTTACACAATTCTACTCTCTGAGTGAATAATTTTATTTAATGAATAAAATAATACATTATTACTGTTTGAGTAAAACGCATCATAATATCCAATTGTGAGATCATTGAATTATTCACCCCCTGTCTTTGTACTGTGGAAGCTCTTTTATTTATATTTTCATTAAGTCCGTGCATTTTATGTTAATTGATCCAATATATTGGATCATATACACGCACACATCAATCAAAATTAATTTATCATTCAAATCATTTGTCATTTAACAATGGGTGATGTTGTAAATCCAAATGTATTATATATTCAAACATCACCTTGATAATTCGCATCTCCACTTTAGATAGATACATGTGTGTATACTGTTGAAATCTAAAATGATCTTGTAAATATTATATGTTTTGAAGACAATTCCTTTTGGTTTGCCATAATATCCCCATTTGGAAATGTAAATGTAGAGGAGATTGTTGGCCAGATCAGAAAGTTTACAGACACTAATTACTATATGAAGGCCAGAGATGTTGAAATTCCACACATCATTCAGTATGAAACATTCCGTGAGACAAATGTATATATCGATATAGATAAAAAACTAAACGTCTTCAGAGCGATTACTTAAATTGCTCTCAAACAAGATTAATTGTCTTTAACTCAAGTGGAAGAAATTAAAGTCTAGTTGTAATAAATTGTAATAAATTGTAATAAGTTGCAATAAATTGTAATAAACAACGCAGGTTGTAATAAATCCAGCTTGTGCACCAATGCGAGTAAAATTTGCTTTAATATAATCGTCATTCATCAGCTCTTGACAGACCTTGTAACCTGGAAATTTTTCTTATATTTTCAGTAATTACGTTCTCTGCACACATCGCTAGGAAGTCGATGTTCGGTTGACGTATTTTCATAATAAGGTTATAAAGCGATATGCAATCTATTACACTTTGTTTGCAGCTGCTTTCATTTTTTCATTTAGTTTTTGTTGGGAGAGATGCATATCATTTTCATTAAGAAGTGAACTGAAAGAATAATAGTCTGATAGAAATATTTAAATTCTTACTTTTTGTGTGCCCATTTATTGACTGCAATAAATTTCTTAAATATGGTCTATTAGGTATGACGATAATTTATAGGCAGAAAGCATGTAGCAAGTTCTAACTGATAATCACCATTTCTCTTTTACTTCCACGTTTACTGACTGCGTTGTATACATATTTGTAATTCCTGGTCCCTCGTGTATTTCTATAAATATATTCAAGTCATTTGTTACTTTAAAGTCTTAGTACAATCAAACCATTTTTGTTTGAATTGATGTCTACGTTTGTTTAACTTAAACTATTCTAATCGCCTGCCATTGGAAATATATGCTCTACATTTGTATTCCTGATACATGGATCTTCAAAAATGCAGTTGTCGCCCACTTAATATGTTAAACTCAATACTTCAAACGACATTAAAATAAAGAACTATAGATTATGAGCCATTACTAACAATATCTGAAACATCAGCTTGCACTCTGTCAGAGTCACCATGGTAACCAGGCTATTTTTCATTAAGATA